>CM053268.1:64706801-65306801 GCA_028583415.1 Protea cynaroides | reverse complement strand
GAAGTGTTTCTTGGATTCTTTTTTATGGATCATGTCATTTATCGTCGGCTTAGTCTAAAAGGATCGGATTGGAGGTCTGTCTGGTCTAAAACCGTTACAAATCGACTGATGTAACACCAATTACTTGAATCATGTTCTCAACTATAACAATCCCTGCTCTGCTAATTGGGTCCTTTGTGTTAGGATTGGGTGTATGCAAACAAGAAGATTTAACGTGATCCAACACCCCATCGTGGGATGTCTACGTCCACACCAGAGAAAGAGAGATTTTTTTATTCTCAAGAAAAGTCTACAGATCTCCACTTGATAGAGTGTTCTCCTCTATCAGTCTTTCCTAGGTTTTCCCATGCAGAGACAATATATAGGCAAACTTAGAAACCCTAATCCCACACAATTATCGATTTACCCCGTACATGTAGTAGACCCAAGCTCTAATACAAGTACAATCCGGTAATCGTGTGGATCCCACAGAATACAAGACACCAAACCCACAAATCTCCACTTGACTTGGATTCTGTAAGCCACCTTGAAGAAGAACTGTTGGTATTGATTCTATAAACCCATTTCTGCCAAATCGCTACACCCGAACCGGTATAGCTCACACCCCGTCTGGGTGTCCCACACAGCTCACTGTTGTACGATGTGACTCCATCTCTCCCACTACTGCAGCATCACCAGAGAGATCATTACCACTCACAGTGCTCCTGCAACTCCAGTTGCACCTGGAATCCAAGCCTCTTACCTTTGCACCTCCAGCGCAGACCTAGAGATCTGACTCCTCATCCCAGCCCGTCAGTCCTCCTTTACCCCGCGGTGCGGCATAAACTGTCCATTATGCGCATTTTATCGGGACTCAAACTAGCCGTCAGATTAAAGGGAAAACCCCCTCGATTCAACCAGATTGGAAACCCTGCCTTCATTGCGAAAACTACCAACCTCTATTGCCCTTGTTTCCTCATTCGAAAACCCAAGGTATCGTGCAAGATTCGGCCATCTATTTCCTTCCAAACAGAAACAGTCTACCGGAGATAGACTCCTGCACCTAGAAGTACCAAACTCCACCACCTCCCTGATCACCGAAAAACAACTTGATTCACGCTGAACCACACTGTTGGAAAACCTAGCTGCCCCTTTGTGAGTTCTTGGATTGTTTTCAACCACATTTGATAATCCTCTTGATCGGATCCCTACAAGACCTTGTTCACCAACTCCCTCCACCATTGGGACATTTGAGGCAAACATATCTCCATAATCCCTCCAAAGCAACGATGGCAACACCTCATAGGTTCCTATAGAACCTGCAACAGTTTCCGCAGCAATCTTAGCATCCAACTTGCCCTTCTCATAGAAACCCATGCAAACAGTATCACCTACATGCAATATTGGCTCCTGCTCATGAACCAAACCAGACCCGCCTCTCGCCGAGCTCGACCCGCAGTTCACTACTTGGTCATACGGCCTCCATTCCAGGCGCCAACTAGTCACCACTGCCTCTCCTACCGATAGCGCCAATCCTGATCCACCATAACCAAAAGACCCCTCCGCAGCCACATGCGATGATGGTAATGGACAGCCAATCTCCCTCACCGCATATGCATATTGTTTTTCTTTATCAAAAAACCTCCTGCCGAGAGAAACCATCATCACCGATCGACTCGCAATAGTCTTCGCTGGCATTATCGGCTCCCTCACAGGTCTTAAGTTGGATCTTGTTCCAATTGGATCATTACCTGCAAAGATAATTCCCGTCGGCAGTCCATAATCCTCCGGCCCGACTTCCCTCTCTGCAACACCAAGTCCAACCGCCGCCATGGTCCTCTTTATCAGAGCATGAGATTTTCCCTGGGGCTCAATCCGTTGCCCTGTCGTTCCCACATGCAATAATACAAAATCGCCTCCCTGCGCCCAAGTAAACTTTTCAAACCATGAAGAATCACTGACGATGTCATTTCTGTGAGACCCTGTTTGGCTGCCATTTTTTTATTTTTTCAATTCCTATTCTCTAATGACGAGACTTTGAAAAAGCAATCATGCCTTTTATTATTATTATTATTATTATTATTATTATTTTTTAAATTCAATCTTTTATTAAAAGTAGACTAGAGATTAAAAAAAAAAAACTACATTTTTTTTATGTTTTCAAAAATTTTATCTATTTTTCGCTTTCATACTTTTCATGCACATCCATTTTTTTCAGAGAATCTGTCGAACCTTAGTTCTGATACCACTGATTAAGATTAGAATACAAATAAGAAGATTTAACATAGTTCAACATCCCATCTTGAAATTATTCATATATTAAGTTTATTCATATGTTAAGTTTCAGCTCCAATAGAGATGATGGCCATGTGATGGAAGAAAGCTTATGAAAAACCATTAAAAAGTGAGTCTGAAACATTGATTGGGAATGATGTTGCTTGACTAATCAAGCGAAAAATGTCTGGTGAAAGCCGGAGAGTCCAACGATAATTTACTTATGGGTGAAATAATGCTATCCGGCAACCCATTTCGCACACCCCTACACACACACATAATAATATTACCCACTTTCTTTAGATATTAAATATATATTATACAAATCATGACTTAACATATCTGTCTGTTAAATGATGATGTGACAAGATTAAAATAATATAATAATGAAATTATCAAAACTTATTGTTTTATCTTTTCTCAGACTCTAAACCCTTTAAACAATAGTTAAGGGAGTCAACAGGTCGGACTGGTTCGGTTTTGGTCTAAATTGAAACGATATCAGACTTTACAAGTTCAGATTAAATCTATCCATCAAGGGGTCAGGTTGGGGTGGGCTGCGCTGGATATAATAATTAACGGGCCAGTTTGGTATCGGTTTGTTATCAAGCTGGGCTTATTGGGCCGGCTTGGTCCTGGTTAGATTTATGGCTTATCAGGTTGTCTTCGCATGTAGCTATTTTCGCACAACAATAATTTTTTTGTTCATATTTAATACAATTGTAAACGGTTGAGTTTTGATTAATCTTAGGGACATCTGAGCATGGATATTGCATATTTGTATTTATTTGGTTAGAATCATTAGATCCTTGGTTAGTTGGTTATTATTTGAGCTGCAAAAAGAATCAGGTTGGTTAGGTCGGATGTCTTATGGGGCTTGAGTTGGGTATTATCAATTTGGGCTAGCTTAGTTTCTTAACTGGTCGGGCCGGGCCAGTCCAGTTTTGGTCAGGACTGAAACAATGTCGGACTTTACAAGTCCAGACCAAAATCTATCCATTAAGGGTTTGGTTTGGGTTATATCGGGTTGACCCGGTCCATGCTAACGGGCTGGGCCCAGATTTGAAACCCTTAACAATTCTAACAGAACTATAGTCCAATCGTGTTCTTTCATCTTCTCAGACCGTTACTAGATCGACGGAGTTTTTTTATTTTCTCCCCGGCGAAGTTTGTTTCCAGAAAACCTTTCGCCTCGATAACTCCAGAAAACCCTTCGCCTCTTGCCGCCGGAGACCAGTCGACAAATGTGGAGCTGTCCTGTTTGATTTTCATTGTTGATTTCTTCCCAGGTTGTGGTGGTGTGGCAGATGGAGACGATGACAATGTCGATGCTGATGCCGTGAGATGGCGAGGGAAACAGCTTTTCTTGCCATATGTCCCTGTGCTCCAAGATTTGCACAGCTGCCCCTGCTTAATCACACGATAACAGGAAGTGAGAAACGGAGTTCATATTTCAGAGAACAATATTATATCAATGAATTTGTTCTCTTTTTCTTTCGGAAAGAAATTTTGCTAATGGCCAACAAAAAGGGCCCAAAAAAAATTAACGAAAAACGAATCATGCTTACTTCAGTTTTGGTGTTCTTGTAAGGGCTCAGTTCTTCTTTTCCATGAGCAAACTGCAAGCAAAAATTATCTTTCATTAAAAAAAAAGAAAGACAACCAGATGATGTTTGTCTTTCAGTGATGAGAAGGGTTTTCTAGAGTCATGAGGCGAAGGGTTTTCTGGAAACATTTAACTCTTACATCAGTGGTGTTTTGTATGACCCTTTGCGGAGGAGAAGACCGCCTGTGTTTGCTGAAATATCCCCAGAGAAGACATCCTTATTAGCTCCCATTAACGGTTTTCTACCAATGTCTTTTGGCTCTTTTATTGGTTGCTGTTTTTTGAAACTTTTCAGCAAACCATATGGGAATTCACTTTCACATTTTAGCAAGAAAGAATAGTTCGGTAGGATCTTTCTTAAATTATTATCGCTAAGAAATCACTGTGGTTCCCATTGAATTAGATCTTTCTTGGTTTAGTTAGATCTAAACTGGCATGCGTCCGTCCCCAACCGAGCACACTCAATTCACAATGCGTTTCATCCTGTGGATTTGATGCATAACTTGTGCTGAATTGCTTCAGTTGAGCAAGTACCACCATGACTCTTCTGCTTGTTTCTCGAGGTTTTGGCTTCTAAGCTTAATTGGGTTTTGATGGCCCAACATGGAAGAGATTCCGCAGCAAGCCTCTCCAGATCGGCTTTACTAAGTGAAAACTGGAAGCTTCGGTTTGAGGTTGACCATTGGGAAACTGAACCTCAGGCGGGATGAGAGGAACGATCGACGTTTGTCGGGGGAAGTTCTTGAGTCCGATCTTACAAAACACGGAGGCGTAACCAGATGAAAATTGGAACAAGCTGGCTTTGAGGCTACCGGGAACTTTAGACAAGGTTTCAAACGAGAAGTCGCATTGTCAGTTTATTAAGGAGGGTAGTTGAGTAATTTCTTCTTTTCTGTTTTTCAACTTGAGAGTAGAGGACACTGGTGATATTATTAGTAAAGTTAGGGTTGGATAATTTAAAGAAAAAATAGAGGGGCCGGTGAAATTTTCCCTATTTCTTCTTACTGAAACTTAAACCCTTTTTATTAGGGCTGCAAGAGGGTCTAGTTGGGCCGTGTTTTTCAAAACCCTAACCCCAACTCTGACTATTTAAACTTAACCCTAACCCAATCCAATCCTGTTAGGGTTAGAAAATGTACAACCCTAACCATTGACCCTGATATGGCCAGGTTGAGTCTGATTAACCCTGATTAACCCTGATTTATTGTTATAGGTAGAGGGTTTTGCTAGGTTTAATTGGAGATTAATACATTACAAGAATTGTGAATATGTTTGCTTGCTTTAATTGTATAGAAATGCACTTGAAATTTCAAGAACTGAAACAATACGGTACTATAATAACAAGGGGAAAAGGAAAAACTTCCTGTAATAGGTCCCAACCAGCAAAAGCCATGTTGATAACATGATGCAGTGTGCAAATGAAACCAAAGACAGAACCAAGAAGTGTGTCACAGATACATCTACTAGGTCATTCTCCACATTGAATTTTCAATAGGGGACTGAAGACAATAATAAATTATGCTGGTATTGATGAACATGAACCACCACTTAAAAAATGATGTCAATCTAGTATTGATGAACATGAACCACCACTTAAAAAATGATATCATTTCTATTAGAACAATGAATTAGGGAAACAAATTGAGCCTCTCATAAATCACATTTTTATGTAATTCAAACACATCGTTAATAAAATCATCACTTTGCTAAAAGTATTTGTTAGCACTCAACAAGGATGAATACTCCTATACTCATTCTTCCAAGCATACAAAATCAGCGAGAAACCAAGACCTGGCCATTGGGAATCTCTGAAAATCTGTGAGGAGGACCAAGGCAATATGGTGGGTAAGGGTTCAGTGTGGGTATTACTATGACTGGCCCTCGACTTCTCATCAGCAACACATGTCTGGAACATGAAAACAACACTCCCCAGGACTATCCCAAAGAGCCAATTGTGAACATCCCAGAAGACTTCCACAGGGAGCCCATCCACCAAGATTTTCTGGTTTCCCTTGCACTTCCACCTGAGGTGTTTCACCTGCATCACCGTCTTTGTCAAAAATCAAACTGAGTCTGTGCATATGAACAGAAACAATACGGTATAATGAAACTGAAACTGAAACTGAAAAACAGAATAGCATCAAAAAATCAAAACCTCCAATCAACTTTCTCAATAATCAAACTGAGTCTGTGCATCGATCATGTTGCAAAAACTTAGTTAATTATAGACCCAATTGAACCAATTAGGACAAAATTACCTTCCATTCTAGAGATATGTTTCCTCACTTTCCCTTCACAGGTCTTATAGTGTAATGAACCTTCAAAAAACTACTTGTGACACCTCCATCAAGGTTTCAATTATTAAAAACAATGACAAAGAACACACAGAGAGAGAGAGAGAGAGAGAGAGAGAGAGAGAGAGAGAGAGAGAGAGAGAGAGAGAGAGAGAGAGAGCAGAGTAGAGATGACTGACCTGGTGATGAGCGAGAATCGCAGGAGAAGGCAGTGAGGGAGTTGAAGAACAAGAAGGTTTCAAAGCAGGGGAATAATCAAGAATGAGAAAAAGAGGTCTTGAAGGTTCAACAGGAACAGATGCAGAGATAGGGTCAAATGCTCTTACTTTTTTTTTTACGGCTCCTCTCTCTCTCTCTCCTACGCACATAGAAACAAAGATTAGGGAGGGGCCGGAGGGCTTGGCCGTCGAGACTTTACTACTCTGGTAGGCATCGCCGACTCGAGAGATAAGAGATTAGGTGAGAGTCGAGAGAGATAAAGAGGTTTAGGGTTTAGTTTGTACACAAATATATATATATATATAGGGTCAGGCCTGGCCGGGCTCAACCAGGGGGTCAACCTTAACCCAACCCATCCCTGTCAGGGTTGATAAAAAATTGAGCCCTAACCCAACCCTGTCAGGGTTCGGGCCGGGTTCAACCCTGCCAGGGTTCAGGGCGGGTTTGGGCGGGTTCGGATCGTCAGGGTAAAACTTGTAGCCCTACTTTTTATTGAGAAACCAAGTGTGACATAGGACCACAAAATGGCTGTATAAGGGGCATAACAGAAATTTTTTTGCCATATTAAAAATTGCATGATGCATCAACATCTAGTTGCCGACAAGGGAAAGGGCGGAACAACACCACGGCTGGTCGGAAGACTTTTATGGCAATCACATACCTTATGCGCTATAACACCGGCCCAATGTTAGTAAGAAAATAAATCGATAATTAATATAAGTAATCAGTCATCAAGCAAGGTGATATTACCCACAAAAAAAAAAAAACAAGGTGATTCAAACCTTGGGAGAATCTCGTTCTTAAAAACTGGATAATTATATGATGAGAGAACTCAAGACCATATCAATCTACATTAAATTGGATAATTCTATGGTGAGAGAACTCAAGATCATATTAAACCACAATAACTCCCTTATGGGATCCATGTGTAAATTATATGGCGAGGCATAATAAGAAAGCTAAGTCTAAATGGTAAAATTGTATGTCATCATGGAAGGTGAAATGCGTTAAGAACGCTGTATTAGGAGCACAAAGAGGAAATTTCTCTATTTTTTAACTCATCATCATTCTATTCAGTAATACATTCTCTATTATGAGAATATATTTTTGAGAATGCATAGGAAACACAGCCTCATTAGTATACTAATTTTTTTTGTGTGTGGCTAAAAAGGGGTATCTAGACAATAAGATGACCCGAATTATAAGACCTGCACTCCACTAACCCAGTCTAACTTGGGTTAAAAGTGTTGTGATAGGTCTTCCCATCATAACTGGGTCAGACGAAGCAACCGGATGACAGAACTACAAAGCAAGGTACGAAACTGTCAACCCTAAAACTGTTCGATCGGATAAATGGAGTTGTCTATCTGGTCTGCGTATTGTGCCACCAAACATGTGACCGGTCAAACATAAAATAGACTCCGAGAATAGGAAAGTTTTCTAGTTTGGTGAGACTACTTTCTTAATTGAGAGATGACTCTACTAAAAGGTTATCCCTCTATATAAGGGATGTTTTTTCACATTTTCTCACTCTTTTGTTCAATCACAAACACTAGAATTAAAAGAGAGAGAGAGAGCTAAGGAGGAAGTTCAAGAAGAAAAAAGCTTTGGAGAAGGAAGAAGGAGAAGAAGAACTCACTGTCGATTTTCGACAGTCATTGTCAAGAGACCAACAGTAAGTTCCTAGCCTCTATACGTAGGATAGGATGTGCGTGAGGTTGGACTCACAACCGTCAGAGACCATAGTTTAATTTAACTACTTTATGAAACGGATAATGAAAGATCCACAAGGGACAAGAGGTGTATAAACTTAGGGTTATAGTGGAAACCCTAATGTGTTCTCTACCATAGAATAACCTAGGAGAAACCCTAGAATGAGCCAAAGAATCGACTCTCAAGGAAGTTAGACTGAAAGATAGCCTTAAGGATAGCCTGGGGGTTGTTTGGTCTGGTTGTTCGGTAGCACCTAGAATGAGACCGGACAGTGGACCAGACACTCTCGAGAAGTGTCTTAGGGTTGTCTGGATCGATGTTCGGTGCGACAATATGCCATACCGGACAGTCGATCGAACAATGTCTGGAATGACTAATGGCTAGTCCAGACAGTTAGTCTGGATAATAGGAAATTAACATAATCAAACCATAACTTAACTCTAATGATTCTTTAGGGTTCATAATCAACTCAAGCTACTTCCAAGGTCTTAGAGAGAGTCAACATTACTCCATAGGTGAGGGACAAGACCCCAAACTAATTGGATAATAATTAACTACCTTTGTAAGACCCGCTAGCCATGAACCCGGTCTAACCTTACATTTTGTGTCGTGAACCGTCTACATATCATGGTCGAGCCAAGTGGACCAAATGTGTGAAGAAAAACCAAGACCCAATATGAAAATTTACCCAAAAACAGTCAAAATGAGGGTAGGGTCGCAGGTTTTAACAGGCAGGTCCGACCCTCCCATCGACCCTCAACCATGGGTCATAGGGTCTATGAATTGTCCGACCCTCCCATCAACCCTCCCATCGACCCTCAGTATTCGGAAAAAACAGTACGAACCAAAAATTAGAAAACCTTCTTAATTTCAATTGGAACCTTTCCTAAACTCAATGAGACTTATTTTGGGAGGTTTTACTCTATAAATAGGACGTCCTTAAGCCTCTTTCACTCCTTTTACAACCCTAATTGAATTGAGAGAAAGAGAAGAGAAGGAAGAGAAGAAGAAGAGAAGCAAGGTAGAGAAGAAAGCAAAAGGAGAAAAGTTGCAGAGAAGGAGTGTTCTTCTCAAGTATGGATACTAATTCCATGAGTTTCTACAGGCCTTAGGTTAGATAATGATGAGAGTGTGATCTCGGAGAAACCCAAACCATCAACCCATGGTTAGGTTTTCATGGAAAACCATGGGAGAATACATGAAAGCTATTTAGGTGGGTGATTCATGGTTCTAGACAATGGAATGCATGTTGAATGGACTATAGGAGCAAGCCATAGGACCCCAAACACAAAGAATGGATTAAAAGGAGGAAAATTGACCAAAACCCACCGAGGGTCGCATAGAGGGTCGATGACCATCCGACCCTATGTGATCTGAGTATCGACCCTCAGGGTTTTGGAAGTCTAGATTTGGGGAGGGTCGCACCCAGGGTCGATCATGACTCCGACCCTATCTCCGACCCTCAGTTAACAGCATGATTTTTAAATTCGGAATTAATTCTAATTAAATTCTATCGACTTTGTTAGGTCTTCTAGTAATATAATAACATTATAAATATGATTCTAAAGCTTGGAAGAGAATCTATTAACAAGCTAAGGTGAGGGAATAAGACCTAAACTAATTGGTTAATAACAAACTATTTTTATTTCTTGAGTCCAATACCATGATTGTGATATGCGTGTGTGCTTGTAATGTTTGTAAGACCCGCACTCCGTAAACCCGGTCTAAACCTTGGTTTTGTATCGTAGCAGGTCTTTCGATCATCACCGGGCCAGACGGGATGAGCGGATGACAAACAGGTACGAAATCGGACCAAAGACGATCAAATCAACATGATTTTATGTTGATCGGTCGATGGTACCGATCTTGGTACCGGTCGACCGGTCAGCTCTGCGCAGCTGAGTGCGGAGATCCAGAAATTGACTTCTGAGGGTCCCACTTTCCTGATTTCGAATCCTAAGACTTTTCTAATCTTAAGAGGGTTACTAAACCCTAATTCTAGCCTATAAATACACCCTTAAACCTCCTCAAATATTTTCCATTATCTCTCATAAACCTTAGAGAAGAGAAGGAGGTTGGAAAGGAGAAGGAGCTAGGAAGAAGAAGAAGGTGCCGCCATTACCGTTCGACGACACTCACGTTACGCCAGTCAACGGTAAGTGTTTTAATCATTCTTCTTACTCTATGACTTTAGGTTAGTTGTGTGGGTGGATCAATACCATGCAAGTAGGTATTGATCTAAAATCCTAAATTGGCCAATAAACCCTAAGTTGCCGTCAAACCCTAGATTTGAGTTCCGAGATGATATTCATCGAAACGAAACTTGAATGAGTTGGGGATAACTCTAACTCCAAGATTAGACTTAGAATGGATAGGTGAAACCCTGGAAATCCATGGAGGATGATCGACGACAGTCGAAAAACCCATGTATGGTCTTCCAGAGACATACCGGTCGACTATACCGGTTGCACTCAATGCGGCCGGTATGTTGCCACCGGTATCTTCCGGGAGGCTGGTCTGTGGGGACCGGCTGACCATACTGGTCGCCAGTCTTCCCCACAGAGCTGCGACCGGTACATGCCACCGGTCAGCTCTGTGAGGGTATTTTGTAACTTTGTTGGTTTCTGACCAACATGAAACCCTAAGAAAAATATTCTAATGAAACCCTAATAATATTGTAGGACTTTGTGACTTCCCGTTTGGATCTTGCGACGTGGAGCAAGCTAACAAACGAGCGTCAGGTAAGGGAATCTGACCTAAACCTAATAATTAATGGACAGTAAATCGTTGTTAATAACTTGAATATATATGACGTGTTGTTTGTGCATATTCACATATCATCCTTTACTTTCAGTTATTATTATTGTTCATGCATTGATAGGATGTGATTGTTAAGCATGTGATTGTTTTTGTTAGTGTGTGGAGTGGGGCATGGGCCTGGGATCGCTCCTCACACTAGCACCTTTTGTAGTATTCTACCTTAACATGCTTGGTACGGGTGGGGCATCAAGGGAAGGTCGTGGTACGGTGGTCTTCGCTATTGATGTTGGCCTGACCATGGTTATGTGGCATTGTGGTTTCTGAGTCGACGCTGGCTTGTCCACGATGCTTTAGCTCTATCTCTATGCCGTAGGGAGTTATGTTGGGATGGGGTCTACCTGTGTATTGTTTCTATCCTAGTGGGTTAGTTACGGATAGGACATCAGGGGAGGTGTGGGAATGCCTTAGCTCTATCTCTATGCCGTAGACGGCTGTGCTGGGATAGAGCATACATTGATGACATATAAGATTGGTTAGTTGTGAGCCCAGTTTGTGAGCCCTGGCCAGTAGGGGCTTAGGTATTGGTATGGGTAGAGCATCAGGGGAGGTACGGGGGTATCTTAGCTCTATCTCTATTCCATGATGGGTGCATGTGGGCCAATGGGGGTGTGATCCATGAGGTGTCACACACTCGTGTATAGAGGTGCGGGGGCCACCAAACCTTTCTATAGCACATTGCAAACTTAAAACCAGACCACAGTATAAAATTAATTATTACTCATGCATAATATTGTGAAACTGTCTGATTGTCTTACTGAGCTAAGTTGTGAGCTCACCCTTTGTATATATACATGTTTTTAGATTTTGATGCAGGTTATACGGTGGACGACTACATGAACGCTCCAGCGTATAGTGATGTTGCTGCTTTGAGTGTACAGGCAGGAGAGGACGAGCATGACACTTCATGCGAGTTCCCTTTTCTACGTGTACCTGTGATCGGATTTTGTTATTCGTTTCAGTTATTTTCGTTTGGTATTAAAGAGATGTAAAAGATATTTATTTTATGTTTGGATTTAAATAATTGGATATTTATTTAATTTATCAATAGATACTCAGTTCATTATATTTTAAAAACTTCTGCTGTATCATTTATATTCTGATTGTGGTTATGTGTAATGGTTTGTATGAGTGGACACGGCATATTCGAGATCCTTGTGTGAACCGTTGGTTCAATGACGGTTCACTCACACCATTCTGGTTGGATCAGAATTGGGGTGTGACAACTTGGTATCAGAGCCCTTGGGCTCTGTCCAACAGACTATATTGCACTTAACTAAGTCGATGAACTGAGTTAGGAAAAAAAATTTAAAAATCTTAATACAAACACACCCTAAGCATTGTTTGATACCTGAGATGGACTAAGAAAGAGAATAATGTACTATTCTAAATATGGAACTTAACATGTGCACATACACTAGTTAGGTGAAACATAAAGATTTTCATTAAAAGAAAAGAGTATCAAATGAAATAGTGCTACCGGGTACAGTCCACAAACCGGACAGTTACCCTATTATATAAACATTCATGAGTGAGAGAAATAAGAGGGACAATCATGGGGTAGGGGGCCTGGGAGGAATAGGGTCTGCTATATCATAGTCTCGCTCGTAAGCAACCCTGAGCCAGTGCACCTGATCCTGTGTGACTCTGAGACTGCGAGTCAACTGCGCCAAGTCACGGCTCATCTCACGCTGAGTGTCCCTGATCTCCATAATCATACCCATCATGGTGTCGGGAGAAGGCTGCGATGGTCCAACGGTAGAGGTAGACGGTGGTGCTGCAGGTGTAGGCTGTGGGACAGGCACTGGTGCTTCCCCAGCCATATCGTCATCATCACCCCTAGCCTCTGCCGCATAGGCCGCATTGGCTGTTGCTGCTGCTGCCACCGCGGCTGCTACCCTCCCAAGTGGGCGAGGGCGAGCCTCCAACTCGTCATCGCTAACAGGCAGGTCAACCATCTGCATCCTCTGAATGGCGTCCCAGTCTATGTCGGATGTCATAGTATCCTCAATAGTCACCTCACCTCTCATGCTCACACCCAGGCGACGTAGAAGGAAGGTAATGAAACGACCGTAGGGAAGGTTACTGGCCTGATCGGCCAGGGTCGCCTGATGCATGGTTCTGATGATGAGGTAAGGGAGAGAGGCCCGCTCCCCGGTGCAGACGCAGTAAATGATGTACTAAGTGAGCTGGGATAACTCACTGTAATGGCCGCTTTGGGGCACGATGTTGTGCTGAATGATGCGACTATATACCCGAGGTATAGGTCTCAAGCTAGCCGCCTTCATAGGAGCTCCAGGGTTTAGTATCTGGTCTGCTATCTCTCGACGTAGATCCTCAGTCAGATAGCCCTTCGCTTTGGGAGGACAGTACACTAGGTCTCCATCATTAGGAACCCCTAGAAGGTCGGCCAACTGGTGGGTGTTGAATGAGATAGGTACAACCCTGACAAAGCTGGTGATGCGCAAATCCCTACCCTGGTTGGTATCGTTAACTTCCCCATACAGCTCCAGGTTATCATAGAAATGCTTAACCAGGTTGGGACGGGTGGTATCAGTGTAGGATATTACCGGTACCCACCCAAGCGCATCGAAAGCGGCTCGCACATCGAACCTCTCCAGCTGATCCAGGTTAACTCGGCGCCCAGATTCTATGTTCTTGTTATCAAACCACGAAAATCGAGCCTGTGCTTCCATAGAACGAAACCAGTGCTCGTCAAATTGGGGAACTAGTGGCTGGGGAGCATGTGAGCTCGAGCCATGAGGACGTTTCCCAAGAGCACGTCGTGGAGCCATTTAAACTGCAAAACAAAAGGAAAACAAGAAGAAAATATTAGATTTTGTCAAAATTTCGATAGCATAACGACTGTAATTCGAGAAAAAGCCTCGAACTCACCCAAAATCATGGGGAGGAGGACTTACGTAACCCCCACACTCTTTAACAATTCAATCACAAGCAATTACAACAAGAAATTTCAGAAATTTAAGAAAAATCAAGAAAACTCAAAAATTTTGGAAAACCTAGGTCAAAAAGTGGAAAATTTTGATTTTTATCAAAACCGTTCGGTGGAACCTCAAATAGGTTGAGGGATTTTGCTCTCGGGGGTCCCTAAACCCTTTCTAAGCCGAAGGAAAAGAGTTCCTACGGTTGGAATCTCACAAACAATGAAAAACCTAGAATTCTAGGTATAGACGATATGGAAAATACCTAAAAACTTGAAAGAGAAGGAAAAGACCTACCTGGAGACGATGTACTAAGCTTTAAGCGGAAGGAATCGGCTTCTAAGGTCACCGGCCGGACTGTAGCAACTTGGAATGGCAGAGAGGAATCGCCACCGGAGAGAAAAGAGAAGGAAAAGTGAGAAAAATCTCACTTTTCGCGATTTTAAAGCCCTTCGCAGAATGTCGAGCTAACCAGTCCATTCCCAAGATGACGTCAAAGTCTGCCATCCCAAGTTGGATCAAGGTTGCATCTAAGGTTTTCTCGCCAATGAGAACTGGACATGGCCCATAACCTTTCTCTAACTCCACTTCTTACCCCATCGATGATCGTACAAGTATTTTGTAGTCTAACGTTTTGATGGGTAAATTCAGCTTCTTCCCAAATGACACAGATATAAAAGAATGAGTAGCTCCTGAGTCAAAGAGTACTCTGGCGGGTATGTCATTTATAGGTACGATACCTGTGATTTATTTTAACTTAGACTACATGCTCACACAATGTAATACAACTTAAAAGGTTTCAGTCATACCTGTGACCACATCGGGTGATGCGGCAGCATCCTCAGATGTAACAGCATAAACTCGTCCTTGATGTAGCTGCTTCCTGGGCTTAGGACACTCCCTTGCCATATGCCCCGTTTGATTGTAGTTATAACATTTTGGACCTTCAGAATTTGGCTTTGGTTGCTGTTGAGTTACTAGGGTAGTCTTGGGTGCAGCAGTAAAGCCTTGAGCACGGAAGGGTTTAAATGTCTTGTTATTCCCTCCGTTATAAGCATTTTTGGCTGGCCTTTTCATACCTCTATTCTGTGTGAAATAGCTCTCCTTCTAGCTTGATTCTATAACTCGAGCAATTTGCACAGCTTCATTATATATCTTCTTCTCCAAACCTAGAACATGCTCTCTGATGCTCCCTCTAAGCCCCGTGACAAACCTACGGGTCTTAGTGTCTTCTTCTTGCATGTTGAGTGGTGCAAAGAAAAACAACTCCTCATAATGCTGTTGATATGCATCCACGGACATCTGTCCCTGATATAAACTCAGGAACTCCTTCTCCATAGAATCTTTGAAGCTTCGGGGAAAGTACTTCTCAAAGAAAGTTTCTTTATATATAGCCCAGGTCAATAGGGCGTGCTTGGTTAATAGGTAGGCCCTGGTAGATTTCCACCAATGATGTGCATCACCTTTTAGCATGAAGGTGGCACATAATACCTTATCTTCTTTCAAATTTAGTATAACGGCAAATACTTGCTTTATCTAGTGAACTTAAGTTTAAAGGATCGGGAGTAAATCTGTGGTAGTCCAACCGGCATCCAAAGATTATACGTTGCACGGTGGTCCAAATGCATAGAGGTTTTATAGTTCTTAACCTCATGGTTATAGGTTCTATTGAATATATAATGCCATTAGTCAAGGCACTACAAGAGTAAATCTGGAGAAAGTTTTCGTACATCAGTAAATCAGGTATAATCTGTAGATGTACGCTCAACATGACTAAACATTTAACTGTTCATTTAGTTCATATCTCTGTTCATGTTGTTGATCATGAGAGTGGTTCAGGTTGGTATAATCAGGACTAATACTAAAGAAACAATATCTATAACTCCAATTGACAGGTTAAATCAAGAAGGTATCCTGTCAAGGTACGAGAATTAAAATCAAGTATGTGCATCCTCTATGATCATAAGAGTAAGTCAATAATGCACCGCATCCTATATAAACCCATCTACATATATGAGTTTTCCTTACCCATTCTCAACCCAGATAGTGGTGGGGGTCAAGTTGCAACCTCTTCTTAATGCTCAGCGGGCAATGGATCAACTTGTGGTGGATCTCACCCTGAGTCTCCATGTCACCCAGTAGTATGGCTTTATCTTCTTGTAGTTACTCCTATTCTTAATGTATGGCCATTATTCTCCTATCTCTGTTAGATTTAGCTCGAGATCTTTCCTTTTCCTCTATAGGGATTTAGGCATTACTATCCATTTTCTTCTTTCTCTGTTATACATCGAGTTTCACATCTTGTGAGTACCAACTCGGTATTCCAATTTCTTAGCTTTACAGATGCTCCCTTCTTCTTACTGTACTATATCTCTTGTATACTTGGGTAACTACCCAACTTATAGATAGTACCCTATATATATATATATTTTTTTTTCAGGATAATTTTTGGTCTTCTCTTTCTTTTTGAGTGTATATATATGGTTCCACCTTTAATAGATGCATTATTCTCCTTTTAAATTTTGGTCTCAAACATCACTTGTGCTTATAGTGTGTTAATATTACAGTTTTTACTTTTTTCCTATCTCAGTTCACAATTTATCGTGGAAGTATGCTAGGTTAGCGGACACGGCCTGAGATGCTCTGATACCAAGTTGTCACACCCCAATTCTGTACTATTCAGAATGGTGTGATGAACCGCTAGCAAACCAACGGTTCAACCAGGATCTCGGACAGACGATATACGTATTATCTAAACCTCATACATCCACATTCATAATCAGAATAAATACACAATAGCGGAAGTCTTATAGTAAAATGAACTGAGAATCTACTGTAATATTAATATTTAAATAGCAAATTATTCTGTATCCACTAAACATAAATAAATATCAAATACATGTCTTTACTAAATCCAAGTAATGAAAATAAAATCTAATCGAATACACATGAGTTGCACTCGCAAGAGGAGTCATGCGTATCCACTTCATCTTCAACTTTCATCGCCGCCACATGCCCGTACACTGGAGCATTGACATAATCTTCGACGGTAGTACCTGCATCATCAACTAAAAATATTCAACATCGAGGGGGTGAGCACACATCATGGCTCAGTGAGTAAACAAAACAATTCAACAATACATATGCATGCAGTCAATTCATATCTTTGGTCTGGTTTAAAGTTTACAATGCGTAATAGAAAGGTTTAGGTGGTCAAAGGTTAACGTTTATTGACCCCGCCTCTATACAACAAAGGTTAACGTTTATTGCTGTACAGTGCCATACCAACATGTAAGCCCCTGCTGGTGAGGGCTTGCAAACTGGGCTCGCAACTAACCAATCCAAATGCCAATCAGTGTATCCAAGGTCTCACCCCAACATCCCTCAGAACGTCCATAGAGATAGAGCTAAGGCCCCCCGGTAAAGTCAGAGACTACAAGGACCGAGACCACCTCCCCTGATACTCTACGACGTAATAGTTCTGCTAAGATAATGGTGATACGACGATGCTAATGCACAAGACTTGAGTTAGAGATAGAGCTAAAGTGCTGAGACCCGCCAAAGGTTAACGTTTATTGACGTCCCATCACACCTCCCCTGATACTCGCTCGCATCAAGTACACCAACCACACACATACATTCACATGCCTATTCCTATCATCATCATCATCATCATCATGTTATAAACAATAAAGTAAACATGCATGGACAAATATTAGAAATATTGGATGACATGTTGAATGCACATACAAGCATACGCGCATAGAATCAATATGGCATTGGACTCAAGAAATAAAAATAGTTTGTTATTAACCAATTAGTTTAGAGTCTTGTTTCCTCACCTTAGCTTGTTAGTGGATCCTCTTTCAAGCTTTAAAATCACATTTATATTGTTATTATATTGCTAGAAGACCTAACAAAGTCGATAGAATTTAATTAGAATTAATTTTGAATTTCAAAAACCATGCTGTTAACTGGGGGTCGATGCTAGGGTCGGAGTTATGATCGACCCTGGGTGCGACCACCCCTATTCTGGGCTTTCCGAACACTAGGGGTCGATGCTCAGGGTCAGGTAGGGTCGATTGGCCATCGACCCCCTGTGGGTTTTGTCGATTTTTCTTCCTTCAGCCCATTCTTCGTGTTTGGGGTCCTATGGCTTGCTCTTACAGTCCATTCCACACATGATCTATGGCCTAGAACCATGATTCATTCACCTATATGGCTTTCATGATTTCTCCTATGGTTTTCCATGAAAACCTAACCATGGGTTAATGGTTTGGGTTTCTCCGAGATCATACCCTCTTCATTATCTACCCTAAGGTCTTTAGAAACTGATGGAAGTAGTATCCATAACTGAGAAGAATACTTCTTCTCTGCAACTCTTCTCCTTTTTGCCTTCTTCTCTTCTTTCCTTCTCTTCTTCTTCTCTTCCTTCTCTTCTCTTTCTCTCAATTCAATTAGGGTTGTAAAAGGAGTAAAAGAGGCTTAGGGACGTCCTATTTATAGAGTAAAAACTCCTAAAATAAGTCCCATTGAGATTAGTAAGGAATTCCATTGAAATTAGGAAAGTTTCCTATTTTCTGTTTTTACCGAGTACCGGGGGTCGATAGGGGGGTCGGAGATCCCGTTGACCCCTGGTCCTTAAAATGTCCGACCCCCCATATAAAAATGGGGGTCTGACTTCTATACTGGGGGGGTCCGACCCTCCCTTGCTGGGTATGCGACCCTCCCCTTATTTAAGTATTTTTGGGTCAGTTTAATACCTGGGATCGTGATCTCCTTCACGCACTTGATCCATTTGGCTCAACCATGATGGGTAGACCTGGTTCAAGGTGGTAAGACCGGATTAGTTTGATACGGGTCTTACACCCCTGCTGCTGCTGCTGCTGCTGCTGCCGCCTCAATGTCTGCCACCTCTACCTGAGTATGAGGACGCACCAGAGCGTTCCTCTCATCATCACTGACCTGAGCATCCCGCATACCCATCCTACAGATGGCCTCCCAGTCCAGCACCGATGAGAAGGTCTTCTCATGAATCTTCTCATCTACTAAATCAACACCTAGGTAGGTAAGCAGTGTAGTGATCAGACGTTCGTAGGGCAGGTTGCCTATTTGACCAGGCAGCGTTGCACAGATCATCGTCCTCAGGAAGATGTAGGGTAGGGAGACATGCTACCTAGTGCAAATGCAGTAAAGGATAAACTGAGTTAACTGGAAGATCCTCTCATAGTGTCCACTCTGGGGTATCAGGTTGTGCTGGATGATCTTGTAGTACACCCGAGGCTCTGGACGTAGATTGATCGCTTTCATCTCCCAGCGATCATCTCTGATAAGCTGACTGTCAATCTCAGCACGCATCTCCAAAGATAGGAACTGGGGCTCCCTAGGAGCACAGTACACCAAAGGGCCGTCTTTTGATATGCCCAAAAGATCAGCTAGCTGCTGGCAGTTAAAGGAAACCTCTACTCCTTTGACGTAGCTCGTGATCTTGAGCTCCCTACCCCTCTCTGTGTCATTGTGACCCCCACTACTTGGAGATTACAATAGAACTGTCTCACCAAATCCGGACGGGTACAAGCTTCATAGGTAATCACAGGGAGCCAGCCCATGGCACCGAATGCCCCCTCTACGTCAAACAAGGCTAGACTGGCCAAGTCCACAAGGCGACCCCCCTTTACCTTCTTATGAGCATAGCGAGCATACTGAGCTTCGGCCTCGTTAAAGCGGAAACGAATTGGGTCGTGAACCCTAGGCACCTTGGTACAAGCCACCAAAACAAAGAAAAGCAAATAATAGATCAGTAATGGTGAAAAACCCAAACAATTTTGGCATTATAACGACATAAACTGGTCAAAAGCCTCACTTTCACCCAAACACTTGGGCAAGAGGACTTACAAAGGTTCCAAACCATCTTGCAAGGTTCATACAGTTGGAAATTTAATCTAGAAAGATCGAATTTGAAGAAATTTCAGTAAATTCAAAAAATCTTGAAAATTAGGTCAAAATTGGAAATTTTCAAGTTTCTCGATAACCAACTGATGAAACTCGAATATTTTTGAAGGCTTTCGTCCATTGGGTGACCAACAGCAAAAGCCCCCAATAAAAATCGAATTTTTACGGTTAAGAAAATTTTAATTTGAAGATAACGATATATATGGGGAAAAACCTAGTTTTGAAAGCTTCAAAATAGGAAACAATGAGAGTATACCTAAAGAGACGGAGCGGAAGTCGCAAATGGGAGAAAAATATCACCAAACACCAAGGGTCGCTACTGTAGCAACTCAGGAAACCGAGTTGAGTTGGAAGGAAGGAGAAAGAATGGGAAATGAATCCAAAATCGGAATTAAAAACCTGATTCTAGACCGTAGGGTCGCAGAATTCGACCAAGACATGCGACCCTACGATCAACCCTGTCATCGACCCTAGCCTCTCGGTGATCGGACAGGGAACTAGGGGTCGGACCTAGGGTCGGACATATACCGACCCTACCATCGACCCTAGGTTCTCGGTAAGCTGATAGTGATTCTCAGGGTCACATACCCTAGGGTCGAATAAGGATCGACCCTACCATCGACCCTACGACTGAAAATACAGTATTTTTGCCAGAATGATCTGAAAATTTTAAAATTTGTATTGATTAGTTGGATTTTGACTTAAGAGCAACTTATATTGATCGCCTCACATGTGCTGTAATTATTTTTAGATATTTTCACCATCAGGACAGGTAATGGTTGGGCAAAGAGTGACCAGGAAAACCCGTAACCCAATTCCACCACCACCACCTGTGGAGGAAGACATCCATATAAATCCTGAAGTACAGGAGAATCTAAATACGGCACCACCCGTAGCTAATGGCCAGACAAATCCTACTAATTTGCCAGCCCCACCTATGGAATTGGCAACCGCAGTAATGAATCTGGCACAACAATTACAGCACATGCAACAAGTGTAAGCTAATATGCAAGCGGTTATGGGAATGATGTTCCAGACAACACACGCTACACCTATGCCGATCGGGCAAGCTAGTGCGGCACTAGGGGTAACAACATAGTACCCCAAGCACCTCAAACGCCAGCTGCACAAGCTCCGGCACAGAATCCTGAGGTAGTTCAAGGTAATTACCAATATCCGCCATATGTATGGGGCATATGCTTAGAATCAACTGGACCACTCCCGATTGATTGAACGTTTTCTGAAGATGAAGCCCAAGGAATATAATGGTAAGCCGGTAGATCCTTTGTGGCCAGCACACTGGATCGACGAAATGGAGAGAAATTTCATGATGATGACAGTTAACGAGGAGGAGAAAGTACTGTGTGCAACATTTATGCTAAAAGGCAATGCACACCACTGGTGGAAGTCCACACGGACTTATCTGTTAACAAAGCATGGCCAATTGACCTGGGCTATATATAAAGAGGCATTCTTTGAGAAGTACTTTCCTAGAAGTTTCAGAGATTTTATGGAAAGAGAGTTCCTGAGTTTATATCAGGGGCAGATGACTGTCGATGCATATCAACAGCGTTATGAGGAGCTGTTCTTCTTTGCACCAGTCAGTATGCAAGAGGAAGATACGAAGACCCAAAGGTTCATCATGGGACTTAGGGGGAGTATTCGTGAACATGTTCTGGGTCTGGAAAAGAAAATCTACAATGAAGCGGTGCAAATTGCTCGAGTGATTGAGTCGAGCCAGAAAGAGAGTTATTTTGCTCAAAACAGGGGTATAAAAAGGCCTAATGGGAATACTTCTAATGGAGGGAACAACAAGACATTCAAACCCTTCCGTACTCAAGGCTTTAATGCTGCAGCCAAGACTACTACAACAGCCCCATCGCAACCAAAGCAGAATAATGAAGGAATAAGGGGTTTTAACTACAATCAAGTGGGACATATTTCAAGGGAGTGTCCTAAGCCCAGAAAGCAGCTACAACAAGGAAGGGTTTACGCTGTTACATCCGAAGATGCTGCCGCATCACCTGATGTGGTCACAGGTATGACCCGAACATTTTTTTTAAATGTGTTACATTGTATGAGCATGTAGACTAAATTAAAACAAATCACAGGTATCGTACCTATTAATGAAATTCCTGCTAGAGTACTCTTTGATTCTAGAGCTACTCATTCTTTTATATCTGTGTCATTTGGAAAGAAGCTGAATCTACCCCTCAAATCGTTAGACTACAAACTGCTTGTACGATCGCCGATGGGATTAGAAGTGGAATTAGAACAGGGTTATGGACCATGTCCTGTTCTGATTGACGAGAAGACTTTGGATGCAACCTTGATTTAACTCGAGATGGCAGACTTTGACGTCATCTTGGGAATGGATTGGTTAGCTCGACATTCTGCAAACCTGTTATGTGCAGAAAAGAAGCTGACGTTTAAAGACAAGGAAGGAACAGGGTTCAGTTTTGTGGGAACCAAACTGCCCCGTAAACGAAAACTCATCCTTTCTGCATTAAAGGCTAGAAAATGCCTTGAGAAAGGAGGAGTTGGGTATTTAGTATCTGTAGTCGATCTTACTAAGGAAGCACCACGAATGGAAGATATTGAAGTTTTGCGTGACTTCCTAGATGTATTTCCTGAAGAATTACCAGGACTACCACCCGATCGAGCTACAGAGTTTGTTATAGATCTGACACCCGGAGCCGCACCAGTATCTAAAGCACCCTATCGAATGGCTCCTATTGAATTAAAGGAATTGAAGGTGCAGTTACAAGAATTATTGGATAAGAGTTACATCAGACCTAGCATATCACCATGGATAGCGCCGGTACTATTTGTAAAGAAGAAGGACAGTAGTGTTCGACTGTGTATAGACTTCCGGGAACTGAATAAGCTGACAATCAAGAATTGGTACCCATTGCCTCGGATCGATGACTTATTCAATCAGTTGCAAGGCACCAAAGTGTTCTCCAAGATTGATCTTCGGTCAGGATACCATCAGTTGAAGATTAAGGACGGTGATATTCCAAAGACAGCATTTAGAACAAGATACGGATATTATGAATTCTTGGTCATGTCTTTTGGATTGACTAATGCATCCGTAACCTTTATGGAACTCATGAATCGAGTATTCCATGATCTGTTGGATACGTCAGTCATTGTGTTTATTGATGATATATTGGTCTACTCCAAGGACAAGGAAACTCATGTCATGAATCTAAGAGCCACTTTGCAACGACTAAGGAAAGAGAAGCTTTGCGCCAAATTTATAAAGTGTGAGTATTGGCTAAATGAGGTCGCTTTCTTAAGCCATGTTGTATCCGCTGAGGGAATTAAAGTGGATCCTAGCAAGATTGAAGCCATTGTGAAGTGGGAAGCACCTAAGAGCGTTGCAGAAATTAGAAGTTTTCTAGGTCTAGCTGGGTATTATCGACGATTCGTGGAAGACTATTCCAGAATTGCCGTGCCTCTCACCAGTTTGACTAAGAAAGGAGAAAAGTTTGTTTGGACTGATAAATGTGAGAAAAGTTTTCAAACATTGAAGGCTAGATTGATATCTGCTGCAATCTTGACTATTCCTATTCCAAGACAGCCATTTATTTTATACACTGATGCGTCTGGGTTGGGTTTAGGATGTGTACTTATGCAAGGAGAACAAGTAGTTACGTATGCCTCAAGACAACTGAAGACACATGAGAAGAACTATCCCACTCATGACTTGGAATTAGCGGCAGTAGTACATGCTGTCATGATATGGAGACATTATTTGTATGGAGAGAAATTTCAGATTAAGTCAGATCACAAGAGTCTCACTTACCTTTTTAATCAGAAAGTGAACATGAGACAAAGAAGATGGCTGGAATTATTGAAGGATTATGATTTTGATATCCAGTATCATCCAGGGAAGGCTAATGTAGTTGCTGATGTGCTAAGCAAAAAAGCAATGATAAAGTCTCAAGGAGAGGTTAACCCGATTGCAGCAATGTGTACAATAGGAAAGGTATTCAATTATGGTAATGAGCAGTTCGTGATAGATGCACCGGGTGAATCAAGCAACCAAGGGTTTATTTATCGGTTTTCAAATATGTTCGCAACATTGAAGATTGTACCTGATATAGTGAATGAAGTGAAAGCCGCTATTAAATCAGACCCTTACCTGAGAATGGTACAAGAGGACATTGAAAAAGGTAGGACTATCCCTGAGTTTGCCTTAGACGATGAAAAAGTATTGAAGTACAAAGGAAGAGTATGTGATCCTGAAATAGAAAATATAGACATTAGACACCGACTATTAAAGGAAGCTCACACCACCGCCTATTCGGTACATCCTGGAAGTACAAAGATGTATCATGATCTGAAGAAATTATATTGGTGGAAAGGAATGAAAGCAGATATAGCTAAGTTCATGTCGCAATGCCTAAATTGCCAAAGGGTGAAGGCTGAACGGCAAAGACCTGTAGGACTGTTGCAGCCGCTACCGGAACCAACATGGAAATGAGACTGCATCACTATGGACTTCATCACCGGGTTACCATTGACTCCTCGGGTAGTTGACGCGGTTTGGGTGATTGTGGACCGTCTGACTAAAACAACTCGTTTTATAGCTATACGACCTCAGTATACACTGGAAAGGTTAGCCAAGTTATATGTGGATAATATTGTCAGACTACACGGTGTACCTGAAAGCATTGTGTCCGACAGAGATCCACGATTTACTTCAAGGTTTTGGGAAGGATTGCAAAAGGCTATGGGTACAACATTGAAGTTTAGTACTGCATTCCATCCTCAGACAGACGGACAGTCGGAGCGTACCATTCAGATTTTAGAAGACATGCTTCGAGCCTGTGTAATAGATTTTAAAGGATCATGGGATGAAAAACTATCATTGATCGAGTTCGCCTATAACAACAGCTATCAAGCTACTATACAGATGTCACCCTATGAAGCACTCTATGGTAGGAAGTGTCGGACTCCCCTATTTTGGAATAAAGTTGGATAACGTAGCATTGTTGGACCAGAATTTATTGAAGAAACTTGTCGAGTGGTCAACGTTATCAAAGAAAGAGTAAGAACGGCTCAGAATCGTCAAAAATAATATGCAGATACTCGACGCCGAGACCTTGAATTTGTTATCTGTGATAAGGTATTCTTGAAAGTATCACCTATGCTAGGTTTAAAATGGTTCAGACAGAAAGGAAAGCTAAGTCCGAGATATGTCGGGCCATATGAGATTCTAGCCAAACGTGGAAAAGTGTCTTATCAGTTAGCACTACCACCATCTATGTCAAGTGTACATGATGTATTTCATATCTCCTTATTAAAGAAGTACGTCAGAGATCCAACGTATGTTTTGACAGCAGATCCACCAGATCTAACTGATCATTTGACATTCGAAGTAGCACCAACTAAAATCACTGGTCGAAAGGTCCAACGTCTACATAATCATGACATATACTATGTTAAAGTCACCTGGAGAAGTCGAGATATAGAAGAGATCACATGGGAAGAAGAAAATTTTATGCGAAAGCAATACCCTCATCTTTTCGACTCAGAAGGTATGTACAAATTTCGAGAATAAAATTTTTAATAAGCAGGGGGGAGTTGTTAGACCAGTATCAAACTAACCGGTCTTACCACCTTGTACTAGGTCTACCTATCATGGTTGAGCCAAGTGGACCAAGTGCGTGAAGGAAATCACAAAATTAGGTATGAATTTGACCCAAAAATAGTAAATATGAGGGTAGGGTCGCATGCCTAAACGGGTAGGGTCGACCCCACCTCAATAGAGGTCCAACCCATGACTTTTCAGTCGTAGGGTCGGATGACTTGAGAACCATAGGGTCGACAGGTCTTACGACCCTACGTGTAACCCTATGGTGACAGATAGAAACCGTGAATTAGAAAACTTTCCTAATTTTAAGGAGTCCTTTCCTAATCTTGATGAGACTTATTTTGGGAGGTTTTTCTCTATAAATAGGACGTCCCTTAGTCTCTTTTACTCTTTTTGGAACCTTAATTGAAAGTGAGAGAAAGAGAAGAGAAAGAAGAGAAGAAGAAGAGAAGGAGAATTTGAGAAGACAACTAAAGAAAAGGAATTCAGAGAAAACCTCTGAATCTTAGCCAACCTCAGGTATGAGACTAATTCTCTTCATAAATTAAGAGCCTAGAATGGAATATGAAGAAGTTAGGGTTGGGAGAAACCCAAATCATCTACCCATGGATGAGTTTCGAAGGAATCCATGAAAGTAATCATCATAGACCATGGAAAGTGTGTAAAAATCATAGTTATGAGCCATAGAACAGTCTTAGAATGGACCCTAGGAGACCTCAGGATCGATCACATGCCCTCGGGAAGTCCCAGGGAGGGTGTGGTCGCACATAGGGTCGATTGGTAACCGACCCCATGTCTGACCCTACCCCTAGGGTCGATTGGGTAACTGACCCTAGGTGCTACCCTATCTGCGACCCTATGATTTTAGCCAGTTTAAATTTGTTGGAATTAATCCTAATTAGAATCTATCGATTTGTTAGGTTTTCCTAGTGATTTTAAAAGTGATTCTTAAAGCTTGAACGAGGATCTACACTCAATCAAAGGTGAGGGAACAAGACCTAAATTAATTGGCTAATAATAAACTGTTTTATTCATTGAGTCCAATAGTGTGAATGATTCCATGCTTGTATGCATGTATTGTGCATTTAACATGTCATCCAATATTCCTGCTATTACTGTTCATGCATATTTAATTTTGTTTAATTATAACATGATGATGATGATGATGCTAGGAATAGGCATGTGAATGTTTGTGTGTGGTTAGTATACTTGATGCGAGTGGGGCATCAAGGGGAGAACGTGATATTGTGGTGTGTCCTGGTCACCAGACTCTAGCTCTATCTCTACTCAAGTTTTGTCCACTAACATTGTCGTATCGCCATTACCTTAGCAGAGCTATTATGTCATAGGGCATCAGGGGACGTGGTCTCGGACCGTATAGTCTCTGACTCTGCCAGGGGGCCTTAGCTCTATCTTTATAGACGTATTGAGGGATGCTGGGGTGAGGCCTTGGATATACTGTTTAACATTAGGATTGGTTAGTTGCGAGCCCAGTTTGCAAGCCCTCGCCAATAGGGGCTTACGTGTTGGTATGGGAGCATGTGGTACTTTAATGTCGATACCCATTGGGTACACTGTTTCCATGGTGGGTGCATGTGGGACGGCAATGCCGATATTCATTGGGAGGCTTCACACACTCGTGTATAGAAGTGAGGCGGCCACCAAACCTTTCTATTGTACATTGCAAACTTATGAACCAGACCAAAGATATGAATTGAATGCATGCATATGTTTGTTGCATTGTTTTGTTTGCTCACTGAGCCATGATGTATGCTCACCCTTTCGACGTCAAATGCTTTTAGTTGATGATGCAGGTACTACCGTAGAAGATTTTGTGAATGCTCCGATGTATGGACATGCGGCGGCGATGGATGTTGAAGAGATGATGGAATCGCATGATTCGTCATGCGAGTGCAACTCTTGCGTTTTTTATTAGATTTTATTCAAATTATACAGATAATGTAATTGGTTAAATATTTTTATTTTATGTCTTAGTCACTAGAGACAATTGAATAATTTATTTATGT
Organism: Protea cynaroides; assembly: GCA_028583415.1. NCBI lineage: Eukaryota > Viridiplantae > Streptophyta > Magnoliopsida > Proteales > Proteaceae > Protea > Protea cynaroides. The sequence continues at coordinate 65,279,373 of CM053268.1, read as the reverse complement.
TATCATCTTTAGACTCAGTTCATTTATTATTAAGGACTTCCGCTATTGTGTATTTACTTTGATTATTGTTGTAGAGGTGTATGGTTTAATCAAACGGACACAGCCTATTTGAGATCCTGGTTGAACAGTTGGTTTATTAGCGGTTCATCACGCCATTCTGAATAGTGTGGAATTGGGGTGTGACATATTTGGCCGAGGAGGGTAGATCGAACTTCAACCTTAAGGACAGCCCATTTGGACAAAAGGCTCGTCAATTACTGAGCATATTTGACCGAGGAGGGTAAATCGGACTTCAACTTTAATGACAGTCCATTCGACTAAAAAGCTCACCAATTATTGACCACATTTGATCGAGGAGGGTAAATCAGACATTAACCTTAAGGATAACCCATTCGGACAAAAGGCTTGCCAATTATCGAGCATATTTGACTGAGGAGGGTAAATAGGACTTCAACCTTAAGGACAGCTCATTTGGCTAAAAAGTTCATCAATTACTTAACATATTTGGCCAAGGAGGGCATATCGGACTTCAACCTTAAGGGCAGTCTATTTGGCCAAAAAACTCACCAATTATCGACCGTATTTGACCGAGGAGGGTAGATCGGACTTCAACCTTAAGGATAACTCGTTTAGACAAAAGGCTCACCAATTATCAAGCATATTTGACTGAGGAGGGTAGATCGGACTTCAACCTTAAGGACAATCTATTCGACCACCAATTACCAAGCATATTTGGCCGAGGAGGGTAGATTGGACTTCAACCTTAAGGGCAGTCCATTTGGCCAAAAAGTGAGCCAATTACCAAGCATATTTGACCGAGGATGGTAGATCGGACTTCAACTTTAAAGACAGCTCATTCGGACAAAAGGTTCACCAATTACCGAACATATTTGACCGAGGAGGGTAGATCAGACTTCAACCTTAAGGACAGCCCATTTGGCCTAAAAGCTTACCGATTATTGAGCATATTTAGCAGAGGAGTGTAGATAGATGAGGGCCGCACTAAACGTCCATAACATCGACACTTAGAAAATTTTCAAACGATACTTAGACGTAATTCCATAAGACAAGTTACAAGTGAACTCGCAATACTTAATCGGACTTCAACCTTAAGGACAACACATTAGGACTAAAGGCTCGTCAATGACAGAACATATTTGACCGAGGAGGGTAGATCGGACTTCAACCTTAACAACAACCCATTCAGCCAAAAAGCTCACCAATTACTGACCATATTTGATTGAGAAGGATAGATCAGACTTCATCCTTTAAGGCAGCCCGTTCGGCTAAAAAGCTCGTCAATTATTGACCATATTTGACCGAGAAGGGTAGATCGGACTTCAACCTTAAGGACAGCCCATTCAGCCAAAAAGCTCGCCAATTATCGAGCATATTTGACTGAGGAGGGTAGATCAGACTTCAACCTTAAGGGCTGCCCATTGGGCCAAAAAGCTCGCCAATTACCAAGCATATTAGGACAGCCCATTTGGCCAAAAAGCTCACCAATTCCCGAGGGTAGATTGGACTTCAACCTTAAGGAAAGCCCATTCGGCCAAAAAGCTCATCGATTACCGAGCATATTTGACCGAAGAGGGTAGATAGATGAGGGCAGCACTAAACGTCCATAACATCTACACTTAGAAAATTTTCAAGCAATACTTAGACGCAATTGCATAAGACAAGTTGCAAGTGAACTGGGAAATTTCGATTATTGGCAAAAGAGTTACAAACATCCGTAGACAACAACAAACAATAAAGAAGGGCATAAGATTACAGTACCATCGGCCAAAGGCCTCTAAAAAAAAGAGACAAAAGGAAATACATTAAACATCACGACACAGGGGAATCAGTAGGTTGAAGGCTCTAAACATCAATCACCATTTCATCAATCCACTCAAGACCCAAGGACATCATTCACTCTGACAGAGGGGAAAGAGGATGGGTAACAGGCTAAGAGGACATATCCTCTATATTAGACATAATCGCCCTATGAGTAGCTTCATCAATAGCCATAAGTTCCTCCCCTTCAGGCTCAGCATCGGCAACCTCTCCCTCATCCCCCTTTTCTTCCTTGGTAGCTTCAGCCTCATCTTGTTCTAAAAGCTCTTGGACCTGACCACATTGACTAAAATCATAACCTGGAGTTTGCTCAAGTACAAAATCCTTCATTGAATGAATGGCCTTATAGTAAAAAGGACCGGCCTCAGTAGTGATATCATCCTTAAAAGCCTCGGATTTCTTGTATTCCTGTACCGCATGATGGATGATTGCTTTGAGATCTTTCTTAAAGGTATTAATTAGTCCTATAGCTAATCGACTTTTTTCTCGAGCCTCAACAGCAAGCTTGGCATTCCTCTCCTTCAAAGATGCTACCTTAGACTCTAGCTCAGTATGCCACTTCATAAAAGTTAGGATATCAACGACTATATCCAAAAAGGGCAGATGGATACTAGCTAGAAATAGACTTCACAGTCCATCGGTGTAAAAATAGACTTCACAGTCCATCGGCTGACAAGCTCGCTCCCCAGCCACGAGGAGTCTGATCACATCGTCGTCAGGAATCATATACTTCACCCTCAAACTATCAACCACTGCTTGGGTGAGGTCGCAAGGATAATCCAAGGCATTAATTCTCATGGTAATTTCTACCTCAGAACCCATGGCCTATTGAGACTCGTAAAAACCCTCGCCTATTGACCCTTCCCCCCCAGACGCCGCATCTTCACCACCTCCTCTATTAGACAGGGTGTAATTGTCATCAGATCCCCCCATATTGGACTCTGGCTCCCTCCTCCATCCCACAGACTCAGACATATCTAAAATAAAGACGAACATAAGAGGCATAGAGGAAAATAACTTACTCTTCCAAAAGGCTCTAGAAAGTCGCAGCTACAAACGATTTGCCACTCTTTCCTCCCAACCGTGGCTTCAGGTGATTTGCCGCTCTCTGCTTCTCAGAGGGGTCAAAGGCAATCCCTAGTCCTCCTCAAACTATCTTCGAGCCTTTAAACTTCAAGCAAGAGTTAGGGAACCTCCAAGCCAAACTCGAAGACCCTTAGTGAATATTCAAGGATCTTCAAAGAGAAATTCAAAAAAATTCAATGGAGTTTTTACCTATAGTCAAACTAGATTCTTCCACCAATGTGATTTTCACTGAGGATGAAGAGTGAAATAGTGACACTCTTTATATACAAAAGTTACCGCCATTGATAGCCTACGAAGGAGTGCCACGTGGTAGCATTCCATTAGGTGGCGGTTGGAATCATCAAGGCGCCTCTTTGAATCCAAAGGAGGCCCCAAGTCGGTCGCACTTCTCACAAAGAGTTCCAAAAAAAGGGGGGGGGGGGGGGGGGATATTGGTCGACTCATTTGATATTACCGCCTAAAAAGGGACAGTGCATACTTGGCCGCTCTAGATAGCACGATGCCATCTTCGAAGACCGAGCTTACTTGGCCGCCCCAGAAAGTGCGGTGCTCTAACGCATGCTTGATCAAGCTTTGGAGATCAAGCAAGGAGGTACAACCCCATTTTCGAAGACCGACCTTACTTGGCTGACCCCGTACACACAATATTTTCATCTATGACGGAGCTTGTTTGGCCGCCCAAGAAAGCACGACATCTCTAGCACAATTCTACTTCATGACCAAGCTTGTTTGGCTACCCAAGAAATCACGGCATCTCTGGCACAGTTCTACTTCATGACCAAGCTTCTTTGGCCACCCATGAAAACATAGCATCTTCTTTAAAAATTGAACTTATTTGACCGCCCAAGAAAGCGTGGCATCTCTGGCGCGGTTCTACTTCATGACCAAGCTTGTCTGGCAGCCCAAGAAAGCGTGGCATCTCTGGCATGGTTCTACTTCATGACCGAGATTGTTTGGCTGCCCAAGAAAGCACGACATCTCTGGCACGGTTCTATTTCATGGCCGAGTTTCTTTGGCCACCCAAGAAAACTTGACATTTTTTTTTAAAAACCGAACTTATTTGACCTCCCAAGAAAGTGTGGCATCTCTGGTGCGCCCTACATCGAAGGTCGAGCTTTGGAGATCAAGCAAGGAGGCACAACCTCACCTCAAAGACCGACCCTACTTGGTCGACCCGAAAAGCATGGCCTCTTTGGACCGGACCTCTTCAGAGTGGACCCACTACAAAACCGACCTTATTTGGCCGGCCAAGAAAGCACGACCTCTCTGGCACCACTCTACCTCGAAGATAGAGCTTTAGGGATCGACCAAGAAAGCATGGCATTTACTTCAAAGGTCCTACTCAGAAGATCGAGCTTATTTGGCCGACCAAGAAAGCACGACATCTACTCTAAAAAAACTGAGCTTTTTGGCCGACCAAGAAAGTGTGACTTATCTAGCACAGCCCCACTTCGAAGACCGGGCTTACTTAGTTGACCCAGAAAGCGAGGCCTCTCTGGAGCGGACCCACCACAAAGACTGACCTTATTTGGTCGACCAAAAAAGCATGGTGTCTACTTCAAAGAACGAGCTTGCTTGATCGACCAAGAAAGCCTGCATCTTAGGTAAAGCTCCACTCCAAAGACCAAGCTTATTTGGCAGCCCAAGAAAGCATGGCATCTCTGGTGCAGCCTCACCTCAAACACCGAACTTATTTGGCCGCCCAAGAAAACACAGCATCTCTGGTGCGGTCCTACATCGAAGACCGAGCTTCGAAATCAAGCAAGGAGGCACAGCCCCATTTCGAAGACCAACCTTACTTGGCCGACCCAGCAAGCGCAGCATTTTCATTTATGACAGCCCATATTTGACCAACCAAGAATACTCATCAACTATGGCATAAAATTATTTCCAAATACCGCCCATATCTGACGGACAAAAATGATTGGCCATATTGTGTAGAGGTTTTCAAGCAATGTACAAAAAGTATCGCTCTGCGACATTCAACCATATTGTGCAGACATACCTCCAAACGATGGACAAATCATAGCCATTACACAGTAGGGACCTGAAAGATCCCCTATTTATAGATCAGACTTATTTCTTAGCCAAATCTTATAGATTCAACAAAGCAAGGAGGCAAGTGTTAGGTAAATTCACCAGCCGCCCAATAGGACATTGCAACCTGAAAGATTATGTCCACATAGATGCCAGATGGAGGAACATGTCCATGTCAAATGCCCTCTCAGCAAGTTACAAAGGAATGGACCATTAGTTATTCACTGGCTCAGCAGCTTTCGCATGGGCCCATCTGGCCCATCTGATCTTCTCTAACAAACTAAAGGATAAAAGGGTCATCTCTGCCACCACCAAGGGCAGAAACGACTTTACAGCGAAGCACTATTCACTATAAATAGCCACCGAATTCCAAGAATAAAGGTATGCAACATTTAATACTCATTCTCTTAAGGATTCAAGCTCTGACACCTCAGACCGAGAATCCCTCACTTACCCATAACTATTTAAGTGGGCTCAGACACCAAGCCCATCGACTGTTCACAGATTCTTGATTTTGACATCGAAATAGACCTAGGGCCATAGACCCGCCTCCCTTTGCCTTATGTTTTTACTTTGCAGGTCCAATCAACTTGGTGGGGATTCTAAACAAAACAGTGGATAATCCCAGAGACATGGTTTTTCATATCTTCATCAATAATCAGATGGCCGAGACTAAAGCTGATATCATCAACTTCAGTGGTGGAAATAGAATCCCGATGTTCAGAGACTACTGCATGATGGTGGTTCAAGGAGGAATGCCAGACACGCAAAATATCTTAGTGGCTCTACACCCTAATGAAGATTCAAAAATTCGACGTAGTGATGCAATCCTAAAAGGGACTCGAGTTGTTCAAGCTGAGTGACGTACACAGCAACCTTGCTGGTCTCAATCCTGAACCACCAATACAACCTTCACTACCTCTGGCAAAACCATCAACCTTCACACACTATTGATCTGATCATCATCATCCACACCATCTGATCATCATCCATACCATCTGATCATCATCTACACCATATGATCATCATCCACACATCCTGATGATCATCTACACCATTTAATTATCATTTACATCATTTGGTCTCATCTTAACCATCTGATCTGCATCTTAACCATTGATTTATCCCCATCCGTTGATCTGATCATCATATTCACCATCTGATCTCATATTAACCATCTGATCTGATCTATACCATTGATCTACCATCTGAACTGATTTATACCATTGATTTACCATCTAATCTGATATATACCATTGATTTACCATCTGAACTGATCTATACCATTGATCTACCATCTGATCTGATCTATGCCGTTGATCTATCCAGCTCACCATTAACCTGAAATGTGTTAAATATGAACCTTTAGATCATGCATATAAATTGTTTGGATTACATAATTGATGTGATATATTAAATTTGAGCAATAGATCATGTTTTTAATTTGATTTCATTACATGCTCTCACATTTTATATTTGGAATTCTCTCACTTGCTATATTTGGAATGCTCTCACATGCTATATTTGGAATACTTTCGTATTACTATATTTGAAATGACTCACATGCTATATTTAGAATGCCTACATTCACACATTGATTGATTTGCCACCTTTGAAATATTTACGTGAAATACTACCATATTTGGATGCCCACATGTTGACTGTCATATTGGATGCTTACATGATATACACCTGCTATGCTTGGAATGTTACACTTGCTACAAATTTTAAGCTTATAACAGATAGGGCAAGGAAACCCTCAAAAACCTTAACAAGGCAAGGATACCCTCAGAAATATTAATAGGGCAATATACCCTTAGAAACCTTAAGTACACAAGTTTTAGATTTCAAACTACATTGTACCTGATTTCCAAGACCTCTGAAATACGTAGGTAATTTGAAAGAGTTCCCAAATACGATACTACAGCCCATAGACCATCAGGTTTAATCTGTCTATCAAGCATAAACTTCAACTTGAACAAAGAATATAATTGAAGCATATGTATAAGCCACATTCATAAACTTTAACACACAATCCATTCAAACTATGTTTTTGGACCTGATTCTCAAGAAACAAAGTCTTAAGGGATAAGTAGGCAATTTGGGAATATTTCCAAATTAGGTCCAAGATCGAACCATCATTTGGTCTGGTTCTGTCATACCCCAAATTCTGCACCATTCAGAACGGTGTGATGAACCGCTAATAAACCAACGGTTTAACCAGGATCTTTAATAGGCTGTGTCCGTTGAAACTAAACCATACACATCCACAACCATAATCAGAATAAATACACAATAGCGAAAATCTTAATAATAAATGAACTGAGGAATCTAACAGTGATAATCATAAATAAAATATCAAATTATGTTGTATCAACCGAGACATAAGTAAATAAGTATCAATTACATTTCCATAATAATTCAAATGAAAATCTAATAAAAAATGCATGCATTGCACTCGCATTAAGAGTCATACGTTTCCACTAAGTCTTCAGCCTCCATCGCAGCGACGTGTCCGTACACAGAAGCATTTATATAGTCTTTCACCGTGGTACCTACATCATCAACTAAAAATATTCGACGTCGAAAGGGTGAGCACACATCACGGCTCAGTGAGCAAACAAAACAATGAAACAAACATATGCATGCATTCAATTTATATCTGTGGTCTGATATATAAGTTTTTAATATACTATAGAAAGGTTCGGTGGCTGCCTCACCTCTATACACGAGTGTGTGAAGCCGCCCAAAGGTTAACGTTTATTGTTATCCCACATGCACCCACTATGGAATATAGATAGAGCTAAAGTGCTTAGGACCACACCATATCACACTTCCCCTGATACTCTACCCATATCAACACGTAATCCCCTGCTGACGAGGGCTTGCAAACTGGGCTCGCAACTAACCAATCCTAATGTCAAACAGTGTACCCAAGGCCTCACCCCAACATCCCTCAATACGTCCATAGAGATAGAGCTAAGGCCCTCTGGCAGAGTCGAAGACTACACCGTCCGAGAGCACCTCCCCTGATATCCTACGACGTAATAGTTCTGCTAAGGTAATGGCGATACGATGATGTCAGTGGACAAGACTTGAGTAGAGATAGAGCTAGAGTCTAGTAACCAGGCTGAACCACAATGTCATGTTCCCCCCTGATACTCCACTTGCATCAAGCACACTAACCGCACACATACATTCACATACCTATTCCTAGCATCATCATCATCATCATCATGTTATAAACAAAATAGAATTAAATATGCATAAACATTAATAGCAGGAATATTGGATGACATGTTGAATGCGCATTACAAGCATACACGCATAGAATCAGTCATGGCATTAGACTCAAGAAAATAAAAATAGTTTATTATTAGCCAATTAGTTTAGGTCTTGTTCCCTCACCTTTGCTTGAGTATTGATCTTCTTTCAAGCTTTAGGAATCACTTTTATATCAATAGGAAAACCTAACAAGTCGATAGATTTCAGTTAGAAGTCATTCCGGCAATTTTAGGCTTGTTTTTAAGCACGGGTCGCAGGTAGGGTAGCAATTTACTGCAACCCCCAGGGTAGGGTCGATGCCAGGGTCGGATGTTCCATCGACCCTGGGTGCGACCACCCCTTTCCTGGACTTCCTGAATACTGGGGGTCGATCCAGTGATCTGGTGGGGTCGATTTCCAATCGACCCCACATGCGACCCCCCGTGGGTTGAGTCGATAATTTCATCCTACAGTCCATTCTTTCATGCTTGGGTCCTATGGCTTACTTTCACAATCCATTCTATACTTGTTCTATGGCTTAGAACTCTAGGTTTCTTCCTTACTTTGCCTACCATGATTTCTCTATGGATTTCATTGAAATCCTCCCATGGATGTATGATTTGGGTTTCTCCTAGACTAAACCCTCTTCATGAACAATTCTAAGGTCTTAGATCATCAATGAAAACGTAAACCATACCTTAGGTATTGCTGTGATTCAGAGATTTCTCTGAATTCTTCACTTATGTCTTATTCTCCAACTTTCCTTCTCTTCTCCTTCTCTTTTCTTTCTCTCACTTTCAATTAGGGTTTCAAAAGGAGTGAAAAAGGCTTAGGGATGTCCTATTTATAGAGGAGAATCTCCCAAAATAAGTTCCATTGAGATTAGGAAGGAATCCCATTGAAATTTGGAAAGTTTCCTATTTGTGACTTCTGTCGACGAACAGGGGGTCGATGAGGGGGTCGGAGATCCCGTTGACCCTTAGTTTCTAAGTTGTCTGACCCCCAGTTAAAATATCGAGGGTCTGACTTCTTAGTGAGGGGGGGTTGACCCTGCCTACCTGGGTATGCGACCCTGCCCTCTAATTCACTATTTTTGGGTCAGTTTAGTACCTGATTTCGCTATTTTCTTCATGCACTTGGTCCATTTGGCTCGACCATGATGGGTAGATCTAGTACAAGGTGGTAAGACCAGTTAGTTCGATACGGGTCTTATAACTCCCCCTACTTATAAAAATTTCATCCTCGAAATTATACATACCTTTCGAGTCGAATAGATGAGGGTACTACTTTAGCATAGCATTTTCTTCTTTCCATGTGATTTCTTCTATATCCCTGCTTCTCCAGGTGACCTTAACATAATAAATATCACGGTCGCATAGTCGTTGCACCTTTCGACTGGTGATTTCAGTTGGTGCTACTTCAAACGTCAAATCCTTAGTCAAATCAGGTAGATCTACTGTCAATACGTGCGTTGGGTCTCTGACATACTTCTTCAATAATGAGATATGAAATACGTCATGCACACTTGTCATAGATGGTGGTAGTGCTAACTGGTAAGCCACTTTTCCACATTTAGCTAGAATCTCATAAGGTCCGACATATCTCGGACTTAATTTCTCTTTCTGTCCGAACCGTTTCAAACCTCGCATAGGTGACACTTTGAGGAATACCTTATCACCTACGGTGAATTCAAAGTTTCGGCATCTAGTATCTGCATATTGCTTTTGATGATTCTGAGCCGTTCTTACTCGTTCCTTGATAATGTCGACTACTCGACAAGTCTCTTCAATAAATTCTGGTCCAACAATACTACGTTCTCCAACTTCATTCCAAAACAAAGGAGTTCGACACTTTCTGCCATACAATGCTTCATAGGGTGACATCTGTATAGTAGCCCGATAGCTATTGATGTAAGCGAACTCAATCAGTGGTAACTTTTCATCCCATGATCCTTTAAAATCAATTACACAAGCTCGGAGCATGTCTTCTAGGATCTGAATGGTGCGCTCCGACTGTCTGTCTGTCTGAGGATGGAATGCAGTACTGAACTTCAATGTTGTACCCATAGCCCTCTGCAATCCTTTCCAAAACTTTGAAGTAAAACGTGGATCTCTGTCGGACACAATGCTTTTAGGTACACCGTGTAATCTGACAATGTTGTCCACATACAACTTAGCTAACCTTTCTAGTGTATACTGAGGTCGTATAGCTATAAATCGAGCTGTTTTCGTCAGTCGGTCTACAATTACCCAAACTGCGTCAACTACTCGGGGAGTCAATGGTAACCCTGTGATGAAGTCCATAGTGATGCAGTCCCATTTCCATACTAGTTTCGGTAACGGCTGTAACAGTCCTGTTGGTCTTTGTCTTTCAGCTTTCACCTTCTGAAAATTTAGGCATTGAGACACGAACTTGGCTATATCTGCTTTCATTCCTCTCCACCAATATAATTTCTTTAGGTCATGATAGATTTTTATACTTCCAAGGTGTATCGAATAGGCGGTGGTATGGGCTTCCTTCATTAGTCGGTGTCTAATGTCCAAACTTTCTGTTTTAGGTACACATATTCTTCCTTTGTACTTTAGTACCCTTTCATCATCTAAGGTGAACTCAGGAGTAGTCCTACCTTTTTCGATGTCTTCTTGTACCGTTCTTAGATAAGGGTCTGATTTAATAGTTGTTTTCACTTCATCAACTATATCGGGTACAATCTGCAATGTGGCAAACATATTTAAAAACTGATGAATAAACCCTTGGTTGATTGATTCACCCGGTACATCTATCACAAACTGCTCGTTATCGTAATTGAACACTCTTCCGGTAGTACACATTGCGATAGTTGTGCTAACCTCCCCTTGAGATTTTATCATTACCTTTCTACTCAGTGCGTCAGCAACCACATTAGCTTTCCCCGGATGATACTAGATATCACAATCATAGTCTTTCAATAGTTCCAGCCATCTTCTTTTTCTCATATTCAACTCCTTCTGATTAAAGAGATAAGTAAGACTCTTATGATCTGATTTAATCTGAAATTTCTCTCCGTACAAGTAATGTCTCCATATTTTGACAGCATGTACTACTGCCGCTAATTCCAAATCATGAGTAGGATAGTTCTTCTCATGTGTCTTCAATTGTCTTGAGGCATAAGCAATTACTTGTTCTCCTTGCATAAGTACATATCCTAATCCCAGTCCTGACGCATCAGTGTACAAAATAAATGGCTGTCCTGGAATCGGAATGGTCAAGATTGGAGCTGATATCAATCTAGTCTTCAATGTTTGGAAACTCTTCTCGCATTTATCAGTCCACACAAACTTTTCACCCTTCTTAGTCAAACTGGTGAGAGGTACATCGATTTGGGAATAGTCTTCCACAAATCATCGATAATACCCAGCCAGACCTAAGAAACTTCTAATTTCTGCGACGCTCTTCGGTGCTTCCCACTTCACAATAGCTTCGATCTTTCTAGGATCCACTTTAATTCCTTCAGCGGATACAACATGGCTTAGAAAAATGACTTCCTTTAGCCAAAACTTCCACTTTGTAAATTTGGCGTAGAGCTTCTCCTTTCGTAATCGCTGCAAAGCGGCGCTTAGATTCTTTATATGAGTTTCCTCATCTTTGGAGTAGACCAATATATCATCGATGAATACAATAATCGACGTATCCAACATATCGTGGAATACCCGATTCATAAGTTCCATAAAGGTTGCTGGTGCGTTCGTCAATCCGAAAGACATGACCAAAAATTCATAATGTCCATATCTAATCCTGAATGCTGTCTTGGGAATATCACCGTCCTTAATCTTCAACTGATGGTAGCCTGACCGAAGATCGATCTTGGAGAACACTTTGGCACCTTGCAACTGGTCGAACAGGTCATCGATCGGAGGCAATGGGTACCGATTCTTGATTGTCAATTTATTCAGTTCTCAGTAGTCTATATACAATCGAACACTACCGTCCTTCTTCTTCACGAATAATACTGGCGCTCCCCATGGTGATATGCTAGGTCGGATGTAATCCTTGTCCAGCAGTTCTTGTAATTGTACTTTTAATTCTTTCAATTCTGTAAGAGCCATTCGATAAGGTGCTTTAGATATTGGTGCGGCTCTGGGTATCAGATCTATAACAAACTCTGTAGTGCGGTCGGGTGGTAATCCTGGTAGTTCTTCAGGAAATACATCTGGATAGTCACGCACGACATCAATATCCTCCATTCGTGGTGCTTCTTTGGTAAGATCGACCACAGATACTAGATACCCAACTGCTCCTTTCTCAAGGCACTTCCTAGCCTTTAATGCAGAGAGTATGAGCTTTCATTTACTGGGAAGTTTGGTTCCCAAAAAACTGAACTCTGCTCTTTCCTTGTCTTTAAATGTCAGCTTATTTTCGGCACACATTAGGTTTGCAGAGTGCAGAGCTAACCAGTCCATTCCCAAGATGACGTCAAAGTCTGCCATCTCAAGTTGAATCAAGGTTTCATCCAAAGTCTTTTCATCAATAAGAACTGGACATGATCCATAACCTTTTTCTAATTCCACTTCTAATCCCATAGGCGATCGTACAAGCAGTTTGTAGTCTAAGGATTTGAGCGGTAGATTTAGCTTCTTTCCAAATGACACAGATATAAAAGAATGAGTAGCTCCTGAATCAAAGAGTACTCTGGCGGGAATGCCATTTATAGGTACGATACCTGTGATTTGTTTTGATTTAGTCTACATGCTCACATAATGTAACACAAATAATAAAATTCAGGTCATACCTGTGACCACATCAGGCGATGCGGCAGCATCCTCAGATGTAACCGCGTAAACTCTACCTTGTTGTAGTTGCTTCTTGGGCTTAGGACACTCCCTTGCTATATGTCCCAATTGTTAGCAGTTATAGCATTTTAACCATTCATTATTTGGCTTTTGTTGCTGTTGAGCTACATTGAAACCTTGAGTACGGAAGGGTTTGAATACCTTGGTGTTCCCTCCGTTGTAAGAATTTTCATTTGGCCTTTTTATTCTTCTATTTTGAGAAAAGTAGCTCTCTTTCTGGCTTGACTCTATTACTCGAGCAATTTGTACAGCTTCATTGTAGATTTTCTTCTCAAGTCCCAGAACATGTTCACATATGCTTCCCCTAAGTCCCATGACGAACCTTCGGGTCTTTGTATCTTCTACCTGCATACTGATTGGTGCAAAGAAAAATAGCTCCTCATAACGCTGTTGGTATGCATCGACAGTCATCTGTCCCTGATATAAACTCAGGAACTCCTTCTCCATAAAATCTCTGAAACTCTTAGGAAAATACTTCTCAAAGAATGCTTCCTTATATATATCCCAAGTCAATTGGGTGTGCTTTGTCTTCAGATATGTCCGTGTGAACTTCCACCAGTGGTATGCATCGCCTTTCAGCATAAACGTTGCACACAATACCTTTTCTTCCTCATTCACTGTCATCATCGTGAAATTTCTCTCCATCTCATCGATCCAGTGTGCTGGCCACAATGGATCAGCTGGCTTAACACTATACTCCTTGGGCTTCATCTTCAGAAAATGCTCTACCAGTCTCGAGTGGTCCAGTCGATGCGGAACATAAGCTCCATACATAGGTGGTTGGTATTGATATCCACCTGGAGCTACTTCAGGGTTTTGTACTTGAGCCTGCATTATGGGAGCCTGAGGTGCGTGGGGTACTGTGTTACTTACCCCTGGTACTGTGCTTGCCTGTCCTGCTGGCATCGGTGTCGTCTGTGCAGCTGGAAAGGTCATGCCTATGGCAGCTTGCGTAGTAGCTTGTGCCTGTTGTATTTGCTGCAGCTGTTGGGCCAAATTCATTATGACTGTAGCCATGTCTGTAGGTGGAGCTGGTAGATTTGTAGGATTTGTCTGCCCATTAATTACGGACGGTGTCGTGTTCGTATTCTCCTCTGTGTTTTCTGGGTGTATCTGGCTGTCTTCCCCCATAGGTGGTGGTGGGATAGAGTTACGACTTTGTCTGGTCACTCTGCGTCCAGCCATTATCTGTTCTGGTAGTGGGAATGCCTATGACGCCTGCACTCGGTCGGATTTGGTGAGACAGTTTTACTGTAATCTCCAGGTGGTGGGAGATTACAACGATACAGAGAGGGGTAAAGAGCTCGGATCACCAACTTCGTCAAGGGGGTCGAGATTTCATTTGACTATCGGCAACTAGCTGACTTGTTGGGCATTTCATATGACGGCCCCTTGGTGTTCTATGCCCCTAGAGAGCCCCAGCTCTTTTCATTGGAGATGAGAGCCGAGATTGATCGTCAGATCATCAAAGAGGATCGCTGGAAAATGAAAGTGATCTACCTTCGTCCAGAGCCTCGGGTGTACTGCAAGATTATTCAGCACAACCTGATACCTCAGAGTGGGCATTACGAGAGGATCTCCCAGTTGACCTAGTATCTGTTGTACTGTATCTGCACTAAGCAGTCCGTCTGCCTTCCTTACATCATCATGCGGACTATGATCAGTGCTACGTTGCCCGGTCATACTGGCAACCTGCCTTATGGACGCATGATAATGATGCTGCTTATCCGCCTAGGTGTTGACATGGTGGATGAGAGGATTCAAGAGAAATCCTTCTCATCACCTCTGGATTGGGAGGCCATTTGCAAGATGGGCATGTGGGATGCCCAGGTTAGCGACGAGGAGAGGAACGCTCTGGTGCATCCACGTACTCGAGTGGAGATGGCTGACGCTGAGACAGCAGCAACAGTCGCTGGAGCAGGGGTTCATGGGGGTGATGATGATCGTTTTATACATGGAAGTGGATTCCATACCTCCTCCATCACCTACTCATGCTACAGGAGCTGGTACTTCTTATGCATCTGGTCCTTCACATGCAGCTAGTCCTTCATATGCTCCTTCTGATGACATGATGGGGATATTGCATGAGATTTGAGAGGCTCAGCGCTTGTCTGATCTGAGGATGTGAGAGCTTTTAGATGCTCAGCGCTTGTCTGATCAGTGGGTGGGAGAGCTTCTGGATGCTCAGCTCTTGTCGGATCAGCGGGTGGGAGAGCTTAGGGATGCTCAGCGTGTGACTGACCAGCGGGTGGTTGATCTCATAGCTAGTCTCCAGACAATCCAGACTCAATTAGCTTGGTTGACTAGAGTCTATGCTGAGGATTATGACAGAGATCGCGAGGCACCGCCTCCCCCATCACCTCCAGTTTCTTGATGTATTTTCTGTTTATCTTTCTTTTGTACTTCAGAGTAAATGCTTGGGTTATGGACTGTACTCTGCTTTAGACTTGTATATATACGTTTGTTCTTCTTTCGAGTGTATATAAATTTGTTTCTCATTTAATAGATGCATTATTCTCTTTCAATTTTGTCTCAAACAACACAGATGCTTATGGTGTGTTATTATTACAGTTTTTAAATTTTTATCGTATCTCAGTTCACAAACTTTTGTGGAAGTATACTGATTTCACAGACAGGACCTGAGAGCTCTGATACTAAGTTGTCACACCCCAAATTCTGCACCATTCAGAACGGTATGATGAACCGCTAATAAATCAACGGTTCAACCAGGATCTCTAATAGGTTGTGTCCGTTGAAACTAAACCATACACATCCACAACCATAATCAGAATAAATATACAATAACGGAAGTCTTAATAATAAATGAACTCAGGAATCTAACTGTGATAATCATAAATAAAATATCAAATTATGTTGTATCAATCGAAACATAAGTAAATAAGTATCAATTACATTTCCTTAATAATTCAAATGAAAATCTAATAAAAAACGCATGCATTGCACTCGCATGAAGAGTCATGCGTTTTCACTAAGTCTTCAGCCTCCATCGCAGTGACGTGCCCGTACACAGAAGCATTCATATAGTCTTCCACCTTGGTACCTGCATCATTAACTAAAAATATTCGACGTCGAAATGGTGAGCACACATCACGGCTCAGTGAGCAAACAAAACAATGCAACAAACATATGCATGCATTCAATTCATATCTGTGGTCTGATATATAAGTTTGCAATATGCTATAGAAAGGTTCGGTGGTCGCCTCACCTCTATACACGAGTGTGTGAAGCCGCCCAAAGATTAACGTTTATCGTCGTCCCACATGCACCCACTATGGAATAGAGATAGAGCTAAAGTGCTTAGGACCACACCGTATCACACTTCCCTTGATACTCTACCCATACCAACACGTAAGCCCCTGTTGGCGAGGGCTTGCAAACTGGGCTCGCAACTAACCAATCCTAATTTTAAACAATGTACCCAAGGCCTCACCCCAGCATCCCTCAATATGTCAATAGAGATAGAGCTAAGGCCCCCCGGCAGATTCGAAGACTACACGGTCCGAGACCACCTCCCCTGATACCCTACGACGTAATAGTTCTGCTAAGGTAATGGCGATACGACGATGTCAGTGGACAAGACTTGAGTAGAGATAGAGCTAGAGTCTAGTAACCAGGCTGAACCACAATGTCACGTTCCCCCCCTGATACTCCACTCGCATCAAGCACACTAACCGCACACATACATTCACATGCCTATTCCTAGCATCATCATCATCATCATTATGTTATAAACAAAATAGAATTGAATATGCATGAACATTAATAGCAGGAATATTGGATGACATGTTGAATGCACATTACAAGCATACACACATAGAATCAGTCATGTCGTTGGATCAAGAAAATAAAAATAGTTTATTATTAGCCAATTAGTTTAGGTCTTGTTCCCTCACCTTTGCTTGAGTGTTGATCTTCTTTCAAGCTTTAGGAATCACTTTTATATCAATAGGAAAACCTAACAAATCGATAGATTTCAGTTAGAAGTCATTCTGGAAATTTTAGGCTTATTTTTAAGCACGGGTCGCAGGACGGGTCGCAGGTAGGGTAGCAGTTTACTGTGACCCCCAGGGTAGGGTCGATGCCAGGGTCGGATGTTCCATCGACCCTGGGTGCGACCACCCCTTTCCTGGACTTTTCGAATACTGTGGGTCGATCCTGTGGTCTAGTAGGGTCGATTTTCAATCGACCCCACGTGTGACCCCCTGTGGGTTGCATCGATAATTTCATCCTACAGTTCATCCTACAGTCCATTCTTTCATGTTTGGGTCCTATGGCTTACTTTCACAATCCATTCTATGCTTGTTCTGTGGCTTAGAACTCTAGGTTTCTTCTTTACTTTGCCTATCATGATTTCTCCATGGATTTCATTGAAATCCTCCCATGGATGTATGATTTGGGTTTCTCCTAGACCAAACCCTCTTCATGAACGATTCTAAGGTCTTAGATCATCAATGGAAACGTAAACCATACCTTAGGTATTGCTGGGATTCAGAGATTTCTCTGAATTCTTCACTTAGGTTTTCTTCTCCAACTTTTCTTCTCTTCTCCTTCTATTCTCTTTCTCTCACTTTCAATTAGGGTTTCAAAAGGAGTGAAAGAGGTTTAGGGACGTCCTAATTATAGAGTAGAATCTCTCAAAATAAGTTCTATTGAGATTAGGAAGGAATCCCATTGAAATTTAGAAAGTTTCCTATTTGCGGTTTCTGTCGGCAAACAGGGGGTCGATGAGGGGGTCAGAGATCCCGTCGACCCTCAATTTCTAAGTTGTCCGACCCCCAGTTAAAATATCAGGGGTCTGACTTCTTAGTGAGGGGCGGTCGACCCTACCTACCTGGGTATGCAACCCTGCCCTCCAATTCACTGTTTTTGGATCAGTTTAGTACCTGATTTCGCTATTTCCTTCACGCACTTGGTCCATTTGGCTCGAACATGATGGGTAGACTTGGTACAAGGTGGTAAGACCGGTTAGTTCGATACGGGTCTTACAGGTTCACTGTATAGTACTGTATATTTGCTTGTTTATTTACTTCAAAACATGTTTGGTTGAACCCTAAATTAGCAGAATGTAGTAACTTGGTTTAGGACATCCCCCATTTAACCCTAGTCATCCAGTTGACCATGCACAGTCAGAATTAGAGTCTAAGGAAAGTATAGGAGGTCGATCTTGATCGAACGGTTTGGGTGCCTAACACCTTTCCAAAATCATACCCTGAATACTTACCCGATCTCATGCAAACTAATAAACTGATCTAATGGGTTATGAGTCAATAAAAGTCTTATCTTATGGTGAGATTACATTTTTAGGTCGTAGACCTTAATCTTGGAGGCGACTGCCAACAACATATTTCTTTGATATTTTCCGAGGAAGAGGGCGAGTCACCTCTTATTGTCCTCACAATGGTCAATTTATTAAGGAGGGTAGTTGGGTAATTTTTTCTTTAATGTTTGTCAACTTAACAACAGAGGACGCGGGTGATAGTATTGGCAAAGGTGGAGATTGAGTCATTTAAGGAGAAAGTATAGGGTGGGTGAAATTTTCCTTTATTTTTTTTGTGAAACCTGAACCTTTTTACTAAAAAACCAAGTGTCACGCAGGATCACGAAAATGGCTATATAAGGGGCAGAACAGAAAAACTTTTGCCATATTAAAAATAGCCTGATGCTTCAACATCTAGTCGCCAACAAGGGAAAGGGCGGAACAACACCACAGCTGGCTGGGAAGACCTTTATGGAAATCACATACCTTATGCACTATAACACCGGCCCAGTGTTAGTCAGAAAATAAACCAATAATTAGTAAATGCAATCAGTCATCAAGCAAGGTGATGTTACGCTGAAAAAAAAAAAGCAAGGTGATATAAACCTTGGGAGAACTCGTTCTTAAAAGCTGGATGATTATATGGTGAGAGAACTCAAAACCATATCAATCTACACTAAATTGGATAATTATACGATGAGAGAACTCAAGATCATATTAAACTACAATAAATCCCTTAGGGGATCCATGTGTAAAATTATATGGCGAGGCAGACTAAGAAAAGTCTAAATGGTAAAATAGTATGTCATCATGGAATGTGGAATGCGTTAAGAGAACACTGTATTTGGAGCACAAAGCAGAAATTTCTCTCGCTCTTTTAGCTCATCATCATTCTATTTAGGAATACATTCTTTATTCTTAGAAAATATTTTTGAAAATGCATACCAAACACAGCCTCATTAGTATACTGAATAATTCAATATCTTGCATTCCATAATTTTTAAGTACTAAATAGTGAGAACACATAATAGTTACAGGTAAAACTAGCTAGTTTGGCAATGTTTATAACAACCATCCGAGTTGATAATGAACCACACAAACCTGCAGTTAAGCTTCTTAGTAAAGGTGGAATCTGTTGGCATGAAATTTTGAAATTAGAAAAGCTGCACGGTACCACCGAATTGTATTAATTATAAAAATAAAATCCAGTTAAGACATTGAAGTTAAAATAGAAAATATAGTGGGGAAAAAAAATAGAAGAAAAAAGATCAAAATACAAGAACTGATCAGGTTTAAAGATCTTGGGTTACCTGAACTCTGTGTGTTTTTGCTATTATCGTTAAAATTCTTTTTGCATTCACCTTGATTCAATCAGTTTTAGCTTCTACTGTAAACCGGTTTGATACATGACCATCTGGTTCATAACTTAGCTCTAAATTGATTGTTTTCGGCTAGCTCTAAATTGATTGTTTTCGGTCCACTCAATTATTAATAATTAGAGAAAATTACAACTACCTCCCCTAATGTTTATTCGAATTCCAACTGCCTTCCAAAGATTTCAAAAAGTACAACTACCTCCCCTATTTCACTATATATTACAAATAAATCCATTCCGTTAAATATCTTCTATTGGATGTTGACGTGTAATGACCATAAATTTTATAATGGCCAAATTACCCCAATTAAGGGGTGAATTTGTAATATATATAGTGAATTTGTAATATATAGTTAACTTTTGCATCTATAGGATATTGAAGGTTCATTTCTTTTGTATGTTGCAGATTGCCACGAGAGTAACAACAACTCAGTATGAACAATATGAACAATTTCTTTGTGTTATTTTTTTTTTTTTTTTAAAGATATATGATGAACAAGTAGTAATTAGTTTTGTTAAACTGTATGTTTTTTTTATGGATGATGAATTTTTAGTTGTTAGTTGTTTTATTTGGAGTTTTATATCATGAATGTTGTAATATGAGACTTATTGATGTTTTTAATACTTCAATACATAGCTCTTCTAATACAATGTATTATACTAATTTTGGACGGGACGTTTTATTTTCTTGTTTGTATGGCTACTTGTGTTTACTATTTTGTTCATTTACGTTTCACGATTGACGTAAATATTTTATATTTTAAGTTGCACAATTACGAAATATATATTTAATATGGGATAATGGTTTTCTTGCCAAATATATATATATATATATATATATATATATATATATATATATATATATATATATATATATATATATATATATATATATATATATATATATATATATATATATATATATTTGGCAAGATATTGGTTTGGTGGCAATTATATAATATTTGATTTATTTGAAAAAAAAATGTTCAACAAAAGTTATCAAACAACAAACTGGTCAGAATAGTGTTTTCAGATTAGTTCTGAAACATATTTGCCAAATAGACTTAAAGCCAAAAGAACATCCAAAGAATACTATTTCAAAACATAATAAAAAAAAACCATCTCTTGAAAAGAACATTGGTCTAGAATAAGAACATAATAGAATGTTACCAAACGCATGAATCAGATAGATTGTGTTTCAGATTATTCGAGTTCTTATCCGAATACCCTAAAGGGATACGACTGTGATTCAAATCCAGATATTCAATATCCCTAAGTAAATTGGTCATGCCATTGTGTTAACCATCAGAGAGGAAAGATTGATTTGAAACCTCAAGAGAATATTTATTTTAATGGATTGCGAGAGATCATGATGAGAGAGGTGTAGGAGGGGTTTGGATATTCTCTTATCATTGGAGAGACTCCATTCATTATGTAATAACTGGAATTCACTCGGTGTGTATACCTATATATCTGTATGTATACCCGATGAACTCCAATTATTGAATCACAATTGAAGAGACTCAACAAAAAGATAAGATCTCTTTCCAGTGTAGGAGGGCGATGCGTGTAGGAGGGCGATGCTAAGAGCTGTGGAAAGAATACCTCAAAAAATAATATTGCAAAGGTGAGTTATCTCAGTATAATTTATGAGAAGAGTAGTAGTTCAATCAATCAAAAAATCGCACGGCATGAATGAGCCAGGACCCGCGGGACTTGGAATTTTTTCTGTTGCTCGGTCGTGTATGGTCGTATCTGCCGTGTCTATCCGATGGGATTGAAAATTTGGAATACAGGACATGGATACCGATGCGGTCTAACACGTACAAAGGACGACTGATGGAAAAGCCACCCGTGAGGATTTTTTCCGAACATGTGAGTCTTTTTTTTTTTTTTGGAAAAAACATGTGAATCTCTAAATCATGATCACTGACTTCTCAGTGACCAAAGACAAAACATTTGGACCACTTCACAACCTTTTCTACTGGTCCCGGGGTCCACCGATCACATATAAATCTTATAATTGATTAGTTGACGACTTGGTCAGTCTACACAAAAGTAAGACATTTTTTTTTTGGTAATAATAAAAGTATGACATTGCATGGTTTTTTTTTTTTTTTGTAAAAGGTTCGATTTTATGTCACCTAACTACTGACACAAACAAAAATATTGTGGTTTCGGTAGTAGCATCCAGACTAGAGTGTCAAAATAGGGTCTAAATTAAAAATCGAAATCAAACCAATCTTATTGAGGTTGGATCAAATTGAAATTGAACCTTATTGGATGATAATTAAATTATAACTTTATAAAATAATAAAATCAGATCAAACCAAGTAATAAATTCAAATCAAATTGGATTAATAGGACTGAAAGTATGTTAGTAAACCAATAAGAGTCTATTAAGATAATATTTTATTAAATATACATTTAGAAAATCAACCCGATGTAAGCCAACTTATACTACGCATGCATATAGTAAATCGAAGAAATTAAGAAAAAAAATCAACTACCATTCAAAATAGTTTTGAAACATCACTTACCATCCATATTTTTCAAAAACCATCAATTACCAACCAAACATTTACTACGATTAATTAAATAGATCCACTCTATTAAACGAATCCGGTTAATTGCTGATTTCATTCAAAATTGATTTTGAATTTGACAATTATACCCTAAAGGATATGTTGAAAGACGGTTTTACTCTCCCTCAATTAATTCACCATACACCCCAAATGGTAAGCCCAAGTTTCGACTTTAACGAAAGAAAAAAAGAAAAGAAACCTTTCTTCTTTGATTGTATTCGCCAACGACGACGATACCCTTCTTCTTACGATGACCTCGAGCGTCTTTGAAGGTGTTGTTCTTTTCATCTCTCGGCTTCTCTCCATTTATGGTTTTTCCCTAATTTAATTTCAGGTTAGAAAAATCCTAAAATAAAATCCTTTTTTCTTGTACACTCTCGACGAGGATGAAGGAGAAGAAACAGAGACAGCAATGACCGAGGCAGAAACAAAGACTGGGGCGAGAGAGAAAAAAAAATCTCAGAAAGAGATTTTACTAGTTTCAGAGGATGGAATGAAGAATGGAATGAAAAATAGAATAGAATATCCATCATCATCGTTCGTTTTCTTTGATCCCTCCATTACGTCTAAACTTGATTTCCCTTCTTTTTTGTTTTTTATAAATTTCCACATTCAATCCATGACTACTAACAAGGTGAATACCTAATTTCGTAATTTTAGGTTTTGTGAGAACGGAAAAAATCAATTTGTTTTTTCGTTTTGTGAATGGTAGTTGATTTCTTGATCCGAATCCTAGACCATGAAAACTAGTTCATCTTCTTTTCTCCGGCTACTGGATTTGAAACTTTCTGATGGGTTTTTTCGTTTTGTGCTCTGGATCATATGACATTGTCCGGTTTCTTCTCCGTAGCTATGGTCATGATCGTCTTGTCTCCATCTCTGCAATCTTTCCCTCCAGCTGAAGCCATCAAATCCTCTCATTTTGATGGATAACTCTGATTCCTTGGTCAGATTCCACCTGTCAATTCCTCGAATCGATTATCCTTCAGAAAAGCCTCAGCATTTGGCAATGCAGAGAAATGCAGTTCTGCCGACACCAGATCTCCGACGAGATGGCGGTCTACGAACCTTCTCTCGTCCACGTCGCCATCACACTGAACTTTGAGTACCTCCGCGGCCCCATCACCGTTGTTCATTCTGTCCTACAGTATTCCATGTGCCTCGAGAACATCTTCTTCCATTTCCTGGTCTCAGAGACGAATCCTCAACTAGTTAATTGCGAATTGAATCTTCACAGATAGAAATTTGAACCTTGAAGAACATAAAAAAACAAAGTTGCAGCCTCGCCTTTGGCCGGACACAGTAAAACGGCTAAAAAGGCAAGTTCCTCGATCTAGAGAACCCTCTACCCATCATTTTCTCTCCCCCCTGCAATCGAACCTTCTTCCAAGGTATCTTTTCTTTCGCCCCTTTCTTCCTTTCTCTACTGCCCTACTATGCTATAAGTCTTCCTATTCTATAGCGGTAGTTGCAGTTCATCGACTTGGTCGATCTCTCCAGCAAACTTTGCTTACATGCTGACGGCGATTCTTCCCTCTTCTTCGGTGAAGAAAGACCCAATGGTTCTTCTATTACCAAAAGAAAAAATTCCACATTTGATTGGACAGAATTTGTCCAAGCCGAAATCTGTCCAGACCTGTGGTTCACATGCCCTGAACACGATGACTACACAAGAGGGGAGAACGATGAGAGAGGGAGAGAGGAAAGAAAAGATAAGGGTTATATTAGTAATTTTATTAGTTTTTTAAAATTTTCAATTAAAAATAAAAAGGGTAAAAATGTCTAACGCTGATTTTCGTTTCCTCCGTCAATTACTCGAGTGTAGGTGATGTTTCAAAACTATTTTGGGTGATGTTAAGGCCATATTTCGTCTTCTAGTAATTAGAGGACACGTGTCCTTAAGTGTCAGCATATTGAGCACCGTCACGCTTCCTGGTTAGCTCGACCTGTCCTCCCATGCGAGATGGCGCTTACCACTATCAGCAAGTCGCGGCTCGCTGGTCCTCCTGAGCGAGATGGTATTTATCATTATTTACAAGTTGTGTCTCGCCAGCTCGTCATCTAAATAATAGGACCTCGTGGTCGCTTCCTAGATCTCTCATCACACGTGTTTGTGACGCCTTGCCTATCTGTAACTGTGGTAAGGCACGCATGCGTGGATCTTTAACTGTTCTTGGATTAATCACGTCGGCGGTTATGAAGATGGATGATCACAAGTGACACGACATTAAAGATTGGTTGTTGGATCTTTATCCTACGGTATTGCTAGAATGTCGTACACGCTCCTGGCAGTTAAGCAGTTAAGCTAGAAGTTTACTGGTAACTCCCTCTCTCAATCTATATAAGATGGTAATCGGGTAAGAAGTAAACTATTCTGACACAATTGAACTCTTAAGTTGACATTCACTTACACCTTTCTTGAATTCGCTTCATCCCCACACCCTCCAGGCTAACCACTCTGGTATAGCCTTAGACTGTTTGCTCTGTTACTCACTTCATCATCGGAGCAGACATCGGGAATCTGGTCCCGATTCCGTTAACTTCTTGTCTTTGTTTCGCAGGATACGAGCGAGCTAACAAATTCAGTTTTCAGCAGCTACAGGTGGTAGCTGTTTTTTTTTTCTAAACCAAAACTGAATTGAGTCTGAACCAATAGTAGACTGATAAGAACCTATTAAACCAATCCGGAAAAAACCCAATACCAAATTGGATCTAAACTAAAACCAGACTGAAACTCATTTTTTTAGGGGTTTCTAGGGAGTGGTTTCTTAACAGAGGTATTTGTATGTGATTGAATCACGAGAAAATATATTATGGAAACTTCAAATATAGAGAAAATGAGGGCTTTGCACCTATTTAATTGTGAGATACTCAACACCGAGCCCCGCTTTACCTAAGGCTATGTTTGGTATCATTTTTGTTTTTGTTTTTTTATCTATTTAGTAAAAATCATTTTGAAAATAATTTTTGTTCAAAAATAAAATGTTGTTTGGTAGCTATAATAAAAATAGATGGTAGAATGAAAAACATATTTGGCATACTATGTCTAAAAATGATTTTGAAAGTCTTTGGAGAAACGACGTCGTCTCCGTTGGAATGATTGTCGTCGTCGTCGCCGCCAGAGCTGTCTCTAGGACGAAGTTGCAGGTATGCGTCTCTGTGCTTTACTTCCGTTCGTCAACGAAAAGAGTGTTTGAGGGTTTGATTTGGGGTGGTTTTATAAAAGGAAACTAAATTACTTTTTTAATCCTTTATTTTAACACATGTTTTAAGTGTTTTGAGCAAAACACAACAAAAATAATTTTTGACCAAAAATCAAAAAGAGGTTCTCTTTTTGAATTTTGACTTGTTTTTATTTTTATTTTTCATAAATAGCACTCATAAATTATGCCAAACCTCTTCAAAACTATAAATTTGAACAAAAATCAAAAACAAAAATGATACCAAACACAGCCTAAGGGGCAGACCAGAGGAACTCTCTTCCTTTTTATTGGACAATAATTGAACTGAAGCGGAAAGAACCAAAACCTAATTGATCAAAACGAAATCAAATTCAATCGGCCCATTGACACCCCTAAATTCTATTGAGGGGCTATTGATACCCCAAAATTCTCATAATATGGGACGGTGCAGTTCTCTCAGTGACAAGTTTAGCTGTCACCATTTTGGGTGACAACTAATTTTTCCCCTCTGTAAAGGTTGTCTGATTGTAATCGATTGTAATACAAATTTACATCGGATTTTGAAAATTTACTTGACATTTTAATCTTCGTTTCGAAAGCCAGTCTATGACTATTGAAACCGGATTACATTCAGACGGAGTAGTCAGAAAAATCTCAAATAACATCTCTACCGTACGTTGAGAATCTGACCGACGATGGCATGACAAGCGGAACCCGCACGGATAGCACTTGTGCCGTATGTTGACTCTGGAAAGACTTGCGATAAGTCATCACATTCACAGATCTTCGCCAGTCTTTACTTCATGCTACGATTCGGAATTTTGTGATTTGAGTAGAAACTGATCTGGAGCTTTTTGCAGTGGAGAATAAGCTGAGAGGTGAGCGTTTACACAGCTCGCTCTCTCTCTCTCTCTCTCTCTCTCTCTCTCTGATCTATCCATGGAGGGCAGCGACAAAAGGAAACAGAATCCTAGTCTCTTCTTTACGCTCTCTCTTACCCACATCGCTCTGTTCTTCTTCTTTCTCTTCTTCATCAAGATAAAAACTTCCAACGCCGCTGATGCTAATTATTCTTCTCCGTACAATCCAACCGAGACCATAGCTCTCAGCTGCGGCTCCTCTTCAATGACTGATCCGTTCTCACCTTCAAGAGACGGACTCAATTGGACCAGCGACGCCGCCCCTAAGTTTGGTCCATTTCCTTTCTCAAAAACCACCGCAGTTACAGCTTCCAACCAAGATCCCTCCGTCCCCACAGTACCATATATGACTGCTCGCCTTTCCACTTCTCAGTTCAACTACACCTTCAACATCTCATCCGGCATGAAATTCATCCGCCTCCACTTCTACGCAGCATCCTATCCCGACCACGACAAAACCAACTCCTTTTTCTCGGTCACAGCCAACGACAAATTCACTCTCTTACACAACTTTAGCGCCTACCTCACTACAGCTTCAACCTCCCCCAAACTCATCAAGGAATTCTGTCTCAACGTAGAAACCCACAACTTAACCCTTTCTTTCACCCCCTCTGCTTCTTCCTACGCTTTTATCAATGGAATTGAAATCGTTTCCATGCCCAACAACATCTATATCCGGGGCTCCGATGTCGACCTCCCAATTGTTGGAATCCAGGGACAATCAGCCCAAATAGAATACAACACTGCCCTTGAAACGGTTTCTCGACTCAACG
The DNA here is from genome assembly GCA_028583415.1 of Protea cynaroides. Classification (NCBI taxonomy): domain Eukaryota; kingdom Viridiplantae; phylum Streptophyta; class Magnoliopsida; order Proteales; family Proteaceae; genus Protea; species Protea cynaroides. The sequence goes on along the minus strand of CM053268.1, from coordinate 65,252,205 downwards.
TCGGTGGCAACTCTATATCAGCCAGAGATGATACAGGTATGTTCCGTGAATGGTCTAAAGAAGATGATTCTATTTTGCTAGGATATGGGCAACCGATCTTTGCTGGAGACTTTAAGATTAGGTACACAAAAGACACTCCGGCATATGTAGCGCCGGGAAATGTTTACCTTACGTTGCGGCACATGGGTAAAACTAAGGGAATCAACCTCAACTATAATCTGACATGGTCGTTCAGTGTGGATTCCGGGTTCAATTACCTTGTTAGGCTTCATTTCTGTCAGTTCTTTTATAACGTAAATAATCCAGGAGAAATGGTTTTTCATATCTTCATCAATAATCAGACGGCCGAGGCTGAAGCTGATATCATCAACTTCAGTGGTGGAAACGGAATTCCGGTGTTCAGAGACTACTACGTGATGGCGCTTCAAGGAGGAATATTGGCAGGCAAGCAGAATATCTTAGTGGCTCTACACCCTGATGAAGATTCAGAAACTTGGTATAGTGATGCAATCCTAAACGGGCTTGAGTTGTTCAAGCTGAGCGACGCACAAGGCAACCTTGCCGGTCTCAATCCTGAACCACAAGTACAACCTTCACCACCTCCGGCCAAACCGTCAGATAATCTCGAGAAGACAAACCGGATACCTTCTTGGGTCATCTTAGCTGGGAGTTTTGTGGGGTTTGTGATATTGATTTCTCTTTTATGTACCTTCATTTGGTGGCGCCACCGACGTGAGAGGAAGGTGAAGCAGTTTGGCTCCATCGACAAGAAGGATGGAGAGAAGGAGAAGCCGGAGACGGCGGCATCGTCGTGGTGGGTCCAATTTGCAGACACAAGCACCACTAACGGTTCTTCTTTACCGTCGGATCTATGCCGTCACTTCTCGCTCGCGGAGATCAGAGCCGCCACCAATGACTTCGATCAAAACTTGCTGATCGGTGTTGGAGGATTTGGCCACGTGTACAAGGGCTACGTGGGAAGAGAATTAACCACCGTGGCAATAAAACGCGGGAAATCCACGTCACAACAGGGGACTCACGAGTTTCAGAACGAGATTGAGATGCTATCCAAACTCCGTCATCTCCATCTCGTATCACTGATCGGGTACTGCGACGAGAATCAAGAGATGATCCTCATCTATGATCACATGGCCCACGGTACTCTGCGTGATCATCTCTACAAATCCAATCAACCTCCTCTCTCATGGAAACAAAGGCTCAACATCTGTATTGGTGCAGCACGCGGGCTACATTACCTCCATACAGGCGCGAAGTACATGATCATCCATCGTGACGTGAAAAGCACCAATATACTGTTGGATGAAAAATGGGTGGCTAAGGTTTCGGATTTCGGGTTGTCTAAGGTTGGGCCCACTAATGTGTTGGACACCCACGTCAGCACCATTGTCAAGGGTACTTTAGGGTACCTAGACCCTGAATACTTCCTACGTCAGCAACTGACGGAGAAGTCGGATGTGTTCTCTTTTGGAGTGGTGTTGTTCGAAGTTCTGTGTGCCAGACCGGTTTTGGATAAGAACCGTGTGAAGGAAGAGGTGAACTTGGCTGAGTGGGCCCGACTGTGCCATCAAAGGAAGACGCTTCACCTGATTATTGATCCTTATTTGAAGGGCACGATTGCACCAGAATCATTAGAAAGATTCGCAGAGATCGCAGATAACTGCCTGGTTGATCAGGGGATCGAACGGCCATCGATGGGTGATGTGGTATGGAGTCTTGAGTTTGCACTTCAACTGCAGGAGACAGCTGAGAAGAAAGCAAAGGAAGGTTGTGGGGGCCTGAGTGTCAGTCTTGGAGAGATAGACAATGACGATATACCTCTTAGCGCGTCCTTGGTCGACGGCATAAGGGATGACTTGCCTAGCTGTTCTGATGGGGATTCTTGGTCAGCTTTTACGGGACACGTTTCCAACAAATCCATGAGTTATAATGGACAGAGTATTAGCAGCGAGGATCCGAGTAGGTCCATGTCGAAGGTTGTTTTCTCAGAGATCATGAACACGGATGGAAGATAGGATGGGCCTGGATTTTCTTTTTTATAAAGCGGATGGGCTTGGATAGATATATAGAAAAATAATGTATGGGTCCCAGAATCAGACTTTAAAAAAAGGTCACACTAAAGATAAGATTATCGAGATGGGTATTGTCGTCCACTCTTTTCTCATCTCATGTATCGAGTGTACTGTTGTAGACTTTTGTGTAGATTGCTCAAAGCAGTCAGCTAATAAATTACTATCCACTGTAGACGGAATTTGGACCATGAAGATCCGCATGTTTGGTTGCAATTACTATCGAGTTAAAAGATTTACTTGCACTGCGATCTATAGTTGTCAAGATGTTAAATAGTGACAAGTAACCACTTCCTTTCCAAAAATGTAGACAGGGAATTCTCATAAAAAATAAAAGTAAATAAATAAACAGGCAATCCATTATATATCTAACCTATCAAATCCTCTATACAATTTCTGACCCAATGTTTGGAGAATAATTCATTTGCATGTACTTGTATCTTCTATGAGATCCTATTATAGTTCATATCAAGTGGGTCATACATTGTACAAGTGAACTCCATAATACATCGATGATGATGGGATCTCATGGAGAATACATATACATGTAGGTGATCCAGACTCCAATGTTTGCATCAAATTCAAGTACTACTATGGTAGTTGTAATGGCAGTAGTAGTTTTTTTATTTTTTCCTAACGACGGGTATCCAGACCTTTGACCTGACTAATCCCGTGGGCCCATACTGACCCCAAACAGTAGTAGTTATATGAATCAAAACAACACACTCTTGACTACCAGATACAAATCTATCATCCCATCAACCTTGTTAGTCACATAATTAAACTATCATGCAAAGGCCTAGAAAAACCCAAGATCATCGCATGGCAAGCAATAGAGATGGCAGGAGAGTATACAACAAATGAATGAAACCCCCTGCAATCAAGTTTGTGGAAACCATCCTTGTCCCTTGACACTTGACTACAGTCCACCTTACAAATCAAATAAATCTTTATTATAAACCATAAAGATGCCCTACGATTGCGGTGTTGGATATATGCAGATTAAGCAGACAAGGGATGTGAAACATTTCCAAAGTTGGGACTCTTTGTTTTGGGCTTCGGCCAGGCGAGCTGGGACATTAGCATCCTTCGTTTTGTTGGTTCCTGCGGATTAGCCGAAATGCTGTTTATTTTGAGGCAAAGAATTGGAGCCCATTGGAGGTTATTCACTTGTTTGTCGCAGTCGGTTGTTGATGCCAATTGTCCTTCTGAGTTGTCAATTTGGAGACTCCCTCATGTTGGTGTAATCAAGATTAATTAAGAAGTGGCCTTTTGTGAAGAGGATAAGTTTTGTAGCACTGGTTTTTGTTGCTGCTGAAACTGTGTTGGTTGACGTGTCCCGCCTCCTGCAAGAAAGATGAAGGTTATCGGAGCCGGACGGTGGCGTCTGGAGTCTACTCAGATGATCAAGTTAGTAACAAAGCAATCATTATGGAGCTTACAAGAAGAAGACAGGCTCCTTAGAGAGTAGGGTTCCCTGCAACTGGACCTCCTATCATAGCCTTCATGTAGTGCTCCGGGATAAATGTGCGCGTGCTGTAGTAATCCCAGCTCGCATATTCCCCTTCCTTTAGGGGCAATTGGTACTTCTTCACAGGCATGCCGATGCACTTGAGTGGTGGACTTATGCTTCTGGGGCGACTTGGATGTTGCGGTATTAGCTTGGGAGTTGAGTCGGCCCCTGAGATGGCCCCTGACTTTGGTTCCCCTAGGTTAAGATTTCTGAAGCGATTTGTGAGGTCGATTAATATTTTTCTAGGTTCACAGTCGGCCCCCATCATAACCCCAACTTTTGCCCAGGTAAAAAACTGAAAATTGCCTTGTCAACTCGGCCACGACTTTTTAACTTGGGTTGTACTAAGGATTTCTTGCTGTCGCAGAGTTGGACTGCGCCCCCTACTCTGCGACTAGTTCTGTAATTGATTCACAGTTGGTGTCTTTAAGATCACTCCAATACAGCTGGTTGCGTGTCGAATGCACCAAATTAATTATGTATTTCTTCACTGACCTAATTAATAAACTGTAAGTAAGGTAAGCAATGGTCGATCTCACAGAGAGTGATTTGATCAAGATTTATATTTTATTCAAACTAAATATACTAATTAATGCTAAGCAAACACAATAACGAAGGGAGTTTTGGTTGGTTGAATCAAACTGAAGGTAAACAGACATAATTTAAATGGGGAAATAATTAGAGAGAAATAATTCAGTTATTAGTTCACTATCCACCTATACATGCAATGAGTAAAATTAATCACAATAATTATATGACTGGCCAGAAGTTTAACTGCAAGCATGCAGCCGAGCTTTTATTATTTAGGTTCGTCATTGTTGTAATATGCTTCAATCTTGGTTGAAAGCCTATTATTGTTAAATCTAAGTCATCCATATTTTTTGTCACTACTTCATCCCCATGTAAGTGAATTTGTTCAGTTCTTCACTGTGGGCGAAACATGTTAGGGTCTTATTTGACACATAATTTACAAGGAGACTGCAATATTTTTATTTACAAGGAGAAAAATATAAAAAGACTTCTTCTAATTTTATGAGGACAATGAGAATGATCTGTTGCAAACTTTTCCATGGACTCTATCACAGTCATACTGATATACCTGCAATTCAAATATCATTGATAGAAAAGAAGAGCCTTGGCCAGGCTGAGGTATGCTTAAGCCCTGTACTAAGGTCAAGTCATGTTTCAAGCCTGGCCAAGGAGACAAGAAGCCTATGTAAGTTACTATTCTTTTTAGTATTATTCCTTCCTGATTTCAGGTCTGCATTAGGACATAACTCCTCATCACATGGAGTGGAAACAAAGTCTTATATATTATGTTTTTGGTTTTTCTACTCTTTTTGTTGTTTTTACAAATTTTATTTTGTTCATGTACTTGAATAAGACAGTGTGAAGCTTAAGCATCAAGTTTTATGGGTTACTTTTATTGCATAAGGATCTACCTGAAGCTTCCCATTAAAAATTCTTTACAACAGATTTGATCAACTTCTTGTGGTTTTAGGGGGTCTTACTACTGGCAGAATTTTTATTTTTTTTCCAAATTTACAGAGGAATTACAAATTGCAGTTTTTTTAATATGCATCTCATGCTTAACTCATTCTGTCCTGAGAGTTCTTATATATATTGTGTTCTGGTGAAGTTAGGAAGATGAAACTCCATTTTTTTGGCTTATTCATGGTTCAAGTACAAATACCCAATTTGCATTCTTGGTTGGTACTACCATTTAATCTCATGCATTCATTCTTTTATTAACAACTGTACTTTTAATTTGCAGGCATCTGAAGAGATAAAGAAAGTTTATGATGAAGAGGAGATAGATAGGAAGATTGAGTTTATGTTTTTGAACTTTGATTCTATATATGTATAACTTTTTTGATTGTATATATGTATTTGACTTTGTTGACTGGGTTTTCTTCTTTATATGCAATTTTTATTGATTAATAGGGTAGGGTAGGGTGGTAGAGAAATGTAATTAAAAAAAAAGGATTTTTTCCAACGAAAAATTTGGTCCGTATCGTAATATTTATTATAGATCACGGAATATAAGTTTCCCTTATGGAAAATGTATATTATAGACAGCGAAATGTTTTCCGTTGTGTAAAATCAATATTATAGACAACGGACTATTTTTATGTTGTGTAAAAAAGTTATTATAAACCACAATATATCGGTTTCTGTTGTGGAATGTAAATATTATAGACAACGGGACTTTTTCCATTGTCTAAAATCTACATTATAGACAACGAAATGTCTTTTCTGTTGTGGAATGTTTATTATAGACAACGGGACTTTTTTCGTTGTTTAAAATCTACATTATAGACAACGAAATGCCTTTTCTGTTGTGGAAAATATATACACCCATGGCACCCAGTTTTCCGTAGGGTAAATTCGCTACGAAAATTTTGACAATGGAACGACAATGGAAATTTTTCTGTAGGAGTTTAGTTTTGCCAACGGAAAATTGTTTTACACAACGGAAAAATTCTGTAGCAAAAAATGCATATTGTTGTAGTGTAGGTTGGGCCAATTGGTATTTCTCTCTCTATCATTTCATAAACCGTCATTCCACATGAAATTTTTTGATAGCCTCTACCCTAAATTTTCTATGTTCACTTTGTACAGCACTAAAAATGAGGAATACTAGAGCTTGAATCACCTTATTTGGATGTAAAATGGTCAACTTATGAATTTCTAAAGTTTAAATAGCCAATTTACGATAATTCGACTAGCAACTCTGCATGGGATGCCTCGGAGATCTTTGTCTCAAATTCTTCACGTCCACTTTGTAGAGCACCAAAAATGAAACATATTGAGACTTGAATCACATGATTTGGAAGTCGGATAATAAAATTATGAGGAATCGAAGTTTACACAGGAATATTGGCTTACGGCTCTGCATGGGATCCCTCAGAGACCTCTATCCCAAATTCTCCATGTCCACTTTGTACAGCACTAAAAATGAAATATATTGAAGTTTGAATCACCTCATTTGGACGTCGGATAATAAAATTATGAGGAATTGAAGTTTAAGCGGGCATATCGGCTTGCAGCTTTGCATGGGATCCCTCAGAGACTTCTGTTCCAGATTTTCCACATCTACTTTGTAGAGCACCAAAAATGAGGAATAATGACACTGGAATCACTTTATTTGGACGTCAGATGAGCGAGATATGAGAAGATGAAGTTTAAATAATTAAACTTACGATAATTTGCATGTAAGCCCCTGGATTTTATTAATCTTCAGAAAATACCCTTATTCTTCTTCCCAGACTAAAGTCGCCATATCTTCTTCATTTGACATCAGAATTGAGTGATTCTGGTCTCATTTCAAAGGTATTTCCCAGACCTACGCATCCCTACAGGTTGCAACCCATTTCCTTACTGTGGGACCCACCAAAAACCTCCTCAAAGTCACAGCCAAAATCCAAACCTTGCATTGGGATTCACCAACCTGCCATATGGTTTCACTTAAGCTCCTGGACACTGGGGATCATCTCAGTTATTCTCAAAACATTATAGAGAGCATGCCCGGGCTAATCGACTGTCATTTTTTAGAAAGTTTCACTCGCCTCCTCTGTATTTTATAAACTTTCTCTTACTTCTCTCACTTTGCTGTCTACTCTCCAATAAGACTTTGCTCAGCTAGGGATGTCAAAAATAGGGTGCTTACATAAGCATATACAATATACAACATAACATGCATTTCCTTATTTACTTACACATGCATTATACTATAATATCCTGCTACTGGAGAAGAGTTCCCTCACCTTATACATCAAGAAGTTTCCAAAGTTCACTTGGTAATTGACTTGAGAAAAAATTTTCAACAACTTAGGAGCCTATATGCATACATAGGAAGAGCTAATTAATATTAAACTTAATTCAAAATGACCTGCACATAACATGAATATAGTATTCTTTGAAATTTTTGTCTTTGCTATCTAGATTAATCTCAAGAAGGTTTGCACTTGATATGACTCAAAAATCAGCTTTGTAGTTACCAAGTATAGCAACACATTGGAAAATAATTGAATAAAATTTTTTCCCTTCTATCTTATCCAATAGTTTCCATTACATCTCAAAACTTCCCACCAAACCATTCTTAAAATTAATTACCTTTGTTGTCCATGGTATTTGTGAATGATACACCTCTTGAGCACTTCAAGAAATCAACCTTTGAATTCACCTATTCAATTTGTAATGCTTAATATAATAAGGTAAGCATATGGGCGTTTAAACCCTACAACATTTCTCCCATAGACCACATACTATAGCTTACCTTTATTCTCCATGAAGCCTATGAAAAGTCCTTCTTGGAAAGCTTATAGAAATTCAACACTTAGGATCTCCTATACAAAATCATTAAACATAGCATCATTAGATAACATCCTAAGCTTTTAACACTTGCAAAAATACTCCCATTATATTCCAAGATCATCCCAACATCATCTTCTAGGGTCCTGGGAAGAAACCCCAGAAGAAAACTAACCAAAAGCCCTAAAACAAGCTGGGTGGTTGATCAACAAGGGCTAGGCGGTTGATCAAATGAGGCTGATCGACCACCTTGCAAGCTGATCAATCGTTTTGGCTTCCCAGCCCTTTTGGTCTCTGGCTAACACTCCAAAATCACTTGAAAATGCATTTAAACATTACCCAATGCATTTCTAATCATCTTTACAAAACCAAAACTAAACACATCATAAATTCATTGGAGTTCTTTATCAAAAACCTAGTTTTGAAATCAACCTTTAAATTTGAGCTTCAATGTCATTGTAATGGCATGCAAGGACGTCTTCCTACAAAGTATATTAATGATGCCTACTTGAGTCCATTACAGATTAACACATTATCCCCTTGATAGCCATCATATAGACATCAACACTAAACCCAATTAAAGCAAAAATACAACAACTTTACTATTCATCATCTTCCTCACCATTAACACATTCTTAAGGTCTTATAACCTTGTTGGGTTTCTCCAACTAACATGCATTAAGCTATAAACCACAAATGTTGTAGACTCACCTTTCAAGGATGCTTGTTCTTCACCAAGCTGGTTCTTCAAAGCTCTAAGTTATGATATCAAATTTTTGGCATCAAGCTATAATTTCAGCACCTCCTAAAGCTTCCAAAATTATGCAACTCTTCTTGTTCCAGATACCCAAATCGAAAATGCATTGAAAGCTTTATTTTCACTCAAATCTTAAGTTTCAACAATCCCTTTTCTTGTGATGAAACTCCCACAAACAGATTCTCCAACAATCTCCACCAAGTTCACCATGCATAACCTAAGAGTTTTCTCTTCCATGACAACTAATTTCATCAAATCTTCTAAAACTCCCAGAAACTTCTAAAAGAGTTTAAAACTCACTTTTATACTTTCCTTTCTTTTCTCTAATTTCGTATAACTCATTTTTGTGAAATCTCCTTTGTGTCCCTACAACCTATCAAATGCATGTTTATGGTGCCCATACTTGTAGGGAAATCATAAAAAGTAAAATTACATATATGCCCCTTATATATTCCAATGCATTAAAATATATTGGCTTTACCATATCTACTTTTTGATACCCTTTTAAATCAGGGACCAAAAATGCCCTTGGCTAAATTCATAAATTACTTCATGCCATTTCACAATTCATTGATTATCCTTTTCTTACACCCCCATTTACAACAATACCATTGTATTAAATAATATCCCATAAATCTGGTTCCTCCAATAGTAGACTGCCACATCATTGTGGGCCCCACACCTAAACAATTTATAAAATTGAGAAAAACACTTCCTTTCTTGTTTCCATTAAGGTTTGAACACTAGACCTTGAGGTAACCTCATACTTGGTTTTAAAAATAAATCACTAGTCTAGGAGTTAGGCATGCTTTTAATTATATAAAATTAAACATTCATACATTACACATAATCCCATTATTGCCAAATAATGTATGACATATCTATAATAATATTTAAATAGTCACAACACTTATCTTCATGGTAACATAACCAACACAATATAATCTCATATTCTATAAGCATAAAATATTAGTGACTTACACAGTACAACAAACATCTACCTTTGGATGATATGATGAAATTTACTAAATTACCCTTAGATCTTCTATCCACCATGTAAGACTAGCTAGCTTAATACCTTAGCAGGCTGTGGTGTTACAATCCTCCCCCTTTAAAATAAATTTCATCCTCAAAATTTGATAATACTTGAACACTTGCTAACATCCTCAAAATAGCCAAATTCTCAAAATACTTTAGTTAGTCATCCTTATCTGAGTTCATCCTTGACTCGTGTTTACATTAGAGCATCAATTTTTAAACTTAACTGTTACTTGCCAACTTTCCAATTCATGCTTTCACTCTTTGCATAACAATCTCTCACCTCAGGTACTCGGGCACTAGTATAGATTGTTATTACTCTTATATATCTTAGCATTTTCCATTCTTTGAACTGAAATATAAACAATATTTTTTTTATATAATAAACAGGGACAATGGCATTTGTTTACTTGAGTCCATTTTTAGGGGAGCTGCTGTCACACCCCAAATTTATGATATGTAAAATTTTAAAATATGACCGGACCTGTTACTGCTGAAATTGGGCTAGCTGACGTGTCCCACTTCCTACAAGATGAAACAAAAAGTTACTAGAGTCGGACAATGATGTCCGGAGTCCACTCCGATGATCAAGTCAGTAATAGAGCAATCAGTATGGGGCTTGCATTAGAGATGACAAGCTCCTTAGAGAGGTGGGCTCCCTGAGTATTTTAGAAAGCCATGAGTCAGAGAGATTCAAGATGCCCATACGTATAATCATCCAGTGTTTATATAGTAGATTCACCTAGAATTGATGTAAATACACTAACTGAAAATCAAGTGTGTATGATTGCCTATGATTCTACTAGGAATTGACCAGCTATTGCGAGCTACCATAGGATGAAGATCCTACGGTCTCCCAAGGGCGTTGCCTCTACCCTTATGGTGTACTAAATGCATCCTCCAAAAGTGGGAATGGCTATCCAGATACAAGATTCCAAACCGCACTCATTGGAATTCTTATAGTATGCCGACGATTGATCCAGAGATCCGCACGTGTGGCTGATCATGTGCCTAATTACCCCACTGATGGAGTACTTAGGTGGTGTCACTTGGCTGAAACACATATTACCTCTCTATTACATTTTGGGGATAGACAGATGTCGCGTTGTAATTGGCTAAGATGAATATGTCATCAATAGGACCGACACGACATTTAATCGCGGTTCAACCCATAATCAATAAGCTGAGGGCAACCAATACCAACTACACCGAATCCAATGCCACAAGATATATAATTCAGAGTAGATACCATAGCGGAAATAGTTAAGTAACACTGATCTCTCTTGATAAATGATAAATTTAAATCATATTTGTTCAAATATTATTCTTGTTCTTCAAACCATAACAAATAGGGTCGAGTCCGGTGTTGCATCTGACTGGTATTTGAGCCTTCTGTCAATAGCCGGTCGCAGTATCGATAGCTCAATATACGCGACCGGTGTTGCATCCTATTACATACTGAGAGCTTCTGTGATTGGCTTGGCTGGTCATAATCCCGATTGCACAGTCTTGCGTCTGGTATTGCGCCCGGATCCTTCCCGAAGGGTTGGTCTGGGTAAATGGCCTGGCCAGAGGCACAGATTTTGCCTCCGGAGTTCCCTCCAAATATGCTACTGGGCTTCTTCTGTGGAAGTCCGTTGGTAGTCCGTATGATCGGAGTTTCACCATTAACTTATTTAATAATTTGTTAGCTAAGTATGGTCGATTAAAGACGCATCTCCTAGGTCTAGGTATTGCTACCCTAAGTTTAAACCAAGGACAGATTCAAGATTTTACCTGAACCGTCCAACGAGAAGATTCCTTCTCGAGACAACTAGGATGATACTCTGCTCTGCCATTAATGAAGAGCGGAGCTTCATCGATAGGTATGAATTACAATCAACCATTCTCAGCCATAAATCCTACATTAAGATCCTACAGTGTAGTTTGGGGAGGTTACTGACAATCGTTCAAAAGGTGGTACGAGGAAATGAACAGTGCCGACAGTTCTCCAAGTGAACGTCCTTCCCAGCTTCTCTTCCTCTTTCAACTCTCTCCTTCCTTGAGAACGCATCAGAGTTTTGTTGTGAATGATACGTACTTAGAGGAGAGGAGTTTGATAGGGTTGATCAACTGGAGTCTCCTCCTTGAAGTGGGACTCCTAGTTAGAGTGGGAACAGCGGGGCGATGCCATGTGGTAGAATTGAGAACGAAGTAGGAGTTGAACTCCTTAATCCTAGCTCAATCAATTGATTGAGAAGTGAGACCCATTGAATTCGGTTGTGGGTTTAAGGGATATTCCCTTCATTCCCAACTAATCAAACTTGAGTTTGAAAATTCGTGGGTATCTTGGGCTCATCCGGTTACAGGATCGATCGCGCCTGAGTTGGGGTTTTCGATCGGTGGTCGCTACCGGTGCCACTCTAGGTTGCACCCCAGCATAGTTATTATTTTACATCAGGTGTCCTTTGGTATTAGCTATGTTGGCCTTCAGGTTAGTGTCAATTCGGGTTCATTAGCGGCGGAAAACCCTGGCAAAGAAGAAAAGCCAAGTTAGACCGGGTTTTTGGGTGCGGGTTTTACAACTCCCCCACCGCCTTATAAGAATTTCGTCTCCGAAATTACTACCTTCCCATAGCCTCAACCTAAGGGTATTTCTTTTTCATATTCCTTATGTCCTCCCACGACATCTCTTCCACTTGCTGGTTTCCCCCCATTAATCTTGATGTAATGGACGTTTCTATTCTTTAAGTGTTACCTTCTTGTCCAAAATCATCTGAGTAGTCAACTAATTGGTAACGCTTCGATTTCTTCTTAATCATCCGATTTCTTGACAAGTCTCTTAGACTAAGTTCAATTTGACTATCCTCTATTCACCAACTTCTTTCCATGGTAGTTAATTCGCTTCTCACCCCATGTTCCCTTGAAATCGATAGCACAGGCATAGGTCATGGCTCCTAAGTCTTTATTATCTGTTGTATAAACAACTACTTATGTAAGACCCACATTCCACTAACCCGGTCTAACCGTGTCATGCCATGTCTTTCCATCATTGCTGGATCAAGCGGACTGACCGTGTGAAGATGAACCACGAGACCAGGTACGAGAATCAACTCAATAACACTTAAAATCAAGTGTATGGTCAACTACCTGGGTAGGTATGGTCCATACGATGGCAAATAAAGACCACTGCTTTTGAAGCGTACGGTTGATGTTTTTGAGTGTAGGGTCGACGAATTCTGCGACCGTACCATCCGACTGTACGACCTCAGATTAGACTCTGAGTTTGGAAACTTTCCAAATACAAGGAGGATCTCTTTCCTATTGTTGGAGAGCCTTATATGGAGAGTTTATCTCTATATAAAGGACGTTCCTCAATTATTTTTCACTCTTTTAGAACATTAACAAACCCTAGAGGAAGAGAAGGAAGAAAAGGAGAAGGAGGAAAACTAAGGAGAAGGCTGAGAGAAGAGATCTATTGATTCCCTACAACAAGTAAGGTATGAATCTTGTCTCTGAAGCCTTAGAACATCAAGAGTAGGAATTTCTAGTGTAAATTATAATACCAAACCCAATATAAGGATTGATGTCACACCCCAATTCTGAACCAACTAGAATGGTGTGAGTGAACCGTCACTGAACCAACGGTTCACACCAGGATCTCAATAAGACCGTGTCCACTCATACAAACCATTGCACATAACCACAATCAGAATATAATAAATACAGCGGAAGTCTTTAAATAAATGAACCAAGTATTCTATTAATAAATTTAAATAAGTATTCAATTATCCAAATTCTAAACGTAATTAAATATATTTACATCACTTTAAAAATAACTGGAACAAATAAAATAAAATCAAAGGTACACGTAGAAAGGGCACTCGCATGAAGCGTCATGCTCGTCCTCTCCTGCCTATACGTCCAGAGCAGCAACACCTCCATACATCGGAGCGTTCATATAATCGTCCACCGTGTAACCTGCATCAACATCTAAAAACAGTGTATATACAAAGGGTGAGCTCACAACTTAGCTCAGTAAGACAATCAGACAGTGTATTAATATTATATGCATGACTAACAATCATTTTATGCTTTGGTCTGCTTTAAGTTTGCAATGTGCTATAGAAAGGATTGGCGGATACTGCACCTCTATACACGAGTGTGTAGCATCGCACAGTAGATCACACCGCTACCGACCCACATGCACCCATCATGGAATAGAGATAGAGCTAAGGCATCCACTACCTCCCCTGATACTCTACCCATATCAATACATAAGCCCCTACTGGCTAGGGCTTGCAAACTGGGCTCGCAACTAACCAATCCTATATGTCATCACTATAGGATCTATCCCAGTACAGCTCCCTACGGCATAGAGATAGAGCTAGAGCGTGGTGGCCAGGCCAGAGACCACAGTGCCACGACCTCCCCCTGATGCCCTACCCGCACCAAGCATACTAAGACAGAACAATACGCAAATAGACTCTATCCCAACATAACTTCCTACGGCATAGAGATAGAGCTACATCGTGGTGGCTAGGCCAGAGACCACAGTGCCACGACCTTCCCCTGATGCCCTACCTGCACCAAGCATGCTAAGATAGAATACTACAAAAAGGTGCTAGTGTAAGGAATGATCCCAGACCCCAGGCCCTTCCCATTCCACACACTAACGAAAATAATCACATGCCTAACAATCACATCCTAGCATATGGAATATGCATAAACAAATATAATAACTGGAAATGACAGATGACATATGAGAATGCACAAACATCATACCAAAGATTCAGGGTTATTAGCAATGGTTTACTGTCCATTAATTATTAGGGTTTAGGTCCGATTCCCGTACCTGACGCTCGTTTGATAGCTTGCTCCACGTCGCAAAACCCAAACGTGCTATCACAAAGTCCTACATGATATTAGGGTTCAATTAGAATAGTTGCTTAGGGTTTACGTTGGTAAAAAACCAATGATGTTACAAAAATTACACTCACAGAGCTGACCGGTTGCATGTACCGATCGTAGCACTATGGGAAAACCTGCGACCGGTATGGTCAGCCGGTCCCCACAGGCCACTCCCCGAGAGGTCCCAGTCGCGGTACCGGTCGCATGGGGTGCGACCGGTATAGTCGACCGATATGTCTCCGGAAGACCATACATCCGGTTTCTCGACTATCGTCGATCACTCTCTATTGATTCTAGGGTTTCTCCTATACAATCTAGGTCTGAGCATTGAGTTAGAGTTGTTTCCATCTCCATTCAAGTCTAGTTTTGATGGTATTCATCCTAGAACTCGAATCTAGGGTTTAACGACTAAATTAGGGTTTAACGGCAAAGTAGGGTTTAGATCAATACCTGCTTTGCATGGTATTGATCCAAGCAACCCAACCATCCTAGAGTCATAATGTGAGAAGGAGGGTTTAAACACTTACAGTCGATCGACGTAAGGTGTGCGTCATCGAACGGAAACGGCGGCTCTTCCTTTTTCTTCCTAGCTCCTTCTCCTTCTCCAATCTCCTTCTCCTCTCTAGGGTTTGTGAGGATCAATGGAAGGGATTCTAAGAGGTTTAGAGGGGTTTAAATAGGCTAGGAATTAGGTATAGGAAGCCTCTTAGGATTAGGAAAGTCCTAGGATTTGGAATTAAGAAAGTGGGACCAGAAAAGAGATCCAATTCTGGATCTTGGTAGTCTGCTGCACAGACCATACCGGTCGACCGGTACCATAGACCGGTACCATCGACCGGTATGAATAAAATTCATACTTAAGTTGGTATGTTTGGTTTGATTTCATACCTGGTTGTCATCCGCTCGTCCCGTCTGGCCCGGTGATGATCGGAAGACCTGTTACGACATGAAATCAAGATTTAGATCGGGTTTATGGAGTGCGGGTCTTACAACTCTCCCACCCTTAAAAGAAATTTCATCCCCAAAATTTGCATGTAGGTCTCACAATTCAGCTATGGAATTTTTTGAGCAAATCTCAAAGGGGAGACCATAGAGAATGGATTGGAGTAATCAGTTGATTAAACCAAAAGAATGAATCTTAGAATGATCATTAGGAAGGACCCTACTGAGGAGCCAAGAGGAAGAATTAAGATTAAAAGTGGTTTCTGGATCAGACAAGCGTATGGTCGCAGCTACGGTCGACCATAAATTGACCATAGGGTGACCATACCATCGACCATAACTATTCGAGAAGAATTCAGGAAACATATGGTCGCAGGGTATGGTCTCGTATAGTGCGACCGTAGGGTATCGATCGTACGTGGTAAGGTCGACAAAGCATGAGACCACAGGACAAATCAGACACCTATCAACGATCTGTTTCTATTTTTGACTACTATAACATGGTACATATGAACCCTAACTTAAATTGATACAACTTCTAGATTACTAAATTGATTCAGAGAGTATTATCAGGCTTGGAAGGAGATCGAGCTTTGCTAACAGGTGAGAGAACAAGACCTAAACTAATTGAATAATAATAAACTGTTTATTTTATTGAGTCCAATGCCATGATTGATTCTATGCTTGTATACTTGTAATGTGTATCTCGCATGTCATCCAATATTACTGTTATTACTACTCATGCATATTTACTTTTGTCTATTTGTTATCATGATGATTGATGATGCTAAGAATAGGTATGTGACTGTGTGTGTGTGGTTAGTGTAGTGGATGTAAGTGGAGCATCGGGGGGAAGACGTGGCATTGTGGTCTTTGACCTGGTCACTAGACTCTAGCTCTATCTCTATTCAAGTCTTGCCCATTGGTATCATCGTATTGTCATTACCTTAGCAGAATTATTACGTCGTAGGGCATCAGGGGAGGTGGTCTCGGATCGTGTAGTCTTTGACTCTGCCGGGGGGCCTTAGCTCTATCTGTATGGACATATTAAGGGATACTGGGGTGAGGCTTTGGATACACTGGATGACATTAGGATTGGTTAGTTGCGAACCCAGTTTGCAAGCCCTCGCCAATAGAGGCTTACGTATTGGTATGGATAGGGCATCAGGGAAAGTGTTGGCAGTGTTTGATCCAGACACTTTAGCTCATCTCTATTCCATAGTGGGTGCATGCAGGACGATAATGGTGTTTGATCCATTGGACAGATTCACACACTCATATATAGAGGTACGGGTGGCCGCCAATCCTTTCTATAGCATATTGTAAATTTAAAAATCAGGTCAAAGATATGAATTGAATGTATGCATATGTTTGTTGCATTATTTTATTTTGCTCCTAAGCAGTGATGTGTGCTCACCCTCTCGACGTCAAATATTTTTAATTGACGATGTAGGTCTTACTGTAGAAGATTACGTGAATGTGCCGACATATGGACACATGGCGGCTATGGACGTAGAAGCTGTTAAAGATGTGTATGATTTTCATGTAAATGCAATTCATTTATTTTTTATTAATTCAGTTTATTTTGAATACCAGAACATGTAATTGATTATTTTATTTTATTTTACGTCTTAAGTCATTTGGAAATAATTGGATTAAATACTTATGTTATCACTGTTAGATACTCTGTTCATTAATTATAAAGACTTCCGCATAATTGTTTATTATCTCTGATTATTACAATGGAATGTGTATGTGGTTGATCTGGTGGGTACTACCTAAACGAGATCCTAATTAAACCGTTGATTTATTGACGGTTCATCACACTAATCACGTTAGTCTATAATTGAAATGTGACAACTTAACTTCCTTATAGCCTAGCCAATATCCCGAACAACTATGGTTACATTTGATACAAACCCTACTGAAATCGCAAGGCCGTCAATAATTTCCCCCCCACCATATCCATGGCTTTAGGTGTCAATGGTAGGCCGATCACTAAGTACACGGTGATACAGTTCTATTTCTATGTGAGTTTCGGAGTGGTTAGAGTAACTCAAATGCTTTTGACGGCTCGCCTTTACATGCTAACAAGTTAAGCACTTGTGTACGAAGCTTGCCACGTCTACCTACACCCGTCCCTGCCACAACATTTCATGTCTTGGTACATCTTTATATAGACTGCCACAACATTTCATGTCTTGGTACATCTTTATATAGACTGGACGAGCTGAGTGGGATACATTGTGAGCTTCTTTTAGGAGATTTCATTAGTATCGTAGGCTATCCTGGGGATGCAAAGCCCACTTAAATTGTGAGTGCTCCGACTTGAGAAAGAGCGAAGTCAATGTCTGATTTCTCTCTTTCTAGGTCTTCTCTCAAAGTTCGGAGGCAGAGGTCTATTGGTAGCTTCTTTACTATTTCTGTGTCACCTCATGATTCTAGGATCCTTCTGATACCTCAAGTTTCTTCTGCGTCCTTCTCTTCGTATTGGCAGGTCCCATCTAATAACTCAAAATATTTTCGTACTTACACAAAAGCAAGAAGGGGAGGGAATCAAATCCGATTGCTTTAAGTAGAGGATGGTGTGATTACGGAAGACTTAAAGCAGATAAAGTGATTTATTGCACAGTATCATGAACAATTTCATGTCAACAAGGGAATGGTAGTACATCAGGAAATTCTTGATGTGATTCCTTCACTGGTGACCAAGGATGACTCTATGGAATTTGGCTCGTCTCGAAGATGAACTTGAGACTTGCCAGTGTCGGCTGGATGGCCGACACCTAGCATTCCCTCTCATCTCATGGTATGAGAGTGATTGTAAAGAAAAGGAAAAAAAAATTGTAAAATCACTCAATCACTCTCATACCGATAGATGGGAAAGAGTGCTAGGTGTCGGCCATCCAGCCGACACTGGTATTTCTCAAGTTCAAAATGAACTTGAGACGATCCTCTTCCCTCGTTTCCTGTCTGTTGTCCCTTCAATGGGGGAAATTAAGACGGCTGTGTTTCATTTGAATCAAGATAGCACACCTACTCTAGACGGTTATTTTGGTAAGTTCTTGTTGGGAGATTGTTGGTAAGCAATTATGCTTAGCTATACACACATTCTTCTTAGATAGAGTGATTCTAAAAGGTGTTGACAATAATTTTAACTCATTAATTCCGAAGTCGAATGAAGCACTAAAATTGATTGATTTTTTGCCAATTTGTGTGGGAAATTTTATGTATAAAGTTATCCCAAAAATCCTAGTTACAAGATTGGGGGGATTTACTGGACAATTAGTATCTGAAGAACAGGGTGCATTTGTGAAGGGGTGATTAATATAAACAATATTGGTCTTGCGTCGGAGATGGTTTCATTGATAGGCCAAAAATCAAAATCTGTATTTATGGCATTAAAATTGGATATACAGAAAGCCTATGATACGCTTGAGTGGAGATTTTTGTTTGATATGCTACAAAAATTTGGTTTTTTTCACTACTTTGTGAATAAAGTATCAACTCTGTTAAGGTTTGCAAAATTGTCTATCATTGTAAATGGTGGGACAGTGGGTTTCTTTGGCACTAGTTGTGGTTACGATATCGTTATTGTTTTTTGTTTTGGCTGAGGAAGTATCGTGCAGAGCTCTACAGAAGATGGCTCAAGTGGAGAAGATTCGCTCCCTACCTAGTGGGGGGCGATGGAAGCACCGGCACATTTAATGTTTGCGGATGACATATTTGTATTCAATGAAGCAAGCATGAAGGCAACTAGTTACACCAAAGACATGTTAGACATCTATCATAAGTATGGGACTCAACTTATAAATATAGGAAAGAGCAAAATTCTCTTCTGTGACCAAATTACCAGAGGGTGGAAAAATTGAGTGTTGTCATATCTACAGTTCCCTTAAGGGAGGTTCCCAACCAGGTACCTTGGTGTGGAATTGTTTGAGGGTCAAATCTAAACTGAACATCTTCAACCGTTGATGGACAGGTTTTGAAGAAAATTCTCTGCTCGGCATCGAAGGTTGCTATCTTTGGTAGGACGTATTGAGTTGATCAGAACTGTTCTGGGAAGTGTTTTTGTTCACACATTTTCAGTCTATGAGTGGCCAATATCCCTGATTAAAATGGGGGAAAGATGGATTCGAAATTTTATATGGAATGGAGATCCGAACCGACAAAAAGCAATAGTGGTGAAGTGAGATATTGTCTGTAATCCAAAGGAAGAGAGTGGTCTGGGTTTACATCGTTTAAAGTAAACAATGCATTATTGTGTAACCTTGCTTGTTAAAACAGATGAATCGACTTTTGCTAGATTTATGAGAGGGAGATACATAGCTTCTAATGGATCATTACACTCTACCACTTGCATGTCAGCTGTTTGGTTGAGTGTTCGTAGATTATGAGATTAGACTGCAAAGCATTCTCGTTGAATTATTGAGGATGGGATAAATATTAATTTTTTTGCGAGATAACTGGGAGATTTTCGTTAATGGAGGTCTTGGGCTGGACATTATGATCTACAAACAGATGATGACCAAGTTGTCCCTTTTCATTCCTAATGGATAATGGCGGTTGCCCCACGTGGGTATCTGCTAGGGAATCTGACTCATCCATTATGTCAACTGAGGCACTTGCGGGTTACCCAGCAGAGGAATGAGGGGAAAGGAGAACAGGGGCAAGGGAAAGAGAGCCAGTACCTCACTCAGATCCATGAAAATCTGGTGGTCCCCTCTATACTTTTATGCAACATTGGTTTCAGGTGGCTTCTATGATCGCTTTACCTACGAGTGGCCCAGATAGACTGCCGTGGACACAATGTCAAAATGGTTGTTTCACTATAAAATCTGCATGGAACTCTCTAAGGTCTCATAAGCCTTCACTTGCACTAGTGACTTCTGTTTGGGATAAAACTCGTACACCTAGTTTCGTCTTTTTCTCAGCGCCGGTGCCACCAGAAAATTCCAATGGAAGAAGCGATTGGAGCTAAAATGGTCCCTACAGTTTCTAGATGCTCCCTTTGTTTTAAAGAGGTTGAGTGCTTTCAACATTTATTTTTCTCGTGTGTTTGTGTAGAAATTTTGGAAGGAAGTGCTGGCAATATTTAACTTATCGTGGAGTGGATTCAGTTCTTCTAAGAAAATTTTCTCTTGGTGGAAGAGAAAAGGTAAGGTTGTCCCTCTCAAAAAGATCTAGCAACCCCTATTTTTTTGCTGTACTGGCATTTTTATGGAGAGCTCAAAACCTGAGCCGATATGATGCATTTCTCCTTCCTTCATGGCTACAATGGAATCGGTCGCTCGAGGCTATATAGATCTTTCAATCCGAAATCCATGTGTGGTGAACTCACAACAGGGTATGGGGATTGTGTACAAGGGTACCAGGGATAATACGCCAATTGAGACAGGCGGCACCTAGGGGACATTGGTGCAAGGTAAATGTGGACGGATGTTCTCTGAGAAATCCCTGGAATTTCAGGATCAGGGGATGTTATTCGAGTCATGACTGGTAGAGTGTGGTTTGCCTTTGGGGACTATATTGGTGTGGCCACAAATTTTAAAGCAGAAATGCGGGTTGCTTTGAGGGGGATGCAAGAGGCCATTTGACTTGGCTTCTCTTAAATTTGGTTGGAAAATGACTCAAGTGCGGTGATGACATGTCTTCAAAATTACAAAATGTCGTGGTTTGTTTTACAGATATGGAGTTAAATATCTGTGGAATTGAGTGGAATCCAAATTCGGTTCACACACTATTGCATGCAGGGAAATCAACCCTGTAGCTGATGGATTAGCTCGGAGAGCAGCTTTTGATCCTTGCTCATATGAATGGACTCATTGTCTGGACATTGTAGTTAGGGAAGTAGTTTGAGATGCAACCAGGTTACCTAGATATAGATTTTGTTAATGTCTTTTCTTTAATTTCTGGTTGGGCCCTGTTAATGGCAATGCTGAAAATAGGGTATTACCTTCCAGCAAAAAGTTCTATTTTTGTACTTTATAAATCTGGTTCTTAATATAATTCTGTCTTTTAGCGAAGAAAATTAACTATTTATTTTTTATTATTATTAGTTGGATATCTACATGGATTGGATAGATTGTGTTTTAGATTATCCGAATTCATATCCGGATACCATAAATGGATGCAACTGTGAATCAAACTCGGATATTCAATCATCCATTTACATCCCTAGGTAAAATTGGCCATACCAGAAAAGATTGAATGGAAACCTGAAGAGAATCTATTTTAATGGGTTGCGAGAGATCACGATGAGGGAGGTGTTGGAGGAGTTCGGATCCTCTCCTATTGTTGGAGTGACTTTAACCGTGATATAGCGGCTGGATATCACTCGGTGCACATACCAGTACATCAACATTTACGTTGAGTGAACTCCAACTGTTGGATCATGATTTTAGAGATTAGATAACATAATATGATCTTTTTCCAGTGTTGGAGGGTGATGCTGAGAGATGTGAAAAAAAAAATACCCCAAAAAATAATATTGCAAACTTGAGGTATCTCTTTTACCAAAAAAAAAAAAAAAGTATAATTTTCGAAAAGACTCGTAAGTCAATCAATCAAAAATTGCATGGATCCGTGGGACTTGGATCCTCTCTAGTTGTTCGGTCATGCCAATCGTTTATCTGACAAGAATGAAATGTTCATCATGCATGCCGTTGTAGTCTAACCTATCCAATTGAAGACTGATGGAAAAGCCACACACACACATATAGACTAGTTGACGACTTGACTTGACTACACAAAAGTATGACATTGCATGGTCTCGTAAAAGGTTCGACTCTAGGATTGGGATCCTTTGTTGTGAACCACTGCTGCAGTGAGGATCCTATCCATTCAAAGTGGATCTGTGTGTATCCCAATGTTTTTTGAGTGGATCAAATAGTACCTATCCACTTTGAATGGATGAGATCCTCATTACATGATGGCCTCATTTTAGAAGATTTTTTTCCTCAACTTTATACCACCTAACTAATGACGCAAAAAAATAATATATATTGACTAGGTTGACCACTTGACTTGACTACACAAAAGTATAACATTGCATGGTCTAGGTCATAGTTAGTTATAATGAGTATTATACGGTTTATTTTTACCGAATCATATTTTTGCGGTATAATACATGTATTACGTATAGGTTTGAATGATTCGAGAAAAAACGCCATACGATAGAGGTAGCCATATATATGCGTATCAAACAGCGTACCGTATTTTTAACTCAAAAAAAAAAAATGACAAACAATAAATTACATATCTACCATCGATTTCTTTTTTTTTTGGGATAAAACGATTCCCCAATCCGCATAAATTCATCACTATTGTTTTTCTAAAAAGCTTAAAGACCCTCGGAATCCCTCCCACCAAGTCTCGACGAGACCATTGAAGAATTTGACACAAGTTATAGAATATGTGAAATTTGTTTTGGAAAAAAGAGAAATAAATTGTTTTTTTTTTTTTTGAAAAAATTGAAAACTGATATTAAAGAAATATTCTTTTGTCATTAAAGTCTATGGAGTTAGACTCTAGAATCCACGAGAATCGTGATTGCATGACTTAATGCCGATGACATAGTATAAATATTACATTAATCTTTACTGTTTTTCTAAAATTTAATATTTTAATATTTATTTTATTTTTAAGTTCTTAATATATTTTATATCTTTAATTATTATAATCTCAGCGTCCATTATGAATGGTGAAGAAAATCATATCAATCAGTTTAATATGTTGTCTTATATTATATTATCTAAATTCTTAATATTTATATGTTTTTTTAATAATTGTTTTAAATTTGGATGTAACTGTTTAAGTAATAATTGTTTAGTATATCGGTATATATTGTCTTTTTTTGTCCCGTATTGTTTGAATTTCACCATTTAAAACACGTATTGTTCTTTTTTGTTTTTTTTATCATTTTAAAAAACGAGACCGTATTTTTACTATCCCATTTAATTTTTAAACTGTTTTAAATGTTACATGTACTGTTCAAAGGTTTTTTTTCCCATTTCCACATTAACTAACTATGGTCTGGTTCGATTTTATATCACCTAACTAATGACTGCAAAAAAATAATATAGATTGACTACGACTTGACTTGACTACACAAAAGTAAGAAATTGCATGGTCTCCTAAAGTGTTCGACTTTATATCACCTAACTAAGGATAAAAAATAAAAAATAAAAATTGTGGTTCCGGTTTAGGTATTCAACATAGAGTGTCAAAATTGGGTTTAATCTGAAAATTGAAATCGGAGGAGCGTATTTCAAGCTGATCAAAGTGAAACTGAACCTTATTAGATAATAATTTTTTTTTATTACAACTGTATAAAAAATCAAAATCATAACAGACCAATTGATAAGTTCGAACCAAACTGGACCACTATGACTGAAACCTAATAAGTCTGCCAGTCTTTACTTCAAGTTACAATTCAGACTTGAGATTTGTGGAGAAACTGATACGGAGCTTTTTGCAGAGAATAAGCTGAGAATAAGCTGAGAGGTGAGCGCTTACAGCTCTCTCTCTCTCTCTCCCTCTATCTGATCTATCCATGGAGTGCAGCGACAGAAGGAAACAAAATCCTAGTCTCTTCTCCACGCTCTCCCTTACCCGCATCGCTCTGTTCTCTTTCCTTCTCTTCTTCATCAAGATTGCAACTTCCAACGCCGCTGACGCTAATTATTCTTCTCCTTACAATCCAACCGAGATCATAGCTCTTAGCTGCGGCTCCTCTTCAATGACTGATCCTTTCTCATCTTCAAATGGCGGACTCAATTGGACCAGCGACGCCGCCTCTAGGTTTGGTCCATTTTCTTCATCAAAAACCACCGCAGCTACAGCTTCCAACCAAGATCCCTCCGTCCCCACAGTACCATATATGACTGCTCGCCTCTCCACTTCTCAGTTCAACTACACCTTCAACGTCTCATCTGGCATGAAATTCATACGCCTCCACTTCCACGCAGCATCTTATCTCCACCACCACAAAACCAACTCCTTCTTCTCCGTCACAGCCAACGACAAATTCACTCTCTTACACAACTTTAGCGCCTACCTCAATACAGCTTCAACCTCCCCCAAACTCATCAAGGAATTCTGTTTCAACGTAGAAACCCACAACTTAACCCTTTCTTTCACCCCATCTGCTTCTTCCTACGCTTTTATCAATGGAATTGAAATCGTTTCTATGCCCAACAACATCTATATCCGGGGCTCCGATGTCGACCTCCCAATTGTTGGAATCCAGGGACAATCAGCCCAAATAGAATACAACACTGCCCTTGAAACGGTTTCTCGACTCAACGTCGGTGGCAACTCTATATCAGCCAGAGATGATACAGGTATGTTCCGTGAATGGTCTAAAGAGGATAATTATATTATAAATGGCCAAACGATCTTTGCGGCGGGCTTTAAGATTAGGTACACAAATAAAACTCCGGCATATGTAGCGCCGGAAAATGTTTACCTTACGTTGCGGCACATGGGTAAAGCTAAGGAAGTCAACCTCAACTTTAATCTGACATGGTCGTTCAGTGTGGATTCCGGTTTCAATTACCTTGTTAGGCTTCATTTCTGTCAGTTCTTTGAGACCGTAGATAATCCCGGAGACATGGCTTTTCATATCTTCATCAATAATCAGACGGCCGAGGCTGCAGCTGATATCATCAACTTCAGTGGTGGAAACGGAATCCCGGTGTTCAGAGACTACTTCGTGATGGCGCTTCGAGGAGGAATATTGGCAGGCAAGCAGAATATCTTAGTGGCTCTACACCCTAATGAAGATTCAAAAACTCAGCGTAGTGATGCAATCCTAAACGGGCTCGAGTTGTTCAAGCTGAGCGACGCACAAGGCAACCTCGCCGGTCTCAATCCTGAACCACCAGTACAACCTTCACCACCTCTGGCCAATCTCAAGAATACAAACCGGATACCTTTTTGGGTCATCTTAGCTGGAAGTTTTGCGGGGTTTGTGATTTTGATTTCTCTTTTATGCACCTTCATTTGGTGGCGCCACCGACGTGAAAGGATGGTGAAGGACTTTGGCGCCGTCAACGACAAGGTTGGAGAGGGTTTACCATCGGATCTATGCCGTCACTTCTCGCTCGCTGAGATCAGAGCCGCCACCAATAACTTCGATCAAAACTTGCTGATCGGTGATGGAGGATTTGGCCACGTGTACAAGGGCTACCTGGGAAGAGAATTAACCACCGTGGCAATAAAACGCGGGAAGCCCTTGTCACAACAGGGGACCCACGAATTTCAGACCGAGATTGAGATGTTATCCAAACTCCGTCATCTCCATCTCGTGTCACTGATCGGGTACTGCGACGAGAATCAAGAGATGATCCTCGTCTATGATTACATGGCCCACGGTACTCTTTCTGATCATCTCTACAAATCTAATCAACCTCCTCTCTCTTGGAAACAAAGGCTCAACATCTGTATAGGGGCAGCACGCGGGCTACACTACCTCCATACAGGCGCGATGTACACGATCATCCATCGTGACGTGAAAAGCACCAACATACTCTTGGATGAAAAATGGGTGGCTAAAGTTTCGGATTTCGGGTTGTCCAAGGTTTGGCCAACCTGTATGTTGGACACCCACGTCAGCACCGTTGTCAAGGGTACTTTTGGGTACCTAGACCCCGAGTACTTCCTACGTCACCAACTGACCGAGAAGTCGGATGTGTTCTCTTTCGGAGTGGTGTTGTTCGAAGTTCTGTGTGCCAGACCGGTTATGGATAAGAAGCGTGGGGAGGAAGAGGTGTACTTGGCTGATTGGGCCCGACTGTGCCATCGAAGGAAGACGCTTCACCTGATCATTGATCCTTATTTGAAGGACACGATTGCACCGGAGTCATTAGAAAGATTCGCAGAGATCGCAGACAACTGCCTGGTTGATCAGGGGATCGAACGGCCATCGATGGCTGATGTGGTATGGAGCCTTGAGTTCGCACTTCAATTGCAAGAGACAGCTGAGAAGAAAGCAAAGGAGTGTTGTGGGGGCCCGAGTCTCAGTTTCGGAGAGATAGACGATGACGAGATACCTCACAGCGCGTCCTTGGTCGACGGCATAAGGGATGACTTGCCTAGCTGTTCTGATGGGGACTCTGTGTCAGTTTTTACGGGACACGTGTCCAACAAATCAGTGAGTGAAACCGGTTATAATGGGACAGAGCATCAGCAGCGAGGATCCGAGTTGGTCGATGTCGAAGTATGTTTTCTCGGAGATCATATATGAACATGGATGGACCGTAGAATGGGTTGGATTTTTCTTCTTTTTGGTAAAACGGATGGGCCAGGATAGATAATATAAAAAAGTGATGTAAGGGTCCCAGAATCAGACATTTTCTTTTTTCTTTTTTTTTTTTCGGTAAAAAGAGAAAAAAAGGTGACAATAAGATGAGATTACCGACCCGGGTGTTGTCGGCCACTACTTCTCATCTCCTGTATGGAGTGTAGTATTGTAGATTTTTGTGTAGATTGGTCAAGCAGTCAACTAAAAAATTACTATCTATAGCGGATGGACTTTGGACTAAGGGTGTCAACAGGTCGGTTCAGATTGAATCGGTGTCAAGTTTTATAAATCCAGTTCAAAACATGTTTATTAAGAGTTCGGATTGGGTTAGGTTACGCTAGACACAATAACTAATGGGCTAGTCCGGTGTCAGTTTGTTATCGGGCTGGGCTTATTGAGGTGATTTCGGACTGGTTTGGTCTGGATCGGACTTATCAAGCTTATCGGGCCTATTTTATATATAAGATATATAGCCTATTTTATTATTTTTATCTATAAAATTAGCATCTTTCCTTCTATATGTATGTAATTCAGTAAATTGTAACAATTAACATACTCTCTTCAACTATAGATTCATATAATCTTTCCGATCAAGAAGTGAACTATAACAATGTAATATAATCCATCAAAATTTAAAACCACTAAAATTAAGAAACTGGGCCCGGATGGGCCTTATCGGAGTTCGGGTTAGGTATTATTGGTTTGGGCTAGTTCGACTTTCTTAACTGGCCGGTCCGGTCTGGTTTCGGTCTGGACTGAAACGGTGTCTGGCTTTACAAGCCGAGACCGAAACATGTCCATTAAGGTTCGGTCAGGACTGGGTTCGGGTTATATCGGGCCTGCTCGGTCCGTGCTACTAGACCGGGCCCATTTTTGACACCCTTACTTTGGACCGTTATTTGAATTTTTTTTGGGTAAAAACCGTTATCTGCGTGTTTGGATGCAATTACCATCTATTGTGGAGTTTCTAATGCATTAATTGGTTGTAGGGGGAATTTTTTTTTTATTTTTTTATTTTTGATAAAAAAAACTATGACTTTGAGTTGTAAGGGGAATTGATTGTAGGAAAATAAATTTTTTAAACTTTAAATGGAAATATTAGGGGTGGAAAATATCTCTGAATGAAACCTGACACGTGGTCCATTAAAACAATCCTAATTGACTTGGCTCGTTGAAATCATACTCACACGGCCTCAATATTTTTGTAGTCGACTCCTACTGGGATATGTCGCTTTGTCAGATATGCATCCGAAGCCACGTGTCCTCAACCAACTCATTTAGATTTCACACGACGCACATAGGAAAACTACTCCTATTAGTCTACGTTGTGCAACACGGAAGAACGCTCATATGATGACACATGTCACCCCTAGACTCATGAACTTAGCAATTCTCATTGTCGAAGTCTCCTACTTCTATTCGGAGTCTACGACTTGGGTGTTTCATATGGAGACATCTGGCAGTCCTCTTTCAATACGACATGCAGAGTCCGTGTAAGATCTGCATGCCACGAAACTGGTCTAACCTTACATTCTCGTGTCATGACCGATCTTCCCATCATAATCTGCTCAAGTGAACTAATTGTATGAAGAAACCACAAGACGAGGTAAGCCAAAAGTCAAATTTAGTTGTTGTGGTTGACTGTTTAAGTTTGTATGGAAACAATCAGTCAAAAACTAAAAATCAGTAAATTTTGGGCCTATGGTGGTAGTTTTGAGGGCTATGGTCGCACCTATGGTTGACCGTAGGACCTATGGTCTCATGTTTTGGTTGTATGGTCGACGGTTTATGCAACCGTATGATCGACCGTACAAACCCAGAACTGACTCCGTGTTTATGAAACTTTCCTAATTTGAGGAGGACTCTTTCCTAATTGAAAGAGGACTCTATATGGAGATTTTTCTCTTTATAAGGGACGTTCCTTAGCCTCTCTCACTCTTTTAGAACCCAAATTGAAACTCCAAACCTAAGAGAGAAAGAGAGAGAGAGAGAAAGGAAGAGAAGGAGAAAGAGATTTAAAGAAGAAGGTTGAGAAAAAGGTTTGCAGAGAAGAGTTCTATCTTTCTACAACAAGCTTAAGGTATGAACTTGACTCTGTAGGATAGATCAGATATGATAGGTTCCATTCCATCATGTTGATGTGTTGAATCTAATGTAACGATTTCGGTTATGAAATTTCTAAGCAAAACCATGAGAGAATAGGTTATGGATAATTGATAAGGATAAACTATGATTAAACGTCTTATAATGATCATTAGGGGGGACCCTATTGATGAGCCAAGAGGAGGAACTCATATGAGAAGTAAAAATTAACCTGACTACCTATGGTCGCAGCTATGGTCGACCATAAGATGAGAAAAGTATCGACCACAGCCATTCGGGGAGAATTCAGGAAACATACGGTAGCAGGTACAGTCGCATGTAATGCGACCATAGGTTATCGATCGTATGTCCTACGGTGGCATATATTGCGACCATAGCATCGACCATAGGATAACAACAAGTATATTTTGAGACCAAACAAGGTTTTTGACTACTGTAACTTGATAAACTTGAACCCTAATTTAAATACATTAATTGTTCAAGTTCCTAATAGATTCAAAGTGACCTCCAAAGCTTGGGAGAGGAACAAACATCAATCAAAGGTGAGGGAACAAGACCTAAACTAATTGGATAATAACAAACTGTTTATTTATTTGAGTCCAATCCCATGATTGATTCTATGCTTGTATGCTTATAATGTGCATCTCACATGTCATCCAATATTCCTGCTATTACTGTTCATGCATATTTAATTCTGTCTATTGAGCCGCTCTGCAGCGACTAAGAAAAGAGAAGCTTTATGCCAAATTTACAAAGTGTGAGTTTTGACTAAATGAAGTCGCTTTCTTAGGCCATGTTGTATCCGCTGAGGGAATTAAAGTGGATCCTAACAAGATTGAAGCCATTGTGAAGTGGGAAGCACCTAAGAGTGTTGCAGAAATCAGAAGTTTCCTAGGTCTAGTTAGGTATTATCGACGATTTGTGGAAGATTACTCCAGAATTGTCGTACCTCTTACCAGTTTGACTAAGAAAGGATAAAAATTTGTTTGGACCGACAAATGTGAGAAAAAATTCTAAACATTGAAGGCTAGATTGATATCTGTTCCCATCTTGACTATTCCTATTCCAGGACAATCATTTACCTTGTACACTGATGCGTCTGGATTGAGTTTAGGATGTGTTCTTATGCAAGGAGAACAAGTAATTACGTATGCCTCAAGACAATTGAAAGAAGAACTATCCCACTCATGATTTGGAATTAGCGGCAGTAGTACATGCTGTCAAGATATGGAGACATTATTTGTATGGAGAGAAATTTCAGATTAAATCAGATCATATGAGTCTCACTTATCTTTTTAAACAGAAGGAGTTGAACATGAGACAAAGAAGATGGCTGGAATTATTGAAGGATTATGATTGTGATATTCAGTATCATCTAGGAAAGGCTAATGTAGTTGTTGATGCGCTAAGCAGAAAAGCAATGATAAAATCTCAAGGAGAGGTTAACACGACTGCAGCAATGTGTGTTATAGGAAAAGTATTCAATTATGGTAATGAGCAGTTCGTGATAGATGCACCAGGCGGATCAACCAACCAAGGGTTTATTCATCGGTTTTCAAATATGTTCGCAACATTGAAGATAGTACCTGATATAACTGATGAAGTGAAGGCCGCTATTAAATCAGACCCTTATCTGAGAATGGTACAAGAAGACATCGAAAAAGGTAGGACTGTTCCTGAGTTCACTTTGGAGGATGAAAAGGTATTGAAGTACAAAGGAAGAGTATGTGTGCCTGAAACGGAAAACTTGGACATTAGACACAGACTAATGAAGGAAGCTCACACCACCGCATATTCGGTACATCCTGAAAGTACAAAGATGTATCATGATCTGAAGAAATTATATTGGTGGAGAGGGATGAAAGCAGATGTAGCTAAATTTGTGTCTCAATGCTTAAATTGTCAAAGGGTGAAGGCTGAACGGTAAAGACCTACAGGATTGTTGTAACCGCTACCAGAACCAGCATGGAAATGGGACTGCATCACTATGGACTTCGTCACCGGGTTACCATTGACTCCCAGAGTAGTTGATGCGGTCTGGGTGATTGTAGATCGTCTGACTAAGACAGCTAACTTTATAGCTATACGACCACAGTATACCCTAGAGAGGTTAGCCAAGCTATATGTGGGTAACATTGTCAGATTACATGGTGTACCTGAAAGCATTGTGTCTGATAGAGACCCACGCTTTACTTCAAAGTTTTGGGAAGGATTGCAAAAGGCTATGGGTACAACGTTGAAATTCAGTACTGCATTCCATCCTCAGACAGACGGACAGTCGGAGCGTACCATTCAGATTTTAGAAGACATGCTGCGAGCCTGTGTAATTGATTTTAAAGGATCATGGGATGAGAAACTACCATTGATCGAGTTCGTCTATAACAACAACTATCAGGCTACTATACAAATGTCGTCCTATGAAGCACTGTATGGAAGGAAGTGTCGAACTCCTCTGTTTTAGAATGAAGCTGGAGAACGTAGCATCATTGGGCCAGAATTCGTTGAAGAGACTTGTCGAGTAGTCGACATTATCAAAGAAAGAGTTAGAACGGCTCAGAATCGTCAGAAACAGTATGCAGATACTCGACGTCGAGACCTTGAATTTGTTGTAGGCGATAAGGTATTCTTGAAAGTATCACCTATGCGAGGTTTGAAATGATTCGGACAGAAAGGGAAGTTAAGTCCGAGATATGTCGGGCCATATGAGATTTTAGCCAAACGTGGAAAGGTGGCTTATCAGCTTGCACTACCACCATCTATGTCAAGTGTGCATGATGTATTTCATATGTCATTATTAAAGAAGTACGTCAGAGATCCAACACACGTTTTGACAGCAGATCCACCAGATTTAACCGATGATTTGACGTTCGAAGTAGCACCAACTGAGATCACAAGCCGAAAGGTTCAACGACTACGCAACCGTGACATTTATTATGTTAACGTCACCTGGAGGAGCCGAGATATAGAAGAGGTCACTTGGGAAGAAGAGAATGCTATGCGAAAATAATATCCTCATCTTTTCGACTCGAAAGGTATATGCAAATTTTTAGGACAAAATTTTTAATAAGAGGGGGGGGGGGGAGTTGTAAGATCCGTATAGAACTAACCGATCTTACCACCTTGTACCAGGTTTACCTATCATGGTCGAGCCAAGTGGACCAAGTGCGTGAAGAAATCATAATACCAGGTATGAGTCTAACCCAAAAACAGTAAATGTGAGGGTAGGGTCGCATGCCTAAACAGGTAGGGTCAACCCCACCTCAACAGAAGTCCAACCCATGACTTTTTAGTCGTAGGGTCGGATGACTAAGAAGGTGTAGGGTCGACGGATCCTGCGACCCTACGTTCGACCCTACGATGACAGACAGAAACCGAAAATATGAAAACTTTCTTAATTCAAAGGGGATCTTTCCTAAACTCATTAGGACTCATTATGGAGGGTTTTCCTCTATAAATAGGACGTCCCTAAGCCTCTTTCACTCCTTTAGAACCCTAATTGAAAGTGAGAGAAAGATAAAGAGAAGGAAGAGAAGAAGAGAAGGAACTTGAAGAAACGACTAAGGAAGAGGAGGAATTTCAGAGAAATCTCTGAATAAAGGTATGAACCTAATTCCTTACCTGGATAAGAGATCATAGAATAGTTATGAAGAACATAGGGTTAGGAGAAACCCAAATCATCCATCCATGGACAAGTTTCAAGAGATTCCATGGAGGAAATCATTATGGACTATGAATAGTGTATAACTTGTAGTTTTGAGCCATAAAACAATCATAGAATGGACCATGAAAGTAAGCCAAATGATCCAAACGTTAAGGATTGGACTTTAGAATGAAAGGTCGACTCAAAATACGTGTGGTTGCACGTAGGGTCGAATGATATCCGACCCTACAAGACCACAGGATCGACCACATGCCCTCGGGAAGTTCCAGGGAGGGTGTGGTCGCACGTAGGTTCAAATGGTATCCGACCCCACGTCCGACCCTACACCCTAGGGTCGCATAAACTACTACCCTAGATGCTACCCTACCTGCGACCCTACAGTTGCTGTCAGTTTAAATCTATTGGAATTAATTCTAATTAAAATCTATCGACTTGTTAGGTCTTTCTAGTGATTTTAAAAGGGATTCATAAAGATTGAACGAGTATCTACGCTCAATCAAAGGTGAGGGAACAAGACCTAAACTAATTGGTTAATAATAAACTGTTTTCGTTTATTGAGTCCAATACCATGTATGATTCTATGATTGTATGATTGTAAAGTGCATATCACATGTCATCCACTATTCCTGTTATTACTGTTCATGCATATTTAATTCAGTTACTTATAACATGATGATGATTATGATGCTAGGAATAGGCATGTGGATGTATGTGTGTGGTTAGTATGCTTGATGCGAGTGGAGCATCAGGGGGAGGACGTAACACTGTGGTTCATCCTGATCACTAGACTCTAGCTCTATCTTTACTCAAGTCTTGTCCACTAACATCTTCGTATCGCCATTACCTTAGCAGAACTATTACGTCGTAGGGCATCAGAGGAGGTGGTCTCAGACCGTGGAGTCTCTAACTCTGCCGGGGGGCCTTAGCTCTATCTCTATGGACGTATTGAGGGATGCTGAGGTGAGGCCTTGGATACACTGTTTGACATTAGGATTGGTTAGTTGCGAGCCCAGTTTGCAAGCCCTCGCCAACAGGGGCTTACGTGTTGGTATGGGTAGAGCATCAGGGGAAGTGTGATGCGGTGCGGTCCTATGCATTTTAGCTCTATCTCTATTCCATGGTGGGGTGGATGTGGATGACAATGGTGTTTGATCTATTGGGTGGGCTTATACACCCTGTGTATAGAGGTGAGGCGGCCACCGAACCTTTCTATAGAACATTACAAACTTATAAACCATACCATAGATATGAATTGAATGCAAGCATATGTTTGTTGCATTGTTTTGTTTGCTCATTGAGCCATGATATGTGCTCACCCTTTCGACGTTGAATATTTTAGTTGATGATGCAGGCACAACCATAAAAGATTATATGAATGCTCCGATGTATGGACATACGGCGGCGATGGATGCTGAAGTTATGATGGAGTCGCATGATTCGTCATGCGAGTGCAACTTTTGCATTTTCGATTAGATTTTGTTTAAAGTTATACAGACAATGTAATTGATTAAATTTTTTTTAAGTTATGTCTTAGTTCTTTTGAAGATAATTGGATAATTTATTTATGATATCATCTTTAGACTCTCAGTTCATTTAATATTAAAGACTTCCGCTATTGTGTATTTACTCTGATTATGATTGTAGATGTGTATGGTTTAAGCAAACGGACACAGTCTATTCGAGATCCTGGTTGAACTGTTGGTTTATTAGCGGTTCATCACACCATTCTGAATAGTGCGGGATTGGGGTGTGACAATTGTGTTACTTTTTCAGTCACCTTTAAAGTAAACGTGAAGAATCCCAGGTAAAGGTCACTGATGGGTCTCATACAAGCTTTCATGCAGAATTATCAATGGAACTTCCATTCTTCATATATTGGTCGTCCTACATCCGAATCATGTGATTAAAGCGCCACTATTCTCCATTTTTGATACTCTTCAAAGTAAACGTGAAAAATTCTAGACATAGGCCGTTGAAGGGTCCCATGAAGAGTTGCAAGCCGAAACAGCTCATGAGATGTCAACTAGAGAGAGAAGAGTTGGCCACAGCTAAACCCAGTCAACCCAGTCTTGGCCCAACCCAGTTAACCCAAGCTAGTCTAGTCCAGTCAACCTCGACTAGTCTTGCTTGGCCCAGCTCGGATAAGTCCTGATCAAGTCACGTCGGCCCATATGCATGTATTTCTTTTATATATTAGTTATATATATTTATATAATGTATAATATATTATAATATATCATATAATATATACATATATCTTATATGTATATTATATTTTATTTTATATATAATATTAATATATTATATATTTTATATATAATATTTTATATATAATATTAATATATTATATATTTATATATATTTTCATATATAAAGAGCAAGTAAAATCCGAATGGGAGAGAAAGGAAAACCAGTGGGGGAAAGTTACCAAAAAGAAAAAAAAAGAAGAAAAAAAGAAAAAAAAAAGAAAAAAAGGGAAAGAAACCGAAATTGAGAGGGAGATCGAGAGATTTAGGAAAAACCTAAATCTAGGGAATAAGATCTCTAAGGAGAAAAAGAGATCATGAGAGGAGAGAGAGAGAGTCGTGGATCCTATTAGCAAGAAAAAAAAAAAGAAAAAAAAGAAGAAAAGAAACTGAAATTGAGAGGGAGATCGAGAGATTTAGGAAAACCTAAATCTAGGAAATAAGATCTCTAAGGAGAGAAAGAGATCGTGGGAGGAGAGAAAGAGAGAGAGAGAGAGTCATGGATCCCATTGGCAAGAAAAAAAGAAAAAAGAAAAGAGGAAAGAAACCAAAATTGAGAGGGAAATCGAGAGATTTAGGAAAACCTAAATCTAGGAAATAAGATCTCTAAGGAGAGAAAGAGATCATGAGAGGAGAGAGAGAGAGAGAGAGAGAGAGAGAGAGAGAGAGAGCCATGGATCCCATTGGCAAGAAAAAAAAGAAAAAAAAAAGAAAGAAACCGAATTTGAGAGGGAGACCAAGAAATTTAGGAAATCTAAATATAGGAAAGAAAATTTCTAAGCATAGAAAGAGACCGTGAGAGGAGAGAGAGAGAGCGAGAGAGCGAGAGAGAGAGAGAGAGCCGTGGGTCCCATTGGCAAGAAAAAGAAAAAAAAAGAAACCTTATTTGAGAGGGAGACCAAGAAATTTAGGAAACCTAAATCTAGGAAAAAAAATCTCTAAGGAGAGAAGAGATCGTAAGAAGAGAGAAAGAGAAATGGAAAAGAGATTAGAGAATCATAGATGGGAAAAAAGAGAAATCAGAAAGAGAAAGAGAGTAATCAAAGAAGAGAGGTCGGTGAAATGTGACTCTAAGAAAAAAAAAGAAAAAAAGAGGAAAGGAGGAGATCGACATGGGAAGGACCGAATCAAGGGAAGAGATTGGGATCAAGAGGGCAATGAAAGGAGGAGGAGAGGATGAATTTAAGAGAGTCCCTAGATTCACAAAGAAGAGGATAAGAGAGAGAGAGAGGGAGAAAGGAGAGGAAAAAAGAAAAGAAGAAAGGAAGAGGACTCACCATCAGAGAAACTTTGGCACAATGTCTAGCAAATCCTATACATCAAAAGTTTCACTCCATTGGAACACAATGTTGGTACCCTAAAACAAATTTAGTGGTCTTTCATTAGGTTTGAATGTTGGTTTTGCTTGAATATGTTCATTTTCATCAAATCGTAATCTGGAATGCCCTATTACATGCATGTTGATGTTAGGATGCTCATGTCTAATATTTTTTATGATAATTTACTTAAATTACTCAATGATGAAGATTTGAGTGCTATGTGATGATTTTGATGTTTTTGATAATTTTTACAAAGTAGATTTCTGATCTGAAAATTCTCGATTTAGAATCCAAATTTGGGTCATGCATCTCATGTGGTTTTTTATAAAGTTTAAAGCCAAATTTTTATGGGATGCTCTCTGAAATGCCAGTAGACTCTCCTAGAAATTTTTCCTCATTTGGAATTGGGAAAGTCCATCAAAAAAATTCTCCATTGGTGCTACTGCCCTACTTGGGTACAGTGCAAACCCCTATCAAAAAGTCTTTAAAAAGGGGTCTTATGGCCATAATCTGAAAATAATTTCCTCACAAAATTTTTAGGTATGGAAGTCTTCTAAAATATGCACTGGTTTTGGATTTTTTTTAACTTTTCATTGAATTGATATGATTTTTGAAGTGCATAGTGGTCTGTTTTTTGAATTAATTAGGATATACTAATTGACATGACTGAGAAGTGTTATTTTGCACTATGAGAATGTTCTATTTGCACTTGTTTCCTTGATGAAATTTTAGATCTATCAATTATCTATATGGAAATATGTTTTGATTGAATTTTTATCAAGTGATTGATTTTATACGAAATTTATGGTGCAACTGGTCAAAATCTGGAATAGACTTGACCAGTGCATATATCCGTACTTGTGGCATTCATTTGACCTGGTTTTGTTCCCTGTTGGGGTTAGCTGCCTTGAGACAAAAGTTAGGTCTTTAAGTCCTCTTTCTAAGGGTATGTTTTGAGCTTAATTATGATATATGTAAGTCTCCATATGCCCATTTTGGCACAGGATGACAGAGTCTCTCACCATGCATGTGCAGTGAATTGTGCAACATATTTGACCAATATGTTCTCTCTTTTGGGACTCGACCCCTTGAGATGAAATGTAGTGTGTTAAGCCAAATTTCTGTGAAAAAAAAATAAGGCTTAATTTGAGTTACAGAGGACCTACTTATGACTATTTTGGTATAATATGACAGAATTTGAAATCAGTTTCTAGTTTGTGCAATACTTGACACTTTGGGTGGCAATTTTGACCATTTTTGAGTCATTGTTTATTTCGAATGTCTTCATAAAAGTTGTAGCATTTTCAAAGAACTTTTTGAGCATATGTTTTGATAATTTTTTATTTTCAGAAAGGTTTCATCGATGTCTCATTCACTGTACGTAATATGTAATTTGTTGCTTGAGTAATTTGGTAAATTCTGCCATATTTGAGTGCACACTTGCTATATTAAGAGTGCTCACATGCCACATTTGGATAAATTACCACATTTAAAGTGCTCATATGCTTTGTTTGGATTGCTCAAATACCATGTCTGTCATATCCACGTGTTGCTGTATTTGGTAGAATAAATAGATTTATTTTCCATATTTAGTAATATCTTGATAATTATCATATTTAGACATGCCATGTTTAGACTTTTCATGCACATAGTAAGTTTTACCATGTTTAAATAGATTTTTATGATATCATATGCCATATTAGGGAGATTTTCACAATCTTGCTATATATTGTATTAGTTACCATAAACATCATACAGGCCATGTTTAGATAGAGTATGCTATTTCTGGCAATAACTTTATTTTTGTAACATCCTAGTTGAACTGCCATGTATGCACACTTCTAGAAGATAATCTAGGGACGTGCATTTAGGCACCCACATTCTTGGGAAGGGTATAATTGAAAATAATAAAAATATTAATAAAGAAAGAGAATGCCTTGCAAAACCTTCCAAAATTAGAGCTTAGGATGAAAAGGGTAGTTTAGGACGTTCCTTGCCCCTCAGCATACTTCAACCTAGAATAGGTTGCTCCTTAGACCTAAAATAGGTTCTAAATTTTCAACCTAGAACAGACCTAGAACAGGTTATCCTACCTTTCCGAACTACGTGGATTCTGATTCCTAGAGCGAACCCTAGGATACGTAGGCAATTTTGAAGAATCCCAAATTCAGATTCACACCTTAGTCCACACGAAATATCCATAGCTCCATAAGATATCTATCTACATTTTGACCCAGAAAGGGTTATCTACATTTCGACCTAGAAAGGGTTGTCCACATTCCGACCCAGAACAGGTTATCCATATTCTGACCCAGAACAAGTTATCCACACTCCGACCCAGAAAGGATTATCCATATTCCAACCCAGAAAGGGTTATCCAAATTTCAACCAATCCAAACTCGGATCCATGGTCCACTTGGACTATCCACCCACTAGGGATACCTAGTTTAACCCGCATGGGTTATCCACTCTTAGATCCACTAAGATCATCTATCATTCCACATGGACTATCCAAAGCCTGACCTATAAGGTTTCTCATCCTTTCAAGCATAAACTTTAACTTGAACAATGAACTTAATCATGCACAAGTATAAATCACAACCATAAACTTTAATCACACTTGAACTACGATGGTGAACCTGATTTTCAAAAGAAGTCCAAGATACGTAGGCAATCTGGAAGGATCCAGATTCAATTCAATGATATCAAACCACTTGGTTTGGCTCGGTTCAATAAATAGAGTCTAGCATAGGAAAGGTATATGAGACCGATCTCGATCGGGCGGTTTGGGTGTCTAACCCCTTCCCATAACCGTAACCTGACGCTTACCCAATCTCTGATGGATAAAAAAAGCTGATCTAAGGGTCACGAGTCAATTGAAGTCTTACCTTGGGGTGTGACTATACATTTTCTGAGATCCTAGACCTTAATCTAGGTGGCGACTCCCAAATTCATCTATCTTGTCCTCACAGTATCTATGACTGACATCATGAGACAGGGTTACCACTGGCCAAAGATGCATGACAATTGCATTGAACTGGTACGTAAGTGTGATAAATGCTAATTCTTTGCACTCGTCCCCCACTCTCATGCCACTCCTCTACAGCCGATCACAAGTCCAGTACCCTTTGCTATGTAGGGAATGAACATAATGGGTTCCTTCCCACAGGCCACTTATAAACGGAAGTACATAGTCGTAGCTATTGACTATTTCACAAAATGGATTAAAGTCGAAGCCATAACAAGAATCAATTCTTATAAGATGGAGTAATTCTTCAGGTACTCAGTGGTGTACAGGTTTGGAATACCATGAGTGCTCATCACTGACAATGGCACTCAATTCACGAGTGCCTCTTTCGAAGCCTTCTGTAATGAATTTAGGATAGAACATCAATTCAGCTCAGTCGGCTACCCCTAGTCACACAGCCAGACGGAGACCATAAATAAGACGATTCTGAAGGGCCTGGAAAAAGGGGTCATTTATCAAAAAGAAAAATGGGTGGATGATTTACCCAGTGTGG
Organism: Protea cynaroides; assembly: GCA_028583415.1. Lineage (NCBI taxonomy): Eukaryota > Viridiplantae > Streptophyta > Magnoliopsida > Proteales > Proteaceae > Protea > Protea cynaroides. The sequence continues at coordinate 65,212,509 of CM053268.1, read as the reverse complement.
TCTGGTCCTACAGGATCACTAGCAAAACCCCCACTGGAGAAACACCCTTCATGCTTGCCTTCGGTACCGAAGCGATCGTCCCTGTCGAAGTCTTTCACCCAACATACTGCATCATCAACTTTAACAAAGAAGCAAATTCAGACGACTTGTGCAACCTTGACAACCTAGAACATGTGCATGACTCGGCCACTTTTCGAATGGTCGAGTACTAGCAGGATGTCGCTCTGCTTTTCAATACAACAGTACAACCTCGCCTCTTCAGGGTCAGTGATCTAGTCCTTAGAAAGACTGTCATATCAGAACCGACCAATCAAGGGAAACTAAGCAAAAATTGGGAAGGGCCTTACAAGGTCATGCAAACCGATTGTCCCAGATCCTACACGTTGGCAACCCTAGATTGAGAGGAAATCCCACGTACTTGGCATGTAACCAACCTGCGCAAGTACTACTAGTAGTTCATTTTCAGTCCTACTTCTAGTTTTATAGTCAGTCCTTTATTTCAGAGTCCAATTATTGGTGAGCCTTGATATTTTAGAAGAAGTCCGCGAGGCTTCCCACCTGAGAAATGTTGCCTATTAAACCAAGGTGGCGAGTCACTATAACAAGAGGGTCAAGGAAAAGATTTTCCAAGTCGAAGATCTCATACTAAGACAAAGCTCAGCTTCAGAGCCAGTGAATCAGGGGAAATTAGCTCCAAACTGGGAAGGACCATACAAAGTGGTTAAAACCACCAAAGTTAGGTCACACCATTTGCAAAAGATAAACAGCGGAGATGTACGAGAACGTGGAATGCATCAAATCTACGAAAGTACTACTCTAAGAATGTTGTAATTAATGTAAAACTTAAATAATAAAGACGTGGTTACAGGTTAGCTGTTTCTGTAAGACCCGTATCGAACTAACCGGTCTTACCACCTTGTACCAGGTCTACCTATCATGGTCGAGCCAAATGGACCAACTACGTGAAGGAAAGCACAAGACCAGGTATGAAATTGACCCAAAAATAGTAAAATAGAGGGTAGGGTCGCATACCTAAACAGGTAGGGTCGACCCCACCTTATCAGAAGTTAGACCCATGACTTTTAGTCCTAGGGTCGACCAACTGAAACCTAGGGTCGACGGGATCTGTGACCCTAGCATCGACCCTAGGATCCCTGACAGAAACCGTAAATAGGAAACTTTCTTAAATTCGAGGGGATTCTTTCCTAATCTCAATGGAACATATTTTGGGAGGTTTTCCTCTATAAATAGGATGTCCGTTAGCCTCTTTCACTCCTTTTGAAACCCTAATTGAAAGTGAGAAAAAGATAAGAGAAGGAGAAGAGAAGGAGAGTTGGAGAAGAAGACTAAGGAGAAGAAATTCAGAGAAATATTTGAATCTCAACAAGCTTAAGGTATGATTACATTCCCCATAAATTATGTGAGACCCTAGAATAGCTAATGAAGAGGGTATGATCTAGGAGAAACCTAAATCATCTGTCCATGAGAAGATTTCAATGGAATCCATGGAGGGAATCATGGTAAACAAAGTAAGTGTTTAACCTGGAGTTTTAAGCCATAGAACAAGCATAGAATGGACTATAGAAGTAAGCCAAAGGACCCAATCATGAAAGAATAGACTGTAGAATGAAAAGTCGACTTAAACTACGTGTGGTCGCACGTAGGGTCGATTGAGAATCGACCCTACCAGACCACAGGATCGACCCCAAGCTCTCAGGAAGTCTAGGGAAGCTGCGGTCGCACCTAGGGTCGATGGGACAATCGACCCTAGGATCGACCCTATACCCTGGGTTCGTAGAAACCTGCGACCCAACCTACGACCCATCCTGCAACCCTAGCTTTACAACAAGCTTAAAACTGTTAGAATAAATTCTAATTAAAATCTATCAACTTGTTAGGTTTTCCTATTGATATAAAGGTGATTCTTAAAGCTTGAAAGAGGACTTACACTCAAGCAAAGGTGAGGGAACAAGACCTAAACTAATTGGCTAATAATAAACTATTTTTTTTATTGAGTCTGATAACATGAATGATTCTATGCTTGTATGCGTGAATTGTATATTTCACATGTCATCCTATATTCCTGCTACTACTGTTCATGCATATTTAATTTTATTTAATTATAACATGATGATGATGATGCTAGGAATAGGCATGTGAATGTTTGTGTGTGGTTAGTGTATTTGATGCGAGTGAGGCATCAGGGGGAGAACGTGACACTGTGGTTCAGCCTAGTCATCAGACTCTAGCTCTATCTCTACTCAAGTTTTGTCTACTAACATCGTCATATCGCCATTACCTTAGCAGAACTATTACGTCGTAAAGCATCTGGGGAGGTAGTCTCGGATCGCATAGTCTCTGACTCTACCGGGGGGCCTTAGCTCAATCTATATGTACGTATTGAGGGATGCTGGGGTGAGGCCTTGGATACACTATTTGACATTAGGATTGGTTAGTTGCGAGCCCAGTTTGTAAGCCCTCGCCAATAGGGGCTTACGTGTTGGTATGGGTAGGGCATCAGGGGAAGTGTTATGCGGTGTTTGATCCGGGCACTTTAGCTCTATCTCTATTCCATGGTGGGGTGGATGTGGACGACAATGGTGTTTGATCCGTTGGGTGGGCTTACACACCCTGTGTATAGAGGTGCGGCGGCCACCAAACCTTTCTATAGCACATTGCAAACTTATAAACCAGACCAAAGATATGAATTGAATGCATGCATATGTTTGTTGCATTGTTTTGTTTGCTCACTGAGCCGTGAAGTGTGCTCACCCTTTCGACGTCGAATATTTTTAGTTAATGATGCTGGTACCACTACTGAAGATTATATGAATGCTCCGATATATGGACATGCGGCGGCGATGGATGCTGAAGTTATGATGGAGTCGCATGATTCGTCATGCAAGTGCAACTCTTGCGTTTTCGATTAGATTTTATTCAAATTATACAGACGATGCAATTGATAAAATATTTTATTTTATGTCTTAGTATTTTTGAAGATAATTGAATACTTTATTTATGTTATCATCTTTAGACTCTCAGTTCATTTAATATTAAAGACTTCCGCTATCGTGTATTTATTCTGATTATGGTTGTGGAGGTGTATGGTTTAAGCAAACGGACAGCCTATTCGAGATCCTAGTTGAACCGTTGGTTAATTAACAGTTCATCACACCATTCTGAATAGTGCAGAATTGGGGTGTGACAACTTGGTATCAGAGCTCTCAGGCCCTGTCTGTTAACCAGTATACTTCCATAAAAGTTTGTGAACTGAGATAGGATAAAAATTTAAAAGCTGTAATAATAACACACCATAAGCACCTGTGTTGTTTGAGACAAAATTGAAAAGAGAATAACGCATCTATTAAAGGAGAAACAAGTTCATATACACTCGAGTGAAAAACAAACGTATATACATATTAAACAAAAGCAAGTTTATGTACATATCTAAAACATAGTACAGTCCATAACCCGGACAGTTACTCTGTAATACAAAAGAATATAAAAGAAAATACATCATGAAGCTGGAGGTGATGGGGGAGGCGGTGCCTCACGGTCTCTGTCATAATCCTCGGCATAGACTCTTGTCAACCGAGCTACCTGGGTCTGGGTCGCCTGAAGACTAGCTGTGAGATCAGCTACCCGCCGATCAATCACGTGCTGAGCATCTAAAAGCTCTCCCACTCTCAGATCAGTCGCGCACTGAGTGTCTAGAAGCACTCCCACCCACAGATCAGACATGCACTGAGCCTCTCTAATCTCATGCAGTAGCCCCATCATGTCATCAGAAGGTGGGTGTGAAGGACCAGCTGCATGTGAAGGACCAGTTGCATGTGAAGTACCAGCTCCAGTAGTATGTGTAGGTGATGGAGGAGGTATGGAGTCCACATCCATGTACATACGATCTTCATTCTCAGCATCACCCCCATGAACCCCTGCTCCAGCGGCTAACGTTGTTGCCTCAGTGTCTGCCATCTCCACCCGAGTACGAGGACACACCAGAGCGTTCCTCTCCTCGTCACTGACCTGAGCATCCCGCATGCCCATCTTACAGATGGCCTCCCAGTCCAAAGCTGATGAGAAAGATTTCTCCTGAATCCTCTCATCCACTAAGTCAACACCCAGGCAGGTAAGCAATGTAGTGATCAGGCGTCCGTAAGGCAGGTTGCCTATCTGACCAGGCAGCGTAGCACTGATCATCGTCCGCATAATAATATAAGGGAGGCAGACAGGCTGCCTAGTGCAGATACAATAAAGTAAATACTGGGTCAACTGGGAGACCCTCTCGTAATATCCACTCTGGGGTATCAGGTTATGCTGGATGATTTTACAGTACACCCTAGGCTCTGGATGTAAGTAGATCGCTTTCATCTCCCAGCGATCCGCTCTGATAAGCTGACGATCTATCTCAGCCCTCATCTCCAAAGAAAAGAACTGGGGCTCTCTGGGGGCACAGTATACCAAGGGGCCATCATAGGAAATGCCCAAGAGGTCCGCCAACTGTCGACAGTCAAAGAAAATATCTACTCCCTTGACTTAGCTCGTGATCCTGAGCTCCCTACCCCTCTCAGTGTCATTGTGATCTCCCACCACCTGGAGATTACAATAAAACTGTCTCACCAAATCTGGACGGGTACAGGCGTCGTAGGTGATCACGGGAAGCCAGCCCATGTCACCAAAAGCTCTCTCTACATCGAACAAGGCTAGGCTATCCAAGTCCACCCGACAACCTCCCTCCACCTTCTTACGAGCATAATGAGCTTACTGAGCTTCGGCCTCATTGGAGCGGAAGCAGACTGGGTCACGAACCCTAGGTACTTTGGTACGAGCCATATTATCTGCAAAAACAAAGAAGAAAAAAAAAACAGATAATAGCTCAGTAATGGTGAAAAACCCAAAAATTTCGGCATTATAACGACATAAATTAGTCAAAAGCCTCACTTTTCACCCATACATATGGGCAGAAGAACTTATATAGATTCTAAACTATCCTACAAGACTCATACAGTTGGAAATTTTATCTAAGAAGATTGAATTTGGAGAAATTTCAAGAAATTCAAAAATCTCGACAAATTAGGGCAAAAATGGAAAATTTCAAGTTTCTCGATAACCAACCGATGAAACTCAAATATTTTTGAGGGCTTTCATCCGTTGGGTGGCCAATAACAAAAGCCCCCAATAAAAATCAAATTTTAACCATTGGAAAAAGTTTAATTTGAAGAAAATGATATAAACGAGCAAAAATCTAGTAAAGAAACCTTAAAAACATGAAATAGTAGAGAACATACTTGTAGAGAATGAGTAGAAGTCAAAAAGAGAAGCAAAAATCACCAACAGGTCGGAGTTGTCACTATAGCAACTCAGAGGAACGAGCCGAGTCCAAAAAGGAGGAGAAAGAATTAGAAATGGATCCAAAAATCGGGATTAAAAACCTGATTTTCAGTCCTAGGGTCGCATAATTCGACCAAGACATGCGACCCTACCTCCGAACCATCCATTGACCCGAGCCTCTCAGTGATCTGATAGAGAACTAGGGGTCGGACCTAGGGTCGGACAACTACCGACCCTACCATTGACCCTAGGCTCTCGGTGATCTGACAGAGAACTAGGGCTTGGACTTAGGGTCGGACATATACCGACCCTACCATCGACCCTAGGCTCTCGGTAAACTGACAGTGATTCTCAGGGTCACATACCCTGGGGTCGCATAATGACCGACCCTACTATCGACCCTACGATGGAAAATACAGTATTTTTGTCTGAATGACTTGGAAATTTGGAATTTCACATTGATAGTTGGATTTCAACGTAGGAATGACTTATATAATGATTGCCTCACATGTTCTATAACTTTTCAGACACTACCACCACTAGAACAGGAATTGGCTGGGCGAAGAGGGAACAGACGAGGACGTAACTCAATTCCACCACCACCACCTGTGGAGCAAACTAGCCATGAAATTCCTAAAGTACAAGAGAATCCGAACGTGGCACCGCCAAGAGCTAATGGTCAGGAGAATCCTACAAACTTGCCAGCCCCACCTACGGATTTGGCTACAGTCGTAATGAATTTGGCACAATAGCTGCAACAAATACAGAAGGTGCAAGCCAATATGCAAGCTACTATAGGAATGGCTTTTCCAGCTGCCCATACGACACCTATGCCAGCAGGGCAAGCTACCACAGTACCAGGGAGAAGCAACACGGTACCCTACGCACCTCAAACACCAGTTATGCAGGCTCCAGTGCAGAATCCTAAGGTAGCTCAAGGTAGTTACTAGTACGAACCACCTATGTATGGGGCCTATGCTCCGTATCAGCTAGGCCACTCTCGATTAATCGAGCATTTTCTGAAGATGAAGCCTAAAGAATATAATGGTAAACCAGCTGATCCTTTGTGGCCAGCACATTGGATCGATGAAATAGAGAGGAATTTTATGATGATGACGGTTAATGAGGAAGAAAAAGTGTTGTGCGCCACATTTATGCTGAAGGGAGATGCACACCATTGGTGGAAGTCTACCCGGACATATCTATTAACCAAGCACGCCCAATTGACCTGGGCTATCTATAAAGAGGCGTTCTTTGAGAAGTACTTCCCCAGAAGTTTCAGAGATTCTATGGAGAGAGAGTTCCTGAGTCTATATCAGGGCCAGATGACTGTGGATGCATACCAACAGCGTTATGAGGAGCTGTTTTTCTTTGCACCCGCCAACATGCAGGAGAAAAATACAAAGACCCGAAGGTTCGTCATGGGACTCAGGGGAAGCATCCGTGAGCATGTTCTGGGTCTGGAGAAGAAAGTCTACAATGAAGCAGTACAGATTGCTCGAGTAATTGAATCGAGCCAGAAAGAGAGCTACTTTGCTCAAAATAGGGGTATTAAAAGGCGAAACGGAAATTCATAACAACGGAGGGAATACAAGGACATTCAAACCCTTCCGTACTCAAGGCTTTAATGCTGTAGCCAAAACTACTCCAGCAGCCCAACCACAACAAAAGCAAAATAAGGAAGGAGTAAAATGCTATAACTGCAATCAAGTGGGACATTATTTCAGGGAGTGTCCTAAGCCTAGGAAGCAACTACAACAAGGTCGAGTCTATGCTGTTACATCTGAGGATCCTGCCTCATCGCCTGATGTGGTCACAGGTATGACCTGAACCTTTCATTTTGTATTACCTTATGTGAGCATGTAGACTAAAATTAAAACAAATCACTAGTATCGTACCTATTAATGGCATACCCGCCAGAGTACTCTTTGATTCTGGAGCTACTCATTCTTTTATATCTGTGACATTTGGAAAGAAGTTGAATCCACCCCTCAGATCTTTAGACTATAAATTGCTTGTACGATCACCTATGGGATTAGAACTGGAATTAGAAAAAGGTTATGGATCATGTCCAGTTCTTATTGGCGAGAAGACTTTGGATGCAACCTTGATTCAACTTGAGATGGCAGACTTTGACGTCATCTTGGGAATGGACTGGTTAGCTCGGCATTTTGCAAACCTATTGTGTGCCGAAAAGAAGCTGACATTTAAAGACAAGGAAGGAGCAGAGTTTAGTTTTGCGGGAACCAAACTTCTCCGTAAACGGAAACTCATCCTCTCTGCATTAAAGGCCATGTTGTATCCGCTGAAGGAATTAAAGTGGACCCCAGCAAGATTGAAGTCATTGTGAAGTGGGAAGCACCTAAGAGTGTTGCAGAAATTAAAAGTTTCCTAGGTCTAGCTGGGTATTATCGACGATTCGTGGAAGACTATTCCATAATTGTCGTGCCTCTCACCAGTTTGACTAAGAAAGGAGAAAATTTTGGTTGGATCGACAAATGTGAGAAAAATTTTCAAACATTGAAGGCTAGATTGATATCTGCTCCGATCTGCTAGATTGATATCTGCTCCGATCTTGACTATTCTGATTCCAGGACAGCCATTTATTTTGTACACTGATGCGTCAGGATTGGGATTAGGATGTATACTTATGCAAGGAGAACAAGTAATTGCTTATGCCTCAAGACAATTGAAGACACATGAGAAGAACTATCCCACTCATGATTTGAAATTAGCGACAGTAGTACATGTTGTCAAGATATGGAGACAATACTTGTACGGAGAGAAATTTCAGATTCAATCAGATCATAAGAGTCTTACTTATCTCTTTAATCAGAAGGAGTTGAATATGAGAAAAAGAAGATGGCTAGAACTATTGAAAGACTATGATTGTGATATCCAGTATCATCCGGGAAAAGCTAATGTGGTTGCTGATGCGCTGAGTAGAAAGGCAATGATAAAATCTCAAGGAGAGGTTAACACAACTGCCGCAATGTGTACTACCGGAAAAGTGTTCAATTACGGTAATGACCAGTTTGTGATAGATGCACCGGGTGAATCAACCAACCAAGGGTTTATTCATCGGTTTTAAATATGTTCGCAACATTGAAGATTGTACCTGATATAATTGATGAAGTGAAAGCCGCTATTAAATCAGAGCCATATATGAGAACGGTACAAGAAAACATCGAAAAAGGTAGGACTGTTCCTAAGTTCACCTTGGACGATGAAAAGGTACTAAAGTACAAAGGAAGAGTATATGTTCCTGAAATGGAAAATTTGGACATTAGACACTGACTAATGAAGGAAGCTCACACCACCGCTTATTCGATACATCCTGAAAGTACAAAGATGTAACACGATTTGAAGAAATTATATTGGTCTGAGAGGAATGAAAGCAGATGTAGCTAAATTCGTGTCTCAATGCTTAAATTGTCAGAGGGTGAATGCTGAACAGCAAAGACCTGCAAGACTGTTGTAGCCGCTGCTAGAACCAGCATGGAAATGGGACTGCATCACTATGGACTTCGTCACCGGGTTACCATTGACTCCCCGAGTAGTTGATGTGGTTCAGGTGATTGTAGACCGCCTAACTAAAACGGCTCGATTTATAGCTATACGACCTCAGTATACACTGGAGAGGTTAGCTAAGTTGTATGTGGATAATATTGTCCGATTACACAGTGTACCTGAAAGCATTGTGTCCGACAGAGATCCACGATTTACTTCAAAGTTTTGGGAAGGATTGCAAAAGGCTATGGGTACAACATTGAAGTTAAGTACTGCATTCCATCCTCAGACAGACGGACAGTCGGAGCATACCATTCAGATTCTAGAATACATGCTCCGAGCCTGTGTAATAGATTTTCAAGGAATATGGGATGAAAAATCACCATTGATCGAGTTCGTTTATAACAACAGCTATCAGGCTACTATACAGATGTCACCCTATGAAGCACTGTATGGTATGAAGTGTCGAACTCCTTTGTTTTGGAATGAAGTTGGAGAACGTAGCATCGTTGGACCAGAGTTTGTTGAAGAGACTTGTCGAGTGGTTGACATCATCAAGGAAAGAGTGAGAACGGTTCAGAATCGTCAGAAGCAATATGCAGATACTCGACGCCGAGACCTTGAATTTGCCATAGGTGATAAGGTATTACTCAAAGTGTCACCGTCACCTATGCGAGGTTTGAAACGGTTCGGATAGAAAGGGAAACTAAGTCTGAGATATGTCGGGCCATATGAAATTCTAGCCAAACATGAAAAAGTGGCTTACCAGTTAGCACTACCACCATCCATGTCAAGTGTGCATGATGTATTTCATATCTCCTTATTGAAGAAGTACGTCAGAGATCCAATGCGCGTTTTGACAGTTGATCCACTTGAATTGACTGATGATTTGACATTTGAAGTAGCCCCAACTGAAATCACCAACCGAAATGTTCAACGACTACGCAACCATGACATCTATTATGTTAAAGTCACCTGGAGAAGCAAAGATATAGAAGAAATCACATGGGAAGAAGAGAATGCTATGCGAAAGCAATACCCTCATCTATTCGACTCGGAAGGTATGTACAAATTTTGAGGACGAAATTTTTATAAGCAGGGGGGAGTTGTAAGACCCGTATTGAACTAATTGGTCTTACCACCTTGTACTAGGTCTACCTATCATGGTCGAGCCAAATGGACCAAGTACGTGAAGGAAATCGCAAGACCAGGTATGAAATTGACAAAAAAACAATAAAATAGAGGGTAGGGTTGCATACCTAAACAGGTAGGGTCGACCCCACCTTATCAGAAGTCAGACCCATGACTTTTAGTCCTAGGGTCGGACAACTGAAACCCTAGGGTCGACGGAATCTGCGACCCTAGCATCGACCCTAGGATCCCTGACAGAAATCGTAAATAGGAAACTTTCCTAAATTCGAGGGGATTCTTTCCTAATCTCAATGGGACTTATTTTGGGAGGCTTTCCTCTATAAATAGGACGTCCCTTAGCCTCTTTCACTCCTTTTGAAATCCTAATTGAAAGTGAGAGAAAGAGAAGAGAAGGAGAAGAGAAGGAGAGTTGGAGAAGAAGACTAAGGAGAAGAAATTCAGAAAAATCTCTGAATCTCAGCAAGCTTAAGGTATGATTACATTCCTCATAAATTATGTAAGACCCTATAATAGCTAATGAAGAGGGTATGATCTAGGAGAAACCCAAATCACCCGTCCATGGGAAGATTTCAATGGAATCCATGGAGGAAATCATGGTAAACAAAGTAAGTGTTTAACCTGGAGTTTTAAGCCATAGAATAAGCATAGAATGGACTATGGTGTAAGCACCCCATTTTTGCCACCCTCGGCATAAGTGAACCAATATGGCAGGTTTCTGACCTTTAACCCAAAGATATGTAATTCTCCACTGATCCCCACAGCAGGGTCATGGGCTATTATCTGCATAGATGCATAGGTCATGGAATTATCTTCGAAACGAGACCAGAATTGCTCAATTCCGATATCAAATGAGGAAGATATGACCATTTTAGTCGGATGATACATATAAGGGAGGTTTCTGAAATTATTATAAATAATCCCAGGGGCCTTCATGCAAATTATCCTAAGTCGGATCGTTTGAATTTCAAATCATCATATCTTGATCATCCGACATCGGATTCAGATGATTCCAAGACCATTATTCTTCATTCATGATGTTCTACAAAGTGGACGTAAAAAATCCCGAGTAGAAGTCACCAGTGGGTCCCATGCAAACTTGCATGCAAAATGATCGTTAGAACTTCAAAGCTTCATATCTTTCCCGTTCTACATCGGATTCAGATGATTCCAAGACCATTATTCTTCATTCATGATGTTCTACAAACTGGACGAAAAAAAATCCCGGGTAGAAGTCACCAGTGGGTCTCATGCATGCTTGCATGCAAAATTATCATCAGAACTTCAAAGCTGCATATCTTTTTCGTTCTACATCGGATTCAGGTGATTCCAGTCTCATTATGTTTCATTTTTTGTGCTCTACAAAGTGGACGTAAAATATTTTCGATAAAAGCCTCCGAAGGATCTCATGCAGAATGGTCAGCCAAATTATCGATAATTGGTCCGCTTAAACTTTAAAAATTCATAAGTTGACCATTTTACTTCCAAATGAGGTGATTCAAGTTCCTATATTCCTCATTTTTAATGTTCTACAAAATGAACGCAAAAAATTTGGAATAGAGGCCATCGGAAAATTTCATGCGGGATGACAGCGGAAATGACCCGTGAAATGACAAGGAGAGAAAATCCAGTTAATCCCAATCAGTCCAGTCAACTCAGTTCAAACCAGTTTTGGACCCAACCCAGTCAACCCAGCTCAGTTCAAGTCAGTCCAGCCCAATCAACTCAAGTCAGACCAGCCTAGACCAAGTCCGTTTAACCCATGTGCAAGAATTTTATAATATCAAGGTTATATATATATATATTCGGTTCAACGAAGAAGGAAAGATTGAGGAGGAGGAAGGAGGGAGAGAGGCCGAAAAGAAGGGAGAAAAAAAATAAAAAAAAGAGAAGAGAGTGGCCGAAGAGAGAGGGAATCGAGAGAGAGAGGATCGGTGAGATGAGGAGAATAAAAAAACAGAAAAAAACAAAATGAAAGAGAAGATGGGGAGAGAGAGAGAGGACGTTAGAGAAAAGAATAAAAAAAGAAAAAAGAAAAGGAGGTGGAGAGAAACCGAGAAGAGAGAGAGGAAGAAAAGAAAGAAGCAGGAGGTGGAGAGGAGAAGAAAAAAAAATTAGAAAATCAGAATCGAGAAGAGGAGAAGGAGGAGGACGGTGAGAGAAAGAATGAAAAAAAAAAGAAAGAAAAAAAAATAGAAAAGAAAGGGGGAAGACCGAGAAGAAGGAGGAGGTGAAGAGGAGAAGAAAAAGAGAAAAAAAAAAACAGAAAGAATGGGGGAAGACCGAGAAGAAGGAGGAGATGGAGAGGAGAAGGAAAAAACAAAAAAAAAATCAGAAAAGGGAGAATCGAGAGAAGCAGAACGAGAAGATGAAGAAGAGGAAGAAGGAGAAGGCAATGGATCTGCAACAGGTAAACCACCGTCCCTTTTTTTTTTTATTATTATTATTTTTATTTTCTTCTTCTTCATATCCTATTGCTTTAACCGAACCTAGCCACACCTATCCATATAGATACATGCATCCATCTACACCCTTCATCCCATGCTGCCATAGCACCCACCGAACATGATAATTCCCATCTGCACCACCTGTGATACCCTTATGCAAGCCCTTCAAACCATCCAAATATGATCTGAAACCCTTGTCCACCATGATCAAACCCCCTCTCTCCTTATTGATCTAAATCATGGAGATTTTTTTTTATGAGCAAGTTGATTCGATTTTAATAATGTGATTTTGATCATTGATCCTATCATATGTGTTATTGATTTAACTTTGATTATTGGTTTAATTTGATCTCTTGATCTCTCGATCGGATCAACCCATGATCTGAACCACTCAATTTGATCAAATCATGATTTGAGCCGTTGATTTTCTAGATATGATGATATGATGCATGATTGATGAGATTTAGTTAGATCTGAATCATTAAAATCTAAAATCTGATGATATAATGCGTTATGGGTGATTTAAGTGAATCTAAATGGTTGGATTGCCATCATGAGTGATCTAAACTGTTGGATTGTCATGATATGTGATCAAAAATGAATCTGAACGGTCAGATTACCATCAATAGTATACCATTGAATTTTTCATCATGAGTGTTTTTAGATACACTGACATGTTTAGATGCTCATTGCCATATTAGATGCTTATTGTCATAATTAGGGTAGAAAACTCTAAAATGGAAAGAAAGTAACAATTAGGGTAGAAAACCCTAAAATGGAAATAAAATAATAATTAGGGTAGAAAACCCTAAAATGGAAAGAAAGTAACAGTTAGGGTAGAAAACCCTAAAAAATAGAAACAAAATAATAATTAGGGTAGAAAACCTAAAATGGAAAGAATGTAACAATTAGGGTAGAAAATCCTAAAAAATGAAAATAAAATAATAATTAGGGTAGAAAACCCTAAAATGGGAAGAAAGTAACATTTAGGGTAGAAAACCCTAAGATGGAAAGAAAATAATAATTAGGAAAGAAAGTAACATTTAGGGTAGAAAACCCTAAGATGGAAAGAAAATAATAATTAGGGTAGAAAACCCTAAAATGGAAAGAAAATAGCAATTAGGGTCTTGCCATGCTTAGAAGATACCCTACTAGATCATGCCATGTAGGCTCTTGCCTTATTTGCAATACATACCATATTTGAAAGATTTTTAAACAATCTTACTGTATGTGAATTTCTTGTCATAAATGTTTTATGTGCCATATTTGGATAAAATATTCTATTTTTGGGAAATAACTTATTTTATGCAACACCCTAGTTAAACTGCCATATATGCACACTTCTAGAAGACAATGTAGGTGTGGGGACGTGCATTTAGGCACCCACATTCTTGGGAAGGGCATAATGGGAATGATAAAATCTTAATAAAGAAAGAGAGTGCCTTACCAAACTTTCCAAAATTAGAATTCAGGATAAAAGGGATGATTTAGGACGATTTTGCCCCTCGACAAACCCTAAACCTAGAATAGGTTCTAAACCCTAAACCTAGAATAGGTTCTCAATCATTAACCTAGAACAGGTTATCCAGCCCGAACTACGTGGATTCTGATTCCTAGGGCAAACCCTAGGATACGTAGGCTATTTGGGAGAAATCCAAATTTGGATCCACACCTTAGTCCACTTGGACTACCCATGGATCCACTAGGATATCCAACCATTTTACCCAGAGTTCGAACTACGCGGATTCTGATTCCTAGGGCAAACCCTAGGATACGTAGGCCATTTGGGAGAATCTCAAATTCGGAACCACACCTTAGTCCACTTGGACTATCCATAGATCCACTAGGATATCCAACCATTCCACCCAAGCCCAAACTACGTAGATTCTGATTCCTAGGGCAAACCCTAGGATACGTAGGCCATTTGGGAGAAACCCGAATTCGGATCCACACCTTAGTCCACTCGGACTATCCATAGATCCACTAGGATATTTATCCACACCTTAGCCCACTTGGACTATCCATAGATCCACTAGGATATTTATCCACATCTTAGTCCACTTGGACTATCTGTAGATCCACTAGGATATTATCCACATTCCAACCAAAATAGGGTTATTCTTAGATCCACTAGGACTATCTATCAGTCCACATGGACTATCCAGATCCTAACCCATAGGATTTCTCAACCTTTCAAGCATAAATTTGAACTTGAACAAAGAACTTAATCATGCACAAGCATAAATCACAGCCATAAACTTTAATCACACCTGAACTACGATGGTGAACCTGATTTTCGAAATAAATCCGTAATACGTAGGCAATCTGATGGATACAAATTCGGTTCAATGATATCAAACCACTTGGTTTGGTTTAATTTAATAAATAGAGTCTAGCATAGGAAAGGTATAGGAGACCGATTTCGATCGAGCGGCTTGGGTGCCTAACCCCTTCCAATAACCGTAACCTGACGCTTACCCAATCTTTGATGGACCAGAATTCCAATCTAAGGGTCATGAGTCAATCGAAGTCTTACCTTGGGGTGAGATTTCACATTTCTAAGGTCCTAGACCTAAATCTAGGTGGCGACTTCTAAAGATTTCCATCTTTGTCCTCACAGTGGCGACTTCACTGGGGATATAAATGTCAAACTCCTAAATGAAAACTTTCCTTGTGTGAATTGGATGCTAGATTTTAGGATACTATATTTATGCTTGTATATTGTTGCTTTGGGGGGAATGGGTTCAATCACACATTCGTGTGAGTAGTCGAACCGGGTCCCATGCATATGGGGCAGCCCGCTAGGAGAAACACACAGCCTTGGCCTGTACTTTGTGAGACCACGACCGGTGAGAAGCCTCTAACGAGTGTTTCTTGGGTCCGCCTGGGAATGCGTTATGCTACTCCACGTCGCTTGGATCCTTGCAACATAGTATATAAAGGGATTGGGGGCCCATTATTCATCGAGCATTTGGTGATAGGTTACCCCATCCTCGTCAAGGTGGCCTTTTCTGTCCTAACCCAGATTGTAGCCCAATGTTTGTTATTTTTTGGTTCATCCCTGAACCGACCCGGTAAAATCGGTTTAACCATGACATCCATGTTCGAGACGTCGAAGTTCTGCCCGTTTTTGTCCTCGATTGGTCAACATGTTAGAATCTACACGATGAGCATCTTGAACTCTCACCCATTGGGAGTATGAGGTATGTATACACCTGTTCTACATCATAGTAGACGGTCACTATACACCCTCTATTAAGCTCGATGTTTCGAATCTCTCATTGTTAACACGTCGATTTCAAAAAACGAGTAAAAAATCCCTGTCAAGACTTAGATACCATGGTCAAGAAGAAATTTACTAGTTTGTTCATCTATGAACCGCTTTTGCTAATCATCCCTAATAAGGACGACGGATTAATATATCCATTTCAATTTCATCGAATTCGGTAATCCAATTGGCCAGACCTTGGTACCACTGATTATCCATTTTAGAATCATGAGGTCCCAAGACTGAACACATGGCTTAATCAAATTCAATTAAATCGACTCGGATAATGTTTACCCAATCGCCCTTATAAGGGATCTAACTCTTGTTTGGTTAAGTCATCTTTGATTGTGCATGTGACTTCTTCCATTCCTCTAGATGTCTAAAATATCGATATTCCTCCATTAGGAATCAATCTACAACCATATCCACCCTTTTAGGGTGAGAGGCCCCTACAATTAGGGAATTGTCTTGATCTCCCATCTCGAGATCCATCCATATTATCTTTCCAAATGAATCAATGGAAGTCATGAATCCAGATCTTGATTGAACATCAAATTTTATAAGAAAGAATGAAAGATTCAGCCCCTAGGAAAATCCAATCATAGTTCCCGATTTAAGAAAAGATTCAGCCCCTAGGCAAATCCAATCATACTTTTCAATTCATCTCATAATTAAGGAAAGATTTAGCCCCTAGGCAAATCCAATCATAGTTCTCGATTCATCTCTGAATTAAGGAAAGATTCAGCCCCTAGGCAAATCCAATCATTGCTCCCTATTCACCTTAGAATTAAGGAAAGATTCAGCCCCTAGGCAAATCCAATCATAGTTCCCGATTCATCTCTGAATTAAGGAATGATTCAGCCCCTAGGCAAAACCAATCATACTTCTCAATTCATCTCATTATTAAGGAAAGATTTAGCCCCTAGGCAAATCCAATCATAGTTCTCGATTCATCTCTGAATTAAGGAAAGATTCAGCCCCTAGGCAAATCCAATCAATGTGCCCTATTCACCTTTGAATTAAGGAAAGATTCAGCCCCTAGGCAAATCCAATCAATATTCTCTATTCACCTTTGAATTAAGGAAAGATTCAGCCCCTAGGCAAATCCAATCATAGTTCTCGATTCATCTCTGAATTAAGGAAAGATTCAGCCCCTAGGAAAATCCAATCAATGTTCCCTATTCACCTTTGAATTAAGGAAAGATTCAGCCCCTAGGCAAATCCAATCAATATTCCCTATTCACCTTTGAATTAAGGAAAGATTTCAGCCCCTAGGCAGGTCCAATCATCATTTCGGTTCATCCAGAATTAAGGAAAGATTCAGCCCCTAGGCAGATTCAATTACATCTAGTTCATCTCAGAATCAAAAAAATATTCAGCCCTTAGGCAGGTCCAATCATCATTTCGGTTCATCCAGAATTAAGGAAAGATTCAGCCCCTAGGCAGATTCAATCACATCCAGTTCATCTCAGAATCAAAAAAATATTCAGCCCCTAGGCAGGTCCAACCACCATTTCTGGTTCATCTCAGAATTAAAGAAATATTCAGCCCTTAGGCAGGTCCAATCATCATTTCGGTTCATCCAGAATTAAAGAAAGATTTAGCCCCTGGGCAGATTCAATCACATCCAGTTCATCTCAGAATCAAAGAAATATTCAGCCCTAGATTCAACTACCATTTCTGGTTCATCTCAGAATTAAAGAAGGGTTTAACCTTTAGGCAGGTTCAATCATCACTCCCAGATCATGCTAAAATGAAGAAGGCATTCGGCCCCTAGGATTTTTCACCCTTCACCTCCTGTTTAGGTTCTGATTCATGTTGGAACTAGGAAAAATTCCATTCATTTGAATTCAATTAGCCACTAGGCTTATCCAACCATCAACTTTGGTTAGGGTTCCAGTTCATGTCGAAACTAAGAAAAGTTCCATTCATCTGAATTTATTTAGCCCCTAGGCTTGTCCAACCATCAACTTTGGTTCAGGTTCAGATTCATGTTGGAATTAAGAAGAGTCTCATTCATCTGAATTCATTTAGCCACTAGGCTTATCCAACCATCAACCGTGATTCAAGTTCTGATTCATATTGGAACTAAGAAGAGTTCCATTCATTTGAATTTAATTAGCCCCTAGGCTTGTCTAACCGTCAACTCCGGTTCAGGTTTCGATTTATGTTGGAACTAAGAAATGTTCCATTCATATGAACTCAATGTGAGCATGAGTTAGCCTCTAGGCCTGTTCAACCATTACCTCTGGTCCATGTTTCATTTCATGAAGGAATCAAAGAGAATTTCAGTCATTTCAACTCAATCAATCCACCATCTCTAGCAATTAGAGTCCAATCCATGATTGTCATCCTTGGCCTCTATCAATAGGAGCCCAACTCAAGCAATCCTTGCCTCTAGCAATTAGAGCCCAGTCTACGATTGTCAATCTTGATCTCTATCAATCAGAGATCAATTCAAAATCAATCTTGATCTCTATCAATCAGAGACCAATTCAAAATCAATCTTGATCTCTATCAATCAGAGACCAATTCAAAATCAATCTTGATCTCTATCAATCAGAGACCAATTCAAAATCAATCTTGATCTCTATCAATCAGAAACCAATTCAAAATCAATCTTGATCTCTATCAATCAGAGACCAATTCAAAATCAATCTTCATCTCTATCAATCAGAGATCAATTCAAAATCAATCTTAATCTCTATCAATCAGAGACCAATTCAAAGTCAATCTTGATCTCTATCAATCAGAGACCAATTCAAAGTCAATCTTGGTCTCTATCAATCAGAGACTAATTCAAAGTCAATCTTGATCTCTATCAATCAGAGACCAATTCAAAGTCAATCTTGTCTCTATCAATCGGAGACCGATTCAAAATCAATCTTTGGCTCTATCAATTAGAGCCCGATCCATGTCTATCATAGCCCAGTGCTACAAGTTAGGATAGCCGTCAGGAATGGTGAATGAGAAGCATTCCTCATTGCTTGTCAGTAAAGATCGATTCCAGATTCTAGAGCCATCAAGAAATCATGAACCTTCAGCTATGATAGTGTTGTGCCATCTCGGGCATTTCTGCCCCATTGGTCAAGGAAATGCTAGAATCCAAAGAGTTGCCCTCATATTTCTCATTGTTCAAAGATAGGGAATGGAATTCTCCCGAGCAGTAGGGTTGACCAAAGATGAGATCCGATATGCCCCAGGCTAGGATAGGAACCAGAATCATAGCTAGGGAATGGTCCAATGATGAAACCCTTAATCCATAAACTGGGGCATGAACCAAATTGACCTTGGACCCAAATTGAATGAGGTCTAATGAGGAAAGCCATTATGCCCTAAACTGGGGCATGGACCAAATTGACCTTAGACCCAAATTGAGAGTGGTCTAATGAAGAAATCCATTGAACCCCCCAAGCCAAGGCATAAATTAGTCCAATCTTGGACTCAAAATGGTGTAGTGCAATGGCGATACCCCTTGCTCCCCAAGCTGGGGCATAAGCTAGAATGATTTTGAACTCAACTAGAAGTGGTCCATTGATGAATCCACTGAACCCCAAACTGGGGCATGAACCAGAGTAACCTGGTGCTTAAAAAGTAATAGTCCAGTTATGAATGGATCCTAAACTGAAAAAAGAGGTAAGAATTGTATGGAACCTAAAAGGTAGGTATCTTGCACCTATTGATAGAGGGGCATGATGAGTCCTGCTATTAGAGATCTGAAGGAAGACTTATTCCCGCAACGACTGAAGGTGGTCGTCGAAAGCGTTATGCCCAACTGGAGCCACTTGGATGAACTAATTGTTTCAACTTTCTATTATCGATATTCGATAGGTCATCCATGTCTAGGTCCAAGATTGATATGCTTGTTGACAAGTCCAGTCCAATCTGCCCTGTAAGTAAAAAAAAAAAAAAATCACCCGTTTGGGATTTCAAACTTTGTGCCTTGTCTCTTCCATACATTTCCTCCCAGTTTCGTACATCTTCCTATTCTACGTGCGCAGTCAATTCTGACTCTGAAGATGATTGAAACGATGAGTCGTCCCCTGAACTTCTACGCCACCCGGCCTCTTGAGAAAGAAAGGTCCAACCCGTCTGGGAAAGCTTTAAATGATCAATCGGGAGACACAAGAGTAGTCTCAAGAAACATGTATTGGAGAAGCTGCCATTTGTTCTATCTGTGAAAAGATTCTAAGGAAAGCATTACATAATAACAGATCATATCAACAGGTCAGCCAATTAGTACAAATGAGTGGAGGACAGATGTGCCACAAAGAAGATGGAAATACCAAAGTTCTTACAAAGTACATCATCTGCAAGCAAGAGATACATGATGAATGATCAATCTCAAAATCAAAGAATGAGGTCATTGGGATACCCAAAAAAAAAAAAAAAAAAAAAAAGAAAATTCAAGCCTATGTTTTATCTACAACAATAATGGGAAGGCAGTCATATCAGATAGAAGGTGATGATTAACTTCCAGAGGATAGCATACGGATTCACCATTCAATCAGATACTATATGAGCAGTCACAAATGCTCATAAAGTTTACAGAAGATCAGAGTGCTAGTTGGGGAAAGACGTTCTATCTGATTGGAAATGTTTGGAAGAAGAAGATTCAAATTCAATATTGAAAGTCAGGATTCAATTTCGCGATCAAGCGAAGCACTGCATTATGTGGCCTTCACATCCAAAAAAAAAAAAAAAAAAAAAAAAGAAAAAAGAAAAAAAAGAGAAGAAAAGAAAATAGTAAGATGTTGAATGGCATTGGAGCTTGACAGTAGGCCAATTGTCCCTCTCACTTCAAGAGGATGATAGTTCCAATCAAAGCCTGATAGCAAGTTCGATCATTCGTCGAGATTTACAACATGTTGGACCGGACTTTTGATTTTGGCCAATTACATCCCGCCTTTACAGGAGACGATCTCATCACTTCTTCATTATCAGAGAAACATTTCTCATCGGCATTAGACTCTCTCTCCCGTCTATCAATCTGACAGCTTTCCAAGGAGTCTCTATCACAAGCCCTTCTTTTGATTATCAATTTTTATGGCATTGTATCTCATGATCATGTCACCGTTTTATGTACAAATTCATAAATCTGGCTGGAACTCTCATCTGTCGTTCATTACATCCGACGGCTTCCCAAGGTTCCTATAAGCCCTTCATTTCTCAGGCCAATAAAATGGGATCTTCTCGGTAAGATAAACCCATTCTACATAAACAACCAAACACTCTCCCAATGGTAGACCCATGTGGACAGTTTCACATCCGTCCTCTTGGACCTTCAACATCAATACTTGTCAACAAACCTAAAGGTTTCAGGCCCAGATATGATCGTGACTGATTCAGAATCTCGATATAGCTTGTTGGGACACGTGTTCCATCTGAACATCTCCAAGAAAGGAAAACATAATTTGGCACCATTTTCAAATTTGGTGTGGGACTGCATTCCCTAAGATCGCTTTTAGTGATGATTCAAATAGCTGCCCGCCTATCAATACATGTAGGTATCAACTTAAACAGTGGGGCAAGGCTACCCATTTGTCATAAAAGTCATGCCGTTCAGATTTCCCCTAAGGGTTTCAGACCATTGGATAGGACCATAATTTTGGCAATTCACCACATCAGGACTCTTTATTCAACCCAAGATGGGATTGGTAAAAAGAAGAAAATGAAAAAAAATAATGGGAAGAAAAGAAACCTCAGCAGGGAAAGGCAACCCGAGAAACCTCAATGGGCAACCCATAATACCTCAATGGGGATAGGCGACCTGATGCAGCCCTAAAGCATTGCCCTCATTGGCCCTTCAAAGAAAAAATTCAGTGGTTCATGTAGACAAGTGTCATACCAGTCTACCCTCCATAAGGAGAGGAACCCCTCTTGCTCTCCAGTGAATCATACTCGGAGGAGTTGAACAAACCATCATCTGTTGGGCTCCATAGCATTGCCTTTCAACAAAACTCTATCTTCAAATCCTGTTGGTCATGTTAGGGAGAGAGCAAATTCTCATGGCCTGGTTACGGATGTAGCCAAATTCATTCAAATCATCAGTTCCTTCATTTTTCAAATTCAAGAAGGGTTTATCAAAGAAGTCACTTTCTGCAATCAATCTATCAATCTTCCCTTGACCTTGGAACCATGGTCAAATTCTAAATGCAATCCAGATTCAACCTTGTTCTAACTCTGTTAGATTTCCCATTTCCTTCTATAGTAGTGGTCTATCACAACATGTAGACACTGGGGCATAGATATACCCTATGTAGAGGAATCGAATTTGATCATGAGCATTACATCAAGGATCCATTGTCTTGTCTGAAGTCACTACTTTCATAGTCAACAGAAGTAGGTCCATCCAAGTTGGTTTTTGCCAATTTCTCAGTTCTCCCAATCCTGTTGATGAAGAAAATCCAATGTGGTCGATCACCTGTTAGGATTTGGCCACCAAATTCTCTGAAGGAACACTTTGAATTCTTTGCTCCTTGTACCTACTTTGGGGCCATGATTCATTAATCTTTCAAAATTGGCACAACAATATTGCAAAGCCCTGAGCTTTTCATGAGCCTAGATCAAGGGCCAAACCCATGTCACATTTCATCGCCACTTGGCTGTTCTACCAATTTGGTCTACCATAGTGCAAAATCAAAGAACTTAGTTGATCAGATGTCCCTCGACAGTCTAACACCAAGGTCAATCAATAAAATCACTTTGGTTAGAGACTGTCAAGCTCCCCTCATTCTTGTCCAAAATCCTAGCTAGAGTTTCTTTCAATCCAAAATCCAACAACATCAATGTTGGCTGAAGAAATTACATGGAACCTTTCCAAGGGAGCAACCAAGTCATCCCTACCGTGCTGAAATTGAGTCAAACTTTCAGTACCAGATCATAAATGGAAAATTTCAAATCTAGGTATCATGCCAGTGAAGTCCATGACACCATTTCCATCAATGTCATGTTTTGTGCCTTCACCAATAAAGCAGGAGGAAAAAACTTGGAAAACTGCCAAGGAATTCACCATCATTTCAAATATGTCCAGCACTCTATAGGTTCAAAGTCAAGAGACTTCCAAGATGGGGCAGATTTCAACCCTAAAGGTTCAAAGTCAACAAAGCCTTCTTGTACGGGTTACTTTCAAGCATCCTAAAAGTTCATAGCCATAGAGCTTCCAAAAGGATATTCCTATTTTCAATCCCGAAGGTCCAAAGCTGGTAGGAACTGCCAAGATGAGTCATTCAGTATCACCCTATAAGTGACCTTCTGAGTTCTTACTCATTACAGAATCAAATGTAGAGCCCTAGCTCATCCAAAGATCAAATCAATCTCAGATTATTAATCAAATGTAGAGCCCTAGCTCATTCAAAGATTAAGTCAATCTCAGCCTATAAGTGAATGCAGAGCCCTAGCTCATTCAAAGATCAAGTCAATCTCAACCTATAAGTGAATGCAGAGCCCTAGCTCATTCAAAGATCAATTCAATCTCAGCCTATAAATGAATCAAATGCAGAGCCCTAGCTTATTCAGAAAAAACAATCTCAGAATCTCAATCAAAAGAGCCTCAGTTCAATCAAAGAGAAGACATCAAGTCTTCCATCCATCCAAATCAAATCCGAGCCCAAGCTCATGCAATCAGCCTTGTATTCACAGCCTAGCTTCATACAAGAAGAGGTTTATCAGCCTACAAATGGATCAAGCCGGGTCCAAGCCTGCACATACCTTGCATTGAGTTCCACCTCAGCAAGAAGAGGTTCTCAGCCTACAAATGAGCCTTGTATTCACAGCCTAGCTTCATACAAGAAGAGGTTTATCAGCCTACAAATGGATCAAGCCGGGTCCAAGCCGCGCGTACCTTGCATCATGAGTTCCACCTCGGCAAGAAGAGGTTCTCAGCCTACAAATGAGCCTTGTATTCACAGCCTAGCTTCATACAAGAAAAGCAGTCACCAATCTTCCAAGAAGAGCAAACCTTCTCGCCAGTCGAACTACGTTCTGGGCTTGATTTCTAGGACACCCTTAGAATACGTAGGCAGTTTAGGAAGAATTACCCTAAGTGCAGCCCAATAAACAATATCACTCATACCCAAAAAATGTGGTTCTTTTATCTTTAGCCTTCAACTGATAACAATCTCGGCTAAAGAGGGGCATCTGTAAGCACCCCATTTTTGCCACCATCGGCATAAGTGAACCAATATGGCAGGTTTCTGACCTTTAACCCAAAGATTTGTAATTCTCCACTGATCCCCACAGTAGGGTCATGGGCTATTATCTGCATAGATGCATAGGTCATGGAATTATCTTCGAAACGAGACTAGAATTGCTCAATTTCGATATCAAATGAGGAAGATATGACCATTTTAGTCGGATGATACATATAAGGGAGGTTTCTGAAATTATTATAAATAATCTCAGGGGCCTTCATGCAAATTATCCTAAGTCGGATCGTTTGAATTTCAAATCATCATATCTTGATCATCCGACATCGGATTCAGATGATTCCAAGACCATTATTCTTCATTCATGATGTTTCACAAAGTGGACGTAAAAAATCCCGGGTAGAAGTCACCAGTGGGTCCCATGCAAACTTGCATGCAAAATGATCGTTAGAACTTCAAAGCTTCATATCTTTCCCGTTCTACATCGGATTCAGATGATTCCAAGACCATTATTCTTCATTCATGATGTTCTACAAAGTGGACGAAATAAAATCCCGGGTAGAAGTCACCAGTGGGTCCCATGCATGCTTGCATGCAAAATTATCGTCAGAACTTCAAAGCTGCATATCTTTTCCGTTCTACATCGGATTCAGGTGATTCCAGTCTCATTATGTTCCATTTTTTGTGCTCTACAAAGTGGACGTAAAATATTTTCGGTAAAAGCCTCCGAAGGATCTCATGCAGAATGGTCAGCCAAATTATCGATAATTGGTCCGCTTAAACTTTAAAAATTCATAAGTTTACCATTTTACTTCCAAATGAGGTGATTCAAGTTCCTATATTCCTCATTTTTAATGTTCTACAAAATGAACGCAAAAAATTTGGAATAGAGGCCATCGGAAAATTCCATGCTGGATGACAAATGGAAATGACCCGTGAAATGACAAGGTTATATATATATATATATATATATATATATATATATATATATATATATATATACATTCGGTTCAACGAAGAAGGAAAGATTGAGGAGGAGGAAGGAGGGAGAGAGGCCGAAAAGAAGGGAGAAAAAAAAAATAAAAAAAAAGAGAAGAGAATGCCCGAAGAGAGGGAATCGAGAGAGAGAGGATCGGTGAAATGAGGAGAATAAAAAAACAGAAAAAACAAAATGAAAGAGAAGATGGGGAGAGAGAGAGGACGTTAGAGAAAAGAATAAAAAAAGAAAAAAGAAAAGGAGGTGGAGAGAAACCGAGAAGAGAGAGAGGAAGAAAAGGAAGAAGCAGGAGGTGGAGAGGAGAAGAAAAAAAATTAGAAAATCAGAATCGAGAAGAGGAGAAGGAGGAGGACGGTGAGAGAAAGAATGAAAAAAAAAGAAAGAAAAAAAAAAGAAAAGAAAGGGGGAAGACCGAGAAGAAGGAGGAGGTGAAGAGGAGAAGAAAAAGAAAAAAAAACAGAAAGAATGGGGGAAGACCGAGAAGAAGGAGGAGGTGGAGAGGAGAAGGAAAAAAAAAATCAGAAAAGGGAGAATCGAGAGAAGCAGAACGATAAGATGAAGAAGAGGAAGAAGGAGAAGGCAATGGATCTGCAACAGGTAAACCACCGTCCCTTTTTTATTATTATTATTATTTTTATTTTCTTCTTCTTCATATCCTATTGCTTCAACCGAACCTAGCTACACCTGTCCTTATAGATACATGCATCCATCTACACCCTTCATCCCATGCTGCCATAGCACCCACCGAACATGATAATTCCCATCAGCACCACCCGTGATACCCTTATGCAAGCCCTTCAAACCATCCAAATATGATCCCGAAACCCTTGTCCACCATGATCAAACCCCCTCTCTCCTTATTGATCTAAATCATGGAGATTTTTTTTATGAGCAAGTTGATTCGATTTTAATAATGTGATTTTGATCATTGATCCTATCATATGTGTTATTGATTTAACTTTGATTATTGGTTTAATTTGATCTCTTGATCTCTCGATCGGATCAACCCATGATCTGAACCACTCAATTTGATCAAATCATGATTTGAGCCGTTGATTTTCTAGATATGATGATATGATGCATGATTGATGAGATTTAGTTAGATTTGAATCATTAAAATCTAAAATCTGATGATATAATGCGTTATGGGTGATTTAAATGAATCTAAATGGTTGGATTGCCATCATGAGTGATCTAAACTGTTGGATTGTCATGATATGTGATCAAAAATGAATCTGAAAGGTCAGATTACCATCAATAGTATACCATTGAATTTTTCATCATGAGTGTTTTTAGATACACTGACATGTTTAGATGCTCATTGCCATATTAGATGCTTATTGTCATAATTAGGGTAGAAAACTCTAAAATGGAAAGAAAGTAACAATTAGGGTAGAAAACCCTAAAATGGAAATAAAATAATAATTAGGGTAGAAAACCCTAAAATGGAAAGAAAGTAACAGTTAGGGTAGAAAACCCTAAAAAATAGAAACAAAATAATAATTAGGGTAGAAAACCCTAAAATGGAAAGAATGTAACAATTAGGGTAGAAAACCTTAAAAAATGGAAATAAAATAATAATTAGGGTAGAAAACCCTAAAATGGGAAGAAAGTAACATTTAGGGTAGAAAACCCTAAGATGGAAAGAAAATAATAATTAGGAAAGAAAGTAACATTTAGGGTAGAAAACCCTAAGATGGAAAGAAAATAATAATTAGGGTAGAAAACCCTAAAATGGAAAGAAAATAGCAATTAGGGTCTTGCCATGCTTAGAAGATACCCTACTAGATCATGCCATGTAGGCTCTTGCCTTATTTGCAATACATGCCATATTTGAAAGATTTTTAAACAATCTTACTGTATGTGAATTTCTTGTCATAAATGTTTTATGTGCCATATTTAGATAGAATATTCTATTTTTTGGCAATAACTTATTTTATGCAACACCCTAGTTAAACTGCCATATATGCACACTTCTAGAAGACAATGTAGGTGTGGGGACGTGCATTTAGGCACCCACATTCTTGGGAAGGGCATAATGGGAATGATAAAATCTTAATAAAGAAAGAGAGTGCCTTGCCAAACTTTCCAAAATTAGAATTCAGGATAAAAAGGATGATTTAGGACGATTTTGCCCCTCGGCAAACCCTAAACCTAGAATAGGTTCTAAACCCTAAACCTAGAATAGGTTCTCAATCATTAACCTAGAACAGGTTATCCAGCCCGAACTACGTGGATTCTGATTCCTAGGGCAAACCCTAGGATACGTAGGCTATTTGGGAGAAACCCAAATTCGGATCCACACCTTAGTCCACTTGGACTACCCATGGATCCACTAGGATATCCAACCATTTTACCTAGAGTTCGAACTACGCGGATTCTGATTCCTAGGGCAAACCCTAGGATACGTAGGCCATTTGGGAGAATCTTAAATTCGGATCCACACCTTAGTCCACTTGGACTATCCATAGATCCACTAGGATATCCAACCATTCCACCCAAGCCCGAACTACGCAGATTCTGATTCCTAGGGCAAACCCTAGGATACGTAGGCCATTTGGGAGAAACCCAAATTCGGATCCACACCTTAGTCCACTCGGACTATCCATAGATCCACTTGGATATTTGTCCACACCTTAGCCCACTCGGACTATCCATAGATCTACTAGGATATTTATCCACATCTTAGTCCACTTGGACTATCCATAGATCCACTAGGATATTATCCACATTCCAACCCAAATAGGGTTATTCTTGGATCCACTAGGACTATCTATCAGTCCACATGGACTATCCAGATCCTAACCCATAGGATTTCTCAACCTTTCAAGCATAAATTTCAACTTGAACAAAGAACTTAATCATGCACAAGCATAAATCACAGCCATAAACTTTAATCACACCTGAACTACGATGGTGAACCTGATTTTCGGAATAAATCCGTAATACGTAGGCAATCTGATGGATACAGATTCGGTTCAATGATATCAAACCACTTGGTTTGGTTTAATTTAATAAATAGAGTCTAGCATAGGAAAGGTATAGGAGACCGATTTCGATCGGGCGGCTTGGGTGCCTAACCCCTTCCCATAACCGTAACCTGACGCTTACCCAATCTCTGATGGACCAGAATTCCAATCTAAGGGTCATGAGTTAATCGAAGTCTTACCTTGGGGTGAGATTTCATATTTCTAAGGTCCTAGACCTAAATCTAGGTGGCGACTTCTAAAGATTTCCATCTTTGTCCTCACCTATGGAAGTAAGCCAAATGACTCAATCATGAAAGAATAGACTGTAGAATGAAAAGTCGACTTAAACTATGTGTGGTCGCACGTAGGTCAATTGGGAATCGACCCTACCAGACCACAGGATCGACCCCAAGCTCTCGGGAAGTCCAGGGAAGCTGCGGTCGCACCTAGGGTCGATGGGAAAACTGACCCTAGGATCGACCCTATACCTTGGGGTCGCAGAAACCTGCGACCCAACCTGCGACCCATCCTGCAACCCTAGCTTTACAGCAAACTTAAAACTGTCAGAATGAATTCTAATTAAAATCTATCGACTTGTTAGGTGTTGAAGGAGTTATCAAGGGCCGTAGACTAGGCGGAATAGCCTCATTCTCGAGAGCCCTCTTGAAGTATGGGTGAAAGGACAAACCAAAGTTTGGGTACTTCCCCCAAACAAAATTCCTCACCCAGCAAGAAGAGCTAGCAATGTCTTGCTGACGGAAGCAGTGACAAAGCCCTTGAAGGTAGGGATAGCTTTATACTGCTCGATGGCCACTCTTGCCTGCTCATCCAAAATTGTTGATTGGGCAGCTCGCTCAGCCTCGAAAGCTTCTTCGGCATCCTTCTTGGCCTTTTCTGCCTCCTCATTGGCCTTTTCAGTAGTATCGTACTGCCCCTTATACTTTGAAACTCAATCCATGGCCTTCGTCACTTGTTGTTATGCCTTCTCCATTGCAACCACAGCCTCGCTCGAATATGTACAGACCTAGACAAATCCTTCTTCAGTTTGTACACCTCCTTCTTGAGGTTTTCAACCTTGTCGTCCAATTTGAGGGCATCCTACTCCTTCCCCTTGAGCTGCTCATTGATAGCATCGCGAGTCTTCTCAATCTCAGTTAGATCTCCTTTCAAGGTCTGCGCAGTCTCATTTGCCTCTACAAGGTCATTAGTGAGAAGGGTCACATGGTCTTTTGTGTTGGTAAAGAAGATTAAGTCCTGAAAGGGTTAAGGAAGTCAATTAGCAACAATGAGAAAAAAGAAAAATGTCAATAGCAAACAAGGATGAGGATGTACCACAGCATTATGCCTGATCTTCCTGTAGTATGCATTCAGGAAGCCCAAATGGCTGTAGCCCAGACAATCTTTGGGGAGTATCATAGCCCATGCCACTCCCTCAGCCATGACGTAGTTGTTTATGGCCAACATGTCATCGGTCACTTCCAGCACAATTCTATGCTTTTGAGGCTGGCGAGCTGGAAAAAGCTAAAGAGTTGGATGAGGCTGAGGGACAGGAACCTCTATATGAAAGGAGCACATTTTGTCAGAAACATCATGGAGGGACAAGGCATAAAGATCCAACTATGAGATCAGAAAAATATAAGTAACCTCCTCCAGGCGGAAAGGATTTTTCTTCTTCTTTTTCTAGTAAACCTCACTAGTTGTGGAAGATTTCCTCTTTCTGTGCCTCGTTTCGAGGCCCATGGGCTCCTCCTTAAGCTCCTCTTCGAGCTCTACATTTCCTTCAACCACCTCTTAGGATGCCCCAGTTGTCACACCCCAATTCTGGACTAACCAGAGTAGTATGTTGAACCATCAATAAACCAACGGTTCAACCATAATCTCGTATAGGTCGTACCCACCATATCAAACCATACACACATTCTATGGTAAAAATCAGAGATAATAAACAAATAAGCAGAAGTCTTTATAAATAATGAATTGAGTATCTAATAGTGATAAATAAATATTTAATCCAATTATCTTCAAATAACTCAAGACATAAAATAAAATAATCAATTACATATTCGGTAGTCAAAATAACTAAACCAATCAAAGACACATTGATTGCACTCGCATGAAAGATCGTGCGCATCTTCTACAGCTTCTACGTCCAAAGCCGATATGTGTCCATACGACGACATATTCACGTAATCTTCTACAGTAGTACCTACATCATCAACTAAAAATATTCGACGTCGAAAGAGTGAGTACACATCAGAACTCAGCGAGCAAAAAAAAACAATGCGCAAACATATGCATGCATTCAATTTAATATCCTTGGTCTAGTTTTTAAGTTTACAATGTGCTATAGAAAGGTTTGGTGACCCCTGCACCTCTATACACGAGTATGTGAATCCGCCCAATGGATCAAACACCATTGTCGTCCCACATGCACCCACCATGGAATAGAGATAAAACTAAAGTGTCTGGATCACACACTGTCAACACTTCTCCTAATGCCCTACCCATACTAATACGTAAGCCCCTATTGGCGAGGGCTTGCAAACTGGGCTCACAACTAACCAATCCTAATGCCATCCAGTGTATCCAAGGCCTCACCCTAGAATCCCTCAATACGTCCATAGAGATAGAGCTATGGTCCCTCGACAGAGTCAAAGACTACACGGTCCGATACCACCTCTCCTGATGCCCTACTACTTAATAGTTCTACTAAGGTAATGGCGATACAATGATGTCAGTGGACAAGACTTGAGTAAAGATAGAGCTAGAGTCTGATGACCAGGCTGAACCACAATGTCACGTCCTCCACCTGATGCTCCACTCACATCCAAGACACTAACCACACACACACAATCACATACATATTCCTTGCATCATCATCATCATCATGTTATAAATAAACAGAAATAAATATGCATAAGCAGTAATAACAGGAATATTGGATGACATGTGAGATGATAATACAAGCATGCAAGTATAGAATCAATCATGGCATTGGACTCAATAAAATAATTTATTATCATCCAATTAGTTTAGATCTTGTTCCCTCACCTGTTAACAATACTCGATCTCCTTCCAAGCCTTGTAACTCTCTTTGAATCAATTTAGTAACCTAGAAATTATATGAATTTAAGTTAGGATTCATGTGTAATATGTTACAGTAGTCAAAATTTGAATAGATCACAGATAGGTGACTGATAGGTCCTATGGTCTCATATTGCGTCGACCATACCACTTACAGTCGATACCCTATGGTCTCACTATATGCGGCCACACATGCGACCATACTCTTTCTGAAATCTTCCCGAATTGCTATGGTCGATACTCTGATCATCCTATGGTTGCCCGTAGCTGCGACCATACGATTTCTGGTCAAATCTTACTTTCAATCTGAGTTTTTCCTGAGTCAATTTCTCGGTTCTTTACTTCGGTTCATCCAAAGGTTATCTTATAGCCATTATTTATGGTTTCTCACCAACTATTATCACTGAACTTATCCCCCATAGTTATCTTTGGGATTTACTCAAAGATCACAAGGATCATAATAGTTTGACATCTCTAATCCACAATAGAAATCTTATTCCATAGGATTTACATCTTCAGAGATAAGTTTCATACCTCGGCCTACAGTAGAGAGCCAAAACCTTCTTTGCACAATGTGAGGATAGTGATGTCTACCCACGTCGAATGGACGTTGAATGATTTGGAGTCGCCACCTAGATTAAGGTCTAGGACCTAAAATGTAGCCTCATCCTGAGATAAGACTTCTATTGACTCATGACCCAACATATCGGCTTTGGTCCAACAGAGAACGGGTAAGCGTTCAAAGTACAGTTTGGGAAGGTGTTAGGCACCCAAAACTGCCCGATCCAAAAATTGGCCTCCTATGTAATTCTACTTTCCTTAGACTCTATGGTTGTGACTGTTCATGGTCAATGGATGATGACTAGGGCTCATGGGGGATCCTATGCCAATTTTCTAAGTTCTTCTAGCTTAAGTTCAGCCAAACATGTTCTCAAAGTAAGAAAACAAATAGAATAATATACAATGAACCGAACCAAAGATGGTTCGGTGATGGACTGAATCTGAGATGTCCAAAACATCTCAAATTGCCTACGTATTCCAATCCTGGAAATCAAGTCCAAAAACGTAGTTCGAATAGAAAGTGATTAAGGTTTATGGATGTGGATTATGATTAAGCTTTCTTAGATTCAATTTATTTAAGTTGAAGTTTATGCTTGATGATGATTGAGATTGAATCTAGAGATAGCCTAAATGGATCGAAGTGAATAAGGATATGGATATGGATATGGGGGAACCTAAGGATACTAAAATGAGGTACCGTACTTGGAGAGTCCTCCAAGTTGCCTACGTATTCCAGAGGTCCTGAAAATCAGGTACAACGTAGTTCCTTTTTTGGATGGATTGGGTAACTTCAAGGGCTAGAGTATGTCTCTCAGGGAGTAGAGTGTGGCTCTCAGGGAGTAGAGTGTGGCTCTCAGGGAGTATTGTGTGGCTCTCAGGGAGTAGGGTGTGGCTCTCAGGGAGTTGGATTTGTACTCTCAGGGAGTGATGTTTGTACTCTCAGGGAGTTGGATTTGTACTCTCAGGGAGTAAGGTTTATACTCTCAGGGAGTAGGGTTGTACTCTCAGGGAGTAGGGTTGTACTCTCAGGGAGTAGGGTTGTACTCTCAGGGAGTAGGGTTGTACTCTCAGGGAGTTGGATTGTACTCTCAGGGAGTTGGATTGTATTCTCAGGGAGTTGGATTTGTACTCTCAGGGAGTAAGGTTTGTACTCTCAGGGAGTAGGGTTGTACTCTCAGGGGGTAAGGTATCTGTATACTCTCAGGGAGTTGGGTTGTACTCTCAGGGGGTAGGGTTGTACTCTCAGGGAGTTGGGTTGTACTCTCAGGGAGTGAGGTTTGTACTCTCAGGGAGTAAGGTTTGTACTCTCAGGGAGTAAGGTTTGTACTCTCAGGGAGTTGGGTTGTACTCTCAGGGAGTGATGTTCGTATTCTCAGGGAGTTGGATTGTACTCTCAGGGAGTAAGGTATCTGTATACTCTCAGGGAGTTGGGTTGTACTCTCAGGGAGTAGGGTTGTACTCTCAGGGAGTTGGGTTGTACTCTCAGGGAGTGAGGTTTGTACTCTCAGGGAGTAAGGTTTGTACTCTCAGGGAGTAAGGTTTGTACTCTCAGGGAGTGATGTTCGTACTCTCAGGGAGTTGGATTTGTACTCTCAGGGAGTGATGTTATGAGGGCACATTGATTGAGGTGTGGAACCGTATCTGGGAGTTTCCCAGACTACCTACGTATCTCAGGGTATTGACCTAAGAATCAGGATCCGCGTAGTTCAAAACGGCACTGTTCATTGGGTGACCCACTTGGGTCAGAATGTGGGCGGTCCAGCCGGACCGAATGATGATCCTAGATGATCTATGGTTGGGTTCACATTACACCTATCTAGGTTCTGCACCCTAGGGGAAATGAACTGAGGGGTAGGGATCGTCCTAAACTACCCTTGTCACTTACAACCCTGATTTTGAAATTGTTGGGCTAGGCTTCATGATTCTTGATTAAGAATTTTATCATTTTTTCATTATTACCCTTCCCATGAATGTGGGTGCCTACATGCACGTCCCCACACTTAAGAATGTCTTCTATCAGTGTACATGCACGGCAGTTCAACTAGGGTGCAGCGAAAAGTAAATTCTTACCAACATAAACATCATTCAATCATGGCATTAGCAAGCAGATCAGCATGGCAGTGTGCACAAAGCTAGCATTGTAAGCATGTGAACAGGGTAGCACATAATATGACAGCGTAATCAAGGGACATGATAGATGCATGGATATAACGACATAGACGATATCAGATCCTCAATCTAACGGTTATATCTCTTCAAAAAATGATGATCATGATCAACACTTAGATTTCGTCAAAATAGCCAAGATCAACGGCTCAGATTTCATCAAATAGCTATAATCATGATCAATGACTCATATCTCATCAAAATAGCTATGATCTATGGCTTAGATCTCCTATCATGATCAGACTAAGAAATCAATGGCTCAGATTCGTCTGAATCAATTATGATCCAGATTCAATAATCTACATCACTCAAAATACCCACGATGACAATCCAATGGTCCAAATTACTCAAGATCATAATCTAACCGTTCAGATTCATCAAAAATAATCATGATCAAGATTTAACGGTTTAGATTCACCAAAATAACTTACGATGACAATCCAACGGTTTAAATCGCTTAAGATCATAATCCAACCATTCAGATTCATTTAAATCATTTCCAAAGATGATCTAACGGTCCAGATTACTCATCGTGATAATCCAACCGCTCAGATTGATTAAAAACACTCATGATCAAAATCCAATGGTTCAAATCACTCAAAATTACTCACAATGAAAATCCAACGATTCAAATCATTCAAGATCATAATCCAACCATTCAGATTGATTAACATCACTTCCAAAGATCATCTAACGGTTCAAATTAATTAAAATCACATCAAAATTTCAGATCAGTGGCTATGATCAAATCATTAAAATTCAAATCATATGGTCACGATCAACTCTCATAAAATTCAGATCATGTGGTTGGATCAACCTCACTAAAATTCTAATCATATGGTCGGACCAATCACATTAAAATTTCCATCACATGGTCGGACCAATTACAATTTCCATCACATGATCGGACCAATTACATAAAAATCATGGTCGGATCAATTCCATAAATAATTCCAAGTAAGTGATGGGATTAATTTCATTCAATTACTTCAAGCATCCACTGGATCAATTTCAAAATAATTCATTAATTTCATAGCAATTTCAAACATTCATCAATTTCATAACGATTCCAAACATTCATGATCGGATCGATAAAATAAATCATGGTTGGAATAATGGGGGCAGATTGCATGGCATCATTCAAGGGTTCAGCTCATCATATCAAGAGTTCAGATTAATTTTCAATCATCACAATAAATATATAACCAGCTTTAGATTCTAGATCAAAGGCTGATGATAGAGCTGATGAGGTGATCAATTCAGGTATGTAACAGGTAAAAATTTCTTACCTCTTCTTCTTTCCTTCAATCTGCTTTCTTCTTCTTCCTCTCCTCTTTCCCCATCTGCCGCCGGTGCTGCTGCTACTGCTTCTTTTTCTTCTGTTTTTTTTTTTTTCACTACATGGACCAGCAGCAGAGCTGCTGCTCCTTTTTTTTTTTCCACGGCAGCAGCGGCTCTGCTGCTGCTCCTCTTTTTTTTTTCCACGGCAGCAGCCGCTGCTGCTTTCTTCCCCTTCTCTCTGCCTCTCTCTCTTTCTTCTTCCTCCTTCTCGGGTCTCACTCTCCCTCCTCTTTTTTCTTTCTCCTTTTGCTCAGGTCTCACTCTCCCTCCTCCTATTTTTTTTTTCTTTTTTCTGGTTCGCCACTCTCCGTTTCTCCTTTTCTTTTTTCTTTTTTTTTTTCGGAGTCCCTCTCTCTCCAGCCTTTCTTTTGGTTTGGTGGTTTGAGGGGCCTTTATAGGAAGAAACCCCCCCACACCGATGGCTACAGTTGGAGCCAGATCAGGTGGGGCGGGACTCAAGAAGAATGGGGCGGTGGAATGGTGATGTTCTTGCGGCTGGGTTCATGGCATGGGTTGATGGGGTAAGTGGTAATGAGGGATGGCATGATGGGAGTGATTGGGTGAGGTGTCGATTTGAGGGAAATGGGTATGGGGAAGGTGCTGTTCGGTGGGCTCAAGGAGAGGAGGCCTGTGGCGGTGAGGGAGGGGCATGGAGAAGGAGAGGAGGCTGGCGGTGAGGGGTGCTGTTCGTTGGGCTCAAGGAGAGGAGGAGGTGGCGGCTGCTTGGGGAAAATGGGTATGGGGAAGGTGGAGGTGGCAGCACCTCCATCTTTCCCTCCCTTTCTCTCCTTCCGTTCTCTCCCTCTTTCTCCCTCTCTCTCTTCCCATTCTCTCTCTCTCTTCCTCTCTATCTCTCCCTCTCTCTCTTCCCATTCTCTCTCTCTCTTCCTCTCTCTCTCTCCCTCTCCCTTATCGGGTTCTTCCTCTTATTCGGATTCATGGCCGGCACATATATATATATATATATATATATATATATATATATATATATATATATATATTTAATATAATAATATATATTTTATAGTTATATTATATATAAAATATATAATATAACATATAAAATATATAAAAATATATATATATATATATATATATATATATATATATATATATATATATATATATATATATATATATATATAACACATACATAAAGTGCATACACATGGGCCAACCCGACTCGATCTGGGCCGATTCGGGTTGGGTCAGTTTGACTGGTTGAGTTCGACGGGATTGGACTAAATTGGGCTTGAGCTGGGTTGGGCTGAGTAAGAATGGACTGGATCAATTTCTCTTTCTATTATGGATCCTCTCAGCTTGCAATTCCGCATGAAAAATTTCGACGGCTTCTGTCTCAGATCTTCCACATCCACTTTGAAGAGGACGGACAAAGGAGCACGCTGGTGCTCGAATCGCCTGATTCGGACTTCGGATGATCAAGATATGAAGAATTGAAGTTTTGACGATAATCCAATCGACAACTTTGCATGGGACCCGCTGACGGCTTCCGCCCAAAATTCTTTACGTCCACTTTGAAGAGGACAGGCAAGGGAGCACAGTGGCGCTTGAATCGTCGGATTCGGATGTCGAACGATCAAGATATGGTCGAATGAAGTCCGATCGATTTAAATCACGATAATTTGCCCAATAAATCCTTAATTTATGATAATTTACAGAAAAACCCTTGGATTTAATAAGCCAATTTCAATCCGACTAAAATCGCGACATCTTCTTCGTTTGATATCGGAATTGAATGATTCTGGTATCATTTCGAAGGTATTTCCATGACCTTGCTGTAGGGCCCGCCAACATCAGCTTTGAAATCACCACTTATCGTCCAAACCTTGAATTGACCCGCAACCCTTCTGAACATGCCCATCAAGACTCTTGTTCATGGCTGGGGATGGCAAAAATGGGGTGCTTACACACAACCTTTTTCTTAGCCTTCTCTCCTTCTCCTTCTCTTCCTTCTCTTACTCTAGGGTTTGCTAATGTTCCAAAAGAGTGAAAAAAGGATTAAGGAACATCCTTTATACAGAGAGAAACTCTCCATATAGAGTTCTCCAACAATAGGAAAGAGATCCCCCTTCTATTTGGAAAGTTTCCAAACTCAAAGTCTGATTTGGGGTCATACAGTCAGACATACGGTCATAAAATCAGTCGACCATACGCTTAAAAACATCAATCGTACGGTTATTGGCTAGTGGTCTTTATTTTCTATCGTTTGGTCGACCATACCTACCCAGGTAGTCGATCATACACTTGGTTTTTAGTGTTTTTAAGTCAATTCTCATACTTGGTCTCGTGATCCTTCTTCACACTGTCGGTCCACTTGATAGGTAGACCTCGGATGGCTACACCTTGACAGCCTTGTTCCCCTAACCAACAATTAATTGAGCCTTAGGGGCTGGGGCTGGGGATGGTACTAGGACCTCCTTGAGGGTACCGAAAGCCTCATCCAAGTCAATGTTGTCCACTGCAAAACATAAAGAATATCAGTACCAAGACAAACAAAGATGAAGAAGGGTTGGACTCTAAGACGATTGCTCACCCAAGCCTGCATTCTTGAGGTAAGCATGGTCAAACATGTTCTCGAGGGACGGCGAGGATCAGGGCCCTACAGGGGCACCATGTTGACTATGGAGGTGTTGACTATTGACCAGCAGTTACATGGCCAATAATCCTTAGGTAATGACTCCCAAGAAATGAAGAAAAAGTTTTGTTTCCAGAAGTGGTGGGAAGACACAATGTTAGGAGGACTCGAATAGACAACCCCCGTTCGGTGCTGGAAATAATACCACCCTTTGCCAGCGGTTTGCTCGGGGGAGACTAGTCGAAAGATGGATTTGAAGACGGACACTTCGGGAGCCAGCCCACTCAGTTTAGAGCAAGCCTGGAAAGCCACTATCTCACGCCAACCATTTTGGGGTGATCTGCATAAGAGCCACACCATAGCTCTCCAGAAGTTCAAAGAACAAGCTAGCCATGGGGAGACGAAAGCCAAACTAAAACATCTCTTCGTACATAGCCATAGCCTCGTGACGAGGAGTGCACATCCTATCATCTGCCTCGGCCAGTAGGAAAGCATATATACGATTTATCCTATAAGTCTTCCTAAAAGTCTCCAGGTCCCCCTAGGTCAGCCTACTTTCATGTTCGATCGCTGCAAAGGGCGACAATACAAAAACCTCAAAAGTCACTCGTCTAATCTCTGCCTCTCTCTTTCTGTCATGTTTGGCTCGATGGACATCATGGGTATGGCACTTTCCATTTACTAGAACCATCAAGGGAGGAGTTTCACCCCTACGGGGCCAAGGACACCCCTACGACGGGCAGGGACAGAAGTTGAAAGTTGGCCACCGCCCTTGGCAGTAGAAGGGTCATCAGAAGCCTGACCACCGCTTGCAACAGTAGCCAACTCAATGGGAATGTTTCCTGGATCACTAGACTCACCTCTACGGCTAGACTTCTTAACCCTAGGCATATCGAGGAACTTACTTGAGAAGAAGTAGAAAAACCAAAGCTTTTAAATGCGTTGTGAAGAAGACGAGCAGAGAAAGAAGGAGAAGAAGAAGATTGGGGTTTTCGAACCTGACACCAAGCCTAGCTTATTATGGCCTATGGCGGCCTACACAGTTGATTTTCAAAGCATCGAAGATGGAAAAACTATCATGGGGACAGGTGTCAACTCCCCGCTCGTTTGGGATCTACTACATTAATGTGGCATCTCGATATGGCGTCACTCTCGGAGACATGAAATGATGGGTGGGACCCACTAAATCATTACAAACTTCTCAAAGTTTAGCGTATGCAAAGTTCAAGCTTGGCCTTAACTACATTACGAGGAAAGGAGCATATGCCTCGCCTTCTCATTGGACAAGACAAAAATGTTACTCTTCACTTTATGAAGCTTAATGATATTGTTCTTCCAACCTCTTCAAGCCTACAGGAGCAAGGGGCATATGATAAGGGTATTATATCCCACCAATAGCTTCTTAAAGAAAACTGTAACTTGGGTGAAAGGGAATCCTCTTTTACATGATTTTTTGATAGTACCCCTTAGATAATAGTGCACAAATTCTTACCCAGGGCAGACATCCGAGGCATATCCACAAGCCTCGGGCATCAGCGCCTGCAAGTTCAGCCCCGGGAGGACATATGATTCGGAGGCCCCTTCCAAAGTGCCCCCAATGCTCAAGATTCTATTATAACAGTGATGCCTCGCATGCCTAGGATTAGTACAATCTAAGACTTACCTAGACACAATGGTCGGCATCCAATCAGACACGTGGCGCGTTTATAAGTATGTGTGAGATAA
Source organism: Protea cynaroides (assembly GCA_028583415.1). Classification (NCBI taxonomy): domain Eukaryota; kingdom Viridiplantae; phylum Streptophyta; class Magnoliopsida; order Proteales; family Proteaceae; genus Protea; species Protea cynaroides. The sequence goes on along the minus strand of CM053268.1, from coordinate 65,173,218 downwards.
TCAACGGTCATTTCATTATGGGAGCGATTAAAGACCAAACACGTTGGCCATTCGCATTAAATGCGAACCATGCAATTAAATGCGAACCATGTCTGTCAGTCAACGTGATTAGAGGAAAATCATTTTCTCTAGTCCAGCATAGGATTGAGGAATGCCACCAAAACAGTGGCCCAGACCTGCCACCTTGACAAACACCCACCAACTCCCACTCCGACCAAGGTGAACCTGCAAGCTACTCTGAACAAGACACGTGTACAATGATTTGGACACGTGGGCAATCGCACCAATGCACAGCCCCAAGCTATAAATAGAAGGAAGAAGGGAGAGAGCGGGACTTTTTTTTTTTTTTAACTTTTGGAACTCATTGTTACTCTCACATATACTCTCACCAAACATTTGAGCTAAGGCAACTACCTGAACTCCCTTCCTTGACAAAGGAACAGCCATTTTTGTGACTGTTCCATACTACTTGTTTCACCAAACTAACTTAGGCATTGGAGTGGTCTTGGGGCAACCAAGCCCAACCATTTTACAGTGTCCTCATCTCTCTGTGCAGATTTTTGGCGAGCTTAAGACCATCCCGTTCAATGAGATAACAAAGTGGAGAAAATTTCGACGAAGCCAACCAACTAACAAAAGCCACAAATAGAGAAACTTTCAACCATCAAAATTCAAAGAGAGAGAGAGAGAGAGAGAGAGAGAGAGAGAGAGAGTGAAAAGCTTTATTCGCAAGGAAGGAGTGATGAGGGAGCTACTTGCAGAAAAATCTTCTCAAACTTCAATCGCACGCAAGTGTAGTCAATCGAAAATGGGAGTTCAATGGGTTTTTATCGGACACACTTTTAATTTTTGTGTTTAGAAATCTGTTCCAAAACTTGCAAAACATATAAAACTTGTTTAGCAAAATACGTTCGAGCGTGTTCTTTTCATCCAGTTTGTTCTGTGAGAATGAAAGAATAGACCAGATTTGCCAAACTCCAAAATGTTGTTTTGAACAGTTCATTTGTTCTGCCAAAAGGGAAGAATAAAAGAATTGTTCTTCGGGAGAGTTACCAAATGCAAATACACTATGTTCTCGATTTTTAAATTGTAGAATTTTTTCTTTCTTTCTTTTAACTCTGCTAGTGGAGGTGATTTTAGAGGTGTAAATTGATCAAATACGGATCAAATGTTATTGGATATGGATACCCGTACATGGATATCAATGTGAATCAAAAATAGATGTTCAATTATCCGTTTACGTCCCTAGCCTAGTCTTCCTCCCCAGGTGGGTAGGATGGCTAATGAGGTTATGGAAGACTTGGTGGAGAGCGTCTAAATCCTCTCCTCCACAGCTCCCCGGCTCCCACCCCATCCACCGTTGGAGGGGTGAACCGGCTCAAACTCCAACCCCTTCCAACGGTTGGATGGGGTGGGAGCTGGGGAGGCGTGGAGGAGAGGATTCGATTCCTGGTGGAGGATGGGAATTTGTCAGGTGATGCTGACAATGGTGATAGTTTTTTTTTGTTTTTTTTTTTTTTGAAGGCCCACATAAAGATCTGCTACTTGTAGTGCATATACCTAGGATTTCAAACACAGGCGTAGATTCTGCAGTGGGGGAGAATCTGGCGGTAAGGGATTCTAGCAATCTAGTGATTGGTAGGGATTGCATTATGTGGGTGATTGTTATAGAAGGGCGTTGGTTCAACAAGCTCTAATGATGGACCTTAATGAGGGGCTGATGAGGTCTCTGAGCTCTAGTCCAAGATGTAGTCCTGGAGTTATAACTCCTATGGGTAGGGCAGAATTGCTGAGATCAATTTTGATGAACTAGTAGCAATGGATGACTCTTCTACAAGATCCGGAAGGGGAGTTCTCTCTTGTGCAAAAGAGAAAGTCAGGTGGCCTGGCTGGTAAAGGGGATATATCTAATAAGGCTCCCCGAAAAGAGATCTTACATTAAAAAAAAAAAAAGGTACTCGATGAAGTTTCTATTTTGGAACATAAGGGGAATTTCGAACCCCAAATTGAGAAGAGTGGTGAAATTGCTTTTGATTGAGCATTTTCCAGATGTTATGTGTGTGGCGGAACTAATGGTAGGGCCAAAGAAATATCTTAGTACATTTATGCAGGCATTAAGATATGGAATTGAATTATTACATAATGGAAGAGATGGAAAAATTTCTCATCTATGGGTGTGTTGGAAACGGGTTCTGTAAAAACCCACGATCTTGATGAGCTTGGACCAACAGGTAATAGTTTCTGTGGTGGTGGATGGTTCTCTACATATAGTTACATTCGTCCATGCAAGTTCTTTGAGCTTCTGAGGGCAAAAAGAAGCGCGATTTATGGTGTGATCTTACGTCTATGGGATGTCCTGTGGTTCCATGGTTAATAATGGGAGATTTTAGCTGTTGGCGATGTGCTCATGAAAAAATAGGGTCGGGGAAGTTTTACATGGCATTGGCAGGAGAGTTTGAGGCTTGTTTGGATTCTATCCCTCTATTGGGTATTCCCGTCCTCTCGTCTAAAATTCACATGGACAAATAATAGAGTATCTGGACATGTAAAAGCAATTTTAGATTGAAGCTTTGGAAATAAAGGTTGGTTCAATAGTTATGAAGATTCGGTTCAAAGAGTTCTACCCAAAATTTTTTCTGACCATTGTCCATTATTGGTGGGATGCTTTTCTATCCCTCGACCTCATAACATTCCATTTCACATTCAGAGTTTCGGATTGAGCACCAATTGTTCAAGGATGTGATGCAATCATTATGGAGGATTTCGGTTGATGGTATCCCTTATTATGTGTTGGTAAATAAATTGAAGCGATTGAAGGCAGTTTTAAAGTCGTCGATTAGGGAGGTGTTTCCAAAAAATGATTTAGAAGTGAAGCGGTCTCATATTGTGATAGAAGACATTCAAGAGACTATTCAAAAGATTGGGGTTAATCAATTGCTTAAAAATGATAAGGTGGAGGTAGTGAAGGACCATGAAAAAGCTCTATCATTGCATGATTCCCTATGGGTTGAAACATCTCATATACATTGGCTTAAAGCAAGTGACCGGAACTCAAAATATTTTCATACTTATGCAAAAGTGAGAAAGGGAGGGAATCAAATCCGGTTGCTTTAAGTAGAGGATGGTGTGATTACGGAAGACTTAGAGCAGATAAAGTCATTCATTACACAATATTATGAAAAATTTCATGTCAGCAAGGGAATGGTAGTACACCAAGAAATTCTTGATGTGATTCCTTCACTGGTGACTGAGGATGACTCTCGTTTCCTCTATGTTGTCCCTTCAATTGAGGAAATTAAAAAGGCTGTGTTTGATTTGAATCAAGATAGCACACCTGGTCCAAAGGGTTATTCTGGTAAGTTCTTGTTGGGAGAATGTTGGTGAGGAATTATGCTGAGCTATACGCACATTCTTCTTAGATGGAGTGATTCCGAAAGGTGTCGACAATAATTTGATCTCATTAATTCCAGAGTCGAATGAAGCACTAAAATTGACTAATTTTTGCTAATTTGTGTGGGGAATATCATATATAAAGTTATCCCAAAAATCCTAGCTACAAGATTGGGGGGTTTACTGCTAGACAACTAGTATCTGAAGAACAATGTACATTTGTGAAGGGGCGATTAATATTGGTCTTGCGTCGGAGATGATTTCGTTGATAGGCCAAAAATCAAAAATCTGGATTTATGGCATTAAAATTGGATATACGAAAACCTATGATACACTTAAGTGGGGATTTTTGTTTGATATGCTACAAAAATTTGGTTTTTCTACTATTTTTGTGAATAAAGTATCTAGTCTGTTAAGGTCTGCAAAATTATCTGTCATTGTTAATGGTGGGGCAATGGGTTTCTTTGCCACTAGTTGCGGGTTATGATAGGGGGACTCATTATCGTCATTGCTTTTTGTTTTGGCTGAGGAAGTAATGTGCAGAGCTCTATAGAAGATGGCTCAAGTAGAGAAGATTCACTCCCTACCTAATAGGGGGTCGTTGGAAGCAACGACACATTTAATGTTTGCAGATAACATATTTATTCAATGAAACTAGCATGGAAGCGACCAAATACGCCAAAGACATGTTAGACATCTATCATAAGTATGGGGGTCAACGTATAAATATAGGAAAGAGCAAAATTCTGTTCTCTGACTAGATTACCAGAGGGTGGAAAGATAGAGTGTTGTCATATCTACAGTTCTCTGAAAGGAGGTTCCCAACCAGATATCTTGGTGTGGAATTGTTTAAGGGTCAAATCAGAAAAGAACATCTTCAGCCATTGATGGACAGGTTTTGAAGAAAATTCTCTCCTTAGCATAGAAGGTTGCTATCTTTGGTAAGACATTGAGTTGATCAGAACTGTTCTGGAAACTGTTTTTGTTCACACATTTTCAGTTTATAAGTTGCCAATATCCCAAATTAAAATAACGGAAAGATGGATGCGAAATTTTATATGGAATGGAGATCTGAATTGACAAAAAGCAATAGTGGTGAAGTGGGATATTGTCTGTAATCCAAAGGAAGAGGGTGGTCTAGGTTTATATCGTTTAAAGGACATGAACAATGCATTATTGTGTAACCTTGCTTGGAAAGTTAAAACAGATGAATCGGCTTTTGCTGGATTTATGAGAGCGAGATAACATAGCTTCTAATGGATCATTACACTCTACCACTTGCACGTCAGCTGTTTGATTGAGCGTTCGTAGATTATGAGATTGGACTGCAAAACATTCTCGTTGAATTATTGAGGATGGGATAAATATTTATTTTTTGCAAGATAACTGGGAGATTTTCGTTAATGGAGGTCTTAGGCTGGACATTATTATGATCTACAAACAGATGATGACCAAGTTGTCGCTTTTCATTGCTAATGGATAGTGGCGGTTGCCCCACGTGGAGTCGACTGTTATGCAACATTGGTTTCAGGTGGCTTCTACAATCGCTTTACCTACGAGTGGCATAGGTAGACTGTTGGGGACACAATGTCAAGATGGTTGTTTCACTATAAAATCTGCATGGAACTCTCTAAGGTCTCATAAGAATTCACCTGCACTAGTGACTTCTGTTTGTGACAAAACTCTTACACTTAAGAGTTTCATCTTTTTCTTGGTGTTGGTGCCACCAGAAAATTCCAATGGATGAAGCGATTCGAGCTAAAATGGTCCCTACGGTTTCTAGATGCTCCCTTTGTTTTAAAGAGGTCGAGTGCTTTCAACATTTATTTTTCTCGTGTGTTTGTATAGAAAATTTGGAAGGAAGTGCTGGTAATATTTAACTTATCATGGAGTGATTCAATTCTTCTAAGCAATTTTTCTCTTGGTGGAAGAGAAAAGGTAAGGTGGTCCCTCTCAAAAAGATCTAGCAGCCCCTATTTTTTTGATGTACTGACATGTTTATGGGGAGCTCAAAACCTGAGCCGATATGATGCATTTCTCCTTCTTTCATGGCTGCAATGGAATCGGTCGCTCGAGGCTATAGAGATCTTTCAATCCGAAAGCCATGTGTGGTGAACTCACAACAGGATATGGGGATTGTGTAAAAGGGTACCAGCGATAATACACCAATTGAGATGGGCGGCACCTAGGGAACATTGGTGCCAAGTAAATGTGGATGGATGTTCTCCGGGAAATCCTGGAGTTTTGGGATCAGGGGGTGTTACTCGAGTCATGATTGGTAGAGTGTGGTTTGCCTTTGCGGAAGATATTGGTGTTGCCACGAATTTTAAAGCAAAAATGCGAGCTGCTTTGAGGGGGATGTAGGAGGCTATTCGACTTGGCTTCTCTCAAATTTGCTTGGAAAGTGACTCAAGTGTGGTGATGACATGTCTTCAAAATAACAAAATGCCGTGGTTCGTTTTACGGATATGGAGTTAAATATCTAAGGAATTGAGTGGAATCCAGATTCGGTTCACACACTGCTGCATGCAGGGAAATCAACCCTGTAGCTGATGGATTAACTCGAAGAGCAGCTTTCGATCCTTGTTCGTATGAATGGATTCATTGTCCAAACATTGTAGCCAGGGATGTAGTTTGGGATGCATCCGGGTTACCTAGATAGAGATTTTGTTAATGTCTTTTCTTTAATTTCTGGTTGGGCCATGTTGATGGCAATGCCGAAGGTGGAGTATTACCTTCCAGAAAGTTATATTTTTATACTTTATACTTTTGGTTCTTAATATAATTCTATCTTTTAGCGGAAAAAAATTAATTACTTATATTTTATTATTATTAGTTGGATATCTACATGAATCGGATAGATTGTGTTTCAGATTATCCGAATTCATCCGGATACCATAAATGGATGCGACTGTAAATCAAAGTCGGATATTCAATTATCCATTTACATCCCTAGGTAAAATTGGTCATACCAAGAAAGATTGATTTGAAACCTCAAGAGAATCTATTTTAATGGGTTGCGAGAGATCACGATGAGGGAGGTGTTGGAGGAGCTCAGATCATCTCTTGTTGTTGGAGTGACTCTAACCTCGATCTAGCAACTGGAATTCACTCGATGCACATACCAATACATTGGCATGTATATCGAGTGAACTCCAACCATTAGATCATGATTTGAGGGATTGGACCATAGAATATGATCTTTTTCTAGTGTTGGAGGGTGATGCTGAGAGATGTGAAAAGAATGCCGCAAAAAATAATATTACAAACCTGAGGTATCTCTTTTCCAAATATTACAAATATTTGGGCCACTTAACCTTTTCTACTGATCGTGTGGTCCGTCCACCACACACACACACAGTAATTGAGAGAGAGAGAGAGAGAGAGAGAGAGAGAGAGAGAGAGAGAGTAGTGGACGACTTGACTTGACTACACAAAAGTATGACATTTCATGCATGGTTTCCTAAAGGGTTCGACTTTATGGCTCCGTTTGGTAACTATTGGGTGATAACTAATGGGTCATATAAAGTAATACCCTTTACGATACCACCATGCTATGTTTCTACTGATCGAAGTGACTACACAAAAGTATGACATTGCATGGACTCTTAAAGGGTGCGACTTTATATCTCCTAACTAATGAAGCAATTTATCAAAAATAAAATATAAAATAATGACGCAAATATATATATATATATATATATATATATATATATATATATATATATATATATATATTGACTAGTTGACGATTTGACTTGGTTACACGAAAGTATGACATCGCATGGGCTCGTAAGGGGTTCGATTTTATGTCACCTAACTAAGGACGCAAGAAAAAAATATTGTGATTTCGGTTTTGATATTCAACATTTAGTGTCAAAATTGGGTTTAATCTGAAAATTGAAACGGGACCAGCCTTATTCAAGCTGGACTAAAATGAAACTGAACGTTATTGGATAGTAATTGAGTTATGTTTTCGTAACTCGATAAAAAATCAAAATCATAACAGACTAATTGATAAATTTGAACCAAACTCGATCAATATGAGTGAAACCTAATAAGTCTGCTGGTCTTTACATCAAGTTACAATTCGGACTTGAGATTTGAGGAGAAACTGATACGGAGCTTTTTGCAGAGAATAAGCTGAGAGGTGAGCGTTTACAGCTCTCTCTCTCTCTCTCTCTCGCTCTCTCTCTCTCTCTGATCTATCCATGGAGGGCAGCGACAGAAGGAAACAAAATTCTAGTCTCTTCTCCATGCTCTCCCTTACCCACATCGCTCTGTTCTCTTTCCTTCTCTTCTTCATCAAGATAACAACTTCCAACGCCGCTGACGCTAATTATTCTTCTCCGTACAATCCAACCGAGATCATAGCTCTCAGCTGCGGCTCCTCTTCAATGACTGATCCCTTCTCATCTTCAAACGACGGACTCAATTGGACCGGCGACGCCGCCTCTAAGTTTGGTCCATTTCCTTCATCAAAAACCACCGCAGCTACAGCTTCCACCCAAGATTCCTCCGTCCCCACAGTACCATATATGACTGCTCGCCTCTCCACCTCTCAGTTCAACTACACCTTCAACGTCTCATCCGGAATGAAATTCATACGCCTCCACTTCTACTCAGCATCCTATCCCGACCACGACAAAACCAACTCCTTTTTCTCGGTCACAGCCAACGACGAATTCACTCTCTTACACAACTTTAGCGCCTACCTCAATACAGCTTCAACCTCCCCCAAACTCATCAAGGAATTCTGTCTCAACGTAGAAACCCACAACTTAACCCTTTCTTTCACCCCATCTGCTTCTTCCTACGCTTTTATCAATGGAATTGAAATCGTTTCTATGCCCAACAACATCTATATCCGGGGCTCCGATGTCGACCTCCCAATTGTTGGAATCCAGGGACAATCAGCCCAAATAGAATACAACACTGCCCTTGAAACGGTTTCTCGACTCAACGTCGGTGGCAACTCTATATCAGCCAGAGATGATAGAGGTATGTTCCGTGAATGGTCTAAAGAGGATAATTATATTATAAATGGCCAAACGATCTTTGCGGCAGGCTTTAAGATTAGGTACACAAAAGACACTCCGGCATATGTAGCGCCGGGAAATGTTTACCTTACGTTGCGGCACATGGGTAAAACTAAGGGAATCAACCTCAACTATAATCTGACATGGTCGTTCAGTGTGGATTCCGGGTTCAATTACCTTGTTAGGCTTCATTTCTGTCAGTTCTTTTATAACGTAAATAATCCAGGAGAAATGGTTTTTCATATCTTCATCAATAATCAGACGGCCGAGGCTGCAGCTGATATCATCAACTTCAGTGGTGGAAACGGAATCCCGGTGTTCAGAGACTACTTCGTGATGGCGCTTCGAGGAGGAATATTGGCAGGCAAGCAGAATATCTTAGTGGCTCTACACCCTAATGAAGATTCAGAAACTCGGTACACTGATGCAATCCTAAACGGGCTTGAGTTGTTCAAGCTTAGCGACGCACACGGCAACCTCGCTGGTCTCAATCCTGAACCACCGGTACAATTTTCACCACCTCCGGCGGAACCGTCAGATAATCTCAAGAATACGAACCGGATACCTTTTTGGGTCACCTTAGCTGGAAGTTTTGTGGGGTTTGTGATCTTGATCTCTCTTTTATGCACCTTCATTTGGTAGCGCCGCCGACGTCAAAGGAAGGTGAAGGACTTTGGCGCCCTCAACAACAATGATGGAGGATTTGCCCGTCACTTCTCGCTCGCTGAGATCAGAGCCGCCACCAATAACTTCGATCAAAACTTGCTGATCGGTGATGGAGGATTTGGCCACGTGTACAAGGGCTACGTGGGAAGAGAATTAACCACCGTGGCAATAAAACGCGGGAAACCAATGTCACAACAGGGGACCCACGAATTTCAGACCGAGATTGAGATGCTGTCCAATCTCCGTCATCTCCATCTCGTATCACTGATCGGGTACTGCGACGAGAATCAAGAGATGATCCTTGTCTATGATTACATGGCCCACGGTACTCTTCGTGATCATCTCTACAAATCCAATCAACCTCCTCTCTCATGGAAACAAAGACTCAACATCTGTATAGGTGCAGCGCCCGGACTACATTACCTCCATACAGGCGCGAAGTACACGATCATCCATCGTGACGTGAAAAGCACCAACATACTTTTGGATGAAAAATGGGTAGCTAAGGTTTCGGATTTCGGGTTGGCTAAGGTTCGGCCAACCAGTATGTTGGACACCCACGTCAGCACCGTTGTCAAGGGTACTTTTGGGTACTTAGACCCTGAGTACTTCCAACTTCAGCAACTGACGGAGAAATCGGATGTCTTCTCTTTTGGGGTGGTGTTGTTCGAAGTTCTGTGTGCCAGACCTGCTTTGGATAACAGGCTTGGGGAGGAAGAGGCGAACTTGGGCGAGTGGGCCCAACTGTGCCATCGAAGGAAGACGCTTCACCTGATCATTGATCCTTATTTAAATGGCACGATTGCACCGGAGTCTTTAGAAAGGTTCGTAGAGATCGCAGAGAACTGTCTGGTTGATCGGGGGATCGAACGGCCATCGATGAGTGAAGTGGTGTGGAACCTTGAGTTCGCACTTCAATTGCAAGAGACAGCTGAGAAGAAAGCAAATGAAGGTTGTGGGGCCCTGAGTCTCAGTCGCAGAGAGATAGTCGATGACGAGATACCTCTTGGCGCTTCTTCCGTCGACGGCATAAGGGATGACTTGCCCGGCTGTACTGATGGGGATCTGGTCGAGTGCGAGGTATCGGTTATCCAGCCGACACTAGTTCGGTTTAAGTTCATTTCAAACTTGAGACGCGCTCGATCCTACTGATGGGGTATAAAAATCCTCTCCCACCCACCTGTTCAGCCAGCCCACCTCCCAATGTATTGGTAGGCGGGCCGACTGATCCCCAGCCCTTGGATTAGTGGCAGGAATCTCCTGCCGCGGGAGAGGATTCGGTTCCACTGATGGGGATTTGTTATCAGCCTTAACGGGACACGTGTCCATCAAATCATTGAGTGAAACCGGTTATAGTGGACGGAGCATCTTAGCAACGAGTATCTAAGTAGATACATGTCGAACACGAATGGATGGTAGGATGGGACTCACTTGATACCTACACAGAAAAGTTAGATGTGGGTCTTAGAATCAAATTTGGGAAAATTTCATCCATCCCCCTTTGAATTTTACTTTTAATTCACTCAATCCCAAATTTTATTCATAATTTCACTTACACCCAATGCAATTAAGTATTTAACTGAAAAATAAAAAATCTATTTTACCCTTATCTTAAAAAGCATTGACTTCCCTTTAAGAAAAAAAAAAAAGCCTCTAAAATAGAACATTGATCTGAACCGAGATGGGTGGGAATCGTCGGAATTCTTGAGGGGAGCTCTTACGAAGCAACCATCAGTTCCTATTTTTCAGCCAGCGTCAATCACCGGTGTCATCCATAAAAGAAAAGAACGGAAATAGACTGGGTTTCCCAGCCAATTAGATAGGATCATCTGAAAAAATTCAGATATTCGAATTCGTGGATCCTTTCATCAAACAACTAAAACAGATCGATTGGATTTGTTTATTGGAAAAGGCAAGCGATTCCATCCGATGACAAATAATCATTGGATATGTTCTCGAACTTTACACCCACTAGATTGACCATCTCCAGCTAAATCACTAGCCCTCAAAACTTTCAGCCACCTTAAGTTCTCTGTTCTACATCTGTCTTCCCAAGCCAACTATCCACAAATGTTAACAATAGATAACTTCCATCCGCAGAAAACCACAGAACCCTCATGGACCATTTATTTCCAATAATAACTCCTCTAGTTTCCATAGCCAAACAGAAGTCAAGGTCGGTGTCATTAAAAGCTCTGTGAGAAACTGACGTGGAACAAGGGTACTCAAGGGGTGACGGAATGGAGGAAGCAAAACAGAGATCGCAGGTGGTGGCGGAATAAAAGGCCGTAGGTGGAATGGAGAGTTTGCAAGTGGGTTAAGGTGGCCGGAATGGCAAAGGCGGAATGGAGTGTAAGATATAAGTGGGCTACAATTAAATATAATATCGGTTTGACAGTTGTTTAGTGGGAGTTCAACTTATAGGTGGACTAATTTTAGTCTGATTATGAGATGAACCAAACTGGTTCACTGTGGGACTGAACCAGGTTTGGGGTTTGGTATTCTTATATATACCATTGATTAGAGTCTCTGCAGTCACGGTAACTTTTCCTCTCCTGTTCCCATAATCAGAGAGAAGCATAGGAATCTGCCGGAGATTGTAGAAGACTCGAATCACAGTGAAATTCGGCGAAGAACAATCTTCAGCGAACGGGTATGTTTATTACTCCTTTTTATTTGTACCATTGTGTTCTATACATTGTATGGAGATCTTAGGGTTACTGTAAACCCTAATGGGATGTTTTCTCTGAATGGGTTGATTCTAGAACCCACAAAGAGACAAAAAGAAATTTACAATTGGTATCAGAGCAATTCCATACAAGTATAGAATCAATGAACTAAGAATAGTATTTGTTTCGGACCTAGTTGATTGATTAAAAATCATATTTTTGGAATTTTCCCGAATACGAAATCGTATTGGTATAAATTTTTCTAACCGATGAAATTAGTAGTATTGTATGTCGGATTGAAGATCTCGAAAAGACGAGGCCGATGATATAAAAATCGTTGTCGGACTCCACCGGACGCGCTACCACGTGCCACCGAAAAAAGCGCTTGAATCTCACGCGCTGACAGTTCAAAAAAAAAAAAAAAAGCCGTGGTGAATCGTCGCCGGGTCGACTCGGTGAGACTCGAAAACCCTAACCTGTCTCGCTGAGTCGAACCGGAGGCCGGGCGAGTTGACTCAGCATCAACTCAATCGAAATGGGTCGGGTTGACCCAAAGATAGTTTCTGTACCCGGTGGCCCGACCCGAATACCATATCCATGACCCGGTTTTTTGACCCGTATACCCGAAATTTTGACCCAGAAAGTTGATCCGGCACTCGTTTGGTCGGACCGGGCCTGTTTGGTCCGGCCAATATTAGACCGGGTTCGACCGTTCAGTTCTGGTCCAGACCATTCGGGCCGCACGATGACGTCACGCGACAGCGGTCCGCGGACTGAGCCGTGGTCCGGGATTCAAACCGCGGTTTAGCGGTTCAGCCGGACCAAACCGGCTCCCAGCGAGTGAAACCACCTGTCGCCTTTAAAAGGTGCGTGAGGGCTTGTGGAGCGTCGGATTTTGACGCGGTTTTTTCTGGCGGTTTTGTCTCGTCTTTCTCTTTAGTTTGATATGCTATATGAATATGTTTGTTGACTTTGGGACATATATTTTGTTAAAAACCAATCTTTTGGAACATGTTTCGCAATTTTTATTGCATATTGTTCAGTCTGTCTTGTCCCAAATAAACTGATGAGCATATGTGCATGATTTATGAATGGTAACATGTTAATTATGTCATTCATGGTTATTTATTCCCACTAAATGACTGCAAGTAGGGTTTTGTTAATGTCATAATGGAATCGGGTTGGTTCCACCAAAGTAGCATTCCTGATTGCATTAGGACATTCTCAAAGCTCAAGATATCTTACACCTCTGGCAGTCAAAGAAGACAATGTCCACCCAAAGGTGGCGTTGCCAAAGTTAAAGGATAATCATGCACCAGATTGAAAGGGTTTTAACTTAGGGTTTTTTTCAAACACCCAAAGGTGATGGGATTCCCGAAGGTTTTTATTCTTTCACAGTTTTGCACAGATACTAGAGGACCAGTGCATTCTTGTCCCAAAGGATAAGTTTGTAGTTTCGGTTGACTCTAGGGAGGTATATTGATGCTTGCATTTGTAAACATATACATATTTGCTAGCATATCTTGTATGTTAACATGAGTATTTTCACATGCTGGTACTGATTTAATGAATTGAACTCATGTTTTTTATTACATAACAGGATGTCTTCTACTAGAATCGATATGTCTGCTATTCCTATTCTGTCAGGATCGAATTATAAAAAATGGAGGGAGGAATTAGAGATTACTCTAGGGTTAAATGATTTTGACATAGCTGTTACAGATGATAAACCTGCTGAACTTACTACTGATAGTAGCCCAGAGGAAAAATTAAAAATGGAAAGGTGGACCAATGCCAACAAGAAATGCATGCTTATAATTAAGCGAACTGTACCTGAAACTGTTAGGAACAGTATTACAGAAAAAGAGAATGCAAAGAAAATTTTGAAAGCTATCAAAGATAAATACGAAGTTTCTGACAAAGGTGAAAGGGGAGCTTTAATGGAAAAGTTGACTACTAGAAAAATTGATGGTGAAGCTAGTCTTAGAGATCAGATTGTTGACATGCAGGGTGCAGCTGAAAAACTTAAGGATATGGGACACCCTGTAGATGATGAGTTTCTGATTCATTTATGTATAAATGATTTACCTCAAAAGTACACTCAGATTAAAGTTGCTAGCAATACTTCAGTTACTCCATGGTCATTCAATGAATTTATAGGTATACGTGTTGAAGAGGAGACTAGACTGAAAAAGGATAAAAGGGAAAGTGTCAGTGCCACAACCTATAAGAAATACCCTTACAGAGGTAAGGGAAAACAGCCTAGTTATGGATCCATGAGAAAAGAAAAGGTTTATTCTCAGAAGGGGAAGAAACCATATGACAAGCCTAGAGGGGGTGTAGAACATCAAGACCACAGAGATCTTTCAAAGACAGAATGTTTTTGGTGCCACAAGAAAGGACACATGAAGAAGGACTGCAGAAATAGATTGTCCTACCTGGAGAAGAAGAAGAAGGAATATGGTATTTACCTCTTTCTTGTTTGCTTTGAATCATTTCATATTGATGCTCCTATGGATTCTTGGTGGATTGACTTGGCTTCCTCCATTCATGTCACTCATTCCTTGCAGGGGTTTCTATCTAGGAGGACGCCAAGCAAGGTTGAGGTGAAAGTGTTCGTAGGGAATGGAGTAGAAGTCGACGTGGAGGCCATAGGGATAGTTAGGATTTATATAGATTCTGATATTTTTATTGATTTAGAAGATGTTGTTTATGTTCCCTCTATGAAGAGGAATTTGATTTCTATTTCTAGACTTGCCAAGAAAGACTATGGTTTAATTTTTAATCAAGAAGGTTTTCAATTGTCTTATAATTCTTGTGCTGTTGGAAATGGTGTTGTTATTGATGGGCTTTATAAATTAAATACTGTTCCCCTCATGGTTATGAATGTCTGTTCTAAACGCTCTAAACTGGATGAAAATTCTGCTACCCTTTGGCATAGACGTTTGGGACATATATCTATAGACAAAATGAAGAGACTTGAGAAGGATGGTGTTTTGAAATCCTTGAATTATGATAATATGAATGTATGTGTTGACTGTATAAAAGGAAAGATGACAAGGTCAAGGAAGATGAAGGCTACCCGTAGTGAGGGATTGTTAGATTTGATTCATACTGATATTTGTGGCCCTTTTCCTACTCCCACACTTGGAGGACATAAATATTTTATTACATTTACTGATGACTTCTCTCGCTATGGTTACATGTATCTCTTATCTAATAAATCAAGTTCTTTGGATGTCTTCAAGATATTCAAAGTTGAGGTAGAGAATTATCTATCAAAGAAGATTAAGATTTTTAGATCTAATAGAGGAGGTGAGTATTATGGGAGACCAGGTGATACTGATCAACATCTTGGTCCTTTTGCCAAGTATTTACAGGATCAAGGTATAGTACGTCAATACTCTATGCCTGGTACTCCACAGCAAAATGGAGTAGCAGAAAGGAGAAATAGAACTCTCAAAGATATGATGAGGAGCATGATAAGTAATACTAATCTTCCTATATCCCTATGGGGTGAGGCATTAAAGACTGCAGCCTATATTCTTAACAGAGTACCAAGTAAATCAGTTCCAAAGACACCATTTGAGTTTTAGACTGGTAAGAAACCTAGTGTGCATCATTTCCATGTTTGGGGCTGCAGAGCAGAGGCAAGACTGTATAATCCTCAGAAAAAGGTGTTTGATTCTAGAACAGTGAGTTGTTATTTTGTGGGTTATCCAGACAGATCTAAGGGGTTCAGATTCTATTGTCCTAATTCTATAAATAGGATAGTGGAAACCATTCATGCCAGGTTTATTAAAGATGCTGAGGAAATGCTTCAACCAAGAAATCTAGATTTTGATGAAGTTGAAGTAAAGGTTGTCACTAAAATACCTCAGTTACAGGTGCAACCTATCATTCCAGAAGAACCTGTGATGGAGATGCCTGAGACTGTTGTTCCTCAGGACCTTATTCAGGCTGATGTTCCTGTTGATATTGTAGAGCCAGAGGGTGAATTAAGGAGATCTACAAGGCCTCGTAAGTCAGTTATTTCTTCTGATTATGTAACTTATTTAACTGAGAATGATTTTGATTTCGGACAGCAAGAAGATCCTACAAGTTTTCAGGATGCTGTAAATGGTAGCGATGCATCTAAATGGCTAGATGCAATGAAGGATGAGTTGATATCAATGGACCATAATAAGGTATGGGAACTTGTGGATTTACCTAAAGGTTGTGTACCCATAGGCTCAAAATGGGTATACAAGACTAAGTGTGATTCCAAAGGTAGAGTTGAGCGCTACAAAGCAAGATTAATAGCTAAAGGGTTCACACAAAGGGAAGGAATTGATTACGTGGAAACATTTTCTCCAGTTTCTAAGAAGGACTCATTCAGAATTATTATGGCATTGGTAGCTCATTTTAATCTAGAGCTGCACCAAATGGATGTAAAGACAACATTTTTAAATGGAGATTTGGCAGAGGAAGTTTATATGGTCCAACCAGAAGGTTTTAAGGAAAAAGATAAGGAAAATATGGTCTGTAAACTTAAGAAGTCTATTTATGGACTAAAGCAAACTTCAAGGCAATGGAATATAAAATTCCATCAGATTATATCTTCTTTTGGATTCATTGAAAATTTGTCTGATCAATGCATCTACATGAAGATCAGTGGGAGTAAGTATATTTTCCTTGTCTTATATGTTGATGATATCCTGTTGGCTAGCAGCGATATGGGCTTACTTGTTGAGACTAAAGGTTTTCTGTCTGAAAATTTTGAAATGAAAGATATGGGAGAAAGTACCTTCGTACTTGGCATAGAGATATGTAGAGACAGAAAAAGGGGACTACTGGGACTATCTCAAAAAGCATATATTGATCGTGTTCTCAAGCGGTTCAATATGTCTACCTGTTCAGATGGGGATTTTCCCATGAGCAAAGGAGATAAGTTAAATAAGGAACAGTGTCCAAAGAATAATTTTGAAAAAGGCTTTATGAATAATAAGCCATATGCTTCTGCAGTAGGGAGTTTGATGTACGCATAAGTTTGTACTCGACCTGATTTGGCCTTTGCAGCGAGTGTCCTTGGTCGTTTTCAGTCTAATGCTGGTCCTACTCATTGGACAGCAGCAAAGAAGGTTATGAGATATTTAAAGAGGACCAGGGATTATATGCTCATATATCGTAGTGGTACTACACTTGAGATAGTTGGATATTCCGATGCAGATTTTGTTGGTTGCACTGATAATCTGAAGTCTACCTCAGGATATATTTTTCTATTTGCAGGAGGTGCCATCTCTTGGAGGAGTGCTAAGCAGACACTTATAGCTACATCGACCAAGCATGCAGAGTATGTAGCTTTATATGAAGCTACTCGTCAAGCCATGTGGATGAAGAACTTTATTTCTGGCTTGAAGGTTGTTGATTCTATTACTAGACCTATTTTGATACACTGTGATAACAGTGCTGCAGTGCTCTTTGCAAAGAATAATGATAAATGTGGTGGTTCTAAACACATAGAATTAAAGTTTTTGTTGGTGAAGGAAAAGATCGCTTCTAAAGACATCACAGTTGAGCTCATTTCGACGGTTTACATGATTGCATATCCTCTGACAAAGGTTTTGCCAGTGAAGTTTTTCCAGGACCATGTGTCGTACATGAGTGTTGTTGAGTCTTTCGATGTCATTAGCTAGTGATAGATTTTTCACTTGTGCTTTATATAAACTTTGTTTATGTTTTGATTTTGTCTAGACATGATTATTAATGAATACCATGGTTATTTTTTATTCAGCATTTATTCATTACTATCATTGTTGTATTGCATTTTACATGACATGTCATTGATAAAGGGCGGTATTAAGCAATATGAACGGGGCAGTTTTAGTCATAGTTCAAGGCGGTGTGCTAAAGAGTGATATTGACCAAAAGGATATGTGGCGGGTTGCTACGGTAAATATTAAGGTTTATTGCCTGTGAGGTATATCAAGGCAATTCAGGACTCACATGAAATTATATTTTCATGCATTCATCTCAAGGCGGTTCATGTTGTTAAGCAAACCTTTGTATGTGACTGACAGAAGGTTGTACGCTTATTGTTGAGGTGTACTTTCCGCTGTTGTTCGACATTGGTAAGCTAGGTGACTGGATCAAAGTATATGATGGGTTTTGTAATTGGATTCCATGGCCACACTGACCAATTGGTGATTTATAATTAATGTAGCCCAAGTGGGAGAATGTAAGATATAAGTGGGATACAATTAAATATAATATCGGTTTGACAGTTGTTCAGTGGGAGTCCAACTTATAGGTGGACTAATTTTAGTCTGTTATGAGTTGAACCAAACTGGTTCATTGTGTGACTAAACCAGGTTTGGGGTTTGGTATTCTTATATATACCATTGATTAGAGTCCCTGCAGTCACGGTAACTTTTCCTCTCCTGTTCCCATAATCAGAGAAAAGCATAGGAATCTGCCGGAGACTGTAGAAGACTCGAATCACAGTGAAATTCGGCGGAGAACAATCTTCAGCGAACGGATATGTTTATTACTCCTTTTTATTTGTACCATTGTGTTCTATACATTGTATGGAGATCCTAGGGTTACTGTAAACCCTAATGGGATGTTTTCTCTGAATGGGTTGATTCTAGAACCCACAAAGAGACAAAATGAAATTTACATGGAGGTCGTAGGTGATGGTGGAATAAGAGGCTTCAGGTGATGAAGATGGAATGGCAGAGGAGGAATAGAGGTCTTACAGACGGTGGCGGTAATGGCAGTGGAATGGAGGGTTTACAGATGTGGCTGAGTGGAGGGTTTGCAGATGGTGGCGGTGGAATATCAGATGGATGGAGGTGGAACAGGGGGTCGCAAGCGGTGGTGGATCATCCTTGATTCAGTAGATTTTCTTTTCTTGTCTGATTTACTTCTGATTCCACCCTTTAATTCCTCTGACGAATTATCCACGAACCCAAACGTGAACCATCTTGTCGATACCAGCAAAGAGGAGAAGCGGTACAAAGGGAGCAATTCGATTACCATCTTGTAGATCCCAGAAAAATGTGAGCTTTGTCGTAGTCTCCAATCACCCAAACGTTGTTGGTCGTCGTCGTCGACGGCGGCCATGATGAGCAGATCAGAGATCAGAGTTTGTCCTGTGACGAAACTTGGTGTAGAAGAAAACCGGAGAAGAAAAAGAGAAAATTTCTTTAAACATTAGGGTTTTTGGAGTTTTTGGTGTTGAAGGGTAATTTGGTCATTATATAATTTGCTAGGTTGCCACATCATCACTTTACAGACAACTTTGTTAAGTCAGGACTTGTGTGATACATATTTAATATGTGAGGGGGGTTGAATGACATTATTAGGCAAGTTTGGGATTAGGTGAATTAAAAATAAAATTAAAGGGGGATGGTGAAATTTTCCCAACTTTAAAAGAAGGTGACAATAAGATAAGATTGGCGGGTGTTTGTCCAATCCTTTCTCATCCCCTCTATCAAGTATAGTAGACTTTTGTCTAGGTTTGTCAAAGCAGTCAACTAATAAATTATAGGAAATAAATTATTAGAAATGGATTTTAATTATGCAAACCAATCTGTCCATAATTGATTATACTATTGGTTTTTATATTCATTGGCTTAATCCTGCTAACCATGTTACAATGAAAAAAAAAATCCTTAGTCCATATTATACTATGATTGGCCATTATTTATTCTACATTCACCACATAATAACTTATTTTAAGTTCTTAATTAAAAAACCTTAGTCTAATGAAGTGATCGAATGAGAAACATTTAGAAATTTAGGGGTTAGACCTTTAGTGATTTAGCTTAATTGTAATCAATTGGTCTCGATTTTGGTCCATAATCAATCAATGCGGTTGGACGACTGACAGGTTGCAACCTTACTAATACGTGCTTACGTATCTCAAGTTCGGATCAAAGAAGAAAGAGAGAAAATAGGGAAGAAACAAGATAGGAGTTAAGAGGGAAGAGATTGGGTCTATCGAGGGAACCTCCTCCACCTTATTGGAGGAAGCCTACCTCTATCTCATAGGAGACAATTTAGGGATTCAATTTAACGTATTTGATAATTCATAAGAGCCCATATAAATATGCATTCCAAACGGTTACAATAACTAACCCCCAAATGGCTAACCCATTCTCTACATATTCCCAGGTATTAATTTAACAGTACTTCTGTTTGAGCCTAAATCCGACACGTTTACTAAATGATGTGGGTCAATGCAGATTTTAATCTATCGATCCGATTCGAGAAACATGATGCAGGCTAAAAATTGACACCCCTACTTACACGACCTTCAAATCTGCAAGCATCTTCCAGTTGGAATCCTGGATTTTGATCTTTGATGAGCACAACCGTCCTAATTAACCCAATATAAATCTAGAAGCAGAGCCGATCCAAACATGCCCATATGAACATGTTTGCCTCCAAATTGAATTTGAGTATCTTGAACCTGATTAGAACAAAATTTGATATCTTTACCTCTTCTCTAAAATAGGATCAAGCATAACAATAAAAAATTGATCAATTATCATAGGGAGGAAAGAGTGACCAGTTCTCAATTAACCCTAGATGATATTTGAATCCATTTTTGTATGCAATTACTATCTACTGTGGAGCTCCTACAGGAATTCAGAATAAGTAAAATTAAAGTAATATAGAGTTCAAAGGTTTACTTGCATTGCGACCTATAATTGTGAAGATGTTGAATAGTGACAAGTAACCACTTTACTTTCCAAGAATGTAAACAGGGAAATTTCATAAATAAATAAATAAACAGGCAATTTAAGAGGCAATTGCCTATCCATAATATATTTAATCAATCAGATCCCTAAGTATACAACTTCGGACCCAATGTTTGGATCAGCATCAGGTACTCCTATGATAGTGGTAATGGCAGTAGTGTTGCTGCTGTCACCGAATTTGCTAGCGTGCCCATATTCTACAAGACAAGTATAGAAAATTAGTGGAGCTAGGCTAGTATGCTCGGGGTCTGCTCTAATGGTAAAGTCAGCAACAGAGCAAGCAGTATAGAGTCTGGCCAAGGAGACAAGCTCTAAGGGCATGGGGATGAAGGAATTCAAGAAAGATGTAGTAGCAATATGATCACCAGTAGGAAATTCAGAAAATGTTATCATGATCCATACCTTTTGGCCGTCTTAGGAGTTATATAGAGAAAAGAGAGTTCCAGATAAACTTCCATCTTAACCGCCTAACTGCTAGGAGCATCTGCAACAATCTCGCACGATCATTGGATGAAGATCCAACGGCTAGTCTCAATACCGTGTCCCTGTGATCAACAGTTCTTGCATCTGCTGACGTGGCTATATCAAGAATAATGAAAGAACCACCCATGTGACTCGCACGTGCAAACCATCGTAACTATACATAGGTAAGTCATGATAGTTGCGACATGGATAACTCACCAGATGATGGCGAGACCTATCACTTTAGCTAGATGATCCAACGAGATGCAACTCGCCAACGACAACAACTGCCAACTCGTGCAGAAAGGTGGATTAAGAGATCCAAACACGTGTCACCCTTCTGTGCACTGACGCCTGGGGACACGTGTCTCCTCATAACTGGAGGACGAAATATGACGTTAACAGTTGCCCCTTGTCATAGTATACTCGACGAGTGTGATGAGACAATCCTTTTAAGAGTCGTATTTCGTCTCGCTAACCATAGTAGATCTCGTAGAACAATCAAAATCACAAGTCATTCCAAAGCTTGTTAGGTGACCTCGCATCAAGTTAACCCTTGATAATGCTAAACACGGGTAACAAAAACTACACTTGTAACGTGCCACGTCGCCCGTGCTGTAACGGCATTTCTAAAGAATATTCCCATAGCCTTGTTCGTGCATGTCCCATGTTCGCATGAAATTTGAAGCGCCAAACTCTAATTCAAAAGATCAATAGGCACGACATGTGTCAATTCGATAGTAGGTACTAACAGAGCCACAAACCGTAACGCCAAGAAGCAGTTATGTCTTCTCCTTTTCAAGCCAGTCATTCAATGCGAAGAAGCGTTTCAAGGCGCACATCTTGTCATCTAGGTTCATGATTCTTGTAGCGATGATTACATATAATGGCCTCGAAACTTATTGTATAAGTAAATTGTTTACTGGACGAAATATCTTCCTAGCAGTTTTGATTTCCTGACTTCGTAGAAAACTCAAAGGATTCCTTCTTCTTTGCCTCCGTCGTCTTTACCAATTGCAGAGAACTTCATTCCCGGATCGACTTTCATTGGAGAAAATACTCACAGCCTGCATACTCTCAGTTCAATTTCCATCGAGAAACCAGTAAGTCCTGCCCCTTTACCTTCGTAATTTGCTTTTTCAGGGGAGTTTTCAAGTTCTCGAGTGTTCGGTCTTCTAGGTAGTTGGTCCCCATTATCATTCTACCCATCCGTAGGTGTAAGTGACTACTCTCCCTGTAGGAACAAAATGTGTTCCCGCACAAGAGCCATAGAACAAGACCTAGGAGCCCCATCATCCTCGGAAGAAGCCACGCCTATCCCTCAGACCTTAAATACATAGTTGCGAGGTTGAAAAATGATCTCAACCTGTTTGATCCAGATTTTGAGCGAGTTCTCGACAGCCTCCCAACTATATAATTGTCAAATACCTAAAGAGGATGAGAGGGCTTGCTCTAAGAACGTTGTCGAGACGTGCATGTACTTGGTGTTGGAACCTTGGCCAAGTTGAGATTGTCATTGCCAAGTTGAGATTGTCATTGTTGGCAACTTTGAGTTGACAAAGTGATATGGAGGAGAGAGAGTGTCTGAAGTCCCACTGGCAGACATGATGACTGGGAAAATGCTCTAACAGCAGTTGATGTGAGAGAACAAATGATGAAAGCTGATAAGAAAGTCCAGATGAAGAGAGAGAAAGAAGAGAGAGAAAGAAGAGAGAGAAAATGAGGAGAGAGAAAGAGGAGAGAGAGTGGTGGGGACCAGGTGGGTCCCACCTTGGGTGGCCAGGCCAGCATGGCAGCCAGCAAGCCATGCAGGCAAGCCCAAGCGCATAGCACAGCAGGTGCCGCACATGGGGGAGCCACGCACAGCAAAAGCCATGCGCACAGCACGGCAGCGCAGCAGCATGCCGCGCACAGCAGCATGCCGCGCGCAAGGCCATGCGCGCTGTGCCATGCCGCAAGGCTTGCTCGGCAGCAAGCAGCACCGCAAGCAGCAGCGCTAGCGATGCCACGCGCGCGCCGCAAGCTAGCGCAAGGAGGCTCTCGGCATGCACACTAGGTGTTCGACCTAATCCCACAAAGAAGAAGAAGTTTTGAACCTTACTGGAAAAAAATCGACTTACAGGGCATTACCACACATTCACAGGGGTATTTTTGTCATTTGGAAAAGGGGCATATTCGATATAAATGGCTCAGATCAAGCCACGTCTTCAAAATTCCAAATCGACGATCCACAAGAAGGCGGGATCAGGTGTTGCGTAGAAATTGCGCTCAGATCCTTGCGCGATGCTTCCCATTGGTTGGAGGAAACTTAATGTTGTGGTTCGCGTCGCATGGAGGCGAGTCCCTGATTCAGTGTAGTGCGCGCTTGATACAGCGGCGCCAAAGATGCTCATCCAAAGGATGTTGTCTCTCCCGATCGCGCCTGACGTGATGAGGCCAATCGGAGGGACCAGGAAAGATCCCGCGCCTTTCTAACCGATCCAACGGTCGATTTCCAAAGATTCCTTCTCCGCCAATAGAAGTTCGACAACGGTGTACGGTGGGTCAGAGGCGAGCGAGCTACGGTGCTTCGCACCGCATGGAATCAGCCCAGAAGTTTCCTTTTGGAATAATCTGATCGGCCGAACTTCAGATGGCCATATCTTGGCCGTTCGATCTCCGATCGAGGCGATTCAAAAGCCCACGAGCTTCTCTCTTCGAGCTGAATCTGTTAGAACAAAGAAATAAGGTTTTTGAAGAGATGAGCTGCGGGTTTTGGGGGAAAAAGTGATTTGGGGCTTTCTTTGAAGAAAAAAATCCCTCTCCACCTTCTTCCATCTGATATACATGAGTATTTGAGTAGTTTGGAGGGAAGTGTGAGCATGAGTGATAGCTTGATGTGAATGATGGTGTGCGAGATGCATTGGAAGAATGTCGAAGTTTCATTTTATTGAAGAAGCGTATCTATCACTACTGGAGAGCTTGAAACATCTATTTTGTGAGCACCAAACTTGTTGTGATCACGCTGGGAAGGTAATCACACGCGCAAACCTTATGTTGTGAGATGCATTATGTTGGGAAGGGTTTGTACACATTTCATATTAATTTCAATGTAACCTGTCAAGTTGGGGCTTGACAGGATTGAGGGTAGTTGCCCAGAATTCCAAGTTGCAGCTTGGATTACATTGGTGGTATAGCACCAAGTTGTTGTAGCAGCAGAAAACTATTGAAGTAGCGTATTGGGTATAATACGAAACCCTGGTTAGGGTATTGCCCCATGGAGTAGCCATCACAGTGTGTGATAGGTGAACCACGTTATATGGTGTGTCTTGTGGATGTGAATATTTTTGTTGTGTATGTAAAGTGCGTGGGTTATAGGTCTAGGTATACACACTAGGTAGGCCAAGCCTCTGGTATGGATACCTATAGGTGTGTGGCATGGTGTGTTACACGAAATGTGTAAATGAACAAATATGTGAACTAGTCAGCTCAAGGCAGCACAGCTAAGACAGACAGCTCAAGGCAGCAGTGTTCAATCAGTCAGGACATACCTCATATAGTTGAGAAGATTTTTAGTGGGTACTGATTCACCCCCTCTCAGTGTCAACCTGGGAATCACACTTGGAGTATTTCAAATCTGGGTTCAAAATCCCCATACCCAAAGAGGCGAGAGACATCCTAGAATACTACAACTTGTCTCCTGCGTAACTCCATGCCAACCCCTGGACTTCGATTATAGGATTCATAGCCATGCTCCGGGGACTCAGGATTCCTACGATAGTGTCGTTGTTCTGGAGTTTATTCGTCTTGAATAAGGATGACCCGAAGATCCATCCTTCTACAGGCTGGTATTTCTTTAAAGCGAGATTAGGGGCTCCCAAAGTAGCAGTCACGCGAAACAAAATCTACAACTGGCAGACGAAGTTCTTTTTTGTCAGTCGAAGAGACGGGAAGCCCATGTCGCCCCCCAATGCTTGGTGACTTCCAAAGGTTGGCAAGAAGAATCTGTCGTCGAACCTAATAGTCGATGAGAGGGAGAGTCGAGATATGATAAGGACATGCGACCCCATTCCCTATTCGAAACTTGCTCAAATGGATTTGGGTGACCCTAATGATAGCGACGAAGAGCAAGCCATGCCAAAATCCTCAAGTACCCGCGATAAACCTTTCGCAGTTCCTAATGAGTCAGCGGAAGATGCTAGGGAGGAAATTTCTGGTAGGTTTCGCCCCTATTGCTGAATTGTGTTTTAGTTTAATTGTAACTGACAATTAATATATCTTCTTGTTTTGCAGTGGGGAGAAAAGAGCTGGGCGCCGACGAGATCGCGAACATGCTTGTAAGTCAAGGTCAGGGTCAAAGACAGAGAAAACAGCCTACTCAAGAAAGCGCGGGTGACCAAGATGACGGCGATTAAGTCTCCCTCAATGAGATGGACCACCTAGGTGACTGCCAGGCAAGTTTGCAGTCGCAGCCTCCTCGCGAGGCTCCTAAAGAGGTTGCCTGTTACACCCTAATTCCGACTGAACCAAAAGTGTGAGTAAACCGTCACTATATCGATGGTTCACACCAGGACCTCAATAAGACCGTGTCCACTCATACAAACTATTGCATATAACCATAATCAGAATATAATAAAAATACAGCGGAAGTCTTAAATAGAATGAACTGAGTGATCTATTGATAAATTTAATAAAATATCCAGTAATTCAAATACTGAGGCATAATTAAATATCCTTACACCAAATGTATCTCCAACCAAAAATAAACAAAATAAATCAAATCAACACCATAGAGGTACACGCAGAAAGGGCACTCGCATGAAGCGTCATGCTTGTCCTCTCCTGCTTGCACGTCCAAAGTAGCCACGCCTCTGTACGCTAGAGCATTCATGTAATCATCCACCATGTAACCTGCATCAACATCTAAAAACATGTATATATACAAGGGTGACCTCACAACTTAGCTCAATAAGACAATCAGACAATGCAACAAGCATATGCATGAGTAACATTCACATTATGGTCAGGTTTAAGTTTGCAATGTGTTATAGAAAGGATTGGCAGCCACCGCACCTCTATACACGAGTGTGTGAAGCACCCCAATGGATAAAACACCATTATTGTCCCACATGCACCCACCATGGAATAGAGATAGAGCTAAGGCGTCCGGATCAAACACCGCCAACACCTCCCCTGATACTCTACTCATACCAACATGTAAGTCCCTATTGGCGAGGGCTTGCAAACTAGGCTCGCAATTAACCAATCCTATATGTCATCACAGTATGCCCTATCCCAGTACAGCTCCCTATGGCATAGAGATAGAGATAGAGTCTAGTGGTCAGGCCGGAGACCACAATGCCACTTCCTCCCCCTGATACCCTATCCGCACCAAGCATGCTAAGACAGAACGATACGAAAGGTGCTAGTGTGAGGAATGATCCTAGACCTCCAATCCTTTCCATTCCACACACTAACGAAAATAATCACATGCCTAACAGTCACATCCTAGCATATCGAGTATGCATGAACAATAATAATAACTGAAAGTAAAAGATGACATGCGAGTATGCACAAACATCATACCATAGAATCATGGATATTAACAACGTTTTACTGTTTATTAGATTATTAGGGTTTAGGTCCGATTCCCTTACCTGACGCTTGATTGATAGCTTGCTCCGCCTCACAAGGTCCAAACTTGCTATCACAAGGTTCTACACGATATTAGGATTTAGTTAGAATAGTTTTCTTAGGGTTTACGTTGGTCGAAAAACCAACGGGATTATAAACACTCCTCACAAAGCATACCGATCGCAATACCAGTCGCGGCACTGTGGGGAAACCTACGACCGGTATGGTTGATCGGTCCCCACAGACTGGTCCCCGAGAGGTACCGGTCGCAGTACCGGTCGCATAGGGTGCGACCGGTATGGTCGACCGATATGTCTCTGGGAGACCATACATCCGGTTTTCACCTTCCGTCTGTCACCCCTTATTAATTCTAGGGTTTCTCCTACACATTTTAGGTCTGAGCACTGAGTTAGAGTTGTTTCCAACTCCATTCAAGTCCTAATTTCGACGATCTTCAATCGAGAACTTGAATCTAGGGTTTACCGACTAGATTAGGGTTTTGACGACAAAAACAGGGTTTAG
This sequence comes from Protea cynaroides, assembly GCA_028583415.1. NCBI lineage: Eukaryota > Viridiplantae > Streptophyta > Magnoliopsida > Proteales > Proteaceae > Protea > Protea cynaroides. The sequence continues at coordinate 65,146,110 of CM053268.1, read as the reverse complement.
ATCAATACCTTGCTTTGCATGGTATTGATCCAATCATAACTAACCATCCTAGAATGATTAAAATAGAGGAAGGTTTAAGAACTTATCGTTGGTTTGTGGTAACGTGTTCTTCGTCCAACGGTAATGGCGACTCTTCCTTCTCTTCCTAGCTTCTTCTCCTTCTTCAGCCTCTTCTTCTCTCTAGGGTTTGCAAGGATCAATGAAAGGAATTTTAGGAGGTTTAAGGGTCCTTATATAGGCTAAGGTTAGGTTTAGGAAGCCTCCTAACATTAGGAAAGTCCTTTGGTTCGAAATTTAAAAAGTGGAACCCGTAGAGATCCTTTTTCGGATCTAAGTTTGCGCAGGCCATACCGGTCGACCATCGACCTGTACCATTGACCGGTATGAATTATTTCATACTTAAATCAGTCCATTTTCATACCTTCTTGTCATTCGCTCGTCCCGTCTGGCCCGGTGATAATTGGAAGACCTGTTACGACATGAATTCAAGGTTTATATGGGGTTTATGGAGTGCGGGTCTTACAACTCTCCCACCCTTAAAAGAAATTTCATCCCCGAAATTTGCATGTAGGTTTCACATTGCCCCTGTGGGCAAGACGGCTCCAAGGGAGCCAGAGGACTTGGTGGAGGTCCAGCCTCCCGCGTTGCACCAGCCCTCTGGAGTTTCTGGGGAGAAAGTCAGCGAAGAGAGACAGTCCCAAAGTGGGACCCCTCCAGATTTGCCTCCGTACAGTGAGGGTCCAATTAGGAGGGAAGAGATCCTAGTGTCAGGGAGTAAGAGGATTAGAGAGTCGCCGGCGCGATCATCTTTGGGGGGACCTTCGGAGACTCACTGCCCGGGGGGCATGCCCAATGACTTTCCCCTAGTCCAGGTGGGGCGTACTGGCCACACTGGACAATAGGGAAGCAGTCAAACCTACTGGACCCAGAAGTGGCACGGCAGTTGGGGAGCGGGATCTGTCTCCCCTCCACCGAGGACTTTTACCAGCGATCAGAGTGAGCTGAGCTCTATCGCATATTGGAGACAAACATTGTTCGGGTAAGTCTTTGCCCTACCCCCACTTACTACTTTTGGGATAGTTTTACTTTCAATCATAGTTTAAGCGTGCTAACCCCCAATGTGTTGCAACTTTACAGAGTGCCCAAGCCCTGGCGAGGGCAACCTCAGCGGCGCTATCCACTGTCTGGAGCTGGAAAGGAACAGTGCCCTGGAGCGTGCTCGCTCTGCTGAGCAGACCAGGGACAGCACCATCGAGGCGAGACGTGTATTCTCCGAGGCAAATGAAAACTTGACGGTAAAACGTGACAACCTGAAGCTGGAGATGGACACCCTGTGGGTTTGCAGTAGGGCCAAGAAGGAGCAGTTGGAGGAGAGCCTCCAGGTGGAGAAGGACAAGGCTCTCCGAAAAAGAGAATGCCTGGAAGACTCCCTGAAGGTGGAAAAGGCGATGGCCAAGGTGCTTGTCACACCCCAATTCTGGTCTAACCAGAATAGTGTGAAGAACCGCCAATAAACCAACTGTTCAATCAGGATCTCGTATAGGTCGTACCCACCATATCAAACCACACACACATTCCATAGTAATAATCAGAGATAAATAACGAATAGCGGAAGTTTTATAAATAATGAACTGGGGGTCTAACAATGATAAATAAGTATTTAATCCAATTATCTCCAAATAACTCAAGACATAAAAATAAATAATCAATTATATATTCGATGTTCCAATTATAACTAAACTTAAGCAAAAACACATTGGTTGCACTCGCATGATGAATCATGCGCATCTTCTTCAGCTTCTACGTCCATCGCAGCAACGTGTCCATAAGTCGACGCATTCATATATTCTTCAACAGTAGGACCTGCATCATCAACTAAAATATTCGTCGTCGAGAGGGTGAGCACACATCACGGCTCAGTGAGCAAACAAAATAATGCAACAAACATATGCATGCATTCAATTCATATCTTTGGTCTGATTTTTAAGTTTGTAATGTGCTATAGAAAGGTTTGGTGGCCCCCACACCTCTATACAAGAATGTGTGAATCCGTCTAATGGATCAAACACCATTGATGTCCCACATGCATCCTCCATGGAATAGAGATAGAGCTAAAGTGTCCGGATCACACACCGCCAATACTTCCCCTGATGCCCTACCAATACCAACACGTAAGCCCCTGTTGGCGAGGGCTTGCAAACTGCACTCATAACTAACCAATCCTAATGCCATACAGTGTATCCAAGGCCTCACCCCAGCATCCCTCAATACGTCCATAGAGATAGAGCTAAGGCCCTCCGATAGAGTTAGAGACCACACGGTCCGAGACCACCTCCCCTGATGCCCTACAACGTAATAGTTCCGCTAAGGTAATGATGATACGACGATGTCAGTGGGCAAAACTTGAGTAGGGATAGAGCTAGAGTCTGGTGACCAGGTCAAAGACCACAATGCCACATCCTCCCCCTGATGCTCCACTGGCATCCAACACACTAACCATACACATACAATCACATGCATATTCCTATCACATCATCATTATGTTATAAATAAATAGAAATAAATATGCATGAACAGTAATCAGAAATATTAGATGTCATGTGAGATGCACATTACAAGCATACAAGCATAGAATCAATCATGGCATTCAATAAAAGTAAACAGTTTATTATTAGCCAGTTTGTTTAGGTCTTGTTCCCTCACCTGTTAGCAAAACTTGATCTTCTTCCAAGCCTTGTAATTCCCTTTCAATCAATTTAACAACCTAAAAGTTATATGAATTTAAGTTAGGGTTCATATGTAACATGTTACAGTAGTTAAAAATCGAAACAGAGCATTGATAGGTGTCTGATTGGTCATATTATCACACCCCAATATTGGCTGAACCAGAAGTGTGAGTGAACCATCAATAAACCAACGGTTCACACCAGGATCTCAATAAGACCGTGTCTACTCATACAAACCATTGCACATAACCACAATCAGAATATAATAAAATACAGCGTTAGTCTTAAATTAAATGAACTGAATTCTCTATTGATTATTTAAACAAAATATCCTATTATTCTCCACATTAAAGCGTAAATAAATATCCTTACATCAATTTGTAAATTCAACTGAAAATAAATAAATAAACTAAACAATTTCTAGAGGTACACGCAGAAAGGGCACTTGCATGAAGCGTCATGCTCGTCCTCTCCTGCTTGCACTTCTAAAGCAGCAACACCTCCATACGTCGGAGCATCTATATAGTCCTCCACAGTATAACCTGGATCAACATCTAAAAATAGTGTGTACACAAGGGTGACTCACAACTTAGCTCAGTAAGACAATCAGACAATGCAACAAACATATGAATGAGTAACATTCACATTATGGTCTGGTTTAAGTTTGCAATGTGTAATAGAAATGATTGGCGGCCATCGCACCTCTATACATGAGTGTGTGAATCCGTCCAATGGATCAAACACCACTGTCATCCCACATGCACCCACCATGGAATAAAGATAGAGTTAAAGCATTCGGATCAAACACTGCCAACACTTCCCCTGATACCCTACCCATACCAACATGTAAGCCCCTATTGGTGAGGGCTTGCAAACTAGGCTCGCAACTAACCAATCCTATATGTCATCACAGTAGGCCCTATCCCAGCACAGCTCCCTACGGCATAGAGATAGAGCTAGAGTCTAGTAGCCAAGCCAGAAACCACAGTGCCACTTTCTCCCCCTGATACCTTACCCACACCAAGCATGCTAAGACAGAACGATACGAAAAGGTGCTAGTGTGAGGAACGATCCCAGACACCAGGTCCTTACCATTCCACACACCAACGAAAAAAATTACATGCCTAACAGTCACATCCTAGCATAGCGAATATGCATGAACATCAGTCCATAGCATCGTAATTATTAACAACGTTTTACTGTTATTAAATTATTAGGCTTTAGGTCCGATTCCCTTATCTGATGCTTGTTTGATAGCTTGCTCCACGTCACAGAATCCAAACTCGCTATCACAAGGTCCTACACGATGTTAGGGTTATGTTAGAATAGTTTTTTCTTAGAGTTTACGTTGGTCGAAAAACCAACAAAGTCAAAACACTCCTCACAAAGTAGACCGGTCGCGGGTACTGGTCACAGGTACCGGCCACGGCACTGTGGGGAAAGGTGCTACCGGTATGGTCGATCGGTCCCCACAGACCAGCCTCTGGGAGATACCGGTCGCAGGTACCGGTCGCATAGGGTGCGACCGGTATGGTTGATCGGTATGTCTTCGGAAGACCATACACCAGATCCTCGCCTTCCGTCGGTCACCCCCTATTGATTCTAGGGTTTCTCCTATACATTCTAGGTCTTAGCACTGAGTTAGAGTTGTTTCCAACTCCATTCAAGTCCTAGTTTCGATGATCTTCAACTTAGAACTTGAATCTAGGGTTTACTGACTGGATTAAGGTTTGACGGCAAAATATGGCTTAGATCAATACCTCACCTTGTATGGTATTGATCCAATCATGACAACCATTTTAGAACGCTTAACGTAGAGGAAGGTTTAAGCACCTACCGTTGATTCACGGTAATCTGTTCTTCGTCCAACGGCAATGGCGGCTCTTTCTTCTCCTTCCTCAGCTCCTTCTCCTTCTTTGATCTCTTTCTCCTCTCTAGGGTTTGTGAGGATCAATGAAAGGGATTTAAGGAGGTTTAAGGGTCCTTATATAGACTAGGGTTGAGTTTAGGAAGCCTCCTAACATTAGAAAAGTCCTTCGGTTAGGAATTTGGAAAGTAAGACCCACAGAGATCCGTTTCTAGATCTAAGTGGTCTGCTGCGCAGGCTATACCAGTCGACCGGTACCATAGACTGGTACCATCGAACGGTATGAAATATATCATACTTTAAGGTCCATTTTCGTACCTGATTGTCATCTGCTCTTCCCGTCTGACCCGATGATGATTGGAAGACCTGTTACGACATGAATGAAAGGTTTAGATCGGGTTCATGGAGTGCGGGTCTTACACATATGGTCTTGTGCTGTATCGACCTTACTACCTACGGTCGCATATGGTGCGATCATAGCTGCGACCACATGGTTTCCTGAATCTTTCCAAATGCCTATGGTCGATCCATTGATCATGCTAGTCATGCTATGGTCGACCGTAGCTGCGACCTTGAGATTCTAGTCACAGACAACATGCGATTTGAGTTTTTCCAGGGTTAAATTCTCTGCTCTTCAATTGGGTTTATCTTAAGAACATCTTATGGCCACCAGTAGTTGTTTCTTATCAACCCTAATCATCAAACTCAATCCTCACAGTTATCCTTGGGATTTTCTCAAGGAATCACATGGATCATAATAGGTTAATATTTTTTATCTTCCATAGAAGTCTTATTCCATAAAGTTTACATCTCCAGAGATTAGGTTCATACCTTTGACTATGATAGAGAACAAATCTCTTCTCAACAAATCCTCTCCTTAGCCTTTTCTTCTACTCATTCTCTTCCTTCTCTTTCTCTAGGGTTTATTAATGTTCTAAAAGAGTGAAAAATGACTGAGAAACGTCCTTTATATAGAGAAAAACTCTCTATATAGAGTCCTCTAGAAATAGGAATGAAATACTCTTCAAATTAGAAAAGTCTTCAACTCGGAGCCTGATCTGGGGTCTCACGGTTGATGGCTGTGGTTGCAGAACCCGTCGACCATAGGGTCGAAATCAACGATCGTAGGTGTCACACCCCAATTCTGCACCAACCATAATGGTGTGGTGAACCGTCTATGATCCAACGGTTTAATCAGGATCTCGAATAGACTGTGTCTCTTTGCTTAAATCATACACATCCACAACCATAATCAGAGTAAATAAACAATAGCGGAAGACTTTAATATTAATGAACTGAGTATCTAACAGTGATATCATAAATAAAGTATCCAATTATCTCAAATAACTGGAGACATAAAATAAAATAAATTAATCAATTACATCTTCTGAATAATCCAACAAATATATCTAATCAAAGACGCATGAGTTGCACTTACACGACGAATCATGCGACTCCATCATAGCTTCTGTATCCATCGCCGCAACATGCCCGTACATTGGAGCAATCATATAATCTTCTACTGTAGGACCTGCATCATCAACTAAAAATATTTGACGTCGAAAGGGTGAGCACACTTCATGGCTCAGTGAGAAAACAAAACAATGCAACAAACATATGCATGCATTCAATTCATATCTTTGGTCTGGTTTATAAGTTTGCAATGTACAATAGAAAAGATTGGTGGTCACCGCACCTCTATACACGAGTGTGTGAATCCGCCCAATGGATCAAACACCATTGCCGTCCCACATGCATCCATCATGGAATAGAGATAGAGCTAAAGTGCTCGGATCAAACACCCCATGACACTTCCCCTGATGCCCTACCCATACCAACACATAAGCCCCTATTGGCGAGGGCTTGCAAACTGGGCTCACAACTAACCAGTCCTAATGTCAAACAGTGTATCCAAGGCCTCACCCCAGCATCCCTCAATACGTCCATACAGATAGAGCTAAGGCCCCCCGACAGAGTCAGAGACTACATGGTCCGAGACCACCTCCCTGATGCCCTACGACGTAACAGTTCTGCTAAGGTAATGACGATACGATGATGTCAGTGGACAAGACTTGAGTAGAGATAGAGCTAGAGTTTGGTGACCAGGATGAACCATAGTGTCACGTCCTCCCCCTGATGCCCTACTCGCATCAAGCACACTAACCACACACGTACATTCACATGCCTATTCCTAGCATCATAATCATCATCATGTTATAAATAAACTGAATTAAATATGCATGAACAGTAATAACAGAAATATTGGATGACATGTGAAATCCACAATACACGCATACATGCATAGAATCATTCATGGCATTGGACTCAATAAATAAAAATAGTTTATTATTAACCAATTAGTTTAGGTCTTGTTCCCTCACCTTTGGTCGATAGTAGATCCTCGTTCAAGCTTCGTAATTCACTTTTAAACCACTTAAAAACCTAACAAATTTATAGATTTTAAATTAGAATCAATTTCCAACAGTTTAAACCAACAGAAACTGAGGGGTCGCAGGTGTGGCAGCACCTGTGGTCTCAGTTTCTGTGACCACAGGGCGTGTGGTCTCAAGGTGTGGTCACATATCCTGCGACCACACATGCGACCTCACCCACCCTGGAAACTTCCCGAGGGCATGTGGTCGAATATGTGTGTCTCGTGTGGTCGCACATCATGCGACCACACGTGTGATGGTCTACTTTTCACTCTCAACTCCAATTCCTTTTTGCTTAGATTCCTTGGTTTATCATTGTGGTCCTTCCTATGATTGTTTAATGGCTCAGAACTAGTATTTTTATACATAATCCACATCCACATAAATTCCCTCCATGGATTCTCTTGGAATTTATCTACGGATTGATGATTTGGGTTTCACCTAAATCCTATCTCTTTCATGAACTATTCTAGGCTTTCAATTTAACATGGGGAATGTTTTCATACCTTAAGCTTGTTGAAGATTCAGAGTTTTCTCTGAATTTTCTTCCTCTTTAATCTTCCTCTTTAATTTTCCTTCTCTTCCTTCTCTTCTCTTTCTCTCACTTTCAGTTTGAGCTCTAAAAGGGTGAAAGAGGCTAAGGGACGTCCTATTTATAGAAAAAAACCCTCCATAATAAGCCCTACTGAGTTTAGGAAAGAACCCCTTCGGATTAGGAAGGTTTCCTAAACTCGATTCTGTCTGGAATCCGTATGGTCGGAGGTGGGGTCACAGAACCCGTCGACCACACCCTCTGAAACATGCGACCACACGACCTAAATTCCTGTGGTTGCATTATTTTGAGGTGTGGTCGATCACACCTGTTTAAGTATGCGACCACATGCTCATAATTGACTGTTTTTTGGTTAAATTTCATACCTGGTCTTTTGGTTTCTTCATGCACTTGGTCCACTTGGCCCAACCAAGATAAGAAGACCTGATACAAGGTGGTAAGACCGGTTAGCTCGATACGGGTCTTACAACTCCCCCCCTCTTATTAGAAATTTCATCCTCGAAATTTACACATACCTTCCGAGTCGAAAAGGTGAGGATATTGCTTTCGCATAGCATTTTCTTCTTCCCATGTGATCTCTTCTACATCTTGGCTTCTCTAAGTAACCTTAACGTAATAAATATCACGGTTGCGTAGACGTTGAACCTTTCGACTGGTGATTTCAGTTGGTGCTACTTCGAATGTCAAATCATCAGTTAGACCCGATGGATCCGCTGTTATAACGTGTGTTGGATCTCTGACGTACTTCTTCAATAATGAGATATGAAATACATCATGCATACTTGACATAGATGGGGGTAGTGCTAACTGATAAGCCACTTTCCCACGTTTAGCGAGAATCTCATATGGGCCGACATATCTCGGACTTAACTTCCCTTTCTGTCCGAATCGTTTTAAGCCTCGCATAGGTAATACTTTCAAGAATACCTTATCACCTACAACAAATTCAAGGTATCGACGTTGAGTATCTGCATATTGTTTCTGATGATTTTGAGCTGTTCTAACTCTTTCCTTGATAATGTCGACTACTCGACAAGTCTCTTCAACAAATTCTGGTCCAACGATACTCCGTTCACCAACTTCATTCCAAAACAAAGGAGTTCGACACTTCCTACCATACAGTGCTTCATAGGGTGACATCTGTATAGTAGCCTGATAGCTGTTGTTATAGGCGAACTCAATCAATGGTAGTTTCTCATCCCATGATCCCTTGAAATCAATAACACAGGCTCGAAGCATGTCTTCTAAAATCTAAATGGTACGCTCCGACTATCCGCCTGTCTGAGGATGGAATGCAGTACTAAACTTCAACGTTGTACCCATAGCCTTCTGTAATCTTTCCCAAAACTTTGAGGTAAAGCGTGGGTCTCTATCGGACACAATGCTTTTAGGTACACCATGTAATCTGACAATATTATCCACATATAGCTTGGCTAACCTCTCTAGGGTATACTGAGGTAGTATATCAATGAAGCGAGCTGTCTTAGTTAGACGATCTACAATCACCCAGACCTCGTCAACTACTCGGGGAGTCAATGCTAACCCGGTGACGAAGTCCATAGTGATGTAGTCCCATTTCCATGCTGGTTCTGGCAGTGGCTGCAACAATCCTACAGGTCTTTGTCTTTCAGCCTTTTCCCTCTGACAATTGAGGCATTGAGACACAAATTTAGCTACATCTTCTTTCATTCCTCTCCACCAATATAATTTCTTCAGATCGTGATACATCTTCGTACTTTCAGGATGTACCGAATAAGCGGTGGTGTGAGCTTCCTTCATTAGTCTGTGTCTAATATCCACGTCTTTGGTTTCAGGAACACATACTCTCCCTTTGTACTTTAGTACTTTTTCAACGTCCAAGGTGAACTCAGGAATAGTCCTACCTTTTTCGATGTCTTCTTGCACCGTTCTCAGATATGAGTCTGATTTAATAGCGGCCTTCACTTCATCTAATATATCAGGTATAATCTTCAATGTTGCGAACATATTTGAAAACTGATGAATAAACCCTTGGTTAGTTGATCCACCCTATGCATCTATCATGAACTGCTCGTTACCATGGTTGAATATTTTTCCTATAACACACATTGCTGCATTAGTGTTAACCTCTCCTTGGGATTTTATCATTGCTTTTCTGCTTAGCGCATCAGCAACTACATTAGCCTTCCCTGGATGATACTGGATATCAGGATCATAATCCTTTCAATAATTTCAGCCATCTTCTTTGTCTCATGTTCAACTCCTTTTGATTAAAAAGATAAGTGAGACTCTTATGATCTGACCTAATCTGAAATTTCTCTCCATACAAATAATGTCTCCATATCTTGACAGCATGTACTACTACTGCTAATTCCAAGTCATGAGTGGGATAGTTCTTTTCATGTGTCTTCAGTTGTCTTGAGGCATACGCAACTACTTGTTCTCCTTGCATAAGTACCCAACCTAGACGCATCAGTGTACAAAGTAAATGGTTGTCCTGGTATAGGAATAGTCAAGATGGGAGCAGATATCAATCTAGCATTCAATGTTTGTAAACCTTCTTCACATTTATCAATCCAAACAAACTTTTCTCCTTTCTTAGTCAAACTGGTGAGAGGTACGGCAATTCTAGAGTAATCCACGAATCGTCGGTAATACCCAGCTAGACCTAGGAAACTTCTGATTTCTACAACACTCTTAGGTGCTTCCCATTTCACAATGGCTTCAATCTTGCTAGGATCCACTTTAATTCCTTCAGCAGATACAACATGGCCTAAGAAAGCGACCTCATTTAGCCAAAACTCACACTTTGTAAATTTGGCATAAAGCTTCTCTTTTCTTAGTCGCTGCAGAGCGACTCTTAGATTCATGACATGAGTTTCTTTGTCTTTGGAGTAGACCAATATATCGTCAATAAACACAGTGACTGACGTATCCAACATATCATGGAATACCCGATTTATGAGTTCCATAAAAGTTATGGGTGCGTTAGTTAATCCAAAAGACATGACTAAAAATTCATAATGTCCATATCTTGTTCTGAATGCTGTCTTTGGAATATCACCTTCCTTAATCTTCAGCTGATGATATCCTGACCGAAGATCAATCTTGGAAAACACCTTGGCACCTTGCAACTGATCGAACAAGTCATCGATCCGAGGCAACGGATACCAATTCTTGATTGTAAGCTTATTCAATTCCCGATAGTCTATACACAGTGGAACGCTATCGTCCTTCTTTTTCACAGACAATACTAGCGCTTCCCATGATGATATGCTGGGTCTGATATAATCCTTGTCCAGTAATTCTTGTAACTGTACCTTTAGTTTCTTCAGTTCAGTAGGAACCATTCGATAGGGTGCTTTAGATACTGGTGCGGCTCCGGGTATAAGATCTATAACGAACTCTGTCGCTCGGTCGGGTGGTAGTCCTGGTAGTTCCTCAAAAAATACATCTGGAAAGTCACGCACAACATCAATATCTTCCTTTCGTGGTACTTCCTTGGTGAGATCAACTACGGATACTAGATACCCAACTCCTCCTTTCTCGAGGCATTTTCTAGCCTTTAATGCAGAGAGGATGAGTTTTCGTTTACGGGGAAGTTTGGTTCCCGCAAAACTAAACTCCGCTCCTTCCTTGTCTTTAAATGTCAATTTATTTTCTGCACATAATAGGTTTGCAAAATTTTGAGCTAACCAATCCATTCCCAAGATAACGTCAAAGTCTGCCATCTCGAGTTGAATTAAGGTTGCATCCAAAATCTTTTCGCCGATAAGAACTGGACATGGTCCATAACCTTTTTCTAGTTCCACTTCTAATCCCATAGGTGATCGCACAAGCAATTTGTAGTCTAAAGATCTGAGGGGTAGATTTAGCTTCTTTCCAAATGACACAGATATAAAAGAATGAGTAGCTCCAGAATCAAAGAGTACTTTGGCGGGTATCATTAATAGGTACGATACCTGTGATTTGTTTTAATTTAGTCTACATGCTCACACAAAGTAATACAAAATGAAAGGTTCAGGTCATACCTGTGACCACATCAAGCGATGCGACAGCATCCTCAGATGTAACTGCATAAACCTTTCCTTGCTGTAGCTGCTTCCTGGGCTTAGGACACTTCCTTGAATAATGTCCCATTTGATTATAGTTATAGTATTTTACTCCTTCATTATTTTGCTTTTGTTGAGGTTGGACTGTTGGAATAGTCTTGGTTGTAGCATTAAAGCCTTGAGTACAGAAGGGTTTAAATGTCTTTGTGTTCCCTCCGTTATATGAATTTCCATTTGGCCTTTTGATACCTCTATTCTGAGCAAAGTAGCTCTCCCTCTGGCTCGATTCTAGCACTTGAGCAATCTGTATGGCTTCATTATAAACTTTCTTTTCTAGCCCCAAAACATGCTCCCAAATGATTCCTCTAAGTCCCATGATGAACCTTCGGGTTATAGTATTTTCCTCCTGTATGTTAGAGGGAGCAAAGAAAAACAGCTCTTCATAACGCTGTTGATATGCATCCATAGTCATCTGTCCCTGATACAAACTCAGGAACTCTCTTTCCATAGCGTCTCTGAAACTTATGAGAAAATATTTCTCGAAGAATGCCTCTTTATAGATAGTCCAGGTCAATTTGGCGTGCTTTGTTAATAGATAAGTCCGAGTAGACTTCCACCAGTGGTGTGCATCACCTTTCAACATAAATGTTGCACACAGTACTTTTTCCTCCTCATTAACAGTCATCATCATGAAATTCCTTTCCATTTCATCGATCCAGTGAGCTGGCCACAAAGGATCCGCTGGCTTACCATTATATTCTTTAGGCTTCATTTTCAGAAAATGCTCGATCAGTCGAGAATGATCCAACTGATACTAAGCATAGGCCCCATATATATGTGGTTGATACTGGTAACTGCCTTGGGCTACTTCAGGGTTTTGTACTGGAGCTTGTACAATTGGCGTTTAAGGTGCTTAAGGTACCGTATTGCTATCCCTTGGTATGGTGCTAGCTTGTCTGGCTAGTATAGGTGTAGTATGTACAGCTGGAAAAGCCATTCTCATAGCATCTTGCATATCGGCTTGTACTTACTATATTTGCTACAGCTGTTGTGCTAGGTTCATTACTACTGTAGCCAAATCTGTAGGTGAGGCTGGTAAGTTTGTAGGATTAGCCTGGTCATTACCTCCTGGTGGTGCCACATTCTGATTTTTTTGTCCTTTAGGATTTTCATGGCTATCTTCCTCCACAGGTGGTGGTGGTGGAATTGGATTACGTTCTCGCCTGGTTACTCTTCGACCAGCCATTACCTGTTTTCGATGGTGGTAGTGTCTGAAAAATCATAGAACATGTGAGGCATTCATAATATACGTCATTCCCAGGTCAAAATCCAATTAATCAATGTAAAATTCTAATTTTCCAAGTCATATAGTCAAAATACTATATTTTCCATCGTGGGGTCGATGGTTGGGTCGCAATATGTGCGCCCACAGGGTATGCGACCTCACAAAACCCTGTCAACTCATCGAGAGCCTATGGTCGATCGTGTGGTCGCAATATGTGCGACCACAGGGTCCGACCACACAAAGTCTGTCAGCTCACCGAGAGCCTGTGGTCGATAGTGGGGTCGATCGTGTGGTCGCATATTTGGTCGAATTCTGCGACCACACGACCCCAAATCAGGTTTTTAAATCTGATTTTTGGAGTCATTTCCCACTTTCTCTTTTGCTTTCAACTCAACTCGCTTCCATTGAGTTGCTACAGTGTCGACCACTCGTGTTTGGTGATTCGTTCTGGCATTCACGACCTCCGCTCCGTTCCTTCAGGTATGTTCTCTACTGGTCCTCATTTTTAAGCTTTCAAAACTAGGTTTTTCTTCATTTATAGCGTTTTCTTCAAATTAAAATTTTTCTAACCGTAAAATTTGATTTTTATTGGGGGCTTTTGCTATTAGCCACCCAATGGATGAAAGCCCTCAAGAAAATTTGAGTTTCATTAGTTAGTTTTTTGAGAAACTTGAAATTTTCTATTTTTGACCTAAATTTTGGGATTTTTTCAAATTGTCAAAATTTCTTCAAATTTGATCTTCCTAGTTTAAATTTCCAACTGTATGAGCCTTGCAGGATGGTTTGGAACATATGTAAGTCCTCCTGCCCAACGGTTTGGGTGAAAAGTGAGGCTTTTGGCCAAATCATGCCGTTATAATGCCAAAATTTTGAGTTTTTCTCTATAACTAATATCTTGCTTGTTGGTCTGTGTCTTTGCAGATAACATGGCTCGTACCAAGGTCCCCAGAGTTCATGATCCTCTTCGCTTCCTGTCTAATGAAGCAAAGGCTCAGTATGCTCGTTATGAGCGTAAAAAGGTGGAAGGGGTCATTGTGTAAACCTGGATAGTTTAGCCTTGTTTAATGTGGAGGGTGCCTTTGGTGATATAGCTTGGCTCCCTATGATCTTGTATGAGGGTTGCACCTGTCCTGCACTGGTGAAGCAGTTTTATTGCAATCTTTAGGTAGAGGGTGACCCAAATGATACAGACAAGGGTAGGGAGCTCAGGATCACTAGTTATGTTAAAGGGGTGGAGATCTCCTTTAACTGCTAGGAGTTGGCTGATCTCCTGGGTATATCAAACGATGGTCCCTTAGTATACTGTGCACCTAAGGAACCCCAGTTCCTATCTGTGATGATGCGTGCAGAGATTGACCGCCAGCTTCTTAGGGATGATCGCTGGGAGATGAAGGAAATCAACCTACGGCCAGAACCTCGGGTGTACTGCAAGATTATTTAGCACAACCTGATTCCTCAGAGTAGCCACTATGAGAAGGTTTCCCAGTTGACCCAGTATCTCCTATACTACATCTTCACTAGGCAACCCGTCTGCCTTCCATACATTATCAACTGGACAATGCGCCATGCTACAATGCCTGGTCAGATGGGCAACCTGTCCTATGGGCGTTTGATCACTACCCTGCTCACTCACCTGCATATCGATTTAGTTGATGAGAGGATTCATGAGGACACCTTCTCGACTGACCTTGACTGGGAGGCCATCTGTAAGATGGGGATGCGAGATGCGAGATGCGCAGGTTAGTGACGACGAGAGGAACGCTATGGTGCGTCCCCGTACTTGGGTAGAGATCGCAGATGCTGAGGCGGCAGCAGCAGCAGCAGCAGAGGTCCATGGGGGTGATGCTGAGGATGACGATCGTATATTCATGGATGTAGATGCCATACCTCCTCCCTAACCACAGCATTCTACTGGAGCTGGCCCTTCTCGGGTTCCTTCCCACTCAGCTGGTCCTTCGCACCCACCACCTGATGGCGTAATGGGGCTGCTGCGTGAGATTCGAGAGGCCCAGTGTGCGACTGATTAGCGGGTGGTAGATCTGACAGCTAGTCTCCAGGTGACCCAGACTCAGGTAGCCTGGCTTACGAGGGTGTATGCTGAGGATTATGATCGAGATCGTGAGGCACCTCCTCCTCCAGCTCTATGATGCATATTTTTCTTTTTCCTTGTACTACAGAGTAACTGTCCAGATTGTGGATCGTACTCTGATTTGGATATATATATATATATATATATATATATATATATATATATATATATATATATATATATATATATATATATATATATATTATTTTTATTCGAAGTGTACAGGAAACTTGTTTCTCATCTTAATAGTACATTATTTTTTTTCCTTAATTTTTGTCTCATACAACACAGGTGCTCATGGTGTGTTCTTATTAAAGCTTTTAAATTTTTATCCTAACTCAGTTCACAAACTTTTGTGGAAGTATACAGGTTTAATAAACAGAGCCCGAGAGCTCTGATACCAAGTTGTCACACCCCAATTCTACACCAACCAGAATGGTGTGGTGAACCGTCTATGATCCAACGGTTTAATCAGGATCTCGAATAGACTGTGTCTCTTTGCTTAAATCATACACATCCACAACCATAATCAGAGTAAATAAACAATAGCGGAAGACTTTAATATTAATGAACTGAGTATCTAACAGTGATATCATAAATAAAGTATCCAATTATCTCAAATAACTGAAGACATAAAATAAAATAAATTAATCAATTACATTTTCTGAATAATCCAACAAATATATCTAATCAAAGACGCATGAGTTGCACTCGCACAACGAATCATGCGACTCCATCATAGCTTCTGTATTCATCGCCGCAACATGCCCGTACATTGGAGCGTTCATATAATCTTCTACTGTATGACCTGCATCATCAACTAAAAATATTCGACGTTGAAAGGGTAAGCACAGATCATGGCTCAGTGAGCAGACAAAACAATGCAACAAACATATGCATGTATTCAATTCATATCTTTGGTCGGGTTCATAAGTTTGCAATGTGCAATAGAAAGGATTGGTGGCCATCGCACATCTATACACGAGTGTGTGAAGCCACCCAATAGATCAAACACCATTGCCGTCCCACATCCATCCATTATGGAATAGAGATAGAGCTCAAGTGCCCGGATCAAACACCGCATGACACTTCCCCTGATGCCCTATCCATACCAACACGTAAGCCCCTATTGGCGAGGGTTTGCAAACTGGGCTCGCAACTAACCAGTCCTAATGTCAAACAGTGTATCCAAGGCCTCACCCCAGCATCCCTCAATACCTCCATACAGATAGAGCTAAGGCCCCCCGGCAGAGTCAGAGACTACATGGTCCGAGACCACCTTCCCTGATGCCCTACGATGTAATAGTTCTGCTAAGGTAATGGCGATACGAAGATGTCAGTGGACAAGACTTAAGTAGATATAGAGCTAGAGTCTGGTGACCAGGATGAACCACAGTGTCACATCCTCCCCCTGATGCCCCACTAGCATCAAGCACACTAACCACACACATACATTCACATGTCTATTCCTAGCATCATGATCATGATCATGTTATAAATAAACTGAATTAAATATGCATGAACAGTAATAACAAGAATATTGGATGACATGCGAAATGCACAATACACGCATACATACATAGAATCATTCATGCCATTGGACTCAATAAATAAAAACAGTTTATTATTAGCCAATTAGTTTAGGTCTTGTTCCCTCACCTTTGGTCGATAGTAGATCCTCGTTCAAGCTTTGTAATTTACTTTTAAACCACTTGAAAACCTAACAAATTTATAGATTTTAAATTAAAATCAATTCCCAGCAGTTTAAACCAACAGAAACTGAGGGGTCGCAGGTGTGGCAGCACATATGGTCTCAGTTTCTGCGACCACAGGGCATGTGGTCGCAAGATGTGGTCGCATATCCTGCGACCACACATGTAAGACCCGCACGCCACGAACCCGGTCTAACCTTCCATTTCGTGTGTAAGCACCCCATTTTTGCTACCCTCGGCATAAGTGAACCAACATGGCAGGTTTTCAACCTTTAACCCAAATATTTGTGATTCTCCACTGATCCCCATAGCAGGGTCATGGGCTATTATCTGCATGGATGCATAGGTCATAGAATTATCTTCGAAATGAGACCAGAATTGCTCAATTCTGATATCAAATGAAGAAGATATGACCATTTTAGTCGGATGATACATATAAGGGAGGTTTCTAAAATTATTATAAATAATAATAATCCCAGGGGCCTTCATGCAAATTATCCTAAGTCGGATTGCTTGAATTTCAAATCATCATATCTTGATCATCCGACATCGGATTCAGATGATTCCAAGACCATTATTCTTCATTCATGATGTTCTACAAAGTGGACGTAAAAAATCCCGAGTAGAAGTCACCAGTGGGTCCCATGCAAGCTTGCATGCAAAGTTATCATTAGAATATCAAAGCTTCATATCTTTTCCATTCTACGTCGGATTCAGACGATTCCAAGGCCATTGTTCTTCATTTGTGATGTCCTACAAAGTGGACGTGAAAAATCTCGGGTAGAAGTCTCCGGAGGGTCCCATGCAAAATTACATATGGAAATGGTCATTTAATATTCAAAAAATTCATATTTTGATCATCCAATATCCAAATCAATTGATTTCAGTCTCATTATGTTCCATTTTTAATGCTCTACAAAGTGGACGTAAAATATTTCGGTAGAAGCCTCCGAAGGATCTCATGCAGATGGTCAGCCAAATTATCGATAATTGGCCTGCTTAAACTTCAAAAATTCATAGGTTGGCCATTTTATTTCCAAATGAGTTGATTCAAGCTCCAATATTCTTCATTTTTAATGTTCTACAAAGTGAACACAGAAAATGTGGAGTAAAGGCTATCGGAAAATTCTGTATGAAATGACAGTGGAAGTAGCCCATGAAATGATAGAGAGAGAACCCAGTTAATTTTAGTCAATCCAGTCAACTCAGCTCAACCCAAGCTAGTCTTGACCCAACCCAGCCAACCCAGCTCAGTTCAAGTCAGTCCAGCCCAATCAACCCAAGTCAGACCAGCCTGGACCAAGTCCGTTTAACCCATGTGCAAGAATTTTATGATATTCCATATATATATATATATATATATATATATATATATATATATATATATATATATATATATATACACACATTCGGTTCAGCAGAAAAGGAAAAGATTGAGAAGATTTGAGAAAGGGAAGAAAGAGATCGAAAGGAGAAAGAGAGGAGGGCGGTGGAGAGAAAAGGAAGAAAATAAAAAAGGAGAAGAACGATAAGATTTGGGAAAGGGAAGAGAGAGACCGAAAGGAGAAGGAGAGAAGATCGAAAAAAAATATAATAATAAAAGGAAGAAAAGAAAGAAGAGAAAGGAAAGATCGGGGAAGGGGGAGAGAAGATCCGAAAAAAAAATAATAAAAGGAAGAAAAGAAAGAAGATAGAAGAGGAGAATCGAGAAAGTGAGAGAGGGGGCGGTGAGAGAAAGAATAAAAAAAGAAAAAAAAAAGAGAAAAGAAGGGAGAAGACCGAGAAGAAGGAGGAGGTGGAGAGGAGAAGAAAAAAAATCAGAAAAGAAGGGGAGAAGACAGAGAAGAAGGAGGAGGTGGAGAGGAGAGGAGAAGAAAAAAATAAAAAAAAATCAGAAAAGAAGGGGAGAAGACCGAGAAGAAGGAGGAGGTGGAAAGGAGAAGAAAAAAACAAAAAAAATCAGAAAAAGAAGGGGAGAAGACCGAGAAGAAGAAGGGAGGTGGAGAGGAGAAGAAAAAACAAAAGAAAACAAAACAGAAAGGAAGGAAAACCGAAAAGAAGAAGGAGGAGGTAGAAAGAAGAAGGAAAAACAAAAGAAAATGATGAGAAGGAGAGGGACCGAATAATAGAGATCGGTGGAGAGAGATTGAGGAGTGATTCAGAAGCAAAGCAAACCGGAGGAAGCAGCAAAAGAAGAGAGAGGAAGAAGCAAGATCGAGAAGCAGGTCAAGAGATGGGGAGGTAAGGACCCAACCTCTGTAATTTCTTTTCGAATAATTTTTCTGCACTAATATGCAAACCCAGCCATGCTCCCTGCTGTTCATCACCACTTGTCTGACTAACCACACTCAGCTACAAACCCCATAAAACCATTCACTTAACTACCCTCCACTTGCCTTCACACCTACAGATCCACCACTCTCCTTGCTCTTCTAACATCTCACACTACCCAAATCCGTGATAACACCATCCTTTAAAATCCCTCCCATGCAACCAAATCACCATACCCGTGGCCATCTTTTAATCCTCACTAAAGCCCTCCAATACAGCACATTCCTCCCATGCATGCAACTCAAACCTGATAAATCCTTATCAGGCCAGTTCACCATCTGATCAAGCTCTATGAAATCCTAACCATTTGATCAAATCTGGCTGCCATTACCCTTGCTGAAACCTACACCATCCGATCGGTCATATATGAGTTGAACTTTGATTGTTGTTGTCTTGGATATAATGTTTGACAATCATGGTTGTGTTAGGCATTGATGTTTGATAAAATTGGATGCTTGATCATGTTAGTATAGTGTTTAAACAAATTTGATCCTATTAATTTCAATATTGATCATGAATTTTGATATGGTTATGATCCTTTAGAGTTGTTGAAAGTGATCCGTCTATGGCTGGAATAGATTGAGTCCAATCTTGAATTTTAGATGATATTATACATGAATCATTAGATGATAATTCTGATTTTTTATCATGAGATGATATTAAATCTGTGCCATTGAATGATTAAATCTGATCTGGATCATGTGATAAAATTCTTCCCATCGATCTCAATGTTTCAATGTGAATTTTGATATGGCCATTTGATCACATTGATAAAAATTATTGGCCCTTGATCTTGGAATTTTAAGTGAAATTTTTGGGCCATTGATTTTGGATATTTTGATGATCAAATATGGACCATTGATCTTAGATGTGTTGATGTTTGAATCTAAACCATTAGATATTGATTATGAATGATTTAGAAGAATCCAAACGGTTAGATTATCATCATGTGTGATTTAAACCGTTGGATGATCATCATGAGTTAATTAGATGAATCTGAGCCGTTGATATTGGCCATTTTTGATGATTTCTGAGTCGTTGATCATGATGATCATGTTTTGATGAGATCCGACCATTAGATCCAAGATCTGATTTTGATGCATTAAGGAATTCACATTAGACCTCAACCATAGATCTAGAAAATCCCATCTGACATATTGAAATATATGTTGTTGGAAAAAACATGAGATGCCATGCTTTATTGCCATATTTGTCTGCCACATGCTTACTGTCATATTTAGATGCTTACTGCCATGTTTGGATGCATACTACCACTGCTATAGTTGGAATCTTTTCATTCGCCATATTTGTCTTGGAAAGAGATAAATTAAAAAATAGCAATTAGGGTAGAAAACCCAAAAAATGAAAAGAATAGCAATCAGGGTAGAAAATCCTAAAAATTAAAAAAATAGCAATTAGGGTAGAAAACCCTAAAAATGGAAGGAAAATAGCAATTAGGGTATAAAACCTTAAAATGGAAGGAAAATAGCAATTAGGGTAGAAAACTTTAAAAATGGAAAGACTAGCAATCAGGGTAGAAAACCCTAAAAATTGAAAAAAAAATAGCAATTAGGGTAAAAAAAACCCTAAAAATGGAAAGAAAATAACAATTAGGGTAGAAAACCTTAAAAAATGGAAAGAATACAGCAATTAGGGTAGAAAACCCTAAAATGGAAAGAAATAGCAATTAGGGTAGAAAACCCTAAATATGGAAAGAAAATAGCAATTAGGGTCTTGCCATGCTTCGAAGATAGCATACTAGATCATGTCATATAGGCTCTTGCCTTAATTGCAATACATGTCATATTTGAAAGATTTTTAAACAATCTTACTGTATGTGAATTTCTTGCCATAAATGTTTTATGTGCCATATTAAGATAGAATATTCTATTTTTTTGGCAATAACTTATTTTATGCAACACCCTAGTGGAACTGCCATATATGCACACTTCTAGAAGACAATTTAGGTGTGGGGACGTGCATTTAGGCACCCACATTCTTGGGAAGGACATAATGGGAATGATAAAAATCTTAATAAAGAAAGAGAATGCCTTACCAAACTTTCCAAAATCAGAATTCAGGATGAAAAGGGTGATTTAGGACAATTTTGCCCATCGACAAACCCTAAACCTAGAATAGGTTCTAAACCCTAAACCTAGAATAGGTTCTCAATCCCAAACCTAGAACAGGTTCTCACTTTCTAACCTAGAACAGGTTATTTTTTCGAACTACGCAGATTCTGATTCCTAAGGCAAACCCTAGGATACGTAGTCTATTTGGGAGAAACCCAAATTCGGATCCATACCTTAATCCACTCGGACTATCTATAGATCCACTAAGATACTCAACCATTTCAATCCAAGCCCCATTTTGACCCAAATAGGGTTATCCAAGTTTCGAACTACGTGGATTCTGATTCCTAGGGCAAACCCTAGGATACGTAGGTCATTTGGGACAATCCCAAATTCGGATCCAAACCTTAGTCCACTCGGACTATCCATAGATCCTCTAGGATATCTATCCATATTCCAACCCAGAATGGGTTATCCATATTTCAACCCAAATAGGGTTATCCTTAGATCCACTAGGACTATCTATCTGTCCACATGGACTATCCAGATCCTAACCCATAGGGTTTTCTTAGCCTTTCAAGCATAAATTTCAACTTGAACAATAAACTTAATCATGCACAAGCATAAATCACAGCCATAAACTTTAATTACACCTGAACTACGATGGTGAACTTGATTTTCGGAATAATTTCGTAATACATAGGCAATCTGATGGATACAGATTTGGTTCAATGATATCAAACCACTTGGTTGGGTTTAATTTAATAAATAGAGTCTAGCATAGGAAAGGTATAGGAGACCGATTTCGATCGGGCGGTTTGGGTGCCTAACCCCTTCCCATAATCGTAACCTGATGCTTACCCAATCTCTGATGGACCAGAAATCCAATCTAAGGGTCATGAGTCAATCGAAGTCTTACCTTGGGGTGAGATTTCACATTTTTAAGGTCCTAGACCTAAATCTAGGTGGCGACTTCTAAAGATTTTCCATCTTTGTCCTCACATCGTGTCGTGACCAGTATACATATCATGGTCGAGTCAAATGGACCAAGTTGTAAGCACCCCATTTTTGCCATCCCCAGCCAAACAGAACTTTATTGGTGTAAGAGAGTGGAAGGGGATGAAAATTTAGAAAGTACAGGGGAGGCGAGTGAAACTCTTTCAAACCAATAGTCGATCAATTCCTCTGTGCTCTCTATGGTGTTCTGGGCTGAGCCAGAGTGTCCCCAATGTACAAGAGTCTTGGTGGGCATATTCAGAAGGGTTGCAGGTCAATTCAAGGTTTGGACACTAAGCGGTGATTTCAAAGCTGATTTTGGCGGGCCCAACAGCAAGGTCATAAAAATATCTTCGAAATGTTACCAGAATCACTCAATTTCGATATCAAACGAAGAAAATGTCGCGATTTTAGTCAGATTGAAATTGGCTTATTAAATCCAAGGGTTTTTCTATAAATTATCATAAATTAAGGATTTATTGGGAAAATTATCGTGATTTAAATCGATCGGACTTCATTCGACCATATCTTGATCGTCCGACATCCAAATTCGACGATTCAAGCGCCACTGTGCTCCATTGTCTGTCCTCTTCAAAATGGACATAAAGAATTTTGGACGAAAACCGCCAGCGGGTCCCATGCAAAGTTGCCAGTTGGATTATCGTCAAAACTCCAATTCTTCATATTTTGATCATCCGAAGTCTGAATCAGGCGATTCAAGTGCCAGTGTGCTCCATTGCCTGTCCTCTTCGAAATGGACGTAAAGAATTTTGGGCAGAAGCCGTCGGCAGGTCCCATGCAAAGTTGCCAGTAGGATTATCGTCAAAGCTTCAATTCTTCATATTTTGGTCATCTGAAGTCCGAATCAAGTGATTCGAGCACCAGTGTGCTCCTTTGTCCGTCCTCTTCAAAGTGGACGTGGATAATCTGAGACAGAGGCCATCGAAATTTTTCATGCAGAATTGCAAGCTGAGAGGATCCATAATAAAGAGATATCAATCCAATCCATTCTTACTCAGCCCAACCCAGCTCAAGCCCAATTTAGTCCAACCCCGTTGAACTCAACCAGTCCAGCCTGACCCAACCCAAACCGGCCAGATCGAGTCGGGTCGGCCCATGTGTATGCACTTTATGTATATTTTATATACTATATACATTTATATATTATATAATATATGTTTTATATATGTTATATTATATATATTTTTATATATTATATTATTATATTATATATATAACGTATGTATAAAGAGAGGGAGTGGGAATCCAACAAGGCAAAAGAGGAGAGAGAGAAGAAGAGAGAGAGAGAATGGGAAGAGAAAAGGAAGCCGTATATATATATATATATATACATGTTCAGTTAAGAAGAAAAGAGAGAGAGAGAGGGAGAGAGAGAGAGAGGAAGAGAGAGAATGGGAAGAGAGAAGAACCCAAGAAGAGAGAGAGAGAGGGAGGAAGAAAAGCCGAAGAGGGAGTGATTCGGTGGAGGGAGGTGCTGCCACCTCCACCTTTCCCATACCCCTACTCCCTCACCGCCACCTCCTCCTTGAGCCATTTTCCCCCTCCTTCTTGAACCCCACCATGACACCTTCTTATTGAGCCCTTACTCCCCCCACTTCTTGAACCTCCATGCCCCTAAATCCCTCTAGTTCTTGAACTTCTTGAGCCCGACCATGACACCTTCTTCTTGAGCCCTTACTCCCCCTACTTCTTAAACCTCCATGCCCCTAAATCCCTATACTTCTTGTGTAAGACCCGCACTCTGAAAACCCAGTCTAACCTTGTTTCCGTGTCGTGACAGGTCTTCCGATCATCACCGAGCCAGACGGGGCAAGCGGATAACAAACAGGTACGAAATCAGACCGAAGTCGACCAATTATACCTGATTTTAGGTATACCGGTCGATGGTACCGGATGATGGTACCGGTCGACCGGTATGGCCTGCACAGCTATGTGCGGGAATTTGGAAATTTGTCTCTGCGGGCCTCGCTTTCCTGATTTCGAATCCTAGAAGTTTCCTAATCCTAGTAGGGTTACTAAACCCTATTTCTAGCCTATAAATACACCCTTAAACCCCTCAAATCCTTTCCATTGTCTCTCACAAACCCTAGAGAAGAGAAAGAGCTTGGAAAGGAGAATGAGCTAGGAGGAAGAGGAAAGAACCGCCATTACCGTTTGACGAAGCTCTCGTTACGCCTGTCAACGGTAAGTGTTTGAATCCATCTTCTTACCCTATGTTAGTTGTGTGGGTGGATCAATACCACGCAAAGTAGGTATTGATCTAAAACCCTAAATTGGCCAATAAACCCTAAGTTGCCGTCAAACCCTAGATTCGAGTTTCGAGATGATATTCGTCGAAACGAGACTTGAATGAGTTGGGGATAACTCTAACTCAAAGCTTAGACTTAGAATGGATAGGAGAAACCCTGAAAATCCATGGAGGATGATCGACGGCAGTCGAAAAACCCATGTATGGTCTTCCGGAGACATACCGGTCGACTATACCGGTTGCACATAGTGCGACCGGTATGTTGCGACCGCTACCTCTCGGGAGGTTAATTGTAGGGGACCGGCTGACCATACCGGTCGCCAGTCTTTTCCACAGAGCTGCGACCGGTGCATGCCACCGGTCAGCTCTGTGAGGATATTTGTAACCGTGTTGGTTTCCGACCAACATGAAACTCTAAGAATGCTATTTTAATGAAACCCTAATAATATTGTAGGACTTTGTGACTCATCGTTTGGACCTTGCGACGTGGAGCAAGTTATTGAACGAGCGTCAGGTAAGGGAATCTGACCTAAACCTAATAATTAATGGACAAGAATCGTTGTTAATCATTGAATATCTATGATGTGATGTTTGTGCATACTCACATGCCATCCTTTACTTTCGGTTATTATTATTGTTCATGCATTCATAGGATGTGATTGTTAGGCATGTGATTGTTTTTCGTTGGTGTGTGGAGTGGGGCATGGGCACAGGGATCGCTCTTCACACTGACACCTTTTTGTAGTATTCTGTCTTAACATGCTTGGTACGGGTGGGGTATCAGGGGAAGATCGTGGTACGGTGGTCTCCGATATTGATGTTGTCCCGGCCATCGTTGGGTGGTACTGAGGATTTCGAGTCGACGCTGGCTTGTCCACGATGCTTTAGCTCTATCTCTATGCCGTAGGGAGTTATGTTGGGATAGGGTCTACCTGCGTATTGTTTCTATCCTAGTGGGTTAGTTGCGGATAGGGTATCTGGGGGAGGTGAGGTGTGGTGGTCTCCGACCCGGCCCGCACGCCTAGCTCTATCTCTATGCCGTAGACGGCTGTGCTTTGGGATAGAGCATACATTGTTGACATATAGGATTGGTTAGTTGCGAGCCCGGTTTGCGAGCCCCGGCCGAGGGGGCTTAGGTACTGGTATGGGTAGAGTATCCGGGGAGGTGCGGGTATACCTTAGCTCTATCTCTATTCCATGATGGGTGCATGTGGGTTGGTGGTAGTGTGATTACTGTGCGACGCCACACACTCGTGTATAGAGGTGCGGGGGCCACCAAACCTTTCTATAGCACATTGCAAACTTAAAACCAGACCACAGCATAAAATTGGTTGTTACTCATGCATAATCTTGTGAAACTGTCTGATTGCCTTACTGAGCTGTGTTGTGTGCTCACCCTTTGTACGTACATTGTTTTTAGATGTTGATGCAGGTTACACCGTGGATGACTATGTGAACGCTCTGGCGTATGGGGGTGTGGCTGCTCTGGATGTGCCAGTAGGGGAGGACGAGCATGATGCTTCATGCGAGTGCCCTTTCTGCGTGTACTTGTGA
The DNA here is from genome assembly GCA_028583415.1 of Protea cynaroides. Taxonomy (NCBI): domain Eukaryota; kingdom Viridiplantae; phylum Streptophyta; class Magnoliopsida; order Proteales; family Proteaceae; genus Protea; species Protea cynaroides. The sequence goes on along the minus strand of CM053268.1, from coordinate 65,120,193 downwards.
TGGATTTTATTTATTTATTTCAGTTATTTTGATTGGATTAAAGGGGTGTAAAAGATTATTATTTTATGTGTTTGGATTTGAATAATGGGATATTTATTTACATTATCAATAGATACTCAGTTCATTCTATTTAAAGTCTTCCGCTGTATATTTATATTCTGATTGTGGTTATGTGTAATTGGTTTGTATGGGTGGACACGGCCTATTCGAGATCCTGGTGTGAACCGTTGGTTCAATGATTGTTCACTCACACCATTCTGGTTGGATCAGAATTGGGGTGTGACAACTTGGTATCAGAGCCCTCGGGCTATGTCTACAGACTATATTACACTTAACTAAGTCGATGAACTGAGTTAGGAAGTTTAAAAATCTTAATACAAACACACCCTAAGCATTGTTTGATACCTGAGACGGACTAAGAAAGAGAATAATGTACTATTCTAAATATGAAACTTAATAAGTGCACATACACTAGTTAGGAAAAACCATGAAACTTTCATTAAAAAAAAAGTGTATCAAATGTGATAGTGCTACAGGGTACAGTCCACAAACCGAAAAGTTACCCTGTTATATAAACCGTAATATGAAAAGAAAAGTAAATGGGAAATCATGGGGTGAGAGGCCTGGGAGGAATGGGGTCAGCTATGTCATAGTCCCGCTCGTATGCGACCCTAAGCCAATGCACCTGGTCCTGAGTCACCCGTAGACCACGAGCCAGGCGTCCCAACTCCTGACCCATCGCTCGCTGAGACTCCAGGATGACCCTCTGGGTGTCCCTGATCTCAGTAAACATACTCAACACTGAGTCGGGAGGGGGCTGAGATGGCCCAACTGTGGGAACAGATGGTGGTGGTACAGGTGGAGGCTGTGGGGCAGGCACTGGTGCTTCCCCAACTAGGTCTCAAGCTAGCTGCCTTCATAGGAGCCCCAGGGTTGAGGATCTGATGCGCTATCTCCCGGCGCAAATCTTCAGTCAAGTAACCTTTCGCCTTGGGGGCGCAGTACACCAAATCTCCATCATTGGGAACCCCAAGCAGATCAGCCAATTGGTGGGTGTTGAAGGAGATATGTACACCCCGGACGTAGCTGGTGATGCGTAGGTCCCTATACTGGTTCGGGTCTTCGATATCCCCTTCGAGTTCCAAATTTGCATAAAAGTGCTTGACCAGATTAGGGCGTGTGGTCTCTGTGTAGGAAATAACCGGCAGCCAACCTAGAGCGCCAAAAGCCGTCTCTACATTGAACCGGTGCAATTGTTCCACGTTGACCCGGCGCCCGGATACAATACTCTTATCATTAAACCAGGAAAACCGAGCTTGAGCTTCCAAGGAGCGAAACCATAGCTCATCTAGCTGAGGAACTGGCGGAGAGGGAACCCGAGAACTAGAACCATGTGAGCGTTTCCCGAGGTTGCGTCTAGGAGCCATTTAGAATCTGCAAAACAAAAGAAAACAAGATAAAAAGTTAGAAAATTTCGAAATTTCGGCAGTATAACAGCTATAAATTGGGAAAAAGCCTCGAACTCACCCAAAACATGGGGAGGAGGACTTACGTAACCCCCACACTCTTCAATAAACCAATCACAAGCAATTATAACAAGAAATTGCAAGAAATTCCAAGAATTAAGAAAAATTTGAGAAAATTTCGAAATTCATGAAAACCTAGGTCAAAAGATGAAAATTTTGATTTTTAGGAAAACCGTTTGGTGGAACCCCAAATTAGTTGAGGGCTTTTGCTCTTGGGGGTCCCTAAACCCTTTCTAAGCCGAAGGAAAAGAATTCCTATGGTTAAAACATCTCGAACAAAGAAAAACCTAAATTTCTACATAAAGACGATATGGAAAATTCCTAAAAATATGAGAGAGAGAGAGAAGAGACCTACCTGGAGACGATATGCTAGGTCTTGAATGGAAGAAATCGGTTTCAAGTAGCACCGGTTGGACTGTAGCAACTCGGAACCCAGAGGAGAATCGCCACCGGAGAGAAAGAAGAAAAGAAAAGTGAGAAAAATCTCACTTTTTCGCGATTTTAAGTCAATTCTGGGCATACCGGTCGACGGTTTTGCCTATACCTATCGACCGGTATCACCCCAGGTGTGCGACCGCTATGTCTCGGTCAGAAAAATTTTCTGACCGGTCGACTATACCGGTCGCAACACTGTATACAGAGTGGCGACCGGTATCCCCTAGTCATGCGACCGGTATGTCTCGGCCAGAATTTTAATTATAACAGGTCGACTATACCGGCCGCAGCATATTTCCACAGGTGTGCGACCGGTATGTTGCGACCGGTACGCCCCAAAAGAGCCAGAAAATTTAATTAAAAATTCCCAAAATTGTGTAAATCAAAATGTTACTTCTCGACTATTTTCCTGCATTATTCAAGACTAACACTACTATTATTGATGATTCTCACGTGTTATGTCTTCTTCTCAGATCCAAATAAATAGTCTGAGATGGCAGGTGGAAACGGTCGAAGGGGTCGAAAGCATCATCAGGCCAGAAAGCGCCTAGAAGAAGAGCAAGTTGAGCAGACCGGGTAAGAGAAACCAGCCCCGGGGGGGAGGAGGAACAGGTCCCCGGAAGTACCGACAATTACCGGGACCACCTCACAGAATTCCGAGACCATAGTTACAAACTTGGTCTATCGGATGCAAGCTCAACAGAAGGGATTTCTGAGCGAGGTACTAAAGATGCTTAGGTCAGCAGGTTCTGTTCCCGCTGGTAATACGCCCGAGTCAGGAGGAGTTAACACTGCCCAACGGGTGCAGAGTAGCCCAAGGCCGAGGGCCCAAGCACAGAAGGTACCACCACCGCATCGGTTTCCATCGCCTTCTGCGTATCCAGGGGCGTATCCATATCCACGACCATGGTACGGAGCAGATACCCAGGGACAGCACGATCTTAGCAGGTCGGTGGACAGGTTCTTGAAGTTGAAACCGTCATCGTTCATCGGCAGAACAGGGAAACCATTGTGGCCAGCACAGTGGGTTTCTGAAATGGAAAAGAACTTCCGATTGATGACGTGCACCGAGGAGGAGAAGGTACTGCTTTGCCACTCACATGCCGAGAGGACGCGAATGCTTGGTGGAATTCCACACGGGCATATTTGGAGAACCAATACACTTTAGTTGACTGGGAGGTGTTTAAAGCGGCTTTCTTCGACAAATATTTCCCAAAGAGCTTCAGATATCAAATGGAGAGAGAGTTTCTCAGCCTGCAGCAGGCTCAGTCGACTGTAGATGCTTATCAATAGAGGTACGAAGAGCTGTTCTTCTTCGCACCAGTCAGTATGCAGGAAGAGGAGACGAAGATACGTAGGTTCACCATGGGACTACGTGGAAGCATCAGAGCACCTTTTGGGTCTGGACAAGAAGACCTACAACGAGGCAAGGCAGGTTGCGAGGGTTATAGAGTCCTGTCGGAGGGACAGCTTCTTCGCTCGGAACGGGGGAGTGAAGAGATCTGGCCGAGAGAGCTCGGGTGGCAGTAATATTAGACCATTCCGCCCATACAGGGGGCATCGCTACAAGACTCGCGAGAAACAACCTAGCACCACCTGGCCACAATTAGCCGGACCCAACCCGAATATTAAGTGTTATAACCGTCAAGAATCGGGACATGTTGCAAGGAACTGCACGCTACCTAAGAAGCAAGCTCCCCAAAGAAGCCGGGAGTTTATGCAGATACCACCTTGAAGAGGCAGCCGCATCACCCGATGTGGTAACCGGTACGATTTTATCCCTTACTATTTGGTTTATTCTTTCGGTTGCATGAGCATATAGAACTAAGGGGCAATATATTCCGGGAATTGTAAATGTAGCTGGGTTACCCGCCGAGTATTATTTGACTCGGGGCCACGCACTCCTTTGTTTCTGTTTCTTTTGGGAAGCGAATGGAGTTACCAATCAAGCAATTGAACCCAAGCTTGATAGTTCGCTCTCCACTAGGAGTCGAAGTGGCTTTGACCAAGTATTATGGACCATGTACGTGAAGTATCGAGGGCCGAGACCTAGAAGCAAGCCTAGTAATACTTGAGATGGCAGATTTTGATGTCATTTTAGGAATGGATTGGCTAGGCCATCATTCGGCCGTCCTTTTGTGTGGGGAAAGGAAGCTTGTGCTTACTGACAAAGAGGGAAGGGAATACAGTTTCGCTGAAATTAAGCTATCTAGGAAGCGGAAGTTGATCCTCTCCGCCCTAAAGACTAAGAAATGCTTGGAGAAAGGGGGAGTGGGTTATCTCGTATCTGTAGTTGACCTCACAGCAGAGTCACTCAAGATGGAGGATATAGAGGTGGTTCGGGAGTTTCCGGATGTATTTCCGTAAGATCTTCCAGGCTTACCACCGGGCGGGGCTGCGGAATTTGTGATAGATCTTATACCCGGTTCGGCTCCGGTGTCTAAAGCGCCATACAGGATGGCCCCAACCGAGTTAAAGGAGTTGAAGACCCAATTACAAGAATTGCTGGATAAGGGCTTCATACGACCTAGTATTTTGCCTTGGGGAGCACCTGTGTTGTTCGTCAAGAAGAAAGATGGAAGTGTACGACTATGTATTGACTACCGTGAGCTAAACAAGTTGACGATCAAGAATCGGTATCCTTTGCCTAGGATCGATGATCTGTTTGATCAGCTGCAGGGGTGCAAAGGTTTTTCTCAAAGATCGATCTCCGATCGGGGTATCACCAATTGAAGATCAAGGCCGGAGATATTCCAAAGACGCTTTTAGGACGAGGTATGGGCATTATGAGTTTCCGGTTATGTCTTTCGGGTTGACCAATGCTCCAGCGTCGTTTATGGAACTGATGAACCGAGTTTTCCATGACATGTTGGACACTTCGGTCATCGTATTCATCGATGACATATTAATTTACTCTAAGGACATGGAGACTCATATAGCGCATTTGAGGGCAGCCCTACAACGGCTGAGGGATGTGAGGCTTTATGCAAAATTCAAGAAGTGCGAGTTTTGGCTGAAGGAAGTGGCTTTCTTGGGCCATGTTGTATCCGGAGACGGTATCAAGGTTGATCCAAGCAAGATAGCTGCTATAGTAGGATGGGAAGCACCAAAATCTGTTGCGTAGATTCGTAGTTTCCTTGGGTTGGCTGGTTATTATAGAAGATTCGTGGAAGATTACTCCGGGGATCGCGGTTCCACTCACCGATTGACCAAGAAGGGAGAGAAATTTATATGGACAGACGAGTGTGAGAAGTGCTTCCGGACTTTGAAGTCAAGACTTGTCTCGCACCTATCCTCGACCATCCCCAAACCAAGCGTACCGTTTACTCTATATACGGATGCTTCGGGGTTGGGTATTGGGTGTGTTCCGATGCAAGGAGAACGGTGATCGCTACGCATCAAGACGCTTAAAAGAGCATGAGAAGAACTATCCTACGCATGACTTGGAGCTAGCAGCGGTTATTCATGCAATCAAGACTTGGAGACACTATTTGTACGGTGAGAAGTTTCAGATCAAGTCAGATCACAAGAGCTTAACTTATCTCTTCACTCAGAAGGATCTAAATATGAGACAGAGGAGATGGCTGGAATTATTAAAAGATTATGATTGCGACATCCAGTACCATCCAGGTAAAGCAAATGTGGTGGCCGACACCTTAAGCGAAAAGTGGGCATCGAAACCCGAGGCGGACCGAGTACAAATGCTGCATTGTGTGCTACAGCCTCGAGTTCGATGGAAATTGATGAAGAACGTATTATCGAAACCTGTAGAAGATCCGAGTGGAGCAAGGCTTGATTCATAAGTTCACTATGATGTTCGCCGCACCGAAGATCTCGCCGAGTCTAATTGATGAAGTCAAGGTAGCAATCCTACAGGATCCATATCTCAAGACAAGACGGAAGACTTAGAGAAGGGTACGTGTAATCCCGACTTTACCTTGGAATCGGACAAAGTACTCAAGTATCGCGGACGGGTATGTATACCCGAGAGCGAAGATCGCGATATCGAGGTCGAGTCATGACCGAGCTCATTACACTCCATATTCGGTACATCCAGGAAGTACCAAGATGTACCATGATCTAAGAAGACTTTATTGGTGGAGGGGTATGAAAGCTGATATAGCTCGCTTCGTGTTTCAATGTCTGAATTGTCAACAAGTTAAAGCGGGAAGGCAAAGACCCGCAGGTTTACTACAGCCGTTACCAGAGCCTGCATGGAAGTGGGATTGTATCACTATGGATTTCGTCACTGGCCTACCTTTGACACCAAGGTCAGTGGATGCAGTTTGGGTTATAGTAGATCGACTCACCAAGACGGCTCGATTTATTGCGGTCAGACCTCAGTATACCATGGAAAAGTTGGCCAAGTTATATGTTGATAATATAATCAGACTTCATGGCGTTCCGAGAGTATAGTATCCGACGAGATCCCCGTTTTACATCGAAATTCGGGAAGGATTACGAAAGCTATGGGAACAAAGTTGAAGTTCGAGACGGCTTTCCATCCTCAGACGGACGGACAGTCAGAACGAACCATTCAAATTTTGGAAGATATGCTTCGAGCTTGTGCATTGGATTTCAAAGGAGCTTGGGATGAGAAACTATCACTTATCGAGTTTGCTTACAACAATAGTTATCAGGCTACGATTCAGATGGCCCCATATGAAGCTCTCTATGGGAGAAAATGTCGTACACCTCTGTTATGGAATGAAGTGGGGGAAAGAAGAATTGTAGGACCGGAGTTTGTTGAAGAAACTTGCCGAGTGATTGATCAGATCAAAGAGAGAGTAAAGACAGCTCGGGTTCGACGAAGCACTATGCGGATAATCGACGTCGAGATCCGGAGTTTGCGGTGGGTGACAAAGTGTTCTTGAAGGTGTCACCGGTGCGAGGTCCGAAACGGTTTGGTAAGAAGGGGAAGCTATGCCCCGTGTATGTGGGACCATATGAGATATTAAATCGACGTGGTAACGTAGCATATCAACCGGCTCTACCACCATCTATGTCTAGCGTCCATAATGTGTTCCATGTATCATTATCGAAGAAGTATGTCGAGATCCATCGCATATCTTGAGCGCTGATCCTCCAGACTTGACTGAAGACTTAACTTTCGAAGTGGTGCCTGTAATGCTCTCGAGCCGAAAAGTTCAGCAACTTCGAACCAAGGATATCCATTATGTGAAGGTGCATTGGAGAAGCCAAAATATGGAGGAAATTACTTGGGAAGAAGAGAGCGCGATGAAAAAGGAGTACCCTAACCTTTTTGACGATCAAGGTACGTTCAAATTTCGAGGCCGAAATTTCTTTTAAGGGTGGGGGAGTTGTAGTACCTACATGCAAATTTCGGGACGAAATTTCTTTTAAGGGTGGTGGAGTTGTAAGACCCGCACTCTGAAAACCCGGTCTAACCTTGTTTCCGTGTCGTGACAGGTCTTCCGATCATCACCGAGCCAGACGGGGCAAGCGGATAACAAACAGTGACGAAATCGGACCGAAGTCGACCAATTATACCTGATTTTAGGTATACCGGTCGATGGTACCGATGTGGTACCGGTCGACCGGGTATGGCCTCGCACAGCTATGTGCGGGAATTTGGAAATTTGTCTCTACGGGTCCCGCTTTCCTGATTTCGAATCCTAGAAGTTTCCTAATCCTAGTAGGGTTACTAAACCCTATTTCTAGCCTATAAATACACCCTTAAACCCCTCAAATCCTTTCCATTGTCTCTCACAAACCTTAGAGAAGAGAAAGAGCTTGGAAAGGAGAAGGAGCTAGGAGGAAGAGGAAGGAACCGCCATTACCGTTTGACGAAGCTCTCGTTACGTCTGTCAACGGTAAGTGTTTGAATCCATCTTCTTACCCTATGTTAGTTGTGTGGGTGGATCAATACCACGCAAAGTAGGTATTGATCTAAAACCCTAAATTGGCCAATAAACCCTAAGTTGCCGTCAAACCCTAGATTCGAGTTTCGAGATGATATTCGTCGAAACGAGACTTGAATGAGTTGGGGATAACTCTAACTCAAAGCCTAGACTTAGAATGGATAGGAGAAACCCTGAAAATCCATGGAGGATGATCGACGGCAGTCGAAGAACTCATGTATGGTCTTCCGGAGACATACCGGTCGACTATACCGGTTGCACATAGTGCGACCGGTATGTTGCGACCGCTACCTCTCGGGAGGTTAATTGTGGGGGACCGGCTGACCATACCGGTCGCCAGTCTTTTCCACAGAGCTGCGACCGGTACATGCCACCGATCAGCTCTGTGAGGATATTTGTAACCGTGTTGGTTTCCGACCAACATGAAACTCTAAGAATGCTATTTTAATGAAACCCTAATAATATTGTAGGACTTTGTGACTCATCGTTTGGACCTTGCGACGTGGAGCAAGTTATTGAACGAGCGTCAGGTAAGGGAATCTGACCTAAACCTAATAATTAATGGACAGTAAATCGTTGTTAATCATTGAATATCTATGATGTGATGTTTGTGCATACTCACATGCCATCCTTTACTTTCAGTTATTATTATTGTTCATGCATTCATAGGATGTGATTGTTAGGCATGTGATTGTTTTCGTTGGTCTGTGGAGTGGGGCATGGGCCTGGGATCGCTCTTCACACTGACACCTTTTTGTAGTATTCTGGTCTTAACATGCTTGGTACGGGTGGGGTATCGGGGGAAGATCATGGTACGGTGGTCTCCGATATTGATGTTGTCCCGCCATCGTTGGGTGGTACCGAGGATTCCGAGTCGACGCCGGCTTGTCCACGATGCTTTAGCTCTATCTCTATGCCGTAGGGAGTTATGTTGGGATAGGGTCTACCTGCGTATTGTTTCTATCCTAGTGGGTTAGTTACGGATAGGGTATCAGGGGGAGGTGAGGTGTGGTGGTCTCCGACCCGGCCTGCACGCTCTAGCTCTATCTCTATGCCGTAGACGGCTGTGCTGGGATAGAGCATACATTGTTGACATATAGGATTGGTTAGTTGCGAGCCCGGTTTGCAGCCCCGGCCGCAGGGGGCTTAGGTACTGGTATGGGTAGAGTATCAGGGGAGGTGCGGGTATACCTTAGCTCTATCTCTATTCCATGATGGGTGCATGTGGGTTGGTGGTAGTGTGATTACTGTGCGATGCCACACACTCGTGTATAGAGGTGCGGGGGCCACCAAACCTTTCTATAGCACATTGCAAACTTAAAACCAGACCACAGCATAAAATTGGTTGTTACTCATGCATAATCTTGTGAAACTGTCTAATTGCCTTACTGAGCTGTGTTGTGTGCTCACCCTTTGTACGTACATTGTTTTTAGATGTTGATGCAGGTTACACCGTGGATGACTATGTGAACGCTCCGGCGTTGGGGGTGTGGCTGCTCTGGATGTGCCAGCAGGGGAGGACGAGCATGATGCTTCATGCGAGTGCCCTTTCTGCGTGTACTTGTGATGGATTTTATTTATTTCTTTCAGTTATTTTGATTGGATTAAAGGGGTGTAAAAGATTATTATTTTATGTGTTTGGATTTGAATAATGGGATATTTATTTACATTATCAATAGATACTCAGTTCATTCTATTTAAAGTCTTCCGCTGTATATTTATATTCTGATTGTGGTTATGTGTAATTGGTTTGTATGGGTGGACACGGCCTATTCGAGATCCTGGTGTGAACCGTTGGTTCAATGACGGTTCACTCACACCATTCTGGTTGGATCAGAATTGGGGTGTGACATCTTGAACTTCTTGAGCCCCACCATGACACCTTCTTCTTGAGCCCTTACTCCCCTTCACTTCTTGAACATCCATGCCCCTAAATCCCTCCATCTCTTGAGCCATAAATCTCCCCACTTCTTAAACCTCCATGCCCCTAAATCCCTCCACTTCTTGAACCTCCATGCCCCTAAATCCCTCCACTTCTTGAACCTCCATGCCCCTAAATCCATCCACCTCTTGTGCCATAAATCCATCACCTCACTTCTTTGAGCCACTTACTCTCTCCCTTCCACATCTTGAGTCATAATCCATCATCTCATCTTCTTGAGCCCTCCACCTTAGCCATCCCCCAAATCCTATAACTAGTCCCTTAGTTACCCTAAACCACCTCCATTTGAGACCTACCAACTCCCTCAAGCCACCTCCTTCTTGAGCCCAACACCTTTCCCATCCCATGACCTCACTTCCTTGAGCCCAACTCCATCACACATCATCTTCTTGAGCCATGCTCAAGCAACCAAGGGCCATCTATAAAAGGAGCACCCATCTAACCACTTGAAAAAAAAGAGGGGAGGGAGAAAAGAAAAAGGGAGAAAGGCTACAAAAAAAAGGAGAATAGAAGTGAGTTAGAAAAAAAAAAAAAAAAAAAAGGAGAGAGAAGAGATATTGGAATCAAGAGGGGAGATTGAGGAAAAGAGAGAAAGGAAAGGAGGAAAGGAGGAAAGAAAGAGGGAAAGCTTGCCATCGATCATCTCCAACCATCATCAAAGGCTCCACCCCATTGTTGGGGACAAGGTTGGTACCTCAAACCTAATTTTGATAGCTTTCATGAAGCTCAAATAATCAAAAAAAATTGTCTAAATATGCCTATTTCAATAATCATGATCTTCAAATGCTATATGGCATGTGTGTCAATACCATGATGTTCATGTTTGATGTGATTTAATATTGGCCATCAAACTTGGATAAGTTAAATCTAGCCCATTGATTATAAATTTTGATATGATGAAATATGGGCCATTGGATGTTAATTTAGACCGTTGGATCGACATCATGAGTGATTTAAATGATCTAAAGCATTAGATTATCATTTCAAATGATTTCAACTGTTAGATCTTCACCATGAGTGATTTTGAATGATTTCAACCATTGAATCTTTATTGTGAGTGATCTTGAATTTATTTCAACATTGGATCTTCATTGTGGGATTTTGATCTTGAATGATTTCAATCGTTGGATCTTCATTGTGAGTAATTTTGATGTGATGAAGTATGGGTCATTAGATGTTGATTTAGACCGTTAGATCTTTACTGTGAGCGATTTAAATGATCTAAAGCATTAGATTATCATTTCAATTGATTTCAACCTTTAGATCTTTACTGTGAGTGATTTTGAATGATTTCAACTGTTGGATCTTTATTGTGAGTGATTTTGAATTATTTCAACGTCGGATCCTCATTGTGGGTGTTTTAAAGGAATCTGAATAGTTGGATTATGATCTTGAATGATTTAAACCGTTGGATTTTCATTGTGAGTGATATTGAGGGATTTGAACCATTGGATCTTGATCATGAGTGTTTTTGGTGAACCTAAACGGTTGGATTATCATGATGAGTGATCTGAACCGCTAGATTATCTTTTGTGAGATCTAAGCCATAGGTCTTAGCTATTTTGATGATATATGAGTCATTGATCATGATTATAACTTGATGTGAGATCTGAGCCGTTGATCTTGGTTGTTTTGATGAAATCTAAGTGTCGATCATGATCATCATTTGAAGAGATATAACCGTTAGATTGAGGATCTGATATTGTCTACGTTGTTATATCCATGCATCTATCATGTTCACTTGATTACATTGTCGTAGTGTGCACTACCATACTTAGGATGTTTACACTGCTAGCTTTATGCATACTACCATGTTTGATCTGTTGCTGTATGCTATGCTTGAATGATGTTTATATCGGCAAGAACTTACTTTTCGCTACACCCTAGTCGAACTGCCGTGCATGTACACTGATAGAAGACATTCCTAGGTGTGGGGACACCCACATTCATGGGCAGGGTAATAATGGAAAAATGATAAAAGTCTTAATCAAGAATCATGAAGCCTAGCCCCACAATTCCAAAATCAGGGTTGTAGGTTATAAGGGTAGTTTAGGACGATCCCTACCCCTCAATTCATTTCCCCTAGGGTACAGAGACCTAAACAGGTGTGATGTGAATCCAACCGTAGATCATCTAGGATCATCATTCGGTCTGGCTGGACCGCCCATATTCTGACCCAAGCGGGTCATCCAAAAATCCATCTCTTTCGAACTACGCTGATCCTGATTCTCAGGTCAATACCCTGAGATACGTAGGTAGTTTGGGAAAGAGACCCAAATACGGACTCATACTCCAATCTTGTAAAATCATTCCATATCCTAGTCTCCTTGCTTGGTGAGACTCTATTCATGTGCTTGTGAGTATGCATCTCTTTGCTTAGCGAGATTCTACTTACGAGTACGCGTCCCCTTGCTTGGCGGGACTACCTCTTTGCTTGGCGAGGTTCATCTGTTCCAAAGTCGTTCTTGCGAGCACACACCCCTTGCCTTGCGAGGCACTATCTTGAAGTCGTACTTGCGAGTACGCACCTTAGCCTTGCGAGACTATCTTACTCTCTACTCCCTGAGAGCCACACTCTACTCCCTGAGAGCCACACTCTACTCCCTGAGAGCCACACCCTACTCCCTGAGAGCCACACTCTACTCCCTGAGAGCCACACTCTACTCCTTGAAAGCCACACCCTACTCCCTGAGAGACATACCCTAGCCCTTAAGGTTACTTTATCCACCCAAAAATGAACTACGTTATACCTGATTTCCAGGACCTCTGGAATACGTAGGCAACTTGGAGGACTCTCCAAGTACGGCACCACATCATAGTATGCTTAAGTCCCCCACATCCATATCCATTTCCAAATCCATCTTCACTTCAATCCATATTTAGGCTATCTCTAGATTCAATCTCAATCATCATCAAGCATAAACTTCAACTTGAACAAATTGAATCTAAGAAAGCTTAATCATAATCCACATCCATAAACTTTAACCACTTTTCGTTTCGAACTATGTTTTTGGACTTGATTTCTAGGATTGGAATACGTAGGCAATTTGAGACGTTTTGGACATCTCAGATTCAGTCTATCACCGAACCATCTTTGGTTTGGTTCATTGTATATTATTTTATTTGTTTTCTTACTTCGAGAACATGTTTGGCTGAACTTAAGCTAGAAGAACTTAGCAACTTGGCATAAGATCCCTCATGAGCCTTAGTCATCATCCATTGACCATGAACAGTCAGAACCATAGAGTCTTAAGGAAAGTAAAATCATATAGGAGGCCGTTTTCGGATCGGGTAGCTTTGGGTGCCTAACACCTTCCCAAACTGTACTTTGAACGCTTACCCGTTCTCTGATGGACCAAAGCCGATATGTTGGGTCATGAGTCAATAGAAGTCTTATCTCAGGATGAGGCTACATTTTAGGTCCTAGACCTTAATCTAGGTGGCGACTCCAATTCATTTTATCGTCCTTTCAGCGTGGGTGGACATTTGTCCTCACACAAGTGCGGGAAGAAAATCGCAAGACCAGGTATGAAATTGACCCAAAAACAGTAAAATAGAGGATAGGGTCGCACACCCAAACAGCTAGGGTCGACCCCACCCAAATTAGAAGTCAGATCCCGGAATTTTAGACCTGGGGTCGGACAATTTAGACCCTAGGGTCGACGGGATCTGCGACCCTAGCATCGACCCTAGGATCTCTGACAGAATCCGTAAGTAGGAAAATTTCCTAAATTCTAGGGGATTCTTTCCTAATCTCAATGGGACTTATTTTGGGAGGTTTTCCTCTATAAATAGGATGTCCCTTAGCCTCTTTCACTCCTTTTGAAACCCTAATTGAAAGTGAGAGAAAGAGAAGAGAAGGAGAAGAGAAGAAGAGTTGGAGAAGAAGACTAAGGAGGAGAAATTCAGAGAAACCTCTGAATCTCAGCAAATTTAAGGTATGATTACATTCCCCATAAATTATGTAAGACCCGAGAATAGCTAATGAAGAGGGTATGATCTAGGAGAAACCCAAATCATCCATCCATGGGAAGATTTCAATGGAATCCATGGAGGGAATCATGGAAAACTGGTTAAGTGTTTAACTTGGAGTTTTAAGCCATGGAACAAGCATAGAATGGACTGTGGAAGTAAGCCAAAAGACCCAAACTTGAAAGATTAGACTGTAGAATGAAAAAATCGACTCAAACCACGTGCGATCGCACGTAGGGTCGATTGGGAATCGACCCTACCAGGCCACAGGATCGACCCCTAGCTTTTGGGAAGTCCAGGGAAGCTGCGGTCGCACCTAGGGTCGATGGAACATCCGACCCTAGCATCGAACCTACACCCTGGGGTCGCAGAAAACTACTACCCTACCTACGACCCTAGCTTAACAGCAAGCCTAAAATTGTCGGAATAAATTCTAATTAAAATCTATCGACTTGTTAGGTTTTTCTATTGATATAAAGGTGATTCTTAAAGCTTGAAAGAGGATTTACACTCAAGCAAAGGTGAGGGAACAAGACCTAAACTAATTGGCTAATAATAAACTATTTTTATTTTCTTGAGTCCAATGCCATGACTGATTTTATGTGTGTATGCTTGTAATGTGCATTCAACATGTCATTCAATATTCCTGCTATTAATGTTCATGCATATTTAATTCTATTTTATTTATAACATGATGATGATGATGATGCTAGGAATAGGCATGTGAATGTATGTGTGTGGTTAGTGTACTTGATGCGAGTGGAGCATCAGGGGGAGGATGTGACATTGTAGTTCAGCCTGGTCACCAGACTCTAGCTCTATCTCTACTCAAGTCTTGTCCACTGACATCGTCGTATCACCATTACCTTAGCAGAACTATTACGTCGTAGGGTATCAGGGAGGTGATCTCGGACCATGTAGTCTTCGACTCTGTCGGGGGACCTTAGCTCTATCTCTATGGACATATTGAGGGATGCTGGGGTGAGGCCTTGGATACACTGTTTGACATTAGGATTGGTTAGTTGCGAGCCCAGTTTGCAAGCCCTCCCCAGTAGGGGCTTACGTGTTGATATGGGTAGAGTATCAGGGGAAGTGTGATGCGGTGTGGTCCTAAGCACTTTAGCTCTATCTCTATTCCATGGTGGGTGCATGTGGGACGACAATAAACGTTACCTTTTGGTGGCTTCACACACTCGTGTATAGAGCTGAGGCGGCCACCGAACCTTTCTATAGCACATTGCAAACATATATACCAGACCATAGATATGAATTGAATGCATGCATATGTTTGTTGCATTGTTTTGTTTAGTCACTAAGCTCAAGTTGGAGAGCTAACCCTCGCGTGCGCAATTTTTTTTAGTTTCTGATGTTGCAGGTATTATGATTGAAGAATATGTCGACACGCCAACATATGAACAGGTGGCGGCTATGATGAGCAAGCTATAGAGGACGAACATGGTTTGTTAAGCGAGCGTTTCACTGTGGATACGCTTAGTGTTTAATTTTCGTATTTGGATATTGTAATATGTATTAAGTTATGTTTTTGTTACTTGGAAATAAATAGAATATTAATTATTTATCATGGCTAGACCTCAGTTCATTATCTGTAAAACTTCCGCTATTTACTTTATTACCTCTAATTAATGTGCAAAGTGTTTTGGTTTAACAACGTAGGCATAGCCTATTAAAGATCCTGGTTGAATCGTTGGTTTATTGACGGTTCATCACACCATTTTGGTTAGTCCAGAATTGGGGTGTGACAACACATGCGACCACACATGCGACCTCACCCTCCCTGAAAACTTCCCAAGTGCATGTGGTCGAATATGTGTGTCTCGTGTGGTCGCACATCATGCAACCACACGTGCGACCACACGTGTGATGGTCGACTTTTCACTCTCAATTCCAAATCCTTTTTGCTTAGATTCCTTGGTTTATCATTATGGTCCTTCCTATGATTACTCTATGGCTCAGAACTAGTATTTTTATATAGAATCCACATCCACATAAATTCCCTCCATGGATTCTCTTGGAATTTATCTATGGATTGATGATTTGGGTTTCACCTAAATCCTATCTCTTTCATGAACTATTCTAGGCTTTCAATTTAACATGGAGAATGTTTTCATACCTTAAGCTTGTTGAAGATTCAGAGTTTTCTCTGAATTTTCTTCCTCCTTAATCTTCCTCTTCAATTCTCCTTCTCTTCCTTCTCTTCTCTTTCTCTCACTTTCAGTTTGAGCTTTAAAAGGGTGAAAGAGGCTAAGGGACGTCCTATTTATAGAGGAAAACCCTCCATAATAAGCCCTACTGAGTTTAGGAAAGAACCCCCTTTGGATTAGGAAGGTTTCCTAAACTCGGTTCTGTCTGAAATCCGTGTGGTCGGAGGTAGGGTCACAGAACCCATCGACCACACCCTCTGAAACATGCGACCACACGACCTAAATTCCTGTGGTTGCATTATTTTGAGGTGTGGTCGATCACACCTGTTTAGGTATGCGACCACACGCTCATAATTGATTGTTTTTGGGTTAAATTTCATACCTGGTCTTGTGGTTTCTTCATGCACTTGGTCCACTTGGCCCGACCATGCTAGGAAGACCTGATACAAGGTGATAAGACCGGTTAGTTCGATACGGGTCTACAGTAGGGTCTTGGATCAGTGACTTTATTCTTACCCTATGGTCGACCATACCTACCCAGGTATCCGACCATATGCATACATTTATGGGTGTTGAGTCGATTTTTATACCTGGTTTGTGGTCCATCTTTACACGATCGATCCACTTGGTCCAGCAATGATGGGAAGACCTGGCACGACATGGTTAGACCGGATTAGTGGAGTGCGGGTCTTACAGAGTTGACCTCCCAAGTTGAGGACATGAAGAAGAAATGCGACAATTTGGCCGTGTAAGTTCAAGATCTCCTGCACGACAAAGATGAGATAGAGGCAGGGATTTTTGACTACGTCGAGAAGGCTCTAAGAGACTTCAAGAGGTCGTGAGATCTTGAAGTGTACGTCATCAAGGATCCCGTAATGAAGGGGTTCTGACTTTGATGGAATGCCCAGCACTTCATTGACACGGCACGGAGCTTAGCCAGATTTATCGATAAGAAGCTTCACTTGGAGGTGGACTTCTCCACTTATCCTCTCCCAATAGATGGGCCAGACCCATAGAAGTAGGCTGCTGGAGATGCCGAGGCTGAAGGTGAAGAGGAGGAAGAATGTGATGACAAGGAAGAAGGGGACGTCCAGGAGGAAATCGCCGAGGGAGAACCTGGTAACGAAGTCGCCGAAGATTAAAAGGGTGGTCCGAAAGATGGTTCTCTAGTCAAGGATGTATCTCCCATACTCGCGATCCTTCCTGGGGCACCGACTTCCTCCTCTGTACTGCCTGAATCAGATGCTCCAGCGGCAAACCAGCCCACAGAGCTGGCAATCCAGGTTGAGAAGCAGAATCCTTAAAGGCCTGGCCTTTTTCTGCCTTTTCTTTTTTTCTTTTTTCTTTTTTTATTGGAAGGGCCCAATATATCATGTCAGTACTCATTTTCCCTTGTATGGAACTCAAAAATTCATGAATATATTAGTACTTAAACTTTGGCTCTCAATTGTGTTGTTTAATCTTATTATGTTCTTCTGCTTGCGACTTGGTGACGATTTCTGCTTTCTTTGGATTAGGTTTACAGTGGGAGAGTGCTCTCTTCTCTTGAATTACTACGGGTACTAGCTCTTCCACCTTTCACGTGAGTCCTTGAGATTCAGGCCCGTAACCTTGCAGTCGAAGTAGATAGGCACCTTGCGTAAGTATCCAGAATGGAATAAGAACTCAACTCCCTTCATGTCGACAGTCTCTCCTTCGCTTCTACTTATGACCGGGTGATCGATGCTTTAAGCGAGCATTGGAAACGGCAAGAAGAAAGTTGGAGGAGATCGATAGGCAAATGGAGAGATAGGGATGCTAAAGTAGAAGGTCAAAGCATCATAGCTTATAAGTCACACTCTGTTGATTATTGCGAGCTCGTCCAGTTAAGGAAGGAAGTGGTCCGGTGGAGAAGGAGGAGTGATGAAACCGCCATCTGCGAGTTACTACAGAGGTGAGACTAGATCTTTTAGTCGAGAAGCTCACCAAGGCCAAGGAGAGGATTGTCGAGTTGTAGGCTACAAGCGGGGTAAGGGTATGTATTATCAAAATCCCTACCCGTCTTTTGATGTGATTTATGAAACCATGTCGCAGCAGAGCGCAAGTGCTACGTACGAGACGGTGTTGGC
Organism: Protea cynaroides; assembly: GCA_028583415.1. Taxonomy (NCBI): domain Eukaryota; kingdom Viridiplantae; phylum Streptophyta; class Magnoliopsida; order Proteales; family Proteaceae; genus Protea; species Protea cynaroides. The sequence continues at coordinate 65,102,166 of CM053268.1, read as the reverse complement.
AGTGAAGAAGTTGCTCGATAGTGTTAAAAGGTTGAGAGAGCCTCCGCCCAAGTTGACGCGGAGCCATTTTTGTATAAGTCTTTTTCTTTGTTTAAAAAGTTGAGTAATTGTATAGTATAGTACCCCCCAAGTTCTTGGTAGTGGGAGTTTACGCACTATCAAGAACTTTTTCTGCTGTCACATAATTTGTTTGTCTATGAATAATAAGAAAGGTGTTGTTAAACTATAGTGTAAGAACTTTTGATTGTCTTTTTACCTAATGTATGAACTTGAGTGTGTGACCCTCTTTAGCGAGTTCATGAACAGTTGCAACAAAGTGTGCAATGGGATCTATGTAATGGTGCCCCTAGGTGATGAGATGCGGCTTGATTACCCGGGGCATGTTGGCGACTTGACCATTTGTGTGGACATGCAAGTCATAGAGAGGTCCAAAATTGAGTCAAATCGCAGCGTATGTGCTATGGGGTTAGTTAACTGGGACTTTGGTTGTATTCCCGTAAAACCACACATGTTCGATTTATATGGAAGAGTTACAATAGATCGTGTTAGACAAAAAGATTGGTAATGTAAAGATAATTTATTAAAATGAGTAGAGTCTATTATATTATTGGTAAAACTTTCGTAAGTTCTTAGAGTACCAAGGCCTCTCGATGTATTTTTCTTTCATTGTTTCGAGGTAATATGTGTTTGGCCTTATCACGCGGATTATTCTGTATGGTCCTTCCCAAGTCGGCATCAGTTTGCCTTGCTGCTTGGGCTTTGACACTGCCGTACAACGGAGCACTAGGTCACTAACTTTAAAGTTCTGGATCCATACCCGCGAGTTGTAATACCTGGAAACTCTTTGCTGGTAAGCTAGTATCTTCAGGCGGGCTTTGTTACAGGTTTCTTCAATTAGGTCCAGATTGGTCCTGAGGCCTTCATCATTGAACATTTCATCATAATTGGTAATCCTGATGGTGGGATGGGTTGCTTTAATAGGTATGACTGCCTCTGCTCAGTAGACCATCATGAAAGGGGTCTCTCCAGTTGGAGTCCTATTTGTAGTTTTGTAGGACCAGAGCAAGCTTGGTAACTCGTTGGCCCATTTTCCCTTGGCTGGGCTAAGTCATCGCACTATCTCGTGAGAGATTGTCTTGTTGGTCACTTCGGCTTGGCCAGCAACTTTTGGGTGGTATACTGAAGCAAAACCCTGTTGGATGTCGAATCCCTTGAGGAAGTTTTGGTATTGCTGGCTGTCAAACTGTGGCCCATTGTCCGTGACGATGACTTGTGAGATTCTATACTGGTAGATTATGTTCTGCCTTGTAAAGGTCTCAATTTTTACTGCATCTGCTTCTGCCCATTTTGAAAAATAGTCTACTGCTACAATGAGAAATTTCTTTGCCCCCTTTTGCCAGGCATGGGGCCAATTATGTCAATTCCCTACATGGCGAAAGGTAGCTGGCTTGTGACATGTTGTAGCTCATTTGTATGCAAATGGTTGACCGTGGCATGTTTCTGGCAGGTCTCGCATTTGGCAACAAAGTCTATGCAATCCGCAAACATAGTTAGCCAGTAGTACCCTTGTCATAGAAGTCGCTGGCATAGGGCGCGACTTGCGAGATGGCTGCCACATATCCTAGCGTATACTTCCCAGATTACATGCTCGACTTTTCCTAGTGTGAGGCATAGTAGGAAGGGGCGTGTAAAAGACTTTCTATATAGCTTCCCATCAAGGACAGTGTATCCTAAGAACTTCGCCTGAACCTATTGACGCTCTAGCCGGTCTTCTAGTAGCTCATCGGTCTCAATGTAGGTTTTAATTGGGTTGATCCAAGTTGCCTCGCAATTGACCTATTAGACCTCTATAGTATCGCCGACACTTAACTTTTTCAACGCATCGATATATACTGACAAGTTTATGCCAGATAGATCTTCGGCCATAAGTCGTGACAAGGCATCCGCTTCTGTGTTGTTCTCTCGATCCACATTGCTAATTTGATATGCTTCAAATTGGGAAAGCTCTGACTTTGCCTTGTTTAAGTATTATAGCATGTGTGGCTATTTTGCCTCACATTCCCCATTAATTTACCTCACGACCACTTGTGAATCACTATAGATGTCTAGCCTTCGAACCATAAGGAATCTTACTAACCTGAGTCCAGCCAATAATGCTTCAAATTCGGTCGAGTTGTTAGTCATGTGGAACTCGAATCGTAAGACGACCTACACTCTAAAGTTCTCTGGACTGGTCGGTATACCCCGACCCCTGAGTGTTGGTGGCTCGAAGATCTATCCACGAACAGAGTCCAAGTTGGTGATGGTACTGGCTTTTGCCTTTTGTGTTTCTGCTCGCTACCTTCTTCTTCCAGGGTTTTATCTATGTCGACACTATCATCAGTTGAGGTTTCTAGTATGAAATCGGCTAGTACTTGGGCTTTAATTGCCATCCTTGGTTGAAACTGGTATTGAACTTGCCAAGCTCGATTTCCCAGTTTACCAATCGGCCTGATATGTTAGGTCGCACCATTATTTTCTTCAAAGGTTTATCAGTCAGTACCGATATGGTATGTGCCTGAAAGTAGGGCCTTAATTTGCGGGCAGAAGTGAGGATTGCCAATGCCAGTCTCTCCACTGGCTTATATCTCGTTTCTACATCCAATAATACCTTGCTGACATAGTATATGAGTTTCTGAACTTTATCAATTTCTTTAATGAGGACTGAGCTAACAGTTTCAAGCGAGATGGCGAGATATAGTTGCAGTTGATTTCTGACTTTTGGTTAGGTGAGCAAAGGCTGTGATGTTAAGAATGCCTTCAACTTGTCGAAATATTTTTTGACATTTAGGGGTCCATTTAAGCCGTTTGGCTCCCTTTAGGGTTTTAATGAATGGTAGGCAATGGTTTGCTGACCTGGACACAAATCTGCCCAAGGCGGCTATCCTCCCTGTCAGTTCTTGGACCTGTTTTGGCTTTGTCGGAGGTGGCATACCCATGATAGTTCTATCTTTGCGCGGTTTGCCCCAATGCCTCTGTTGGATACCATGAACCCCAGGAACTTTTCTGATGCAACCCCAAAGGCACATTTCATCGGATTGAGTTTCATTTGGTGTTTTCGTAGTACTGCGAATGCTTCCTCCAAGTAACTAATATGATGCGACGTTCTTTTGCTTTTTACCAGGAAGTCATCAAAATACATTTTCATGTTTCTATTGATTTATAGTGTAAATACCTTATTGACCAGACATTGATATGTGGCACCGGTGTTTTTAAGGCCAAATGGTATGGCATTGTAACAGTATAGGCCGTTACTTGTTATGAAAGCAGTATTGATCTCGTTGGTTTGATACATTTTAATTTGATTATAACCCGAGTATGCGTCCAAGAAAGATAGTATGTCGTAACCGGCAGTAGCATCAATCAACCTATCAATTCTAGGGAGAGGATAGTAGTCCTTAAGGCATACTTTATTAAGGTCAGAGTAATCTATACAAATGCATCATTTACCATTGGCCTACCATTACAATATTAGACACCCATTGCGGGTATTTAACCTCTTTAATAAATCCTATCGTGAGGAGCTTTTCAAGTTCAACCTTGATTGTGGCTTCTCTCTCTAGTGTGAAGTTGTGTTTCTTTTGCTGCACAGGCTTAAATTATGGATCAATGGCTAGGCGGTGCTCCATGATATCTCACAAGATGTCTGGCATCTCTGACGCTGACCAGAAAAAAACGTCGAGATTGTTTCTAAGAAAGGTAACCATCTCGTTTCGCTGGTCTCGGCCTAGTAACGAGCCAACTTGAAAGTATCTTTTGGGATCCTCTTCGGAAACAAGAATGTGGATTAGGTCCTCTATAGGGGATCCTCGCTCTTGCTCATGTCTTCAATCTATATGGACCCTGCGAGTTTATCGTCGTGTGCTTCCAGGTCCATGGTGTAGCAGCGGCGAGAGAGTTTCTGATCCTCCTTGTGGTATCCTTTCCCATGCTCAGTGGAGAATTTCATCACCAGATAATAGGTAGAGATACATGCTCGAAGGAGATTAAGACCTGGTCTGTCAAGAATTGCATTGTAACAGGAAGGGACATCAACTACCAGGTAGGAGAGAGACAGTGTAGCTCTTTTGGGTTTTGTTCCAACCCTTGTTTCCAAGATTATAGTGCCTTTGACCTTCATGAAGTCGTTAGAGAAGCTGATGAGGGAGAACTTGATTGGACGAAGTCGCCTTTCGTCCATATTCATTGCTTTGAATGCGTGGTAGAAAAGTATGTCGGCTGAGCTACCTGTATCTACCAATACCCTCTCTACTTCGTTCAGTTTATCAATCACCATTGTAATTATAATGGCATCTTCATAAGGGAGCTCAATGCCGGTAAGGTCTTTGTCAGAAAAGGTGATAGTGTCGCCATGCTTGTATGGCGTGGAGGAACTCGCTGATTGACATTCTAGTTTGGCAAATGATTTCCTACTGATTTTTTATGTGTTCCCAGCTGTAGGGCCCCCAATTATTGCGCCAGAATAGCACACTGGGTGCAGTCCACAGTAGCTCCAACCCGCATACTCGCGCTTCTCTGGGAAGTGGTAGGTGTTCTTGTTGGGAGTCCCAATCCTATGCATTGGTGGGCTTGGTCTTTCCACTAACATGCCTTCAACCTCAGAGTTCGGGTCTTACCCTTTGAGCTTATGCTGCAGGTTGAGGTAGTCAAGTCACTATGTCAGATCTGTCACAGATTTCCTGAGCTCATACTCAGCTTGCGACTTTGGGTACAAGCGATCCTTGGTACTGCGACTTGAATGGCATGCACAACTGGTTCCCTGACGTCGATTTTTGAGATGTCGCTTGATCTGGGGAGTAGGCTGTATGTTTTTAAAGATGACCCTGATACGGCCACGTGGGTCGCCAATCTTATTCAGGGGCGGGGAAGCTGAATCATCTTTATCAAAGTTTTCTCTATTTCGACAAGGGCATCGTGGCTCGGTGTCATCTTCTTGCTTAGCAGGTTGCTTCCCCTTCTGCTTGTTATTAGCTGCTGTGGGCTTCTCCACATACTCGCGGATATGGTCGTGCTTAATTAGATCTTCAATTACATACCTTAGGAAGCGACACTTATCGGTGTCGTGCCCATTCTCGTGGTGATAATAACAGTATTTCTTGGACCTCTCCCTCTACGGATCCGGCTTCATTAGAGGTGGACGGGCTAATTCATATTGTGTCCCCTTGAGATTGTGCAGGAGCTCAGACATTAGAACGGTCAACCAGGTGAATCAGTCCCAGTCCAAATCAACCCTGGCGACTTGTTTGTCGAAAAATCCATTTTTTTCATACTTTTGTTTCTTGGGTAGCTCACTAGGTGACTTGTTTGTTAACGACCTCAGTGTCATTTCTCTTTTTCTCTCCTGACTTGGGGTGTATAAAGAGGAGGGCTTCGTTCATTACTGCATACTTCTCAGCCTTGGTCATCAGTTCGGCATAGGTATGTGGTGGCCTTTTGTAAATCGACTTTAAAAGATCTTCATCCTTGATTCTGCCCTGTAATGCCGTCATCTTAACTTCTAAACTGATATTCTTGATTTCTAGAGCCTCAACGTTGAATCTTGATAGGTAAGCCTGTAGAGTTTCTTCTAGCTTTTGCTTTACATTAATGAGATTTGTTGAGGTCTTCTTCGGGGCTGTTTGGGTCTGAAAGTGCTCGAAGAAGCGATCACTCAGTTGATCGAAGGATTCAATGGAATTAGTCGACAAGCTGTTAAACCAAAGTTGCCTTGCCCCTCGTATCGTTGCCAGGAAAACTCGACAGAGGATTGCATCTTCATATAGATGCAGTACCATTAAAGCTGAAAGATGCAACTGAGGATGGTTGTCCCGTCATATGGATCGACCTTTGGCATAAAGTAATGCTCTAGTCTTGGGATGTCCATTATTTCCTTTGTGAAGGCCATATCGGTGCAATATTTCTTCTTTCTTGAAGGCACTGCAGATGTCAACTGTTTCTTTTCCATTTGCTGTCATGCGAGTCTGCATGGCGAGGAACTACTGTTCTAGAGAACTCTGTGGTATGCTCGCCTATGCTTCTTTCTCGGCGGCACGTCTCTGTTCCGCCATGCTACTCCTGATGGCCATTCTTTCTATTCGGCCAGCATCCATCCTTTCTTGTGCTTCATTTCCTGTTCGTCGATTATCTTTCTGGCCATGGTCCTTTTCTTTATCTTGAGGTGCTGCAAGTTCTTCCACATCTGAATCCCATCCCAGAAGATAGTCTTCTTCCTCCAATTCATCTGCTTTCTCTTCTACATTAGGAAAATCTTTCTAGGCAAGCGGATCTTGACCTAGAACCGGAGTTTTGGATCTCGTCGGGTCCCTGGTCGATCGTCAATGAGTTGGTAGTAGAGGCAGCTTAAGCAGCAGTGTTAATTCTGTGAGTTGATCTTTCAGGGTGTTGAACTAATCGACAGTGACATACTGTGGTGTCGTTCCATGGCTTTCTGGGATAGGAGGTGGTAAATCATGGCCAATGGAGGAATTTTTGCCGTTGTTTCCTGTAGGGGGATTATTCTGCAGCAGTCCTTCCTCCGTTATCTTGTCACTCTCGTCATTGTTGTTCTCAGGGAGCTGGTTTCGAGTTATTGCCATTGTTCAAGAAATGGAAAAAACAGAGTTCTTGAATTCGTGTTCAAAGAAGACAGGGCCCCACGGTGGGCACCAAACTATTGCTACTATCACCAGATTTGCTGGCGTGCCCATATTCTACAAGACAAGTACAGAAAGTTAGCGGAGCCAAGCAGTACAGAGCCTGGCCAAGGAGACAAGCTCTGAGGGTGTGGGGATAAAGGAATTCAAAAAAGATGTAGTAGCAATATGATCACCAGTAGGAAATTCAGACAATGTTATCATGATCCATACCTTTTGTCCATCTTAGGAGTTATATAGAGAGAAGACAGTTCCAGATAAGCTTCCAACTTAACTGCCTAATTGCTAGGAGCATCTACGATAATCTCGCACAATCATTGGATGAAGATCCAACGGCTAGTCTCAATACTGTGTCGCTGTGATCAACAGTTCTTGCATCTGCTGACGTGGCTACATCAAGAATAATGAAAGAACTACACATGTGACTCGCACGTGCAAACCATCGTAACTGTACACAGGAAAGTCGCGATAGTTGCGACATGGATAACTCACCAGATGATGGCGAGACCTATCACTTTAGCGAGATGATCCAGTGAGATGCAACTCGTCAACGACAACAACTGCCAACTCGTGCAGAAAGGTGGATTAGGAGATCCGAACATGTGTCACCCTTTCGTGCACCGACACCTGGGGACACGTGCCTCCCCATAACTGGAGGACGAAATATGGCATTAACAAGTAGTAGTTATATGAATTAAAGAACGAATTCTTAACTATCAAATACAAATTTATCATTCCATGCATCAACCCTGTTAGCCACATAATTAAACTATCATGCAAAGGCCAGGCAAAACCAAGACCATCACATAGCAAGCAATAGAGATGGCAGGAGAGTATACAACAAATGAATGAAACCCCCTGCAGTCAAGTTGGGTGGAAACCATCCTCATCCCTTGACACTTGACCGCAGTGCACCCTACAAATCAAATAAATCTTTACAAAAATCATATAGCTGCCCTAGGACCGCGGTGTTGGATATATGCAGATTAAGCAATCAAGGGATATGAAACATATCCATCGCAATATATTAGGATTTTCCATCACCTCAGGTTCATTGACCCTCCTCTCTCGGTAACCAAAAACACAACTGACCACAGAAATTGAAGAGATGTGGCAAACCAGAGAGTAAAGCATGAAAAGGATTCAAATGTTCCAAGACATTAAGCTCATTAACCAAATAGATCTCATATTCATGGTAAAATATAGGATAACCAAAACTAAGAAACAAGATTCCACAAAAGATTGGTGAGATACTAAGACATTGGTGGCCTAGGGAGCTGTTGCCATATATTGGGTGGAGGTGGTGGAGGATGACCTCCCTGGCCATGAAGCTCCTAGCCTTGAAAACCTTGTGGGGGCATCATCGAGGGGGGCCTAGTGCCTGGAGTGAAGTTCACCATCGTACCACCACCAACTGGAGGTAGAGGTGGGAGTACTGGAGGATTACCATCAAGAGGCATGGGCGGAGAACCATTTGCTATTCCAGATTATCCGAATTCATATCCAAATACCATAAATGGATACGTCTATGAAACTAACTCAGATATTCGGTTATCCACATCCCTAGGTAAATTGGTCATACCATTATGTGTTACCCATCAAGGGGAAAGATTGATTTGAAACCTCAAGATAATCTATTTTAATGGCTTGTGAGATCATGATGAGGGAGTCGTTGAAGGGGTTTGGATTCTCTCCTATTGTTGGAGGGACTCTAGTTGTGATCCAATTGTTGGAATTCACTCGATACGTATATCAATACATTAGTATGTACTTTGAGGGAACTTTAACTATTGGATCACAATTGGGGGACTAGACCAGAGAATATGATCTTTTTCTAGTGTTGGAGGGTGATGTTGAGAGCTGTGAAAAGAATACCTCAAAAAATAATATTGCAAACCTGAGGTACCTCTTTTATCAAAAAAAGAGGTATAATTTCCCAGAAGACTCATAAGTCAATCAATTGGAAATAGCATGAAATGAATGAGCATAGATCCGTAAGAGTTGGATCCTCTCCTGTTGCTCAGTCGTGTCAACTGTCCATCCGATAGGATTGAAATGCTCATCTTGCATGCGATGTAGTCTTACCTGCCCAATGGACGACCGATAAAAAAACCACCGGAGATTGTTTTTCCACACCCGTGAGTGTCTTTAAATCACGATCACTGCCTTTTCAGTGACAAAAGACAATATTTGGGCCCACTTCATAACCTTTTCTACTGGTCACGTGGTCCCAGTGGTCCATCCACGGTCCACCACATATATTTCTAATAATTGACTAGTTGACGACTTGACTAGTCTGCATAAAATATGACATTGCATGGTCTCTTTGTAAAGTGTTCGACTTCAAAGAAAAATATTGTGGTTTCGGTTTTGGTATTCAAGGTAGATTGTCAAAATTGGGTTTAAACGGAAAATCGAAATTGAACCAGTTTTATTCAGGCTTGATCAAACTGAAACCGAATATCATTGGACAGTAATTTGGTTACGATTTAATAAATAAAGTGAAAATCAGAACAGGCCAATAGATAAGCTGAACCAAACTAGACCAATATGACTAAAACATAATTAATCCGTTAGTGGACCGATAAGAGTCTATCAAGGTAATATGTTATTAAATATACATGTAGGAAACCAATATCAAAACAGAATCAATTAGATTTAAACCAAATTGTTACTACGTATGCATATAGTAAACCAAAACTAAACCGATAAGAGTCCATTAAATCAATCCAATAAAAACTCAAAACCAAATAGGACCTAAACTAAAGCCGGACAGAAACTGGCTTTTTTTAGGGGAGAGGTTCTCCTAGGGAGTGCTTTTAACACGGGTATTTGTAGATGGTTTGATAAAGAAGAAGGATATTATTGAAATTTCAAATATAGAGGAAGTAAGGGTTTTGCACCTTTTTAATGATGAGATACTCAACACGGAACCCCTCCTTACGTGAGCAGAGAAACTCTCTTTTTTTATTGGACAATAATTAAACGTTGAAATGGATTAGACCGAAACCTAATTGATCAAATCAAAACCGAACCCAACCAGTGAAAAAGATTCTTTGTAGTGAGGCATCTATATAGTGAGGATTTCAACCTCTCAAAGTGGATAGACACATATTCTAATCCATTCAAAGTACACCGAGATACATGCAGATCCACTTTGAATAGATGAAATCTTCAGTACACCGCACTCCAGGAATGACCTCACTATATAGGATCTCAATCCACTCAACCAACCCATTGACATCCCTAAATTAAAGAGGGTCTATTGACGCCCCTAAATTCTAACGAGGATTATCAGATCACAGGAGAAGATTGGTGCTGACCTCTCAGTGACAAGTTTAGTTGTCATCAATTTGGGTGACAACTAGTTTTTCCCCCATATAAAGGTTGTAAATTTACAATCGGATTTTGGAAATTGAGTTGACATTTTAATCCTTCGTTTAGAGAACTCTATTGACTACTGAGGATGTGGACTGACGATGGCAGTATGGCACGCGGAACACGCAGAGATCCCAGAGATCTCACTTGTGCCGTACGTTGACTCTGGAAAGACTCGCGGTCATCACGTTCACATATCTTAGCTAGCCTTACTTCAAGTTAAGATTCTAGGAGAAACTGATACGGAGCTTTTTGCAGAGAAGAATAAGCTGAGAAGTGAGAGTTTACGGCTCTCTCTCTCTCTCTCTCTCTCTCTCTCTCTCATCTCTGATCTATCAACGGAGGGCAGCGACAAAAGGAAACAAAATCCTAGTCTCTTCTCCACGCTCTCTCTTACCCACATCGCTCTGTTCTCCTTCCTTCTCTTCTTCATCAAGATATCGACTTCCAACGCCGCTGATGCTAATTATTCTTCCCCGTAGAATCCAACCGAGATCATAGCTCTCAGCTGCGGCTCCTCTTCAACGACTGATCCGTTCTCATCTTCAACAGACGGACACAATTGGACCAGCGACGCCGCCTCTAAGTTTGGTCCATTTCATTCATCAAAAACCACCGCAGCTACAGCTTCCACCCAAGATTCCTCCGTCCCCACAGTACCATATATGACTGCTTGCCTCTCCACCTCTCAGTTCAACTACACCTTCAACGTCTCATCCGGCATGAAATTCCTACGCCTCCACTTCCACGCAGCATCCTATCTCCACCACGACAAAACCAACTCCTTTTTCTCGGTCACAGCCAACGACAAATTCACTCTCTTACACAACTTTAGCGCCTACCTCAATACAGCTTCAACCTCCCCCAAACTCATCAAGGAATTCTGTCTCAACGTAGAAACCCACAATTTAACCCTTTCTTTCACCCCATCTGCTTCTTCATACGCTTGATATCGTTTCCATGTCCAACAACATCTGTATCCGAGGCTCCAATATCGAACTCCCAATAGTTGGAATCCGGGGACAATCAGCCCATATAGATTACAGCACTGCCCTAGAAACGGTTTCTCGACTCAACGTCGGTGGCAACTCTATATCAACCAGAGATGATACAGGTATGTTCCGTGAATGGTCTAACGACGATGATTATATTGCGCAAGGATATGGCCAAACGAACTTGGCGCCAGACTTTAAGATTAGGTACACAAAAGAAACTCCGGCATATGTAGCGCCGGAGAATGTTTACCTTGCTGCGCGGCACATGAGTCATACTAAGGGAATCAACCTCAACTTTAATCTGACATGGTTGTTCAGTGTGGATTCCGGGTTCAATTACCTTGTTAGGCTTCATTTCTGTCAGTTCTTTGAGACCTTAAATAATCCTGGGGACATGGTTTTTCATATCTTCATCAATAATTAGACGGCCGAGGCTGAAGCTGATATCATCTACTTCAGTAGTGGAAACGGAATCCCGGTGTTCAGAGACTACTTCGTGACGGCGCTTCAAGGAGGAATATTGGCAGGCAAGCAGAATATCTTAGTGGCTCTACACCCTAATGGAGATTCGGAAACTTGGTACAGTGATGCAATCCTAAACGGGCTCGAGTTGTTCAAGCTGAGCGACGCATACGGCAACCTCGCCGGTCCCAATCCTGAACTACCGGCACAACCTTCACTGCCTCTGGCCAAACCGTGAGACAATCTCAGGATTACGAACCGGACACCTTTTTGGGTCGGGTTGTGGCTGTATCATGTAGGGTCTACACACGTATTAGTAAGGGTGTCAACGGGCCGGTCTGGGCCGGTTTTGGTCCGGACTGAACCGGAGTCAGGTTTTATAAGTCCAGCCCAAAACATGTCTATTAAGAGTTCGGGCTGGGTTGGGCTGTGCTGGACACAATAACTAACGGGCTGGTCCGGTGTCGATTTGTTATCGGCTGGGCTTATTGAGGTGATTTCGAATTGTTTCGATTCGAACTGGGCTTATCAAGTTTATCGGGCCTATTTTATATATAAAATATATAGCCTATTTTATTATTTTTATCTATAAAATTAGCATCATTCCTTCTATATGTATGTAATTCAATAAATTGTAACAATTAACATATTTTTTTCAACTACAGATTAATATAATCTTTCAGATCAAGAAGTGAACTATAACAATGTAATATAATCCATCAAAATTTAAAACCATTAAAATTAAGAAACTGGGCCCGGATGAACCTTACCGGTGTTCGGGTTAGGTATTATTGGTTCGGGCTAGTTTGGGCTTCTTAACGGGCCAGTCCGGTCTAATTTCGGTCTGGACTGAAACGGTGTCGGGCTTTACAAGCCGAGACCGAAACCTGCCCATTAAGGTTCGGTCCGGGTTGGGTTCGGGTTATATCGGGCCGGCTCGGTCCGTGCTATCGGGCCGGGCCCATTTTTGACACCCTTACGTATTAGAGTTGTATTTGTAATTTGGGTTTAGGTCATCAAATGTAAAATAGTCAATTTGTAATTGTTGGGATTAGGGTTTCTAAGGAGCTATATATTTTAGGAAACATTTTGTGAGGTGGAGAGAGGTATAGAATATTTCTTGGTAAATAAGAAATTTCTCTGATTCTCTATGTAGAAGTAGGCATTCTGTATTATGTGCTGAACTACGATAAATCCTTGTGTTTGTGTGATTGTTTATTCTTTATATTTTTTATTGTTTGCAATTTCATCCTTAACAAATGGTATTAGAGCAAGTTTGATAGGTCGTTGCAGATAGTAAGTACGATTCGATTCAAACCTAACCTAGCTCTGTTACCACTGTTAGATTTAAACAGGTTGAATCAAATAATTATAAAACATATACCTAGATCCGTTGCGTTTGAAAGAGAGTTATCCAAGAATGTCCACGCTGTGTCAGTCTTATCGGCTCCCATTTCTCATATACATTAAGCAAACAATACTTTATAGGAACAACTGTCAATATATAGACAGAACAGTTACTACCCCCAATAGGAGGGTAATTTGATCATTCCCATGATTGACCAAATTATCAATAGGTCTTCAAAACATTACATATTAAGATTGATTAATTAAAACCCTCTCAAAAAGGTATCATCTATTTTAATCTACCTTTTAACACCTATCCACCAATATAAACCTGCACATTAACTGATGCATGGGCATATATGATGAAAACATTAGAAGCATTTGTCGAAGTATGTTTTCTCAAAGATTATGAACATGAATAGACGGCAAGATGGGAAAGTGATGTGTAGTCTAGAATCAGACTTTAAAAGAAGCTGACAATTAAATAAAATTATCAAGCCGTGGGTCGTCGTCCACTCCTTTCTCATCTCCTGTATCGAGTGTACTACAAGTAGACTTTTGTCTAGATTTGTCAAAGCAGTCAACTAATAAATTATAGGAATTTATGTGGGGGATGGACCATTGGAACATAAAGATTGTCCTTGTTACTCATTTGCCTAATCGGTCATAATCAATTTAGTATTTTACCTTACATTGTTATTGACATGATTAACTAATTGATCCTCATTTGCATGATATGGACATGTTAATATTTTGTTTGATCGATCTTGATTCCTAATTGATCTTATGTTAATTGATCTAATCGATCTAGTGATGGATTCAATGATGCAAACCAATCGATCCATAGACGGTTATGTTATTCAGTCTTATGCTAATAATCCCAATCCAACCAACCGGATCACAATAAAAAAAAAAAAAACACAACCTTTAGCCCATGTTATATTATAATTAGTCATTATTTATTCTACATTCACAACATAATAATCTATTTTAAATTCTTAATTAAAAAAACATAACATAAATGAAGAGAGAGAATGAGAAACATTTAACCATTTAGGAATTAGGCCTTTAGGGATTTAGCTTAATTGTCATTTAATTGGTGGTCTCGGTTTCGATCCATAATAGATCGATGGGGTCAAACGATCAATGAGTTACACCCATACATCATGAAATAATCAGTCCAGGCCTAAGCTCGACACGTTTAATAAACGTGCAAGTCAATGTGAGGTTTAATCAATCGATCTGGTTCAAGAGACAGGGCACAAGCCAAAAATTGAAACCCAAAGCATAACCTTACAATCTGCAAGGATCTTACTGTTGGATTCTTGGATTTTAAACTTTGACTAGCACACCCGTCCTAACCCAATATAAATCTAGAAGCAGGAGCCGATCCACACATGCCCATATGAAGATGTTTGCCTCTATATTGAATTTGAGTATCTAGAACCAAATTTAATATTCTTATTTCTGCTCTATTATTGGATCAAGCATAACAAAAAAATGGATTAATTATCATAGGGAGGAAAGAGTGACCGGTTCTCAATTAACCCTAGATGATATTTGAGTCCATATTTGGATGCAACAACTATCTACTGTGGAGCTCCTGCAGGCATTCAGAATAAGTAGAATTAAATTAATATAGAGTTCAAAGATTTACTTGCACTGCGACCTATAATTGTCAAGATGTTGAATACTGACAAGTAACCACTTCCTTTCCAAGAATGTAAACAGGGAATTTTCATAAATAAACAAGCAATTTAAGAGGCATTTGCTAATCCATCATATATCTAATCTATCAGATCCCTAAGTATACAACTTGGGACCCAATATTTGGATCAGATTCAGGTACTCTTGTGGTATTAGTAATGGCAGTAGTAGTTACAAGAATCAAAGAGCAAATTCTTGACTACCAGATACAAATCTATCATCGCATCAACCCTGTTAGTCACATAATTAAACCATCACGCAAAGGCCTAGCAAGGCCCAAGATCATCACATGGCAAGCAATAGATATGGCAGGAAAGTATACAACAAATGAATGAAATCACTTGCAATCAAGTTGAGTGGAAACCATCCTCGTCCATTGACACTTTACTGCAGTCCACCCTACAAATAAAGTAAATCTTTACTAAGAGCCATAAAGCTGCCCTAGGACTGCTGTGTTGGATATAGGCAGACTAAGCAGCAAGGATTTCACCAAAGAAAAAAAAAAGCAGACAAGGGATATGAAACATATCCACGCAAGATATTAGGGTTTTCCATCACCTCAAGGCTCATTTGATCCTCATGCCAGAACCAGTCAGAACCAGTCAGAACCAGTCACACAACCGACCACAGAAATTGAAAAGATGTGACAGACAAGAGAGCAAAGAATGAAAAGGATTCAAATGCAAATGTTCCGAGATAACCTCATTAACCAAATAGATCTCATATTCATTGGTAAACTATAGGATAAAAAAATCTAAGCAACAAGATTCCACAGAAGATTGGTGAGATGCTAAGACATTGGTGGCCTAGGGAGCTGTTGCCCCATATGGGGTGGAGGTGGTGGAGGATGACCTCCCTGGCCATGAACCTGCTGGCCCTGAAAACCTTGTGGGGGCATCATCGAGGGGGGCCTAGTGCCTGGTGTGAAGTTCGCCATCGTACCACTACCGACTGGAGGTGGAGGCGGGACTGGAGGAGTACCACCAGGAGGCATGGGCCGAGGACCATTTGCTGTTGGAGGGGGTGGGGGTGCAGATCCTTGACCAGGTGGCAGACCTCTTGGAGGATTTGCAGTGGGTGCACCAGGAGGGAGCCCCTGTGGTGGAGGTGGAGGCGGCAGCGGAGCTTGAGGTGGGGGAGGCAAGGGCCTTGGAGGAACACCAGGAGCTGATGTGCCATTGGCAATGGGAGCAGGAACAGGCGGAGGTGGAGGCTTATTTGCTTCTGGTGGCTTCAGCTTGAAATACAATTGCAACTGTACCATCCACAAGTTTGATGTCAGATAAACTGGTTTTACAGATGAAATAACACAAAAAAAGGCGGTGGAATTGACAGAGACCAGGTTTCAAAAATATATATCACTGAATATGAAAACGAACCGTGAACATTTTAGAGTCAGGATCCCAATGTGAAAAGAACTTGGGCGTGGATTTGTCAATCTCTGTGCTTGGAACCTGAAAAGTGATTACACAACCACAAATAATGAAGGTTACTAACAATATTTGGAGAGAGAAAAATTGATAACTTGAATTGTGTTTAGATTTACTGTACCTTAAATGCAATGATTTCATATGGCTCAGCTGCAAACAGAAGATACTGGTACCTTTTATCACAAGATTGCACCCTCTATGTACCCAAAAAGGGGAAAAAAGAGGTTACTGTTTTGCCTTCAGAAATAGACAGACTATGAATGCTAATGGTTGATCAAGCATACAAGTTATAGTTGGGAGACATTAATGCAACTACTAGAAGAATTCCATGGGCAGAGTATACCTGTTCAAAGGATGACATAAAACGGTGCCGTGGCTTCGTGTTGTCTTCGATTTCTGGATATTCGATCTGCAACATATTCCAAGATCAACATAGAAAGTTTAAGCTATGTACAATACAACATAAATGACAACCAAATTATAATGGGTATATCACATCTACATACTAAGCAAATTTTTAGAGCAAAGTTAAATGTAGCTGTAACTAATATATTAAAATATATACAAAATAATTAGAAAGAATGGATAACCTGAAAAAGAAGAGATCTCTGTTTTGTATCTGGATCAAATTGCTTTGTCACCCGATATCCAGGCCTTCCAATCTTGACTGCAGCCACAATATAAGTTTATTAGCTACACTTCAAAATAAAATTAAAAATTAACCATGTTAGAGTACTAGAATCACGAGTGGACCAAAGTTACTACAGTAATTTTAACTCCAGAAATTTCTCGATTGATACACAACAAAATTATGACAATGAAAATAAAATACAAAAGAAAAATGACACTACAAACCAAAAGCTTGCATATAGAGAAATAAGTTAATCATCATCCAAGAAAAATGTTAAAAACAAGATTTCAACATGAATACCAACCTTTATACTTCATATACAGCTAAACTCAACCATAGTTGCCAAGGCGTCCTTAGAAAATCGAGTGCCTTGATCACCTTGGCTGGTGCCTTGATCGCCTTGGCGGGCACCCCCGTCAAGCCTCCAACGCCTTGATTTGCCTTGACAACTATGAAGTCAACTAAGCATCATCCCAACTAAATGGGTTCTGCTAATTGTTGTTTTCATACATCACAACCTTACATCCAGCTATTATGTTCTCCCATAACAATTGCATAGAATTAGACAATTCATAATCCAATTGAAAGGAAACCAAAAATAGAAGGACATTTGAAATTTTTAGGGCTAAAATAAGTTGGAACAAAAACAGATAAATTTGATGGAAAATAAAATAAATAAATTATTGGGATGTGGATAGCTGCTGGGTGTGCACGGGCATCCATTTAGGGGGTGAGGTGTTCATTTCAGTTCCTCTGTGTCTGGGCGCAAGAGAACACTGCCAGACAGCATTCTTTTTTCCTAAATTATAATAGAACATGAAAAATTATCACTTTATTTTTCGCATCCCTTATATGCACACAGGTTCTGCGGTGGTCATTCTGTAGCATTGAATAGTTAGAAGATTAGCATCTGATGTATGTGCAATGAAATCAAGTTGAAAAACTAAATTTACAAAAAAGAATGGACGGATGAAAACACAATGGGAATATACCAATACATTGGTGATGTAGATCAATCAAGATAGATACATGCAATGGGACAATATCCAAGATTCTGTTTCAAGGACTGATAAGGCCTACTCTAATGGCTAAGATTAATATATCTGATCTTAGATCTAACAATTGGAATTAATGGAAGGTAGTAGATTTTATATCTAAAATTTTATTTATCAGATTTAGAAATATTCAACCTATCTTGAGCATAGATCAAAATCTTGGCGAGATCTTGCCAAGATCTCGTTTTTCTCAAGGTTCTCGACAAGGTCGAGACGAAAATCAGGTCAAAACTGGGTCTCGACCAGTTCTCGAATTGGTGACCAGTTTTGACCAATTTTGACTGGTTTTCACTGGTTTTCTTTATAAAAGCCAACTCTCAGTTGAAATTTCGACCAAGACTTAATTTTTTCCCTCAAAACATTCTGTTTTCTCCTCCTTTCCTCTACTCTTCTTCTCCAACTTGCTTCTAAGCATGGATTCCACCTGTTCTTGCCAAATCACTCCACTAAAGTCTTGTTGGAGCTTGGTATGAGGGCGGATATCAGTTATTCATCGTTGGATCTACTATTTGAGGTAAGGTTTTTTCCCAAAACTTACTTTTTTACATAAACATGATCAATATATATTGGATGTTGATGAAATTTTTATATGTGAGACACATGAACCCGATCTACAAGCTCACCCTTTCGAAAAAAAATTTCATGCATATCTATTTATTATTTTGATTTTCTGTTATAAAAACCTATTTTTCAGCAATTAAAAAATGAAAAAAAAATATGATAAATATTTATTAGATGGTGTTCAAAATAATATATGATGAACACCATTGGCCAATCTACGTGGTCACAGTTTCATTTTATATATATATATATATATATATAATTTTCTGTTTAAAAAAATGAAAAAAATACATTTTGTAAATAGTAATTGGTTGACTTTGAAAATAATATGTTGAACACCGTTGACCGATCTATGTGGTCACGGTTTCAGCTTCTTTTTTTTTTTTATACATATTTTTATTTTTTTTGAATTTCTGATTAAAAATCCTATTTTCCAGCAATTAAAAATTAGAAAAAAATATTATTGATAGTTATCTATTGGTATTCAAAATAATATATGTTGAATACCATTGACCCATCTACGGTTCCATAGTGTTGGATTTTATTTTTGGAAAAAAAATTATTTTTATATAATATCCGAAATTAATAATAATATCTAAATAATTTTGTAAAATAAGAAAAAATTAGGAAAAATATTCTATTTTCTTATAAAATATGAATAAAATTTTGAAAAGTAACTTCAATATATTTTGAGTTGTATTCGCATATTCAGGGCTTTTTATGTTCTTTCATTTTAAGTTTTATTATATTAAACCTATTGATTTAAGTTTGTTTATTTTATCATCTTATATAACAGTGCTAACGAGAGATAATGGCTGCTTCGGGGTCTCGTGAGGGAGGTGATGGTGGTCGTACTGATATGGCATGGCAGTATGGGACTGCCATTGACGGTAATAAATGGAAAACCCAATATAAATTCTATGGAAAAGGCTTATGTCTAATGGGATCACTAGATTTAAGCAACACTTAAGTGGGACCAGTACATATGTGGCAAAGTGTCTTATGGTTCATGGTGGAAATTTCCAGGGCCGTAGCCAAACAGATAAAGGGAGGGCAGCAAAAAAAAGCAGAGAAAGAAAAAGCTAGGATGCAATTCGAGGAGACAATTCGAAGTACACTAGGAGGTGGTTTGGATGATGATGGCATGGATACTACCGGTATGACTGAAGCTGAGGCAAGAGATGTGAGACGAGCAGTAATAGCTAGTAGAGTCTCCCTTGATACGGACCGGGATAGGGTGAGGGCCATGATGGGAGGGGCAAGTGGCAGTGGTAATGGATCAGCTCAACAGCCTCAGCCACAAACACGGAGTAAGGGGTTGGCTTCTATATTTAGAAGATCACAAAGTACTAGATCACAACCCCAGCCACCACCTGTTAGCGATGAGGATTATGTTGAGATCTTACACCAAGATCCACCAGCTTTTAGGAAGCCTGGGAACAAACAAAAGAAGCTGAAGTCATTGTAGAAGAATACAAAAGAATATATTGGGGATTCCTATGCTAGGTGGTCCTTCTTTCATGGTATCTCAGCACATGCCACTATGAGCCCATAATATCAAACCATGCTTGATGCAGTTGCCGAGGCTGGTCCGGGGGTTAAAGGCCCCACTGCATATGAAATCATGAACATGTACTTCCCTAGACAGAAAAAATTACAAATTGGATAGAAGAGTTAAAGAGTTCCTGAGATACATATGGGGTGACCATTATGTGTGATGGTTAGATTGGTCCCACTAAAAAGTCCATCATCAACTTCATGGTCTACTGTGATGGAAAGACAGTGTTCTTCAAGTCTATGGATGCATCTACTGCGACAAAAGATGCTAATTACATTTATGGACTGCTGCAAACAATGGTGGATGAAGTTGAGGCTGAAAATGTGGTGTAGATTGTGACAGACAATGGCAGCAACTACAAGAAAGCAAGAGAGATAATGACAGCTGATGTAGACTACAACCTCTTCTGGACTCCATGTGATGCCCATTGCATTGACTTAATGTTAAAGGACATGGGCAAGCTTCAGAAAGTAAAGCAAGTGGTTCAACAAGCTAAACAAATGACAACATTTGTACACAACATAGCTATTCTTTAATATTGCCGAGGGAGAAATGTGGATGAGACTTGATTAGACCTAGCGTTACCAGATTTGCTACCAACTATATAGCACTGACCATCTTTGAGGCAAAGATGGTAGGCCTTAGATCGATGTTTGCATCTAAGGACTAGTTTCGCTAGAGGGAGTCTAGCTCCTCTAGTGGAGTTCAAACACAATCTACCATAGCTTCAAAAGAATTTTGGAGAACACTAAAGAACGTAGTAAAATTCTAGAGCTAGTGGTGAAGGTGCTGAGATTGGTGGATACATCATTCAAGCCCCATGCCACATTTATATGCTGTCATTGATATGTTGAAGGAGAGTGTTCGTGCAGCGCTTCCACGTGGAAACAAAAATTTTATCAAGATTATCAAAAATCGATGGAAGAGTCGGCCAATGCACCCATTACATAAGGTTGGTGAGTATATTTCATATTAGTATTAGATTTTAATCATGTGACTCATATTTTGCAGCATACTATTTGAACCCCAAATGTCAATATTCACATGTACTTGGGCTCAATTCTAACCATATCAGTGCAGTAAAAATTGTTATGGCAAAATTAGTGTCAAATTCGACTGTACAAGCACATGTCAACTTCAAGGTGAGTTGTATGGTTTAAGTGCTGAATTATTATTATAATAATTAATTTTTATAAGTTTCCAAATGGGTGTAGATTAAAATGATCAGAGATGGCCTTGGGAGTTTTGGAACTTCCGCCACAATGGCTGGCCGAGATAGTACCGATCCTGGTATGGAATTATGGAAACTGCAATTTTCAAGTAACATAACTTGTTTATATGTATATTAAAATGTGTTCTTCTTGTGCAGCTAAGTGGTGGGTGTTGTATGGCGAGGATTCATCTGAGATAAGGAAAATAGCAATCAAAATCCTATCTCAGACATTTGCATCTGACTGTGAGCGAAACCTTAGTACTTTCGCCCTCATCCATTTAAAAAAGCGGAATAGATTGGGCTCTGAACGGCTCAATGACTTGGTGTACGTACATTACAACATGCATGAGACTAAGAGTATAGAGTATAAGCCGATCAAAACAAAATGATCAAACTCTGATCGAGCTAACCGACGTCTTAGCTATCTTCAGACGAAGAAGATCCCTTTGTGGAGTGGGTGCAAGACAGAGCAGTACCAGTAATGGATGAATCTGGTGGAAGGCCAGAACCCCCTTTAGCCACACCGATGGGTGCTGATGTCAAGCGATTTTTGTCCTCGGAAGAAGGTCGTGTACACGTACAATCGCCTCGACCATTTGACCCCCGATCTGGTAGTGGCACAGGCACTGGCGGTAATGATATAGTTGAAGAGACTGATTAGTCAGCTTCTGATAGTGATGACGGCAATGATGGTGATGGTGGTGATGGTAGTGGAGGTGATGGTGGTGATGGTGGTGGGGCCTCATATGATCCTAGACAAACTGTACCCGTTGTTATGGGCCGACGAGAGCCAGTATACTCATGCTATACAGGATACAGACCACGGTGGGCACACATCTTCATCATGGCCTACGACTGGGTATACACGTAAATCTCGTCACCGTCCTTTGCAACCAACCCAAGAAGACACGATAATTACATTGACATCGCTTGTGATCCTGATATTCAGCCTGATGTAGGACTAAGCATTGAGGATAACATTGGACAGGAGCAGTGGCAGTGGACTGCCCCATTTTTTCCCTGCTCCCGGATTTGGCACGACGTCGGCGTACAGTTCTTATTTTGGTGATGATTACCGTATGCTTCTCAGTCCACATGATTCTTCCGCTGATGCTACTTCATAGACTGGCTCCAACTTTGTGGACGGTCTCTTCTCCTTCCCGACTGCCCAGAGAGTCATGCCCCACTAGCTAGTGTACACTGAGTTAATTCCATATTATAGTGACTTGTATCCAAGGACAGGTATCTTTAGAGATCTCCCGGATTCCATGTATAACAGATATGTGGAGGACTACCAGCGCTACTTCAGCCAGAGGATATCATGGCAAGGCTTTGTTTTTTAGACCGAGATATATTATCTTCAACAAAGGCAATCTGACCAGATAGATCCTACACGCCACTCTACATATGATTAGACATTGGGATGGAGTGATGGGGAAGGTACTATTTGATTTTGAGTATTTCAGACTTTGAGATTATGAGCACTTGTGTCATTGTGTGGATTTATGATTTATAAATGTATGATTTTCCCACAATGTGATTAGTTTTTATGCTTTAAATGTGTTTATATATGTTAATATGTTAAATTAGTATTTTCCTGCAATATATAGCCTTAAAATGGCCTTAAAAACATCAAATACATGCCAAAACTCCCATTTTTAGCCTTTGAGAATTTCGATAGGATCTTGCCTGAGATCTCAGTTTTCTCAAGGGTCGAGAAACCCTCGAGACCCGACATTTAATCTATGATCTTGAGGGGCCAATACGGAAGATTGATGAGAGAGAAAAAGGTGATCGATGGGTGCATAGAAGAGATAGTGGGAAGAAGAATCCTAAATTTTAGGATCTGAAGCAGTCAATCGTTGGGGGAATTAAAAGGAGATACAGTGGGGAGAAATTTGGGGAGAGAAGATAGCAAGAGAAGAAAGAGAGACTTTAACCATGGGGAAGGGGGAGAAAACTCTTCAGCTATCAATGGCAACAACCAAACCAAATCAATTCATTCCTTCAATTTTTTTAATCATGGGGGAGGGCTGGTATATATATACATATAGAAAATTAAAAAAACCTCTTAGATCATCTATAATTACTAGACTTTCTAGATAACAAAGGACTCTAAAGTCAACTAAAAGACTAACACACACTTTAGGATAAGATAAATTCTAACTAACTAACATGCGCCCATTAATATTTTGCACACTTATAAGACCCCCCTATTGGACTAATAATGTAGGCCCATTGCAACAATAAAACCCCAAAACAAAAGCCCAACCCAAACCTGTACTAAAACCTGGCACATATTTAATAAACCAGGTCTGCATTATTCCCTCATTATTAGAAAAGACTCATCCTCGAGTCTTATAATGAAGTCAAATCTCCACCACTTGATCAACATCCACGATTGTCAACTTTGACGGGCCGTACAATGATCCAATGCAACTCACGATCAAAATCACAATGATTGGCTTCGATACATCCAAGATTTGTTGAGGAAGAAAGGAATCAACAGTCGCAATCTCTTTGTTTCCTCAATAGAAAACTTGTCTTGATCAAAGACCTCTTCTTCTATCACAGTTTATTCCACTTCTAATGCCTATTCTGAAGATTCCATCATGCTGAATGCAGTATTGCATAGGCGATTAGTATTATCTACAATCTCTCGAACTTGTTTAGAGATCACGAAGACCATCTTCAAATCTCTTCATGCTTCTCTCCAAGCAAAATTGAAGCGCGAGAATCTTAGATTCAAGAAAATTAAAATCAACCGCCATGGGAAATAAAGGATTTCGGCTCTAAAACCGATTTGGTAAGGCCCATGGCTGCAAAACCCCAATTTGGGATCGCTACAGGCTAACCCAAGTGTTAAACAACTCAATTTATATGAGCAGAGGCAGTTTAGTAATTTTCAAAAATAATTCAGGATTTTTTTGTTGAAGTGACAGGTTTTCTTGTTGAAGTGACAGGTTAATGGACAAAGGAGGAATTATAATTAAAGGGGTGAGCGTAAACTTGGAAGGAAGTCTAAAAATGGGATAAAACAGAACAAATTTTAAAAAGAGAGGCAGAACTGAACTTTTCACAATCTGAGTATTCTTCTTCCTCATAGCAAAAGGAAGAAATAGGGCGAAGAACTGGTTCCGAGACAAAGAACTCCTCATCAACATCAATGAAGTTGAGACAGTGGATATTGAAGAGATAGGTGGAGATGTCAAAGATATAGGGATGGAGGACGGACAAACCTTTCACAGCTGATACAACTCATGAATTTGAGCACATCGAGTTTGTGATTCCGTAACACTACTTCAAAGAGAAAGCTCCCAAGGTTGCAGATTTTCTTTATAGCTTTTCTATGCAACCTGATTTCAGTTTTCAAAGAAAGATGAATACCAACCCTGCCTTGTTGATTCTTAACCATTTCAAAACTCATGGTCAAGTTTTTTTTATGCAGGGGTGAGCTGATGAAGCTAAAGTCTACTGTAGGAGCCAAAAGAGGGCTGAAAGACATCAGCCCTATGTGCAGCCCATGGTTTGATGGGCTGCAAGCCTTGCAGCCCAATTGCTCTAGCTGCAAGTCTCTGTCTTAGCCTATAATCAGATCAGCCGCATGCGAAAGTATAGAGTTTCTGTTCTTTGTGGTTGAGTGTAAGAGTACTCCACAAGAAAGGCCAGTCGCAAGCTATCTCTGAGTTTCTATTTTGGCTATCAGCTTTTATTTGATTTCTAAATTTAGTTTTCTTTTGGTTTTAGCAAGTATTGGGTTAGTTCCTATTTTGTTAAATCTGGGTTAGCTTCTAAAAGTTAGTTTCTGTCTTCTGTTATTAGGAGTTTTATTTTTATGGTCTATTTTTGGTTAAGACAACTTGTAGGGAGTTACTAAATTCTGGACCTCTATTTTTGACAACCTATTCTCAAGCTATATATAAAAGAAGAGGGAAGAAGCTCCAACGATTTGGGCTGAACTATGAAAGTTCTTTGTGCATGAGTGGCTGTGAGAATTAATGTGGATGAGAAACCTAGGTTTGAGAGAGTCAACCGAAACCCTAGGCGAGAAGCCTATGTTTATATCTCTTTTCTCTCTTCTTCCTTCTTACTCTCTCAAACCCCAGGTGGGAAGCCTAGGGTTGAGAGAGTCCAGCAAAACTCCCAAGGAATTTTCACCATCTAAAAACAAAATACTCAACCTATTCAAAGGCTACACTGAAAATTCTTAATGATAACCATAGTTGTCAAGGCGACAAAGTGACCCAAAGCATTAGAGGCCATCCTAGGCGCCGCCTAGGAATTGCCTAGGCGACCAAGGCGTTCCCAGTGTATTTTTTTATTTCTAAAACATTAATGCTATATTAATATTTATATATATGCAGTATTCTACATAAATAATCGACATTTAAGATATAACCTAATGGGGGAAATTTTCACATACTACCCAAATACTTTGAAAAACATCACCTATCACCCAAGATTTTTGAAAACATCAACTACAACCCAAAATTCCAAAATGTTACCCCATTAACTGATGGAAGAGAGTTGAAATTTTGTCTAGACGTTTATACCCTTCTTATTTTAACCTGAAAAACATCACCTACCACCCACTGGTTCCTTCTCCAGCAACATCCTACCACCCATTGGTTCTTTCTCCGGCAACATCCAATCTCCAACAATCGCCCAAGGGACCAAAACCCAAAACCCTAGAAATCCGGAGACGAAGAGCAAGAAACGAGGGGATCCTCCTCTCTGATCGTTTCCTACGTCGGAGTTCAGATGTCTGCAAATTTTTTTTTTTTCGTTTCTCTAGAGATACTTTAGATCTAGTTTCTTTGAAGATACTTCGGTATTCTCTGTTTCTGTTTTTTGGTATTCTTCAATTGAAGTTTTTCTTTTAAAGCTTCACAAAATTCTTCTTCTGGTTAAAGATTCTTGTTCACAAATTTCACTACTGGGATTAACAGATACTCTTCTTCAATGTTACTGATTTTTTTAGGGCTTCAGATCTCAAGCTCTCAGTTCTTGCTTTTCTTTAAATTTCTTGAAATTCATGAGGAAGTCCTAGTTTTTAAAAGGTCAAAACCAGAGCTCTAATGGCAGGTTGGAGGTCTACTCATGAGTTCAGAAAAATCAGAAAACCAAAGCCCTAAAGGAAACTGGACTCTTCGTCAATCCCCATGGCCCAATTGGAGGAATCTGATGTCTTCATTAATTTGTAATCACTAACAAGATATCTTTCAGGGAAGGGCAGGCCATCAAACTTGCCAACAAAATGGTCCTCATAGATCTTTTGCAAATTAAGGAGAGGCGTTCGTGGAGCCTTGAGGCTTCCATGGAGTGTCGGAGCTTGCTTTGGAAGATGATGACGTCCTTACCGTTGAGGGAACAACGCAAGGCAGAAGATGAAGAGGGGAAGCGTTTGGCCAAGAAATTATTGGTGGCGGCGCAGATCTCAGAGAAACTGCAGATGTGGGGTTTTCAAGGAAGGATTCACAGATGCTGGAAAGGGAGGTTTTGTTGGTATTCGAAGCTTTGGAGTAGCCTCTATTATTGGAACTGGAGCTTTAATGCGGATTTGTGAGAGATTTTCAATGTACGGCATCAGCACAGATCCATGAGCAATCCTAAACACCAACTTCTTAAAGGAGAGTCGAAGAAGAAAAAGATGATTTGGGGGTAGGGTTAAAAATTACTAAAGTGTAAACTCGACTTTTCCTTTTCAAATAAGGGTATTGCTGTCAATACAAAAATGGTTTTGGGCTGACATCAGCATCTAATGGCTCCGTCTTAACGATTTGGGTCTTTTTGATAAACGTTTTGGAATTTTAGGTGGTAGTTGATGTTTTCAGAAATTTTGAGGGGTAGGTGATGTTTCTAAAAGTATTTGGGTAGTACTTGAAAATTTCCCTAACCTAATTAATATGAGAAAACCAACAAATAATAAATAAAGTATAGGACATAAAGAAGCATATTTATAACAAACAAAAAAACACAAATCAATAAACTAAGAAGTTAAAACATCATAGCATAAGTAAGAAGCAAGACTACAAGAGGATTATAATGTACTTAAAGAACTATAGACCAAGTTACTCAAAAAATATTATACTATTGTTAGTTGTTACCTCTATGATGCCAAAATAAATGTTAATGCCTCTATTCCTCAGTAACACAGTGGTAGAGCAGCCGACTATTAACCGGCAGGACGTAGGTTAGAAATGAGACTTGAGATTTAATAATGAAACCACTAATTAAGACCTTAAGAAAATAGCAGAGGAGGAAGAAGAAGACCAAAAAGGAAAAGAACAAAAAAAAAAAAAAAAACAAATGTTGCAGCAAAAGAGGGAAAAAAACTTGCAAAGTCATAAACTTAAATCATAGCAGAGCGGCAAAGGCAAGAGGAGAAGAAGAAAAAGAACAAGAAGAACAAGAAGAAGAGGAAGAGTCGATATTCGACAAAAAATAAAAATTCAGACCTGCGGTAAAACGTAGTAAAGAGAAGAAGAAGAATATTGTTGATTAGACAAAAAAAAAAAAAAAAAAGGACGTTGCAGAGAAAGAGGTAAAAATTTGAAGACTGTAAATTGTAGCAAAGGCCAGAGAAAAAGAAGAAGACGAAGAAGAACCGATATTCGACAAAAAAAAATCATACATGTGGTAAAACGTAGGAGAGAAGAAAAAAAAGAAGAAGAGGTGGAATCGATATTGGACAAAAATAATCATACCTGCAATAAAGCGTAGCAGAGAAGAAGAAGAAGGACATTCGGAAAAAAAAAAAAAAAAAAAGGCCGTTGCAGAGAAGAAGAAGAAGACCAAAAAAACTCATACTCGAAGTCGATGACTCAACGTAGAGAGGGGGAAGAAGAAGAACAATGAAAAGATTAACCTATACTACAAAATACAAATATAAATCTACATAAGCTACTAACATAGCTAAATCAGGGAAGCCGACCGCCGGAAGAGAGGACTCGAGACTCCAGAGGAACTTACAGAGTTATAGGGAGCCCTAATTGTAAATCGGGTTTCTATTTTTTTCAAATGAAATCCTTTTTGCCTCTATATGCATTATAAACATATGATTCTATGTATTTGTGTACAATATATTATTGTACGCAAAGCCAATCTAAATGTTAAATACAAATAATAAATATAATAATATATTAAAAAAATTAATGCATCCGCCCTGAGGTTTACCCTTAACTCAACCACCCCCATTTTTGGAAATGTGATGCCAAATGCCAATGCTTCTTGACACCTTGACAGAAGTGCTAACGATGCTCAATAGTTGCGGGAATTTGTAATAACTCAATCTTCGGGGAATGGGGATATTTCGTTATCTAATTACCGGATTTTGTAATAACTCAATCTCTCGTCCAGCAATTCCTCAGAGGAAGTTCCATCTTTTGGCGACTGCTTAGCTTTGAAGCACCTCAACTGCCGAGGAATAAATTTTTTGGCAACATCGGCATCCCACTCTCGAACTGGTTTTTAGTAAAAAGGTAAAAAAACTCTTTTCACCTTTTATGTTAGGGAGTTAACAGCGTGTGGGAGGGTTGAATTGCGAGTAAATGAAAACCTTAAGGGAGTTACGTGAAATTTGCTATTTAATTAATGATTTACTACACAACTGTAACAAAGCGACCGCCTAGGCCTTCAGGGCGTCCAAGGTGCCCAAGGCAACACCTAGGCAGCGCCCAGAAGGCCTAGGCAGTCACTTTTTGAACACACACAATGCGACTCATTGCTAGTTTATGGATAACCGCCCGGACACCTTGACAACTATGGTGATAACCGAATATATTTCACTATCACATTAGTAGCAACCAAAAAAAAACTTTAGATATGATCATGGTCCAAAATCTCGCCGAGATCTCTGTTTTCTCGAACTTCTCGAGGAGCTCGAGACGAGGTTTACTATGAGATGAGATTTCGACCAAATCTCGACTCATCTCGATATATCTCGTAAATCTCAAACCATCTTGGTCGAAATTTGGTCAGACCATTTTTTTTCAGGTATATAAAAAGACAATATATAGAGTTTTGGTCGAACTCTCGATCGAGATTCTTAAAACAGCCTTATCTTTCATCTTCTCTTAATACAATGTGTGTTTATTTTTTCAATTTTATTGTCTAAATGTAATTATGTATGCTAAAAGAGTGATTCATTGGAATATTAGGCGTTAAAATGACCATTTGAGCTCCGAAACTTTGGCGTAGAAAATATATGTTCGAGATCTCAGTTTCTCAAAGGGTCGAGATACCCTCGAGACTTGAGTTTTGGAACCTTAGATATGATTGAATCCAGATTTGGACTGTCAATTGTCCAAACAATGTTTCTAGTTACTCATTAGAGAACAACAACAACAAAGCCTTATCCCAACTAAATGTTGTTGATTACATGGATTCTTCTTCTCCAATCAGCTCTATTCGATGTCATACTTGAAACAAGAGCTATGCATGTCTTTCTTCACCACTTTCCCTAGAATCATTTTAGGTCTGCTCTAGCTCTTTTAGATCCTTCAATCTAAATCAAATTACTCCTCCGTATTGGAGTATCTAACGGCTATGTTGAACATGACCATACCATCTCAAACGACTTTCTCGTAGCTTATCATGTATCAGCACTACTCCCAAGCCACTCCCAAATCAGCTCTAATACAATCATTCATTACCTTATCCTTCCTAATTTTGTTACACATCCATCTCAACATCCTCATCTCAGCTACACCTAATTTATTTATATGATGCTTCTTACCTACCCAACATCACACCATATATCATGGCCGGTCAAATGATTGTCCTAAAAAATTTTCCTTTAAGTTTTAAAGGAATAAGCTGATTACACCACACCCCAAACATACCTCTCCACTTCATCCATTCTATTTTAATCTTCTGCGAAACAACATCCTTTATATCACCTTATTTATATATGATTGAATCTAGATACCTAAAATGATCACTTTGTTGAATCTCTTTCATCAATTTTCACCACTTTATTATCCATCTTTGTGCGATTAAAATTACACACCATATACTCTATCTTCATTCTACTTATCTTAAAACCTTTAATTCCAATGTTGATCTATAGCTCCAACTTGACATTAACCCCTGCTTTTGTCTTATCCATCAAAACAATATCATCAACTAAAAGCATACACCAATGAACCTCATCTTCAATGTCTCTGATTAAATTATCTATAATGAGGGCAGACAAGGGTTTAAAACTAATATTTGATGTAACCCAATTATAATTGGGGATTCACTACTGACCCCCCCCCTCCCTAATGGTTCTCACACTAGTCACCACATTATAATACATATCTTTAACTATATCTACATTTACTTGAAACATTTCTCTTCTCTAGTATTTACCAAATTAACTCTCTAGGAACTATGTCATAAGCTTCTTCTAGGTCACTAAAGACCATATGGAAGTCATTCTTACCTTCTTTAAATCTTTCCATTAGTCTCTTAAGCGAGTAAATAGATTTTGTCATGGATCAACCTGGCAAAAAACCAAACCAGTTCTCCCTAATAGTAGTTTTTTGTCTCATGCGAATTTTAATAACTCTATTCTATAGTTTCAGAGTATGACTCATTAGTTATATACCTCTATAGTTATTGTAGCTCTAATATCCTTTGATTTTATAAATAAGAACCACAATACTTCTCCTCCATTCATCTATATATATATATATATATATATATATATATATATATATATATATATATAAAAGAAAAAACTTAAACCCACCAAGCCCCCCAAATTAAAATTTCCTTGGAGCCTGTGGGGTCATAATAGGTAGTGTAGCCTTCTCGGCACTATTGCAAGTGGGAGAACATAAAAGCAAACAAGGCAAATCTACACAAGTTAACTAAGATCAAAGAAGCAAAAACAGAATAAGCACTATATCAAGTGACTCCCCATATTCAAGATTTCAGCTTTGGAAGCAGATTAAGCAGCTTATGAAGTTGTAATACAAGGTAATACATGCTAAAATTCCATTCCCAAGCCACTCCAGTCATGTTTCAATACTAAATCAGATCAATAAGTACACATTTCTGATTTCACAGATACTTTCGTAACTAGATCAGAACAAAATTAGTGTACAGATAGAAATATAAGAATTTAACTACAAGAATGTGATAAGAGAGGACCTGTCTTGCGCATGGAGACCTTGCGCTTGTGTGGCTGGGGCTGCACAGGTGCTTCTTTAGCTTCACGGGCGGCTCGCTTGGCCAAATTGGTCTGGTGGCGCTTCCCTTGTGTATGAGCCAAGTAGTTTCCCTCATTGTTGTGCAATGTCAAGCAAAGCTTACACTCATAGCTTTATTAAAAAAAAACACAAGAAATCAATCATTCACTCTCACCAAATGAAGAACGGATAAGCAAGTTATTAGGATTTTTCCAGAAAGGAAGAGCAAACCTGCCGAGATGGTTGCGCATAAAATAGGGATCCTTTGCCAGATCGATGGTCTCAAGCGCTAGCCTTCTAAGCCTTTCTCTCCGGTCGATCGCTTCGTTCTGAGCAGAGGCTGCACCTCCACCCCCGGGCTTCGCACCCCAATCTCTATCCATTCTCCTCTCTGTCTTCTCTTATCCGTACAAGAAAAATATCACTGCTTCCTGCAGCAAAGATAAATGTATACTTGGACGTATAAGCAGTCCAGTCAGATATATATTAACAACTGAATTTCTGATTTCCGCAGCTGCTCTTGGTGGTCACCGGAGAGAGAAACCGGAGAGAAAATGGTCGGTATTAGGTTAAGAGGGGGCGGCGACGTTTTATGTCAGGAGAGGGGGAATTCGGATCGAGCTATGAACTTGGGTAGAGCCAATGTCTGATCCAACGGTCGAATTTATTTACAGTTTTTTTTTTTCGTAGAATAATTCTCATCAAAATCAACCGTCAGATGATATGAAGGAACGCCAGATATCGGGCACCCGACCCAGGCTCTTTGCTCTTTGCTCTTGGATCCACATCGTCTCCCGCCTGGGTTTGGGAGGGAGACTGGACGGCTCGGCTCGGATGGATGGCCGCCATGTGGCACTCGGAGGGATCCGAGCCCTCCATCCAAGCCGACCCCCGACAAGGTGAGCGGGGGGTCAACTGATGGAGGGCTCGGATCCCTCCGAGTGCCACATGGCGGCCATCCATCCAGGCCGTCCAGTCTCCCGCCCAAACCTATGCGAGAGACGATTTCTGTTCTTTGCTCTTTGCAAGTTCAGAATGAACTTTCTGAACTTGAAAGAAACTTTGTTTCGGGGGAATTCTCGCTTTACATTTAACAGGCTTATTGCTTTCTTCTTCTTTTTTTTTGGGGTTGTAAAATATTGCTTTATTTGATAACATTTTTTAAAACTAGGCCATTTACTTATTACTCTCCCCATACTTGTTATATTTACTCAAACTCCTCGATTTTGAATTTGGATTCCTCAAAAAACGAATTCCCACCATTCTTTCTCCCTTGGTATTTTAAATTTCGTAAATTACCCTTATTCTTTCCCTCTTGCCCATAATCCTAATGTCAACCCTATCTTAAAATCCAAAATCTGCCATAAATAGACCTCATAGTGTCAAACCTAGCCTGAGTCCAAAATTTTCTGTAAATAGGCCTCTTAGTGTCAATCCTCCCTTAGGGTCCAAAATTGTCTTATTTAGGTTATCTCGGGTCATTTCCATGCCTAAACCACCAATTACCATTTCTAAGGCATTTTGATTATTTTGGTCAAAGTTAGTCAAATCTAGTCATGTCTAGTCAATCTAGAGTCATAATAGTCAAAGCTTAGTCAATACCTATGTGCGCACCCAATTATTCCAATCTTGTCACCTAGCACCCCCTTAGATGTCACTTGAAGTGTCCATGTGGTAAAACCATGTCCAACCATTTTCCCCCCAATCCATAAGTGGTAAGAAAGAGAGGAGAGGGAGAGAACGGAGAGAGAATGCAAAGGCCCAACTTAAGCCCAACTTGAATCCATCAAACCCTAGGCTAATCCTAATAAGCTCATGTGAGAGAACTAAATTTACTTGCCCCCCCCCTCTTCTTGTGCTGATTTTGTAAATAAGAAAAGATAGGGGGTAGAATTGCAAATAAGATATATAAGCAAAAGAGACAAAAAGATAAAGGGAAAAAGACCGTTACCTCCCTTGTAACTTCCCTTAATGACAGTTGAACACCCAAGTTTTAGAAAAAGACAAATAGCCTCAATTTTTAATGGTGTTAAAGTTATATTTTTTGTGAACAACTCTACCCTTGAGCGACCTTTCCAAATCATCTCCTGTTGAATTGGCTGAGTTGATTAGATGCACGACAAGTGTTCCCATGTTTGATCTGATGTTCACGAAACATCTTACACATGAGAACGAATTCATGAGCCCGCTGGAGCATATCAAATCACCATTTTTGAGAAAAATGAAGTCTTCACGTCTCTGCAATTCGTCATCTTCCTAGGGCTCCTCTGACTATCCATCGATTTAAACCTTCCACCCCCTCTCTTCTGATTGTAAATGTAAATGTTTGCCCTGTTTGGCACTCTAGTATTGTGATCTTATTGAGATGGTGCTCACCTGATCGGAACCAACAGTTGTCGAAATCACCGACGCTGTCTATCCTTTGATTTGCAGGAACACTTTTACCCAATGTTTCACTAGAAAAGATTCCATTGCAGAGCGGTGCCCTAAGGCAGAAGGTGATGCCAAAATCCGCGTCGAGAAAAGATTAATGTTCCGTGTCGGGTATTTCTCTCTCTTTCTGAGAAACCCATCATCTTTCCCTGGGGAAGAGGAATAATGAATTGGGATCTCTTATTGGGATTTAGATGGGTTATGTTTTGTTTATTTTTTAGATTTGTTACATGTGAAAGATGAGAGAAATTAGAAATTAGAGAAAACATATTTAATATTTTGGACCCTACGGTTTCTGAGGTTTTAGCAGGGGATTGATACATAGCTAGAGGAAACATAAAACCTCTGAGATGTGGTTTTAAATCAACAATCACAACACCAGAGTATGATAATGTCCTGAAATTTTCATACAGAATGTGTTTTTAGCCTCCTTGGTATGATAATGTCCTGAAATTTTCATACAGAATGTGTTTTCAGCCTCCTTGGTTGCTTGAAGGTTTTGTATAGGCCAGACCCTTTTATGATCCGGAGAAATTACTTTTGTTGTTGGTGTGCTTTTACAACTACCATTCAAATGTGTTGGCAACTCTTTTCTGCATTGGTAATTGGGGCATGTTTGGAAATCATACCATAGTTCAAGTAATCTATATCTATTTGGTTGTGTTGATCTATTCATATTGGTTTTTGGATCCGATCAATCCCTGATTGTATGATATCTCTTACATGTTAGTTTCTCACTGGTTTCATTACTGGTTTTCATTAGATCAGAGTACTGCTAAAGAAAGAGGAAGCAATGACAACAATTCAAACTCTAAAGAAAGAGAAAGGGAAAGAGATAAGTCTGTCTGTGGAGCCTCAGGCGGGAGTTGCAGGTGGTGCCCCTGAGGCGGGAGTTGCATAGCTCAGTTGGAAAAATGAAATCTGGTTTCACGCTTGCCAATGAAGACGAGGTAGAGGAAGACGGACTCGCCGATTCGGGTTTTTTTTTTTTTTCATTCTTTTTGGTCAAGAGAAAGCCCATCGCCATTGTCTCATTCACTCCTTTTTTATTTTTTTTTTAGTCAGTCACCCTTGTAAGGGTTTAATTTGGTCATTAAGGAAATATTTGACTCCCACCGTTAGCATCTTATGGAATATTCCTAACGGCGTGAGTCTATTTGTATTTTAATAATGTTTTTAGGGAAGGTATTTGTCTTTTCCTATAATTTGGGTATCAATTGTCATTAAGGTAAGTTATAGGGGAGGTAATTGTCTTTTTCCCAAAGATAAAATAAAAATACAAAATATGTTTCAGGACACTGCCCCTCCACATTTTAGGAGAGAGAGCCCAAAACCGCAGCTATTAGGTTGTCACAAGATTTTGTGGGAAAAAAAATAAAAAGAAGGAAAAAAAGAAAAGAAAAGAGAAAAAAGAAATAAGGAGGGGAGAAAAGATCATATTTAATACTTTCAAAGTCAAAGGGACGAGCAATAGTGGAGTGTCATATGTCAGTAGATTGGGTTGGACACAATCTCAATTAAAATTTGGGAAACTTAAAAAAAATCAAGAGAGGAAACAAAGGAGAGGTATAAGCTTATACTAGAGGAAGTGGGGATCCTTTTGGAGACCGAACACCCAACAACAAAGCCATCCATGATTTTGGTAGAGGCCCCCCCTCTCTCTCTCCCAGCCGTAGACAGCATATAGGAAAGAGAAAGAAAGTGCAAGAGAAAGGGAGAGAGAGAGAGAGAAAAAAAAAAAGAAGAGAAAGAAATGAGAAAGGAGAAGGAAGAGCACTCACCATCACATCCATTGTCTTCAACCTCCAAGCTCCAGCAAGATCTTCATCTCCACTTGGGACAAGGTAAGATGATCTAAATTTAATCTCCATTAAAATAACTTAATGATGCATGTGCTAAAATAGTAAGTGTATGATTTGCATGAATGGTGCATGATTGATTAACTTCTGCAAAGTTTTTGTCTTGTTTATGATTTTTTCTTCAATCTTCATGTTAAAAGAGATCTCTCATCCAAATATGAGCTCCACTCATGGAGGTTTGCTTAGGCAAATAAATCCATAAGTAAAACCCAAATTTGGAACCTGAATTTGATTTTAGATTCAGACATAGCAAAAGAGGTCCAATAACTTCAAAATTTTATGAGATATTCATCTCTGAGTTACAAAACCATACCAAGAAACCCAGAGCAATTTTGGATCTGGGAGGTCCTTAAAAAAATCATGCAAGTTGTTGTGCACAAAAATAGGGCTAGGAATATAGTACCCTGTAAATCAGCCTAGAAGTAGGTCCTGCACCCGTAATCTAGACTTGGATTTTTTTGATAAAATATAACCCCATTAATTCTCTAAAACCCTAGGCTAGTTTGGAGTATTTCATTAAAACTTGAATTTACTGGGAATTTTCTACTGAATTCGGGAAGACTCTAAACAGAGTCTGGACCTGAAATGTACACCATAAAGATTTATAAAGATCTGCATCTTAGAGCTTCATTTTGCATTTGATTCCTTGAGATAAAATTTAGATCTACCAATATAATTTCAGATAAGTAAGTGGTTTAAATTTTCATGGAGTAATCAATTTGATATGGAGTTTATAACAATAATATTGGTTAGAATTTGGGATGATTCTGGTCAGTGTACTTACCTGACCTTGTGAGGGTTTTCTGACCATGATTGAAACTCTGTCTGGTTTCGACCCCTTCAGAGAAGTTGTAGGTCTCTGGGTCCTCTTTAATCTCCCATAAATTGGTTCACTTTTAGATACGGAAAACCTTATGTCCATTTGTTTTACCACAAGCTGGCAGAATCTAGAATAGATTATGTTAGAATTAAAGCTTGAGATTAGATGAGCTTTTTCATGTGCTAAGACCTAGAACTAGGTTTAGATCACTTTAGATTAATTGTAGCTTGTTGAATTAGCTTCAACTTGATATATTTTGTGTGTCATTTGACTTCCTGGAAGTAGGGTTACAAGTCAAGTTTCGAACAGTGCACAGAAGGTGCTTTGCTATTTTCACTTCATATATCACTTTTGCAATATTTGGCATAAAATCAATAGATTATTTGTCATTATTGTTGTCATATATGTGTGCGTGCTATATTTGGTAGGATGAATATATTTCTTACCATATATTGATTACTTGTTATATTTGGTAAGATGGATATATTTTTACCATATGTTGATTACTTGCTATATTTGGTAAGATGATTGTATTTCTTATCATATATTGATTACTTGCTAAAATTTGACAAGATGGATTTACTTTTTACCATATATTGATTACTTGTTATATTTGATAAAATGGATATATTTCATACTATATATTGATTGTTTGTTATATTTGGTAAGATGAATATATTTCTTATCATATATTGATCACTTGCTATATTTGGTAGGATAGATATATTTTTTACCATTATTGATTATTTGCTATGTTTGGTAGGGTGGATATATTTCTTGCCAAATTTGCTCCTCATATATATTTTGGTAGGATGGATAGAGTTCTTGCCATTTATGTATATTAAGTCATGTCATGCTTAGAAATACCATATTTGGACCTTACTATGCTTAGAAGATAGCATATTAGGTCTTGTCATGTTTAGATAATTTCATGATATATCTTGCCTTATTTGTATCAAATGTCATTTAAGGAGATTTTCCACAATCTAGCTATATATGTGTGTTTCTTGCTATATATGTGTTAATTGTCATGTTTAAATAAAATGCCTTATTATGGGAAATAATTTAAATTCTGCAACACCATAATTGAATGTGTAATAGCTTCATGCTTTTAGAAGACTTTACTAGGTGTAGGGATATGCATTTAGGCATCCACATTCATGACAAGGGTAAGGGAAGGAAACCTTAAAAGAATCTAAATAAAAATAAATAATGCCTTTAAAAAATCCTTAGTTAGGATTTAAATCATCTGTAGATTAAAACGATCTACATCCATAGACCCAGATAGGGTTATCCAGATTCTAACCTAGAAAGGATATCCATAATTTTCAATCCAAGGCTGAACTACACAGATTCTGATTCCTAAGGCAAACCCTAGGATACGTAGGCAATTTGAAAGATATCTATCAATCCATATTAGTTATCCATTTTAGATCCATTAGGATTATCTATCAGTCTTATAGGGTTATCCATCAATCAAGCATAAGTTTCAACTTGAACAAAGAATCTAATAATGAAGATCAAGCATAAATTATAGCCATAAACTTTAATTACCCCTGAACTATGATGAACCTGATTTTCAAAAGATTCTCGAGATACATAGGCAGCCTGGAAGATTCCAGATTCAGTTCATTGATATCAAACCACTTGGTTTGGTCCGATTCAATAGAATCTAGAAAAGAAAAGGCATAGGAGACTGATTTCGGATGGGGTGATTTGCGTGCCTAACACCTTCTCATAACCGTAACCTGAAGCTTACCCCAATTTCTAATAGACCAAAAAACTGATCTAAAGGTAATGAGTCAATAGAAGTCTTATCCTATGGTGAGACTATATTTGAAATCCTAGACCTTAATATAGATGGCGGCTCCAATTCAAATTTCAATATCCCGAGGGGATGAGAATTTCCTCATTTGTCCTCACAATGAGGTTTGGACCCTTATTTATATGAAGTTGGTGTGGGTCCCGTGCACATTTACAGTACTAGTCCCAAATTGTTGATGTTGGATTTCCCCTTGCTATGAGCAGGTAATGTCGGATTTGCCACTGAGGTCAGCAGGTAATGCTGGATGTGTCCTTAAATGACCTTTTGGTGAAAAAACAATCTTGTCCCCATTGGCTGGTGTAGATTTATGAGACTAATTGGCAGTCCAAGGGTGACGAAGATGAAGCCGATGCGATCATCGAGAACGCAAAGAAGTACAACAGGAATTTGATGAAGCTGGTCTGTTGTTTAATGAGATTGAAACCTGGACCGGCATGGAGAGGAATCATGGACTATTTAAGCTGGATGGGACTCCAATGTACGAGCTTGGACTCAGTGGTACTAACAGAAGTGGCAACAATAGTCGCATACTTAGCACCGGTGGTGTCGACAGATATTTTGCAATTATGCCTTCCCAGACAAGTTCATTAATCGGCTACTTCATCTTCTGCTATCGTGAACTATTATTCAACTTGATTGTAGTAGTATTTTTCTTCATTTATTTCATTTCTACTTGTTATGGGTCATGGCTAAGGCTTTATTTCATTATAGAGATGTTAAAAGACGAGATGTTGATGAGGTGAAGTGGAAGATGAGAGATGTGGAGGGACACTCAAAAATAATATTTATTAGCTTGAATCTTTAATTTTGCTTGTTCCAAAATGGCTACAGAAGACCTCCTTTTATAAGCCTTTAAGGAAGCTTCTAGCTTCATTTTACACATTTCTTTTCTACACACTTCTACAAGATATTTCTACATACTTCATAAGATACTTCTATGCACTACTTCTACAACCTTCCTTTAAACTCTTTTAGATTTTAGACTCCTCTATAATTCTTCTATACAATTGCAATCTTATATTGTTTACAAATCTTCCCACATATTTTTAGAAAGGGAAAATTTCACGTAATACCCAAGTACTTTAAGAAACATCACCTGCCATCCAAGATTTTATAACCATCACCTACCACCCCAAATTCCCAAATGTTACCCCATTAATTGACAGAAGATAGTTTAAATTTTGTCTAGACGTTTATACCCTTCTCATTTTAAATTGAGAAACATCACCTAACACCCACTGGTTCCTTCTTCGGCAACATCAAATCTCCGAAAAATGGTTAGATTTTTTTTGGGGGGGAGAAAAACTATTGTGTGCCATTGCTGATTTCTGGCGATCGAGGCCGACGATGCGACTAGAACTTCCTTCCTTTTTCTTGGTCTGTGATTTACTTAATTAACTTCTATCTATTAAAGGTATGCTCATGACGAAGAGTTA
This sequence comes from Protea cynaroides, assembly GCA_028583415.1. Classification (NCBI taxonomy): domain Eukaryota; kingdom Viridiplantae; phylum Streptophyta; class Magnoliopsida; order Proteales; family Proteaceae; genus Protea; species Protea cynaroides. The sequence continues at coordinate 65,062,607 of CM053268.1, read as the reverse complement.
GCTAGTGGATTCTCTACTTCGACTTAGGGGATTACAGAGTTCCACAGTGTCAAATGGTGGAGCTTCTCGACCCGTTTACCAAGCAGAGTCTCGCGAAATCTTCCTTCTTTGCCTTCAATTATATCTGAAAACGACTTGTAAACTTTATTATGACCATCCCTCATTGGTTGTCCATGGATCCCATTATCAAGAAGTGTATCCACGACTTCTTGTACCAATTTCTCCTGACACATTACTAATTCCCCTGGCTTATGGACCACTTCTTCATGACCTTCTCCTTCTGGTTGTCCTCCCCAACTCTTATTCCTTTTATCCCAATGGCTAATTCTTCCAATTTCTCACCTCCAGCTCTAGCTCCTTCCATTTCAGTTTCAAACTTCAAAATCAGAAAAGACGAGTGCCTAGAGATGTTGAAGAGGAGAGGTATCTATGTTGAGATGAGTATTTCTGTTAGCTCTATAACAGAAACTGAGGTGGCAAAATAGGTGGAGACAATGCAGAACAGTACAAGGAAACATGGCTAGCGTATGAGAAAGAGACCAAAGCGGTTAGATAATTACTAATGTAATTTAAACATAAAGATGCCATTTGTAACAGAATGAAATAGAATGTAGAACAACTGTATAAAATAGGAACCTGGGAATGCAAAGGGATATCATGAGTTGCCTAACCTTCTTATTCTTCGTTTTTATGGAGGCATCTACCCATCGAAGTAATAGAAACCTTGTAATTTCCCTTCAATTGTCTTCTTTTGAATAAACACTTGCGATCTCAATACAATAGTCTTGAACCCATGAGGAGCTCTGCCCTTGTAGAAGATAAGGGTCTTTCGGAGGCCGACGAGCCTCTTTGGATTAGATAAGCTACGGATGGGATAATCAGAACCAGTGGGCTTCCAAAACCCATTTTTTGTGGTGCGGTTTGGTCATCCACCGTTCCCATGTTTTCTATCTCTTGGCACTAAGAAGTACCATTCTCTCTCCCCAATCTTTGCCAGCCCAGCATTTTCGATATTGTAATTAATAGTTAGAAAGAAAAAAGAAAAACTAGAAATGGAACTTCAATCTATTAATTAAATTAATTACCAGGCAAGTCCATAGGGTCGTGATGGTACATGTTTAGAAAGCCGATAATATCGAAAGGTAACGTCTTCCCAAAAACTATGTTCTTGAGATAGAAGTCTAGCAGTTCTTCTTCCGTTGGATGAAACTTGAACCTTGGTAGTTGCATCTTCGGTGCCTGTATTATTGTTGTGTTACTTTGATCCATCATGGACAATTAATACTGATCAAGATCAATACTCAACGCTTTTAGTTGGTAATTTGGATTTGAGAATTAGGTTGTTAGTGTTCAAATCTAAGGACTTACAGAACCAGCAACAAATCATCGACAAGGGTTTCAATTGATTATGAAAAATAAAAATCATGCTTTCCGATTGGAATATGAAAGGAGCAACAAATCAGGGCTTCAATTGAATACGAGAAGAGACAGAGGAGTGAGGGAGTCAGGGGACATACAATAAGGGTATTACTGTCAATCCAAAATTTGTAAACAGCTGACATCAGCATCTCCGTCATAAGGCTTTTGATTTTTTTATAAACGTTTGGGAATTTTGGGTGCTAGGTGATGTTTTTAAATATCTTAGGTGGTAAGTGATGTTTCTCAAAGTATTTGGGTACTACGTGAAATTTTTCTTTTTAGAAATTATACTTTAACCTAAAATTCAAGTTTATAATTTCAACATCCCACCTTAAACTTGAAATTTTGTAGGTCCAAGTAGAGACCGCAACTTGTGGAAATCTTCAAACTTAAAAAGCTTTGTGAAGATGTCTGCTATTTGATCTTAAGTCCTCGCATGCTTTAATTGTACTTTTTCATTTCCAATGTTCCTTCGGTCATGGAACACTGGATTTTTTGGCAATGCAATTGTAGATTTGTTGTCCACAAAAATCCTCATTGCTTCTTGTTCAGGCATTTTGATCTTCTCTAATAACCGTCTAAGCCAAATTGCATGACAAACACATGAAATGGTAGCTACATACTTAGCTTTACAAATAGAAAGTGTCAAAATTGTTTGATTATTTAAAGTCCATGTGAATGCAGAATCTCCCATGAAGAACACAAAACTTATGTTTTTTTATCATCTGAATCTCCAGCCTAATCGCTATCACTATATCCAATAAGCTTGAAATCATTAGAAGAAGAATGTGATAGACCAAAATTAAGGGTACCTTTGATTTAGCGTAGAATCCCCTAGGTCATCTTCCAATGTGTAGTAGTTAATCTCGGATCTACTAACTTAGCACTCAACCACACGGTGTTCAAGAATTTCAAGGAACTGTCTTTAGCTTCGTGACCAGGCGGTCTTCGTAATAGAAGAGTGTCTCCACATAGCGACTAAAAAATCCAACTCCATAAAGAATGTTGGGTCTTATGCATTTCAAATAGCGTAGACTTTCAATTAAGCTCTTAAAAAATGTTGAATCCACTATTTCTCTGTCTTTATCCTTTAACAACTTGATTCCAATCTCTATATGTGTATTGATCGACTTGTAATCATTCATCTTGAATTTCTTAAGCATTTCTTTTGCATACCCTTCTTGAGAAATGAAAACATATTTCTCCATTTGCTTCACTTCAATGCCAAGGTAGTATATAACATAAGTCCAATATTTGTCATTTCGAACTCTTGATTCATTGTTTTCTTGAACTCTTTAAAAAGTTTTGGATTACTTTCTGTGAAGATCAAATCATCCACATACAAACATACAAGCAACATATTTTCATTTTCATTCATCTTAGTATAGAGGGTATGCTCACTTGGGCTCACTTGGGCACTTGCTAAAATTATTCTCTTGGAAGTATTTATCAATTCTACTATTCCATGCCCTTGGTACTTGTTTTAAGTCATATAAGGCATTTTTTTAACTTCAACATTTTATTTTCATGTCTTTTTACTTCATATTCCATGGGTTGGTCTACATAAACCATTTCTTCAAGAAAGCCATTTAAGAATGTAGATTTGACATCTATTTGATTATCTTCTAATTATTATAAGCAGTCAAAAAAATTATTAATCTTATAGTTTCTAAACGAGCAACAGGAGCAAGTACCCCATCATAGTCAATGTCGTGACATTGCTTATAGCCTTTGGCCACCAAACTTGCCTTGTATCTCTCTACTTCTCCCTTGGCATTTTTCTTTGCCTTGTATATACCCATTTCACTCCAATCGCATTTTGTCCTTTCAGTAGAGTTTTCGCTCCCATTTGTCATTCTTCTCGTTTACCTTGATTTCTTCATCCATAGCATTTCTCCACTTCTTGCTTTGCACAACATCTTCAAAACTTATAGGCTCACAATTGATAAAGAAACAAAAAAGAATGAGATTATCTTAATTTTCAAGTACCATATAAATTTCTTGTAGATTCTTCCAGCGTAGTGGCATTTCACTTGAGCTCTCTTCTGATGAAGCTGATGAGTCTCTACGAATGATTGATGATGGTGATGGTAGTTGCGTAGTTGGCACTTGTAGCTCTCGAAGTACGTGCTCTTTTTTTCTTCAAAAAGGGGGAAGCAATCATAATTATCTTCTAAAGTATTCTAATCCCATATTGACTCTTCATCAAATTCAACATCTCTACTAATAGTAATTTTTTCATTACTTAGAGTATATAGTTTATAATATTTTGAGCATGAGTCATAGCCAATGAAAACATATTTTTCACTTCTATCATCTATTTTGGGTCTCTTTTGATCCAACACATGAGTATATGCAGTACTTTCAAACACCATAAAGTATGAAACACTTAGTTTTCTTCCACTCCATGCTTCTTATGGTGTTTATTCCACACATTTTTAGTGGAACAATAATTTGATAAATAAATTACATAATCAACAACTTCAGCCCAAATTTTTTTGTACACCTTTACTCTTCAACATACTTGGAGCGAAATTAAGAATAGTTTTATTTTTCGTTTCAATGATGCTATTTTGTTCTTGCGTCAATGAAATCGATAAAGGACGATGAATCTTATTTTCTTCACAATATTCCTTGAATTTATTTGATGTAAATTATCTTTCTCTATCAGATCTTATGACTTTTATAACATAGCCACTTTATCATTTAACAAATGCTTTAAATTTTTTGAAAACTCTAAACACCTTTGATTTTTATTTAAGAAAGTAGATCTAAGTCTTTATACTAAAATCATTAATGAATAGAAAAAAATAATTGTTCTTTCCAAATGAACTTGGATCTATTGGCCAACACACATCTATGTGAATAAGTTCTAAAGACTCCGATGCCCTTGAAGTAGCTTTCTTCGGAAAGCTTTTCCTTGGATACTTACCTAGAAGGTATTCCTCACATAATTGGTCCAGGTGATTAATAGAAGGTAATCCTTTCATCATTCATTTCTTACTCAACAACTTTATCTCATCAAATGTTAAATGTCCAAATCTTAAATGCCAACACTAAGAGGAGTTTTTCAATTAAGCTTTTGGCATTTAGCAACATCATTTTTAATGTTTAATAAGAACATTATATTTCTTATCATTAGCATTTTAGCAATCAAATTGTTCATTTGATCTCTTATAAAAAGATTATGATCTTTCATGTGAAAGATCATAGTCTTTTTTTAAGAATTGTCCCAAGTTCAATATATTATTTTCATACGTAATAAATATTAGAAATAAATTGGTACCTTTCACTTTTTAAACTGATCAAGATGTTACATATTTTCTTTATCGAAGTTTTGGATGAGTCTCCAAAAGTAATAATGCCACTTCTCAATTCATCAATCTCTATAAACATGCTCTTGTTCCCTTACATGTGTTGGTTTCTCTAATTTCATCTTTTTTGTATGCCAACAATAATATAGACTCTTCATCTTCATTTCTTTCCACATAATTATCTTTTCTTCAAAATGATTAGTAATATTTCTATATTCTAAAGTATAATGGTCAAACTTCTTACAATCATGGCATTGAACTTGGGATTTTTCATACCTTTGTCTTCCATTTTAGCTCGAATAATTTTCTTTTCCACAGCCTTCTACAAAATGATAATTTTGACCATTTTTTCATTATTGTATGAGCTTTGACCGCCTCTTTTCTCCTCTTCTTCGATAACCACCACGTCCCTGTTCTTTTTGACTTCTTTCATTGCCATGTATTTCTTTTCTTCCTTTCAAATTGAGCTAGGTTTGAAGAACCTAATATGACTCTTGTACTTTCTTATTGAGCCTTTCTTCATGGGCAATGAACCCATGAGTTGATCAATAGTCATAGAATTTAAATCTTCAGATTCTTCAATAGCCATAATAATGTATCAAAATTTATATCCAAAGATCGAAGAATTTTTTTCAATCACTGGGGTGTCATCTAAATTTTCTTCATTTCTTTTCAATTGATTTGCAATAGCCAAAAATCTAGAAAAATAATCAAAAATTGATTCGATTTTCATATGTAAAGATTCAAATTCTCATCGAAGGGTATGGAGATTCGCCTTTCTCACCTTATTAACTATTTTGTGAGTTTTGAATAATCTCCCACGCTTGCTTAATAGGGTTTGCACATGCTATCTTCTCAAATGTGCTTTTGTCTATACCTTGATAAATGATGTAGAGAGCTTTTTTTTTATCTTCTTCCTTGCATCCTTTAAAGCATCCCTTTGAGCTTAGGACAATGTGGTCAACTTTTGGCTCCTTGTAGCCTTTCTCTATGATCTCTGATGCATCTTATGCGCCTAGTAATGCCTTCATTTGGATGGTCCAATTGTCATAGTTGTCTTTAGTAAAATGAGGAACTTGAAAGGGAAGCATTCCATTCGTCATATTTATAGCTAACTTTGATACCACTATATTAAAAGAGGAAGTCCGTTGATGAGGTGAAGTGGAAGATGAGAGATGTGAAAGAACACTCAAAAATAATATTTACTAGCTTGAATCTCTAACTTGGCTTGTTCTAAAATGGCTAGAGGAGACCTCCTTTTATAGGCCCCTAAGGAAGCTTTTAGCTATTTTCTATTCATTTCTCTTCTACACACCTGTATAAGATATTTCTATACACTTCTTAAGATATTTTTACATACTACTTCTACAATCTTCCTTTAGACCCACCTAGATTTGGACTCCTCTACAATTCTTCTAGACAATTATAATCTTATACTATTTACAAATTTTTCCTTATATTTTTGAAAATATACTTTAACCTAAAATTCAAGTTTATAATTTCAACAAGAGATGGGGGCTCTAATGAAACATCAGAGTTGCAAAAAATAGTTTATCTACAATAGTATTTTTGCTGAGTGGGAGGGATGGAGGCTTGGTTGGTTGGGGCGTTGGCCCTATTGCTTGGGTCCAAGGGCCTTCGAGTTGTCGTCATCTATTGAGACCAGTGAAAGGGAAAACCACAATGAACAAACTCATAACTTAAAACTTTGATGTTTTCCTGCAAATGTCGAAGGCACATTTTGGTAGGAAAGTGGGGAGGGGATATGCAGATAGGGCACGAGGCAAGGAGTAGGGATAGGAGAGCAGGGATGGGGATGCAACTGGCAGAGGTGTAGCCATGGGGGTGGGAGCGGGGGACAGATCCCAGATGGGGTTGTAGGAGTAGTGCTGTGGGAAAGGGAGGGGAGGGATAAGGGTAATTTAGGGATCTTAGCATTTTAGGGTAAAAATGAGGTGGAACTTGGAAAAATTTTTTTTTTTTTGGGGAATTAGAAAATAAGTTTGGAATAAGGGAGTTTGAGTAAATATAAGGTTACTATATGGGAGTGATAGTAATTAACCCTTAAAAACACAAAGAGAGGAATCTAAGGACACTATTTGCCTTTCATACATATGAATTTTTTTGGGACTAGTAATGCAATTTTGGTTGCATGTATGTAAAGGAGGACTACGTGATGTAGAGACCATTTATATGAATTTCATTGATTTTTTGGATCGATAGAAATCCACCATGTCAATGCATAAACACTGATTTGCCGCAACTTTTGATGCAGTTGTAGTCACGGGAGTTGTAACCCCAATTTTGGAATGGTAGCTAGTGGTTGAGATTCGAAAGCCAAATACGTACATTTGAGGGGTATTATGGGTTTTCCAACTTTATTGAGCGAAGGTTTATATTTCAGAGTTTACTTGATTTTGAATTTTAGTATTTGTTTCCCATTTTTGTATTTCCTTAACGTAATCCGTCCTCCCTATATAGAGGACGAGTTGGGTCTCTTAGGCCCTGTTTGATAACTCTAAGTCTTTGGAGAAATTTTTTACTCCTAGTTTTTTTTTGAGAGAAAAAATACGATTGATGACAATGCTTTGGACTTCTTTCTCACTCTCTTTGCTCCTCCACCGCCACCTTGAGCCACGCCGGTGATCCCTTTCCACCTTCACTTTCCCTCATCATCATGGACGTAAGACCAACACCCAAAATCCCCTTTTGACCCAAATTTCTACTGTGCTGGGTCTTCAAGCACTGTCACATGACACACCCAACCTCAATGCCTAATGGGTGCACCGGGATGTAGCTTAGGATTTACCTATGAGGGAGTAAAAGGGGCTAAGGAACCTTAAGTTGCCCCCGAGTATGATCCCATTAGATGGGGCTCATAAATCCTGGTTTAGGGCTGGTATTGACCCAACTGGCAGCACTTCCAGCAGATGAGTCATCCAGCTCACTGTCGCCGGCTTGATCCAAGATGGACATCCTCTTTCCTCCAAGCTCCTTGTTTTCCTTTTTAGGCCATTGTGAGAGAGGGTTGGTGGACATGGGAGCTCTTGCCTCGAGTCAACCTCAAGGGGCTCTCTCCTTTTGTTCCCCCGGTTGGTTCCCCCCCCCCCATCCCTTTCTCCTTTCCCTAGTAAGAGTGGTGGAATACCATTGATGGTGGTGGTTCCATCATAAATGGCCTCCATTAATGGAGGCTACCAAACCTTAGAATAAGATTGGTTTCCCCCTACCTCCATTGGAGGTTTAAATGGACCTAAAAAGGATGTATAAGGGTGGGAATATGATTCCCACCTTCTACAATAATTGCATTGATGTTGGGGAGTCAAATCTCCCCATATGGAGACCATCGCCCCTGATTGAGTCTGATTTTTCGGACTCAACCGGCGGACCGTGCCGGAGGCTAACCGATTGCTTATGCTTTGACCATGTATGTTTTGGCTGGCAGAGAGGCCAGTAATGCCCCATCCTCCGCCAGACCCATACTTAACCTAGTTTGGTTAAGTTGACCGGAAGCAAAGTTGACGGAAACACCATCCAACAATGCCTTTGCCTCACTCTCTGTTAGTGTTATCTTATTATCAATTTAGTGTTAAACTGGAGGCACAATATCCGGAGGCATGATCCTCCGGATGGCAACCCCCGGTTATGTTATGGGTCCGTATGACCACAAGGGGCTGGATAGGCTCAAGTATAAGCCGGAGGCAAAGCCAGGGTACCACCATCCGACAGAGCCTCCATCTTACCCTATGTGAGCCTTCTATTATGATAGGTATGCATTCAAATGATGAGTCAGATGGATGATCATCCATCTCGAATCTTCGGCTTAGCCTTAGTTGAAAATTTCAAGGCTTAGTCGGCGGCTAATTTCAAAGGTACATGTTTCACCCCAATTCTGCACCAACCAGAATGGTGTGATGAACCGTCTATGATCCAACGGTTCAACCAGGATCTCGAATAAACTGTGTCCTTTTGCTTAAACCATACACATCCACAACCATAATCAGAGTAAATAAACAATAGCGGAAGTCTTTAATATTAATGAACTGAATATCTAACAGTGATATCATAAATAGAGTATCCAATTATCTTAAATAACTGAAGACATAAAATAAAATAAATAATCAATTACATGTTCTGAATAATCCGACAAATAAATTTAATCAAAGACACATGAGTTGCACTCGCACGACGATTCATGCGATTCCATCATAGCTTCCATATCCATCACTGCAACATGTCCGTACACTGGAGCATTCACATAATCTTCTATAGCAGGACCTGCATCATCAACTAAAAATATTCGACGTCGAAAGGGTGAACACACATCATGGCTCAGTGAGCAAATAAAACGATGCAACAAACATATGCATGCATTCAATTCATATCTTTGGTCTGGTTCATAAGTTTGCAATGTGCAATAGAAAGGATTGGTGGCCGCCGCACCTCTATACACGAGTGTGTGAAGCCGCCCAATGGATCAAACACCATTGTCGTCCCACATGCACCCATCATTGCCGTCCCACATGTACCCATCATGGAATAGAGATATAACTAAAGTGTCCGGGTCAAACACCGCATGACACTTCCCTGATGCCCTACCCATACCAACACGGAAGCCCCTATTGGCGAGGGCTTGCAAACTGGACTCACAACTAACCAATCCTAATGTCAAATAGTGTATCCAAGGCCTCACCCCAGCATCCCTCAATACTTCCATAGAGATAGAGCTAAGGCCCCCCGACAGAGTCAGAGACTACACGGTCCAAAACCACCTCCCCTGATGCCCTACGACGTAATAGTTCTGCTAAGGTAATGGCGATACGACGATGTTAGTGGACAATACTTGAGTAGAGATAGAGCTAGAGTCTGGTGACCAACACTCGCATCAAACGCACTAACCACACACATACATTCACATGCTTATTCCTAGCATCATCATCATCATCATGTTATAAATAAACTGAATTAAATATGCATGAACAGTAATAACAGGAGTATTGGATGACAATTGAAATGCACAATACACGCATACAAGCATAAAATAATTCATGGCATTGGACTCAATAAATTAAAACAGTTTATTATTAGCCAATTAATTTAGGTCTTATTCCCTCACCTTTGGTTGATAGTAGATCATCGTTCAAGCTTTATAAATCACTTTTAAACAACTTGAAAACCTAACAAATTTATAGATTTTAAATTAGAATTAATTCCCATGAATTTAGACTAACAGAAACTGAAGGGTCGTAGGTGTGGTAGCACCTGTAGTCTTAGTTTCTGCGACCACAGGGCGTGTGGTCGCAAGGTGTGGTCGCATATCCTGCAACCACACATGCGACCACACCCTCCCTGGAACTTCTCGAGGGCATGTGGTCGCAAGGTGTGGTCGCATATCATGCGACCACACATGCGACCACACCCTTCCTGGTCTTCCCGAGGACGTGCGACCACACGTGTGATGGTTGACTTTTCACTCTCAACTCCATTCCTTCATGTTTGGATTCCTTGACTTATCATCATGGTCATTCCTATGATTGTTCTATGGCTCAAAACTAATATTTTTATACACATTCCATTGTCCACATAATTCTTTCCATGGATTCTCTTGGAATCTATCCATGGATTGATGATTGGGATCTCACTTAAATCCTATCTCTTTTATGAACTATTCTAGGCTTTCAATTGTCATGAGGAATGTTCCATACCTTAAACTTGTTGAAGATTCAGAGGTCTTCTCTGAATTTCTCCTTCTTAGTCTTCCTCTTCAATTCTCCTTCTCTTCCTTCTCTTATCTTTCTCACTTTCAGTTTGAGTTCTAAAAGGATGAAAGAGGCTAAGGGACATCCTATTTATAGAGGAAAACCCTCCATAATAAGCCCTACTGAGTTTAGGAAAGAACCCCCTTCGGATTAGGAAGGTTTCCTAAACTCGGTTCTGTCTGGAATCCATGTGGTCGGAGGTGGGGTTGCAGAACCCGTCGACCACACCCTTTGAAACATGCGACCACACGACCTAAATTCCTATGGTTGCATTATTTTGAGGTGTGGTCGATTACACTTGTTTAGGTATGTGACCACACGCTCATAATTGACTGTTTTTGGGTTAAATTTCATACCTGGTCTTATGGTTTCTTCATGCACTTGGTCCACTTGGCCCGACCATGATAGGAAGACCTGATACAAGGTGGTACGATCGGTTAGTTCGATACAGGTCTTACAATACATCCATCGGAATCATCAACCGCCTTGGTCACTGTTGGACAGTATACCTAGGTATTACCTTTGGGGACCAACCATTGGGGTCCTGGCTTATCTTGGGACCAGCATTATGGCATTTAGAACATGCCTATGCTAGTTTAAAAGATACTTAACTAACCTAATGAAATCTATGTAAATAAATAGGTAAACCTACACGGGTATTTGACGAAGCCTACTGTCAGCTTCAAGGTTCTTCAGCACTAGTGGTGCCTACAGGTGAGGGGTCGGGTCTGTTAACTTAAGACACATGATATATGTCTATGATTGTATGCTATTTAACATGTCATCTAATAACTGTGATAATTGAGCATGCATTGCATTATAACAATTATGTATGCTTTGATTGATGGATGTTGTGGTTGTTATTGTATGCTACTCGTGTGACGTACAAGTAGCAATGGAAGGTAACACATGGGTACATGGGTCCTGAGCTTTTGTGACGTATGGGTATCAATAGAAGGTGACACATGGGTACATGGATCTAGACCTATTGCTAGCACCTTAGCGGGGACATGGTGGTCCAGGGTTACTGACAGCCGGGGGTCTCTGCTGTTACATTTCTCATGTTGTATTTCACATGTTAGGCATTAAGAGGTTGCATCACCCGGGTTCTAGCCCAAGGAAGGTGGCACACCTTGAACCCAAAATCCAATGAGGGGTCTGTTTGTAAAAGTAATTTGGCAAAAGAAACTTGGGCATCTTGCTTCTACCCGGTGCATGAAGTGTGAAAACCGTTGAGCCATAAGTAGGAATGAAAGCTACAATAGACACACTAAGTGTACCTATAGAACCATACCATGACCTAACATTAGAATTCATCATATGCATTGGTGTATGGCATGTGATACCTGATTCCTTACTGAGCTGGGACGGGAGCTCACCTTTCGTATCGATACTTGTTTTTAGAGTTTGATGTAGATTACTCTGTAGCAAAATATATGGAGTCTCCACTGGCGAGCGGTGCATTTGCGGGCAAGGAGTATTCTGAAGAGCATGGCGAGGGTGCAACGATTGCGTCTACGCTTGACGTAGCCCTCTCCATACTCTCTCTACCTCTTCTTTATGATTTTATTGTAGATAGATTATGTAATCTATCTAAACACTTGATACAGATTACACTTTTCTTTTTTGCTATATGTATATGGGATATGTAATATTTTGTGGAATACATGGTGATGTAAAAGCATAACTCTTAACTCTATTTATGATACAATATCATTTAGATAGCATCTGTCACTTAGTAATTGGTTTTGCTATTATTACTTTGTTTATTCATTTACTTGTGGATATTGCTAGTATAGACTATGGGATTTGTTGGTAGATCATTGTAGTTGTCGGTCGCTGGGTGGTTTCAGGTCGTCTCGTGGGTCTACCAGGATATCACGCCCGATTCCCGGGATGGGCTATGATAGTGGACCTCTTCTAAACCCTCGATCCAGCCCTGCCCTCACGACAACCAGCTCGCCTACATCGATGATGACACCAAGATCCTCACTGTTGATCGCAGCATCAGGTTCTCCGGCATCATCTCCAAGCTCTCCTTCCTCTGTGATGCTATTGTTTGCTTCAAGTACTAGCTCTCAGGTGAAGACCTTGATGCCCTCATTTTTGTCACCAACAACGAGGCCCTCGAGCACATGATGATTCGAAGACGATTGTCTTCACCACGCCTCTGCTAAGCCGGCCTGCGCCCGCCTCTTCCTCTTCCCACTCAATCCGCCCCCTCCCATTGAGCCTAAATCTGACTGGTTTTGTTGACCCCTTGAATTCCTTGCCCATCCAATCTCTCGATGGCTCTTCCCCCTTGCGGCTGCCGCTAAGCAAACCAACCCTGATTTCCATTCGGTTTGGATAAAGGATCGGCACCGCCAACTATAGTTGCTGCTAATTTGCAAGAATCTTCCCAAGAAACGGCCATTTTGGGAGTGCCTCCTAGTGAAATTCTGCAATACTAGATTCAAGCAGAGAAGATAGGCTTATGGGAGGAGGCTAAGCGATTATGTCCTCTGCGGAGACTACAGATTGCTAGCTAAGACGAAAAACCCATGTTTCAGAGGAAAAGCAACAAGAATCTTCCTTCAAGTTGCTTTGGCCAGGTGAGAGCATCTTTTTTTAGCTCTCATATTCTGACTTCGAGAGTCAATTTTTATATCGGTTTACTTCATGGGAGTTGGAATCAGGCCGGATTTACCAAATGTGATTCCTCCGCTCCCAAATGAATTCCTAGGAGTCAGAATCACTGGGATCTGGGATCCTCGTGAATTCGGTAGATGGTTTACCTTGTGGAGACCCTATCTCACCGAGCAATTCACACATGCTAAGCTCATCATGGATAAAGTACTAGGGCTATTCGAGCAAGAAGTGGAAAGTGAGAAGCGACAAGAGAACAAGGATTTTAGAACCCGGACAGGGAAAGGAAAAGAACCGTATAGAACTATGATTGTATTGGAGGGGCGTCATCGACCAAGGTTTGTTGGTGTTAGAATGATATCAAAACCCCCATATACTTCCTACGTAAATGCGAGTTAAAAAAATTGAGATAATATGAGGCATCTTTGCAAGTAGGTTTTCATATTTTCACTCAAATTATGGATAATGTACTTGTAAGAAGGTATCTCGAGAAATCTATAAAGATAGAATTGGGCCTCAAAGCAAACGAAGTATTTGAAGCAAGACTAATTAATTTACACAATTTGGTTCTTCTCTGCAAAAGGACACCCTATCCAGCGGATGGTTCATATGGGTGGTATTATTACAATATTAAGGGCTCATTTAAGTTGGGGTTTGCTGATTTTTGTGAACAGCCTAATAGCCTAATAGCCTAATAGGAATGATTGGTGTGATAGAAAAGTCTGATGCCCGTCATATTTTTATCTCTTTTATCTCATATGAATGAATGAATTTAGTTGGTTTTGATTTGAAAAACTGAAACAAAGTAAAATAATTTTTTTTCCAGTCCAGAGGGTGTTTTACATCAAAACAAATATCTGTCATATGATAAATTGGATAGAGCTAAAATTTTCTAGATAAATAGGTCCTAATGTCCCCGGTCAAATGTCAAGTTTTAGTTGAAACGGAGTGACCAAGTGGAAAAAATAAAGCTTTGAATTTCATTAGGCAAAAAAAAAAAAAAAATAGTTTCTAAATGAAATGGACAATTGAAAATACAAGGGCGTATACCAAGAAAAAATAAGTATTTTATTATATTTGAGATTCAAATTTTCACACATGGCTTATTTAAACCAAGTGTAGATATGTATATGGTCAAAATTACCACATCACCCTCTCACATGACAACTTTTCTCTGACCTAATGAGATCATCATCTCACCCTAATTGGTGCAATGCATTAAATGTCCATACCATATAAAAAACGGCCCTTCACTTCAAAAGACCCACTCCAACAATGGATACTTTAATAATAAACACTGTATAGTGTATACACAGGAATTTCTCCATCCCAGCAATCGAGCAGGGTGAACCTGCCAAATCATGTGTCCTTTCCCTGCCTCACCCTTTTCTCTCTAGTTTAACCTCAACTCTTAGAAACTATTCCAGGACATAAATAATATGGAGGAAAACAAAATTGGATCCGTGGGGACCACTCTTTTGATGTTGTCAATATCTATAACCGCAGAATTGTTCGAAGAGTATCACAGAGGTTCTGAATTGTTTGTTGCTCTTGCGTTGCTTGCAGCTCCTGAAGTGGCATCTCCTCGTAACACCTGCAAGATAATAAATACACTTTAGAGAAATGGTAACTACATGGTTTGCAAGAAACAGTAAAACAAAATGGTTCATGATTTTGACAAGAAACACCACAAATGTTGAGTATGCAACAGATGTCTTCTGCAAGCCTTGGAATAGAACCTGCAGTTATATTGCTAGGGCCAAGGAAGGTTTGGGCTTCTTGGCAAGAAAGGCAGATGTTATTTTTCCATTGTCTAAAGGGCTGCCAATTTTTTCTCCACCAAGCTACAATTTTCCAAGCATGACCAGCGTAATTGAACACGTACATTTTATGGTAAGCCAATGCCTATGCCAGATTCAGTAGCGTGGAACTTGAAGTAAGTCTTTGATATACACTTGAAGGAAGTGGTATCTGCAGCACATAAGAGTCACAGAGATAAAGCCTACAATAAATGGCTTGAAGAAACAGAAACGAGGAGATGAGGTGATGAGGAAATAGCAATTGAACCTCATTTTGTCCCCTTCGGCCTTTCTTAGACTGCCCATCCCCACTAAAAAGCTCCTGAATGGTTTCCATTGTGATGATATCACTGTTACCCTGTTGTTTGCTCCCAAGCACATTATCCGACACCAGAGCAAGGGGAGATATATCTGTTGCCTTCAAGAATGGTATAGGTACTGTATTGCCAGCAGCATATATGGGCCAAAGCTAAAACAAGAAGAGCCCAAGGCATTATTGTGTGGCACAAAAACTGCAGCTCCCCCCCACCGCCCCCTAAAAAAAAAGACAAAAACTTTACATTTTCCCATATAATTCAGGTTAGGGATCTAACTTTTTATATAAGGTGCATCTTGTTGTAACCTAAATGGTGAAGAAGTTGAAAACTTCGTTTAATTGCCCTTGTCTAATTCCTAAAAGTTACTTTAATTCGGGGGTAAAAGGAGGTTTTCAAAAAATTTGAAATTGACTTACTATTATGTTTTTAAAAGTGTCATTGTTTTGCACATTTTCGAGTACACATGAGAAATGACTGGATGATACCCTCATTGAAAGAAGAAGTATGCTATACTAGAAGGACAAAAAAAGTAAGGTTATAACTTCTTTCACCAACTTTGGTTACAACAAGATTTTCTTTTTTTTGTAAAGCCACAAAAGAACATGTGCCCCTGTGAAGGAAAACACTAAGAATTATCTGTCTGATGTATGAAATATAATAACTCCTTAGAACTTATAAGCACTTCCAAGAATTCTTATAATTTGATATGGCAACAAAGCATGCTATTTACTGTGAAACTACGTAAGCGAGAACAAAAAGTAACCCTATCTAGCAAGGCAAAGGCTTTTTGACCGACAGTCGTGCTCTTCTTTAATGTTCCACTGCCATCTCCAACCTGCAACTCAGAAAGGTTTTCCATCTTTTGGTTTTGTTTAGGAGATCAAAAAGCAGAAGGTGATGATACCAGCATGGTTTGGATATCAGAGTTTGGTTCTGCATCTTGGAGGTTGTTCACCACAATCTGTGCTGTCCTTTCAGCCCTGGAAAAATATCCAAATGGACTGGTGTTCACTTGATGATATGAGACCAGGCAAATGCTTGCAGAAAACAAAAATTAGGTTACAGTTTGCTCTTGATGATACTGAACAACAATATTCTAGTCAATTTAGAGTTCACTCCTTTATTTTATTGGTTGTGTTTGTTTGTAGGCCTGCACTGGTTTTAGAAGTAATAATGTATTTTTCAGATAATGGTAACTTCTATAGATTTTTTTCTCCACAACAAAATAGAATAGGCAGGTCCGGCAAAGTCATGCCATCTTCTAATTTTCAGTTTAAAGGAGGTAAGAACCACATTTCTAGTTTTAGGTTATTGTTAATGATAGCAAACTAGTGGACTACAACATTATGCTCTGCTACCTAAAAAAAAAAAAAAAAAAAAAGAGGGGGCTGTTAAATGTAACAATGCAAGTAACAATTTTATCATTATCTTATTGTCATGTCATGTGCCATGTGAAAAAATGGATGGGCCATTCTGTAGGACCCCACCCCCATCTTGTTGGTCAAATTTCAGCTCAAATCAAATAGTGAATGCTACTGGAAAGTAAGTTTAAGAAGAGATCAATGAATTACATATATGCCACTAGATTCCACGACTAAAATGGCACTTTTTTAATCTAATGAAACTTCTGGCTCACCTTTAACCACTTGGCACATGTGTTTCGGGCTGAAATTTGACCCATGAGATGGGTGTGGAGCACCCAACACATGGATCCATGCTTGTTTATCCATGTTGGCACTTGGCAAGGAAGGTGAGTTGGTAACAATGGTGATTTTTCCTTTTTATTTTGTTGGGGGGGGGTCCCTTTACCATTAAAGACTGAATTCCACCGGCTACCCTGCTGGATATTGTCTGCCCAAACATTTTAGTTGCCTGGGCTGGGCTAGGTTTTGGAAATCCAGGCTCAAGGTAGTGCCAGGCCGGGACTGGCCTGAATTTAGACAATTCCTTTAATTTCAGATTACTTAAAAGTAAAAGGGGTGGATTTAGTATCCCATTTACATTTCATTAAAAGAGACATATATACAAATGCATGTATCTACTACAAACCAAATCTAAAGTATATATTGTTTACTTAATATGATAATCAGTGGTCTTTCTCTCTCTGCGATTTTCTTAGACACCTCCTAAAGTGTCATAACTTGTAACCTTATTTTTTGCCCTCTAAGTATAATACACTTTTTTAAGTGGGTAATCATTTCACTTGGTATTCGAAAAAATGTGCAAGATGACATAATGCAAAAACCCCCTTTTACTCCTGATTTAAAAACTTTTGAGAATAAGACAAGGGGCAATCAAAAGAAGGTTACATATATATAGGACTGTCTGAATGACACCTTCATAGGTGTATTTAGAACATGTAATCTTCTTTTGATTGCTCTTTGTCTTATTCCCAAAAGTTCTTAATGTCAAGAGTAAAAAATGTTTTTCACAAAATTTTTGAACGTGATGTGTCAATGTCAAGAGTTGTCATTGTGTAGCACGCTGTTCGAACATCGAAGAGATGCGAAATGACAATAATTTAGCCCAAAAAAAGTGTTGTATTAAGAAGGCAAAAAAGTAAGGAGTCACATTATTTGATACCTTAAGAGGTGTTAATAAAAAAAAACCGTATATATATATATGTATATATATATATATATACTGTTACATAAAAGTATATACTATTACATAAAAGTACTGATGTAAATGTTCACTTAAGTCATTAGGGGTAACATAGTAAAACCTCACTTAAGTGTATATTATGTCCACGTTCATTATGATTAGGTTCATTATGTCCAGGTTCAATGTATCCTCTCATTTTATTTATTATAAATACCTGGGTCTGTGGCATACTATTTTACAACTCAGATTCAGTCTAATTAGTCTGAGTCTGACATGGTATGAGAGCCATAAACAAAAAAACTCCCTAGCCCCCTGCCATAATCTTCTTTTTCCTCTCTCCTTGCCACGACTTCTTCTTCTTCACTAGATCTGGCCACCTCCTTCTCCTGAACCCCTTTTTTTCTTCTGCTACCTTTAAACCCCTCTTCTCTTCCACCTTTAGCCGTTAATCCTATTGGAAAGACTGTAATCTATGAAGATGTCGTAACTTGACAAGATTAAAGCCCTATTTCCTCTTTTATATCAATTTTTTTTTTCACAGAGATTTTTTCTCAGTTCTTCCCTATTACCGCAAGTAGTCCCTAGAGCTTCTCAACATTGCGGCTTGTTTTTTGATGAAGATCTTCCCTTCTCTGTGAAAAATATGCTTCTACAATCTCTTACTTGGATTTTCTCAACGAAGCTGGGTTAAACACGTACCGTAGCAAGCATACCTAGTTTCTTGATTGGTTTGGTATATTGCGGCAACATACTTAGAGATAATAGATCAGCTGTGATCATCCTTCTTCCCTACGGCATCACCTTCTTCTCTGGAATTTGTTTTTCTCACCATTCTCAAGACCAGGTATCCCCTATTCATTACGGTAGACCATTATTATCGTTTTTATCTGGTTTTTTTCTGCACTCAAAAAATTGAGATTAGATTGTTGAATAAATTGTATGACTTTTGATCTGCTGTGATCATTGATACATTGCAAAAGTTTATGATTTCTGATCTGTTGTAATCATCTGGTTGTAAGTGAAAATATTTTTATGAGTTTTTGTCCAACAAGTTCTGTAAACATGAGCGATTCAGATGTAACATCTGTTGGAACAGACTTGAGTAAATTAGAACATCTTACTATTCCTTTGAACACCACCAAGTTAGATGGTGGTAATTATTTGATGTGGTTTAGAGCCACCCAATTATCCTTACCCAAAACAGTTCGGGGTTTGTCTGGCCATATTAATGGGACTAAAATGAAATCCAGCACTGAAGGGGCTCCGTTAGAAAAATGGCAGGTTGAAAATTCTTTGGTAATGAAATACCTTATAAATTCCATGCAACCTACCATTGCAGAGGGGTATCTGTTATTAGATACTGCTGCCCAGATTTGGAAGTCAGCAAAGGACACATATTCCCAGGTTGGGAATGATGCGCTGATTTATGCCATCAAAAAGAAGGTTAATGGAACAACACATATGGAGTTAACGGTATCATAGTATTTTACTCAGTTAAGAAACCACTGGCAAACCATTGACTTTTATGACTCCATACATGCAAAATGTGAGGAAAATGCCACACTATTCAAGAAAAGGTAAGAAAAATACAGGGTGTACACTTTTTTGGCAGGATTGAACATTGAGCTTGACTCAATTCGCTCACAGATACTCAGTAAATAACCATTCCCTACTCTTGAACAAGTCTATGCCATGGTGCAATTGGAAGACCAACGCCATACTACAATGCTGGCACCCTCTGCTACTGATCGCTCTGCTCTCCAGACAAGTACCCAGGCCCTTAAAGGTTTCACTACAGGCCGAAAAACAATCAAATGTGACCACTGTGGGAAACTACGGCACACAAAGGAGACATGCTGGAAACTCAATGGTAAGCCAGCGGACTTTGAAACCAAATGGCGTGAGAAGAATATGCAAAGAACCAGGAATTTCAAGGGGCCGTAGGTGCATTAGACTGAGACTCATGCCAACTCAGAACCCACTTTGCAGGAGACTTTCAGGCACTCAACCGTCTACTTTAGCCATCTTTCACTGCACCATCCGGGTCTACCACTATAGCTGCTCCTGCCTTTGTGCCACCTCCCACTTCAAGTTCCCATTTTGCTCGATCAGGTATGTGCTTCAGTGGCCATGGTACGTCTATGATCTCCAACTCCTGGATCATTGACTCAGGGGCCACAGATCACATGACTGGTAACTATAGTTTGTTTCATAAGTATTTTCCTCCTTCTGAAATTGACACTGTTTGTGTTGCAGATGACACCCCTCCCCCTGTATCAGGAAAAGGTTCCACACGCTGCACCCTTTCCTTATCATTGGATTCCGCTCTTCATGTACCCGATTTTGCAATAAACCTTTTGTCTATCAGTCGTCTTACCACTGCTTTAAATTGCAAAGTAACATTTTTTCCATTTCATTGTCTGTTTCAAGATCTGACAATAAAGAAGACGATTAGATATGGTAAGATGCAGGGTGGTTTATACTTGCTTGAGGAAGGTCTTCCCCAACCTTTACATCAACTTTGTTCTGCTTCATTAGATTTCTAGTCTAGCATCAACGTTTTGGGCATTCGTCCTTTCCTATTTTATCTAGTCTGTTTCCTTCATTAGCCAATAAATGTAAACGAGATGAATTCTTTTTGAAGCTTGTATTCTGGCTAAGCAAACTCGTTCATCATATTGTCCTTTGTTTAAATGCAGCACTACACTCTTTCATTTAATTTATTCAGATGTATGGGGTCCCACTAGAACTACATCTATCACTGGGCATAAATGGTTTGTGACATTTATAGATTGCTATTCTAGGACAACTTGGGTGCATCTTTTACATCATAAGGGTGAGGTGTTTTCATGTTTTCGACAATTTCACCAGACGATAAAGAATCAATATCAAGCCTCTGTCAAAATTCTCCGCAGTGACAATGGGAGAGAATATCTCGAGGGTGACTTTCAATAGTATCTGACCACAAATGGAATTGTTCACCAAATAAGCTGTATTGATACTCCAGCACAAAATGGGGTAGCTGAAAGGAAAAATTGGCATCTTCTTGAAGTGGCCCGTGCATTGATGTTTGAACGGAATGTCACAGCTCAATATTGGAGTGATGTTGTGCTTACCTCTGCCTATCTCATTAATCGTGTTCCCACACCAGTTTTTGAACACAAGTCCCCATTAACCGTGCTCCTTGGCACAGACTCCCATATCATCCCTCTTAAAATTTTTGGGTGTTGGCTATGCTCACAACCATAGATCTCTTGGAAAACTTGATCCCAGAAGTATTTAGTGTATTTTTTTGGGCTACTCTAATGCTATTACCCTCTCACCCGCACTTTCATTTCCATGGACGTTGTCTTCCATGAACAACTTCCTTACTACTATAAGCCCCATCTTCAAGGGGAGCCTTATCGACAGGAAGATGGTCTTTTTGTTTTGCCCATGGATCCTCTTATACAGGGGGAGCCTCCTATAGAACCTCCTTCAAAAATGGAGCCCAGCCCCGAAGCTGCCACAGAAGACACTCCACCTCAATAGGATACTCCACCTTCTCTTCACGTATACAACCGCACCAGACTCAAGCAAGGAAAAACCACCACCATTAACGCTCCTCCACATATCCCATTGTCAGCTCCAGAACCAGATACTGCCTCAGAAAATGAGATTCCTTCCTTTGGTAACACTCTTCCCTCTGAGTTAAACAAACTTATTGCCCTCCGCAAGGGTACTAGGACCTGCACTCAATATCCTATCTCTCAGTACGTTTCATACAAGTCATTATCCCCGTCATACCATGTTTTTGTCTCCACCTTATCTTCTGTGTCTATTCCTAAGTAGTGGCAGGAAGCAATCATAGATGCAAGATGGAAAGCAACTATGGTACATGAAATGACTACCTTAAAGAAAAGTGAGACTTGGGATCTTGTAGAACTTCTAGCTGGTAAGAAATCTGTGGGGTGCAAATGGATTTTCACTGTGAATCAAAAAGAAGATGGGACCATAGATCGATACAAGGCCAGACTAGTAGCCAGAGGATTCACTCAAACTTATGGGATCAACTATTAGGAACCTTTGCTCTGGTAGCAAAGATGACCACGATCCGAGTCATATTGGCGTGTATAGTCCACTACAACTGGGACCTCCAACAGTTGGACGACAAGAATGTTTTTCTTCATGGGGATTTAGCAAAAGAAGTCCACATGGATGTCCCACCTGGATTTACTTCTCCTACAACTAAAGGGAATGTCTGCAAGTTGAAACGATCCCTAAATGGTCTTAAATAATCTCCCACAGCCTGGTTTGGACGGTTCCATAAGGCAATGACCTCAGTTGGCTACACAAAGTAATGCTGACCACACTTTGTTCATCAAACGAAAGGACGGAAACACTACTATTCTGATTGTCTATGTGGACGACATTGTGATCACAGGCAATGACACTGGAGAAATCAAGCAGCTCAAGTTTTTTCTAGGAAAGGACTTTGAAGTTAAAGATCTAGGAAAGCTCAGATATTTCCTTGGGATTGAGGTGGCACGATCTTCAAAAGGAATTTACCTGTCTCAAAGGAAGTATATCTTAGATCTCCTATCTGATACTGGACTCTTAGGATGTCGGCCATGTGAAACTCCAATTGATGCTAACACTCAGCTTAAAGAAAAGGAGGGTGATCCAGTGAACAAAGGGCAATATCAAAGATTAGTTGGAAAGCTAATTTACATGTCCCACACTAGACCAGATTCGCAGTTAGCCTAGTGAGTCAATTCATGCATGACCTATACTCGTCACATATGGATGCTATTCTCAGGATTCTTCATTACCTGAAATCAGCTCTTGGCAGAGGAATTCTCCTCTTTCCTCATGGTCACCTCCAGATTGATGCCTATACAGATGCAGATTGGGCAGGAGACCCAGACAAGAAATCTACCTCAGGCTAGTGTACTTTCATTGGAGGAATCCTAGTAACATGGCAAAGCAAGAAATAGAATGTAGTAGCTCGGTCTAGTGTAGAGGCAGAATTTCGAGCTATGGCACAAGGGATATGTGAGTTACTATGGCTAAAAGGATTACTACAGGATTTGGGTATCCGTATCGTTCTTCCAATGAAATTATTCTGTGACAACAAGGCTGCTATCAGCATTGCTCACAATCTTGTGCAACATGATCAACCAAAGCATGTGGAGATTGACTGGCACTTCATCAAGGAAAAAATTGACAGTGGGTAGATTTCTGTTCCCTATGTTCAATCAGGGGAATAAGTTGCCGACATTTTCACCAAAGGTCTTCTTGGAAAAGTGTTTCATCCAGTATTATCCAAGTTATGCATGACTGATATCTATGCATCAACTTGAGGGGGAATGTTGTAAATGTTCACTTTGAGGGGGAGTGTTGTAAATGTTTACTTAAGTGTATATTATGTCCAGGTTCAATGTATCCTCTCATTTTATTAATTATAAATACCTGGGTCTGTGGCATACTATTTCACAACTTAGACTTAGTCTAATTAGTTTGAATCTGACAAGTACGAACTCATGTTTTGTGATTACTCTTTTGTCAGACAATAACAATACTACCCTTCAATTTTTAACTAATATTCATAGATGTGTTGGGAAACTCACATCCCTAAGTTGGTTTTGATCATAGCAAACATAAAAAGATATACTAACATCTTCCATGAGTACCATGATTTTGATATCAACTATCAAGGCATAAATGGTCAATTCATCATCTAAGCAAGATCAAGAAGATGTCCAAGCTCGAAGACCAAAAAGATATCCAAGCTTGAAGAACAAGAATGAAAATTTAAGATGAAGACTTTGTAATCTAGTCATAGGGTATTCATTGAACAATAGACCTAGGCTAGTACACTTGCACAAAGCATGATATAACATTGCATATCATACATCACATAGATTAGATTGACCATAGGAGGTGTCAATCCATATCCCAAGTGACTTAGAAAAAGTTAGGATCAAAACTGGCAAAAAGAAAAGGAGATGGGTTTAAAAAACCTTCTCAAAAAGAACTCCGGCTGATGTTCAGAATGGGACCAGTCGACCGGACTCATCAACCGGACTTTACCGGTCGACCTGCATTGACCGGTCAGGCATAATCTATACAGATTCCAGTAGCCCCCTAAGAAAAAGAGAAAGCCATCGGATTCAGCTGGTCAGCTGACCGGATCATTCGGAAGGCCTTCGACTGAACTTCACCGATCGACTTATATCAACGGTGAACACAGACCTGTCCAACAACTATAAAACGACTATATAACAGCTAGTTTTCCACGTCCAGATTCCAGCAGTCGACTGGAAGGACCTATGCAGTCAACTGATGACAATAAAAAGAGATCCTTTGGGACTCTTTTTGGCCAACGAGTTAGAATATCCTTTGGGCCTATTTATGGCCTCATTTGTGAGGAATAATAAAAAACAATTCACCTCAATTAAGACTACCATTCTTGAGCTCCAAATTGCAACAAGAAATCAAAACACTCATATCAAGAGATCAAACTTCACTTCCAAGTTTCCATTTTGTGATCTCTTCAGAGCTCAAGATCAATGCCAAAGGCTATCACTCTACTTTTCTCAAGCTACAACATTACAAAAGAAGTCAACACATTGCGCAAGTCACATAAGCATCATCATAACATCTTCATTTACATTGCACAATCGCATGGTGTAAAGTGTCACACTCCTTGCATAAGTAATTCCAAACCTATCTTTACTTGTATTTGTTTTGTGTGGGCCTAACTGTACTTGGCAACACAAGGATCCTCTTATTCTCAAAAGAGATATGTTCCTTCTGACCGTAAATGAAGATTTGTAAGGTTCCTCGCTACCTAAAAGATTTGTCAAAGGTGCTTTTCCCCACTGACCGTATTGAAAGGAGACTAGTAGATTCCAAGCATAGACTTGAGGAAAGTGGGCTAGTTTATGGAGATAATCCCAAGTGAACCACTATACATCTTGTGTTGTGGTTTGTTTGACTTGTGCAATATGTTTACACACTTGTTTAACTATCAAAAAATTTAATCCACTAAGGAAAGCCTATTCACCCTCCTCTAGGCTTACATAAGCATTGGTATCAAAGTGGGAGCTCTAAATTTGACTCTTTTAAAAGACCTAGTAGAGCTAAAGGCCTTGAAACTCCTTCAATTAAGAGATAGAACTGGAAGTTATTACTGGTTCCTAGATTTAACTCCCATCTCTGTTTCAGTGATTTTTCCAGTGATATTTGCTTGCCAAATTGTGCTATCCTTGGGAGGATTTTATAGATCAGAGGGTTAGCAAGTTGCTCCCAAATTTTCAAGTTGAACAGAACAAGATTGAGGGAGAGCCCTCAATTTTCCCTAAACATGTTACCACCTCTTGGGTTTGATTTACTGTTCATGAACCTGAGGTTGAATTACTAATTGTTATCGGAATACGATTGCGTAAGGCGATTTCCACTCTGTCGGTGACAGTTCAGTTATCTTTATGTCAACAACTACCTGTTTGACGATAACAGTTGCCAAGTCAGATAACCGTAATCTTCTCTCTCCTCCACTGTGAGTGTTCTCAGATTTCTCTTGCCTCTATCTCCTCCATCGTGAGTGTATTATCTTTCTAACTGCTGCAATTTCTTCAACCTTCTACCAGAGTCTGCAAACCAAAAACTGTGTGTTTAATTCTAAAATCAATAATCTTGTGTTCCTTCTGTTAATAACACTGTATTTCTTTCCTGTGTTTCTTTTTCCAACACGAAGCACTGTTTCTTAGTTTAATCGGTTTCTTTATCATATTGCAGAAACTTGACACTTAATCAATCTCCTTCCATCGTTCTTAGTCATTTCGCCTCATCCTTCAGTCTCATCC
The DNA here is from genome assembly GCA_028583415.1 of Protea cynaroides. NCBI lineage: Eukaryota > Viridiplantae > Streptophyta > Magnoliopsida > Proteales > Proteaceae > Protea > Protea cynaroides. Next base: position 65,036,920 of record CM053268.1, on the reverse strand, counting down.
TTCCATCATCATTTGTTTTCTTTTGCCATTGTTTCTCTCCTCAACATCATCATTTAACCCTCATTCGTTCTCCTCCACTATCATCGTCGTCATACATCATCATTTACCCTAATCGACTGCATTCATCAGCATTTCACCCATCCTTGTTACTTCTGCCATTCTTCCTCATCTATCAGCGTCTCGAAAGTCATCGTTCTTTCCTCACCCATCCATCATCATTTTCAACTGTTATTATCCTCAACCTCTGGTTTCAACCATCACCTTTTTCATCTCATCTTTGAGTTGCTAGTGTCTCTTCCGCTTGGAGTGTTACAGCAGCACTTTCTCCTTAGATCTGGATCTGGTTCCATTATCATCATGTCTTCCAACCAAAACGAAGAATGTACACCCTCTAAACTGATGACTCCATCCCCTGCAGCAGCGATCCCTCCCATCAACCCTAGTGATATCAACAACTCAGCTATTGTCGTTGCAGACACCTCTGAAGAGGCTTACTCCCTCTTGCTGACAATGACTGGTAAGTTATGTTCTATCAGGGAAACCATACTGGAACCAAGCGGTCTTGGAGGGGCTTCCAACTGCTTGGCATTGCAAATTTCCGGTTGAAGTTTCAAAGTATCAAAATAACAAGTTTCTGTTCAAATTCACGCATGCAATGGACTTGTAGAATGTTATAACTGAAGGACCCTGGACTGTTTCTGGTACTCTGATAATGCTGGAATGCTGGAACAGGAGAGGCTTATATGCCTTTAACACACAGGAATTTTGGCTTCAATTTCATGAGGTTCTGTCTCCACTCTTTAATTTGGAATTTGCCCATCAATTGGCAGCCACCATTGGTGAGCCATTTCTTGCCTTGAAACTGTGGGGCAATCGGGGAAACAAATAAGATATTTGAGGGTTGTGTTCCTTTGGATAAATCTAAACCCCTTCTTGTTAAGTCAGAAGAATGCCGGAATGGTGACTGGTCGGCAATCACTGTTAAAATTGAACGATTGCCATTATTTTATTATGAGTGTGGCCATCTCGGTCATGACTTTACCTGTTGTGATCACCTATTTTCTGCTCCGGTTAATGGAATGCATGAGGAGAGTGTATATGGCCCTGAATTACATGGTTTAGTGACCGACCAGCATCTACTGGACCGTGCTTTATCATTACACTACTCGGAAAGTGCGGAGTATCGGAAACATTTCTTACATATGGCCTCTTCCTCCACAAGTGACGAGACGGCCATGTCCTCTACCTTCGGTACAGTGGCTATTCCACCCCTTACTCAACCAGTCCTCAACCATGACCCCCACTAAATGCTGAAACCATTCCATCGAACCATGACATTTTGGCCCTCCTCTTCTCACTCACCGACACTCATTGAGTCCCTGAGGAAGATTAATTTCTTGATGCTACCACCGACCACCCCACCCGATCAATCTCAATCTCTTGTTGCTTCCCTTACTGATAATATGCCCCAACTACTCAATATTTTGCATGAACTTCTCCAGCAACTATCTACTTCCCCATTTACTTTAGTTCCTCCAATTTCCACCCCTTCTTCACCACCTTCCAATGATACCCCACCTACCTCACCACCATCCCTTTACCCTGCTATTAAGCCTCCGCTACCCATTACTCCCCTTCCTCTCCCTAGTGACCATACCCCAGATTTTCCACAGCACCATCCATTACCTGATAAGGAAGAGGCTGTTTAGTCTAAGGGTCAGCTTACCAAAAAAGGGCATCGGGCACCTTACTCTCTTCGTCTTCACCCAAAACAGAAGCATCTTCGCATAGCAAGTGTCTCCAACATGGATACTATACAGTCCATGCCAGCAGGAACCCAATTACTTCACCTGATTCGATCGTTTCTGGAAACCCCGTGGTATCTAGGGAGGACCAGCACCACGGGTCCCAATGAAGATTATCAGCTGGTATTGTCAAGGGATTGGGACCTCTAACAATTTGTCACTTACTTGTCTCTCCTGCATAGCTAGACCGGATATTATTTTTCTAATGGAGACCAAAGGTCAAAAATCTCAATTGGAGAAGCTTCAGCACAGTTATCTTACACACATCTATTTACGGTTGATACAATTGGTTTATCTAGTTTTACTTTGGAATGACTCTATTATTTTAACTATTTCTGACTAGAATCATCATGTCATTAATGCTACTATTGTACTCTGATTCTCTTAATAAAGTAACCTTTATTTATGGTGATTGTGTTCCACAATGCCATCAGTTTGTGGGATAGTTTAGTTAATCTATGTTCTACTCGAACTATTGATTTGTTAGTTTTGTGGGATTTTGATTCCTATTTAGCATGGCATGAAAAACAAGAAAGGAATTATGCAAATAACCATGATATGCAAATATTATTGATTTCCGGGATATGGTGGACTCTTGCCACTTACATGATTTGGGCTTTAAAGGTCTAAAGGTCTAAAGGTCTAAAGGTCCACAATATACTTAAGGTGATAAGAGAACTAGTGCTGCTAATATTAGGATAGTTTGGACAGTTTTTTTCAAATGATAGTTGGCGACGGAATAACCCTAATGCTTCAGTCCTAGTTCAGAATTTAGTGGGGTTTGATCATTTCCCTCTCCTTCTAGTCACTGAGGGAGGTCTTATCAAAGGCCGTAGACCTTTTCGCTTTGAGAATATATGGTTCCATCACCCACAATGTCGGGATGTGGCTGAGGAAGCGTGATCTACCCCTACACCAGGAATTCCAACAGAGGTTATGCAATCTAAACTGGATCTCAGTCAATCATTTTATAAGTGGTGGAACAAAGATGTCTTAGGTCACGTTCAGACTAAAATTAAGAATTTGATGATGGAAATTGAACACAAGAGTTATACTGAGGATACGAGGAATCGTCTTTTAACTCTATCCCACCAATTGGATCTTGAGTTAGACAAGGAGAACGACCTTTGGTGTCAAAAATCAAGATCATAATGGTCGACTAACGGTGATAGGAACTCAAAATTTTATCATATGGTCACTACACAACGACGTCAACAAAACCATATCCTACAATTATTGCTTGCTAATAGAGAATGGTCTACAATTCCACATCACTAACTTTCTGCTGACATTAATCGACATTTTGGTAACATTTTCTCTACTGTGAACATTGTTCCAGAATCTTTGTCAAAAGTTTTAAAGGGAGCCAATCCAGTGATTACCCAGTCTATGAAGGATAGTCTCTACAGTCTGCCTTCTTTGGCAGATGAAGGATGCTTCGTTTGCCATGCATCCTTCCAAATTTCCGGGATTGATGGTTTTCCACCAGTTTTTTCCAAAGATATTGGGAACTCATTCATATGAACTTTATGCACTAGTTTGTGATTTCTTCCATTTTGCTACAGTCTCACCTCAGTTGAATGACACTTTTATCTGTCTCATTCCCAAGGTATGCAATCCGGAAGATCCTGGTCAATATCGGCCTGTTTCTTTATGTAATGTGGTCTTCAAAGTCATTACTAAAGTTATGGCCTCGCGTCTCCAACCTATTATGGATGGTCGCCCAATCAATCAGCTTTTATCCCTAATCAGTTTATAGCTGATTACGTATTTACTGATCATGAGTCTTTTCACTATATCCATAAGCAGAAGAAAGGGGAAAAAAAAATTTATAGCCATGAAACTAGATATGCAGAAGGTATATGACCGTGTAGATTGGGTGTACCTACAAGCTATTATGACTCGACTGGGGTTTGCTTCTCATTGGGTTAATTTGGTGATGCAATGTCTAAGAATGGTAACCTATAGGGTTTTACTTAATGGAATTCCTCAAGAATCCTTGCCACTGACTAGGGGACTCATCAAGGGGACCTTTTATCACCAGCCATATTTCTTTTATATTCTCAAGGTTTATTTTAGTTTATTATATAAAGCTGCTAGAGATGGGACTTATTTTGGGAATTCATATCTGTGGCCATGCTCCACCACTCACTCATCTTTTGTTTGCTGATGATAGTCTTCTTTTCTTAGAGGTCCGGCTCTTAGAAGTATATGCTTTGAAGGATTGTTGGACTACATATTGTGGTGCTTCAGAACAATCTATAAGTCTCAAGAAGTCCTCACTCAACTTCAGTCCTAATATGCTGGCAAAAATCAGAAGATGGTCCTCTCGAATCTTGAAGGTATCCTATGGTGTTGGCACAAACAAAAAAAAAATAAAATTTAGGACTACTAGTGGATTTTGGTCTTCCAAAGAAGGAATTGTTTCAAGAAATCAATATGAATGTGGCTCGCAAGGTGGCTGGGTGGAAATCCAAGTTATTAACCCATGTTGGTAAAGAAACGCTGCTCAAAATGTAGCTTTCTCTATGCCAAATTATGCTTCTTCCCATTTCAAAATACTGGAATCTCAGCACAAGAAATTACGGCGTATGGCCACTAAGTTTATTGGGGAAAGAAAAGAGGATAGCTCTTCCTTGCATTGGATATCTTGGCGGCAACTATGCCAGTCAAAGGAAAAAGGAGTCTTGGGGTTCAGAGATCCTTCCCTCCATAATCGTGCACTACTGTCGAAAGTTGCATGGCGATTACTGTCGAGCCTTTCAAATTTTTGGGCTAAATTTATAAAAGCTATCTATTTTCCAGAATGTGAGTTCCTGTCTGCTTCACCTAGTTATCAACCAAGTTGGGCCTGGTGTAGTATTATTGAAGGGAGTAATGTTATTTCAAAAGCCTTAGTTTGGTAGGTGGGCTATAGTGATCATATAAATATTTGCAATGATAATTGGGTTGCAACTTTACCAGGGTTCAGGTCAAATCTTTGCCTCTATCGTTTTTTCGTTTGTGAAGGTCTCCCAATTGAATGATCTTGACAATCGAATATGGAAACAGGATGTTTTGATTGCTCTTTTCTCCCCATCTGAGATTCTTGAAATAATGAAAATTCAATTACCACTATTCCCTAAACATGACCGCATCATTTTTTTTTGGGGGGCCCGAGGGGGGCGCATCTCGGAATGGGACTGACTTAATTAAAACAGCTTATCACCTGCCAAATTTGGAAGATGCTCAAAGACCATCGACCTCTACCAAAGTAGTTTCTCAACTTCCGGATACGACTTGGCGGCGGATATGGACTTCCCCTACGGTACCAAAAATTAGAACTTTCATGTGGCGCACTTGTACTTTGGGACTAGCAATAGAAATGGACCTCAGAAAACAAATATCTTGGTAGGACCTATTTGTCTTCATTGTGGACTAGCAGAGAAGACGATGTCTCATGTAATTTTATGTAGAAACAATGAATGGAATGACTTGTCTCACAATAGACAGAGGTCCTCTTATTTACAATGTGAGAATGAATAGATAGTACAATACAAGTAGTACAATGAGGGTAGTACAAGTAGTACAAATGTACAATACAGGTAGTACAATGAATCTAGACATAAAGATAAATTTAGCTAAACCACACGGTAGTTAATCCATGTGGACCATACGATCTCTCCATCGTGATTCCTCTCAACACTCCCCCTCAAGTTGGTGCGTGTATATCATCCATGCACAGCTTGGATAACACAAGATGAAATTGTTTCCCTGGAAGTCCTTTGGTAAAGATATCTGCCAACTGATCACCAGAGGTAACCTAGGGAACACAGACCAGTCCTCTCTCCAACATTTCTTCGATAAAGTGACAATCAATTTCTACTTGTTTGGTCTGGTCATGTTGAACTGGATTATGAACAATACTGATCGCAGCTTTATTATCACTAAACAACCTCATAGGTTTTATAGAACGAAACCCCAAATCCTGGAGTAGTCCCTTTAACCATAATAACTCATACATACCCTGAGCCATGGCTCTAAACTCTACCTTAGCACTTGAACGGGCAATCACATGCTGTTTCTTGCTGCGCCAAGTAACTAGATTTCCTCCCACAAAGGTACAATATCTTGAGATCGATCTCCGATCTGGATTTCCTGCCCAATCTGCATCGGTTTAGGCATCTACTCTGAAGTGACCCCTAGTAGAGAGTAATATTCCTCTTCCAGGGGCAGATTTGAGATAGTACAAAATCCGAAGCACAACATCCATATGCAATGAGTATGGATCATGCATAAATTGACTTATCAAGCTAATTGCAAATGCTATGTCAGACCGAGTATGTGATAGATATATTAACTTACCCACTAATCGTTGATACTGCCCTTTATCTATAGGTGTACCTACTTTTCCTTGCAATTTTTCATTTTGGTCAATTGGTGTATCACATGGCCGACACCCTAAGAGACGAGAAGGTCAAGTATGTACTTCCTTTGAGATAGAAAAATACCCTTGGTGGAACGTGCTACTTCAATACCAAGGAAATATCTCAATTTTCCAAGGGCTTTAACTTCGAACTCCTTGCCCAAGAAGTCCTTCAAATGCTTGATTTCCTCATCATCGCTACCTGTAAAGACAATATCATCAACGTAAACAAAGAGAATAGTGATCTTACCATGCTTACTTTTGATGAATAGTGATCTTACCATGCTTACTTTTGATGAATAGGGTATGATCAAGCATTACTCTATTTGTATCCGGCAAATATCATAGCTCAGTGGAATCATCCAAACCAGGCCCTAGGAGATTGTTTTAGTCCATACAAAGATTTCTTCAATTTGCAGACTTTTCCTGTAGTAGCGGACGATTCAAATCCTGGAGGGATATCCATATAGACTTCCTCTTCTAGCTCTCTATGGAGGAAGGCGTTCTTGACATCTAACTGTTGCAGATCCCAGTCAAAATAAACAGCACATGCTAAAATTACCTTAATAATGGTCATTTTAGCCACTGGTGCAAATGTCTCCTGGTAATCAATCCCATATGTCTGAGTGAACCCACGAGCGACGAGTCTGGCCTTGTATCTGTCTATGGAACCATCTTCTTTTTGCTTGATGGCAAAGACCCATTTGCACCCAACTGGTTTCTTCCCTGTCAGAAGGTCTACCAGATTCCATGTCTCGTTTTTCTTCATGGCATTTATCTCCTCAACCATTGCTGTTTTCCATTTCAAATCTTTAACTGCATCCTGCCATTGTTTAGGAATGGACATAGACAACAATGTAGAAACAAAAGTACGATATGAAAAAGAAAGGGAGTTATATGAGACAAACTGAGACAAAGGATGTTAAGTGCAAGACTTAGTACCTTTCCTAAGAGCAATAGGAACATCTAAATCAGACTCAGAAGAAGCAGTCTTACCAGGCTAAAGTATCCATCCTCTGTCATAGTCTCTGGTTCCAAAGTTGACGAAAGGATGTATGTAGGTGTAGTTGTAGTAGAAGAGACCTGTCCTTTCTTGAGTTTGGTCCGGGTATAAACCTGTAGTGTAGGATTAGCAGGGTCAACAGCAGTTTCAGCCATAGTTTTTGGTTCATCTTCAGTGTGAGGTTCAGCCAAGGTTTTATCAAGGGGTGGTATTATAGGAGAAACATTTCCTGATGAATCTATGAACTCCCCCTAAAGTGGAGAAGCCATAGGTTCAATCATTTGACCATCTTCCTATAATAGTAACTCCCCCTGAAGATGGGATGGAAGAAAATAAGGAAGATGTTCATAAAATTGAACATCCATGGAGACAAAGTGACGGCGGTAGGAGGGTGATAACATCGATATCCCTTCTGGGTTGGAGAATAACCCAAAAAAAGACACCGAAAACCATGGGGTTCAAGCTTTCCTGGAGATTGATGGTTACGCACATAACACACACATCCAAAGACCTTAAGAGGAATAATATGGGTAGTGTTATTGAGCAAGAGGTCTAAAGGAGAGCGGTGATTAAGGACAAGGGTAGGAACACGGTTAATGAGATAAGCAGCGGTAAGAACGGCATCACTCCAAAACTGCGGTGGAACATTCCTAGCAAACATCAAGGTAGGAGCTACTTCAAGGAGGTGTCGATTCTTCCGTTCAGCCACCCCATTTTGTGCATGAGTGTCGACGCAACTTGTCTGATGGATGATGCCATTATTGCTAAGGTAAGTCTGAAAGGCCCTCTCGAGATATTCCCGTCCATTGTCACTTCGGAGGATCTAGAGTGTAGCTCCAAATTGGGTTTGAACCATATGATGGAAATGGCAAAACATGAGAAAAAATCACTTTTATGATGCATAAGATATACTCAAGTAGTACGGGAATAGCAATCAATAAAGTAACAAACCATCTATGATCAGTGCTAGAAACAGTACGAGCTAGTCCCCATACATCAGAATGGACCATATGAAAAGGAGTACTACTCCGTATAAGAGACGGACGATACGAAGATCAAGTTTGCTTAGCCAAAATACAAGCTTCGCAAAAAAACTCGTCTTGTTTATATTTATTTGCTAATGATGGAAATAAACTTGACAAAATAGTAAAAGAGGGATGGCCGAGACGTTGGTGCCATCGATGCAGATCGGAGGATGCCGGATCAAGGTGAAGAGTAGGTTTTGCGGAAATAGGTGCAGAAACTGATGGAGAGAGACCGTCTTCAAGCATGTACAAGCCTCCCTGCAGCCTACCACATCCAATCGTCTTCTCTGTTGCCAGATCCTGAAACAAACAATGAGATGGAAAAAACGTAACTTTGCAATTTAAAACAGATGTAATTTGACTAATTGACAAGAGATTGATAGAAAATTTAGGAACACGGAGAACAGACTGCAAAGTTAAATTAGGGGTGCATTTGATGGAATCTTTTCTGGATATAGAGGATAGGGTCCCATCAACTACACGGACAAGATTAGTTTCAGGGACAAAAACAAAATGAGTGAAAGAATTAGAGTTACCAGTCATGTGATCCGTGGCCCCAGAGTCAATAATTTAAGGATTAGAGATAGTGGATGCACTAAAACACATACCTGAATGGGCAAAATTTGAACCTGGAGTATGGGAAGTGGTATGAACAGATGCAGGTGATGATCCGGAAGCAGTAGATGGCTGTAGAAGACGACTGATTGCCTAAAGTATTTGCTGAGTGTCTTTGGAAGATGTAGTAGATGCTTCGGCCGGCTGGGAGGCAGTTTGATATGCCCTCACCCTTGGAAAACCTATTCTTTTGCTGGCCTTTTTCTCTTCGCTTGGCTTCGAAATCGGCCGGCTTCCCATGGAGCTTCCAACAAGTGTCTTTTGTGTGCCAAGGTCTACTACAGTGCTCACACGTCACAGGTTCCTTCAAGCTAGGAGTGGTTGAAGTTACCTGGTGAGGTGCTAATGTCTGAAGAGCTAATCTTATGGGAACAGCTGGTAAGAGCATCGTGGTTCGCCGTTGGTCTTCAAGTTGCACCATTGCATATGCTTGTTCCAAAGATGGGAAGGGGTCCTTGCTGAGGATTTGAGATTGAATGGGATCCAACTCAACATTTAAACCTACTAGGAAAGTGTAAACCCTGTACTGTTCATCTCTTTTTTTGTACTAGGTTGCATCAGCATCACATTTGGCATGAAAACCATCATAAAAATCTAGAGTTTGCCAAAGGCTCCGAAGCTTAGTATAATACTCAGATACAGTTAATTTATTCTGTACAGTTGCCATGATCTTCTTCTAGACCGCATAAATCAAAGCATAGTTCCCTACTTGGGAATATGTGGCTTTGGCAGATTTCCAGATTTGGACAGCCGTATCTAATAGAAGGTACCCCTCGGCTATGGCTGGTTGCATAGAATTAAGGAGGTACTGCATAACCAAAGAGTTTTCCGCATTCCATTTTTTTAGGGCGGTGCCGGCAGTTGGTACACTTTCTGTACCGGTAATATAATCAGCTAGTCCTCGTGCAGTAATTGAAAGAAGAGAGGATCTAAACCACATTAAATAGTTTCCACCATCCAATTTTGTGGTATTAACAGGAATTGTAAAATTTTCTAATTTTAAAAGACTCAGCTCCAGCAGAAGTAATTTTAGATGCTCCAAACATGATAAAAAATCTAGATAATCAGCAATGGGCATGTACCAATCCTGTTGTTTATGGAAGAACTTAGTCCACCAACAGGGATACCGCAATGGGCCATGTACCAATCTATTGTTTATGGAATAAGAGAATCAAGTTCCGCAAAGAACACGATCTTCAATTAGGAATAGAAGATCGGTATATACGCAAGGACTGATCTCAAATAAACCACCAATAGGGATACACAGCAAAAAAGAAAAAAATAGAAAAAACCTTCTACATCATGGAAGGATAAAAAAAGAAGATTTCCGGTAACCTTAACGCCGGCGGTGATCTAGGTAGATGGTGGCGATAGTCAAGAGGTGGTGGTGCTGGAGATGGAAGATGATGAGCCGGTGGAGCCTAACTTAGCTCTGATACCATGTAGAAACAATGAATGGAATGACTTGTCTCACAATAGACAGAGGTCCTCTTATTTATAATGTGAGAATGAATAGGTAGTACAATACAAGTAGTACAATGAGGGTAGTACAAGTAGTACAAATGTACAATACAGGTAGTACAGTGAATCTAGACATAAAGATAAATTAATCCAAACCACACGGTGGTTAATCCATGTGGACCGTACGATCTCTCCATCGTGATTCCTCTCAACATTTTAAATTGTCCTTTTGCCAGATCAGTTTGGTTTGGATGCAGTTTGAGTTACAAGTTACCGATTTTTTCAGTCCTCTGTTTCATGATTGGATCCAAGGGTGGTTTTCTTTCCAGTATCTGGGTAAAACCAAAAATAGGGATACGATGACACTGTGCTCTTTTATCTGTTGCCTGTGGGTCGCTTAAAACAATTTAGTTTTTGGTCGTCAAATTCTTTTTCCTTTCGACGTGATTGTGATTGCAGACATCACTTTCATCTCCACTTGAACACCATTTCACCTATGTTTTCTCCAGATTCTCTTCATCTAAGTATAACTCCAATGGAAAAGGTTTGCCTCTAGACACCACCTCCGCCAACGTTTTATAAAATGAACACAGACCCCAGTTTCTCTTCCGAGCATCTCGGCGGCTTAGGGTACATCTATCGTAGGCCAAATGGCACTCTTTTTGTTTGCTATTTCCAAACCGTACAGTTTTCCTCAACCTATCATAGGTTAGGCTTTGGCAATTTGTCCAGCCCTATTGATTTGTCATTAATGAAGGTGTTGAGCGGGTGACGATGGAGTCTGATAATCAGACAATGGTCCACTTTTTGCAGCGTCAGGTTGTTTTCCCAACACTTCTTCCGGTGCTATTTCCAGTCTTACTTATGCTGATCTGTTCAGCAAAAGGAATCCTAGCTGTTATGTATATCCCAAGGTTCATGGTTGCTTCTACATCTTATTCATAGACCCAAAACACAAAAGAAGAGAGTATGTACACTCACGTAAATAAGGACTCAACAATCAGCAAGGTGAGTCAGCAACCATATCTCAGAACCCACAAGGCAGCCAACCTTAACAGCTGGCCAGCACTAATCCCAAGAAGGGATTAGCACCAGCATGGTATCGCTAATCGGAATGGAACCTGGTGATCATGTCCATTCCATTATAGCAATATTATTAACAAACTTTTTCTTTCATGATTGATAAAAGTTTTGCCAACCCCCCTCCCCACCTCTCTCCCCTTACACAGCCGAAAAAAGAAAGAAAAAAAGAAATCAATTCCAAATTCAAGTTGCTGTCTAATTTTTTAGTAAACAAAATTTTTTAATGGGAATCGAGTCTTAACACTAATCTGAGTGGCCAAGTTGTAACTATTATCAAATTAGAAGTTCAAATCTTAGTAGAAGTGAGGCGGTCAGAAAGTCTACAGACAAGGTTGCTACAGACATTCAATGCATGTTGGTAGAGAATTCTAAGCTTAGCCCCCCCCCCTGCTCCCCGGCCAAAAAAATAAATAAATAAATAAATAAATAAATAAATAAAAAGGGTCCTCACATGAGAAACAACTGTTTGTGGCATTTCTGATCTCTAAGTAACGCTTATCTCACTGGTCAAGTTTCAATCCAAAATAAGTAAGAAAAGCTCCTTAAAAGTGAGTGCAGAGCAAGAAGAATTTTACAAAAGTTGCCACTAGATTCCATCACAGTTTATTTTGTAATCTTATGAAACTTTAAACTTGCATTTTAACCATGTTTGGTTCTTGCTGCACACTGAAATTTGACCAATGAGATGGGCATGAGGCCCTTTATCACATGGACTCACCCACATTGGGTATTTTAATTCAACTTACTTATTGTTAGTTTTGGTGCTTTCTCACCACTTGACCAATGCATGATGCTGGATTTCTAGTGATCTTTGTTACGATAAGGGTAAGGACCATGGTCCTTACCAATATCGCTGGGCGGTACTTACAGCCAGCGATATCAGTTCATATTAGTCTCATTAGTTTCCTTCTTTGTTTTATTGGTTTGTTTCCATTGTGTCTATTGTCTTTCTTTATTTAGTCTTTTCCTATTATGGAGACTTGCTTGTAATAGATGTAGTACATTCTCTATAAATATAAGTGATAGAGTGGAGAGTTTTTTATCGAGTTTGGCTACAACACATTGATGTTGTCAAATTCTTTTACTCTCCTTCTCTTCTCCTTCTCTTCAATCTTCTTCTCTCTTTCTCTAGTTTGTGAACTTGCTAGTTATCTTTTTGTGAAATTGTTACATGGTATCAAAGCACTAGATCCTTGGCTATCATTCATCAAAACTTCGGTTTGATAGGCCTTTGATATTTTTGCTCTAACTATGTATTACTTGTCTTGGTGATCGAGGCTGCCAATGTTTTGGTTCTTTTTTTAACTTCTCAATCACCTTTTTACTGTTAATGAGTTGAGTAATAATTAAAAAAAAAAAAATTTAACTACCTACTACCCTACTGCCACCCCTCTTGAGCCCTTCATTCCTTGGCCACTCGATTGGCTAAACTGAGATTTTGGATTATTGTTATTTTTATTATTATTCTACCCTATATCCACCACCAACCCTTGCTTCACTTTGAGCCTTATATCCTTTCGCCTCAATTGGTAGAAAGGAGTGAAAGAAGAACAATTTTATATTGCTTGATTGTGTTGATTGCTATTTATTCTGTTCTAAGATGACTGATCCATAAGCCTACGAGGTTCAGATCATCTCTATAAAATTAAGAGGGGTCTCAAACTATCTTCTCTAGGCTTTGGCCATCAAAGCCTACATTCTGTCTAAGGATAAAGTACAGTTGTTAACTGATGATGGTCTTGCTTGTGATACTAAGGATCCTGAGTCTGTTAAGATGTATAATACCTGGCTTCGTGACAATTCCTTGGTTCAAACTTGGTTGTGGAATAGTATTGAGCCTTCCATCTTACCTACTGTGATATTCCACAATACTGCCAAGGCCATCTGGGCTAATTTACAAGAAATCTATGGCCAGGATAATAATGTTTCTTATATCTATGACCTCTATGAGAGGATGTTCACCTACTCTATTAGTGACAAATCCCTGATTGACTACTATGGTGGTTTCAAAGACCTTACTGAGGAAATCCAGGTTGTACAGTTCCTTACCATTGACATCAATAAGTTAAAGGCCCAACAATCTGAGTTTTATGTGACAAAATTTTTGGTTGGACTCTCTCCTGAGTATCAAGCTGTGAAGAGTCAGCTTTTTGCCGGTGCATCCATACCTACCCTGAGTGAGACCTTCTTTCGTCTCCAATGACTGGTTCCCCAAAGTGACTCTTCTCCCAAAGATACATCTGCCTTGTTTGCTGGTCGTGGTAAGGGATCATCCCCTAGAGGTTGTGGCTCCACCCGTGGTCGTGGTCGTGGTGCCCCTGGTTATGGTTCTGGGAGAACACCATCTGATAAGTCTGCCCACTATTGTACTCATTGCCACAAGACCAACCATAATGTTGATACCTATTGGGAAAAGTTTGGCTGTCTTGAATGGGTTGAAAATTTAGTCAATACTGTTACCATTGATGATGCACCTCCTGCTGCACCGGTTCCACAATCCTCTACCCAGTATGAGACCCTTTTTCATAGGATTCAACAGCTTGAGGCTACTAGTTCCACTTCTGCTGCTACCCTGGCCCATACAGGTATATCTGCCCTCCTTTCTCATGCCTCTCCTCATCCTTGGATCATTGATTCTAGTACCACCTGTCACATAACTGGTGAGTCCTCTATCTTTTCCTCCCTTAATACCACCAATAAGCCTGTTACGATTTATCTTGCTGATGGCTCCTCCACTACAGCTACTTAGCATGTTAATGTTTTCCTTACCCCTTTTATGTCTTTACCTTCTGTTTTGCATGTCCCTAATTTACCTTCTAATTTGTTATCTATTAGTCAACTAACTTAATCTCTAAATTGTGTTGCTACGTTTTTCCCTTTTCATTGTACTTTTCAGGATCTTAGGACCAGGGAGATGATTGGTGGAGGACGTGAGCATGCTGGTCTATACTATTTAGAACATACTGATCACATTACTATCGTTCCAACTGCCTCCACTATTACCCCTCTTCAATGGCACCATCGGCTTGGTCACTTGTCTCTGTCTAAGATGAAAGTTCTTATCCCTAGTTCAAGCCTCTCTACTCTACAATGTGAGGCTTGTGAATTAGGAAAACATCACCGTTCCTCTTTTCCTACTAGTACTACACCTAGGAATTCTACCCTTTTTTCTTTAGTCCATTATGATATTTGGGGTCCTTGTCGTATCCCCAACAGGCTAGGGTTTTCTTATTTTATAAACTTTGTGTATGATTTTTCCAGGATGACCTAGCTCTATTTAATTAAAGATCGTTCTGAGTTTCTTACTATTTTTCAAGGGTTTTATAAAGAAATTTTAAATCAGTTTGGGGTTTCCATTAAGATCTTACGTATAGATAATGCTCTTGAAAATGTTCAAACAACTGTTTCTCATTTCTGTTTTGAACATGGCATAATACACCATACTAGTTGTGCCTATACCCCTCAACAAAATGGGATTGTTGAACGTAAAAATCGACATCTTTTGGATATTGCCCAATCTTTGATGTTTCAAATGAATGTGCCTAGATTTTATTGGTGTGATGCCATCTTGACTGTTTGTTATCTTATTAATCGGATGCCCTCTTCTATTTTACACAATAAAATTCCCTTCCGTCTTCTTTATCTGGATACTTCCATATTTCATGTCTACCTTAGAGTTTTTGGTAGTATCTGTTTTGTCCATATCATGCATCCTAAATTGGGAAAATTTGCTCCTTGCTCTCTTAAGTGTATTTTTCTTGGTTATTCTTGTACTAAAATGGGATACCGATGCTTTGACCCTATTACTAAACGTCACTATGTTAGTCCTGATGTTAGTTTCTTTGAAGACAAACCATACTATCCAGTTACAGTGCCGATTCCTTCTCCTTTCCCTCTCTTACCTGATGATCCTGAACCACCAATCCCTACCATCATACCTGATGATCCTGAACCACCATCTGAGCCTCTACATCCCCTGTAGGTTTATACACGCCGTCATCCAGTGGCTCTAACTACTACTGCACCAGCTGCTCCGCTGATTACTACTACTCCCCCTGATCCTGAGGTCTCTTCTGATTTTCTATTGCTCTCCGTAAAGGTACTCGTATATGTACTTAGCGTTCTTTAGTTACTTTTCCTATTGAGTATTTTGTTTCTACAGCCCACCTTCCTCGTTGTTGCCAAAATTTGGTTTACTCCCTCTCTATTACCTTTGTTCCTACTTCTCTTTCTCAAGCCTTGTCCCATCCAGAGTGGATGCTGAGATGGATGCTCTGATGACATGCCAAACTTGGACCCTTGTTGATCTCTTCAAGGTTACTCGGTTGTTCGTTGTAGATGGGTATATATAGTTAAACATAACTCTGTAGACACTATTGATTGACTGAAGGCTAGACTTGTTGCCAAAGGATTTACTCAAACCTATGGGGTTAATTATTTTGAGACATTCTCTCCTGTTGTTCGTCTCCATTATATTCGTGTTATTATCTCTTTAGCTGTGAATTTTGACTGGCTCCTTCATCAGATGGATGTCAAGAATGCATTCTTATATGGGGATCTACACGACGAAGTTTATATGGATCAACCTCCAGGGTATGTTGCTCAGGGAGGAAACTCAACTAAAATGTGCAAGTTACTTAAGGCTATCTATGGCCTTAAACAGTCTCCTCGTGCTTGGTTTGATAAATTTAGCAATGTTATTACAGATTTTGGTTTCACTGCCTGTTATTCTGATCATTTTATCTTCGTACGACATCGTTCTTCTGTTACCATCATTGTTGCTTATGTTGATGATATTATTATTATAGGAAATGATAAGTTTGGCATTGCTGAGATCAAGTCTTAACCGAACACACAGTTCAAGATGAAAAACTTAAGACTACTTCACTATTTTCTGGGAACTGAAGTGGTTCGCAGTAGTAAAAGTATTAGTCTTTCTCAAAGAAAGTATGTTCTTGATCTGCTTTCTGAAACAGGACTTCTTGGAGCCAAACCAGCTGATACACCAATGGACCCACATAAGAAGCTTGAAACATGTGATAGTCTTGAATATTCTGATATCCATAAATATAGATGCTTGGTTGCAAAGCTAATCTATCTTACTGTAACTCGGCCTGAACTTTCCTTTGCTGTTGGAGTGGTTAACCAATTTATGCATGCTCCTAAGGTTGCCCACTGGGAAGCTGCATGTCAAATATTGCGATATCTCAAGAAGTCTCCTGGTACTGGTCTTATTTATCATCGACATCGTCATCTTGATATTGTTGGTTTTTCTGATGCCAATTGTGCAGGAGCTGATGGTAATAGACATTCAACTATCAGATACTGTACCTTTGTTGGAGGTAATCTCGTTACATGGTGAAGTAAGAAGCAAACTACTATATCCAAGTCTAGTACTGAAGCTGAATACTGTGCTATGGCACCGACTACTATTGAATTATTATTAATAATAAATCTTTTGCAAAAACTTGGGTTTCCTGTCTCTCGACCTATGTCTTTGATGTGTGACAATGAAGTTGTTATCGACATTGTTAGCAATCCAGTATTCCATGAGCGAACCAAACATATAAAGGTGGATTGCCATTTTGTTCGAGATGCTGTTATGAAGAAACTAGTTGTCACTCCTTTTGTATCTTCTTCAAATCAGCTTGTAGACATTCTTACAAAGCCCTTGTTTGGACCAGTGTATCGGTTAAATCGTTACAAGCTTGGATTGGGTGATTTGTACACTCCAGCTTAAGGGAGGGTGTTACGATTACCGATATCGCTAGGCGGTACTTACCACCAGCGATATCAGTCCGTATCAATCTCATTAGTTTCCTTCTTTGTTTTATTGATTTGTTTCCATTGTGTCTATTGTTTTTCTTTATTTAGTCTTCTCCTATTATGGAGACTTGCTTGTAATAGATGTAAGACATTCTCTATAAATATACGTGATAGAGTGGAGTGTTTTTTATCGAGTTTGGCTACAACACATTACTGTTGTCAAATTCTTTTTCCCTCCTTCTCTTCAATCTTCTTTTCTCTGGTTTGTGAACTTGCTGATTATCTTTTTGTGAAATTGTAACAATCTTCTCTACACACATTGTTGCTGTCGAAACTGGGCTAGCTGATGTGTCCCGTTTCCTGCAAGATAAGATGAAGGTTATCGGAGCCGGACAGGGTTGTCCGGTATCCACTCCAACAATTAAGTCAGTAAGAGAGCAATCAGTATGGAGCTTACAAGAAGATAACAAACTTCTTAGAGAGGTGGGTTTCCTGAGTATTCTCAAAAGGGCTAGGAAATCAGATGCCCTTACCTATAATCGCTGAGTGAATATATATAGAGGATGCACCTATTGCTCGAGCAGATATGATGTCCGATGATGGAGCGAGGGTGACTAAGACTGTGACTATGAAAGGACCGAATCGTGACAGGTGTGCCTATTGGATCCTGTCAGGACATTCTAGATAGCCATAGGATGTGGATCCTACGGACAGGCAAGGCCGGCGCCTCTGCCCTTATTGATTGTCATGTGCGTCCCTCATGGGTGTGGAATCCTATTTAGATCCAATCTCCGGGATCATTCCCTGACCGCGATCCCCTTGATACACCCAAGATTAATCCAGAGATCTGGCACATACGGATACCTACGTGCTTCTTCCCACTATTGTTGAGACGTCCATAGAGTGACGCCTAGCAAGACATGTGTCACCTTCCCAGTACGATTCGTCACTAGACACGTGTCACAAGTAGATAAGCCAGGAGAAATATGCTATCAACACACATGGCGAATTTCATGTCAATCTCTCTTATTATTCATACAAGCGGTTGTCGGTTCATAAATGTGATAAGGGAGGTCAGTTTACGTTTTGCATTTTTTTTAACCCTGAGTTTTTGAGTTGTTGGCCATAATTTTGATTAGCAAATCCAAGCAGCAGTCTATTGATGTTTGGACCCCTTATCACTAGGAATTGATATCATGCCCTATCAGGCATAATCATTTTACTTTCTAGATCAATAAGTACTCCCAGGAGTCTTATCTTGTTCCCATGGCTTAAGGTTCATGCAGGATGCCGTCATTTAAGCCCAAACACCTCCCCCTGTTACATGCTCAAGATCAATCCACATGACAACCTCAAGCATCAGCCATCAAGGACAGTTCATAGAAAGAAAAAAAAAAAAAAAAAAACTTCATGACTGACTAAATATGAAGTAGAAAAAAATAAAACAGCCATGGCTCTGACCCTAGATCAAAAGGGCAAGTCTCCAACAAAACCCTAAGAGGAGAAGACTGGAACATGAAAGCTTCTTTCAAGATGCTGCCTAACATGGAAATCAGTCCTCCATATCTAGAGAACTTAGTGGCTATTGTGCAACTATCCTAGCCCCTAGGTAAATTTTACATTGAAAGGAATGGCACCTACTTCTGAAAAAAAAACTCACTTAGAACCTGCTCATCTGGTAATGGCTAGGCTAAGAACGCAGACCCGTTGCTATTTGGACTTCTCCATACAAAGAGTTCAAAAAAGATCATATACAAGACACAGATGTAACAAAGCTTTTTGTAGTTTGCTTTGGATTTGAGGATTGTATACTTCATAAAGCTTTATGGTACTTAGGGGGTTTAACCCTTCAATAAAACTCTTTTAACTTATAAAAAACTAACTGTGAGAACAGTGATTTATCCTCGGAGAACTTTCACAGGTTCCGCCTTTTAAGGAAAAAAAGATATCAGGAGTCGCCACCTAGATTGCTTTACCAAGCTATTTTCATTCAATAAAGAAACTTCCCTAAAGCATTAATTCTCTATAGATATACATATTGAATCATCCTAAAATATGCATCAATACAGGAAGACACTAATTCAAGATCAAAAAATGAAAAATTCAATTTCTTGAATTAGGGAGACTTACCTCTGAGCTTCACCTACTTGACAAGGAGGATTAGTAGCACAAATATGCAAGGAGAAACCCTAATAATCATGAATGAACCACCATTACTGCAACCTGAGATCATAGATCTAATCATGTAAACATGCTCCAAATAAACCCTAGAACTAGATGCAACAAATGGATCCTAATTAGCGTAAACCTAATATATATTGAACAAAATAAGGATAACTCTAAGTATTGGAAACATGCTAAACATACTTGAATGAAGCTACCTTAACAATTTAAGATCAAACCAGTGTAGAAAAAAGCACATAAAATAATGAACTAAACCCTAAACCTACCACATAAATTCATACATGCATATGGGGGATGAACTGAGATGGACACCTAGGTTAAGAAAGCATCATAAACACATGAAAATAGAGATGTAAACCGTGTAATGAAGCATACCATCTACCACCATCCATGGTGGAAACGGTATACCTCTTCATCACCATGCAAAAAGTAAGAAAGTGAGTACTATTAACAAGTAATTACCAAATTTGATGGGGGTACTTACCTATGCTGTAATAGGAAAGGTGTATGCGGGTTGAGTATGATCACAATCACAGAATCAAACTTCCTTGATCTACAATTCGGACTGCAAGCTTGTGTTGAAACTTCTTTGGGGATTTACTTAGCAAGGCTTCTCCAAAAAGTCACTCCAAAGAGCTCCCTAAAGGTCTCCCATTCATGAGCTGAGGGGTTTGTCTTATAGACCCATTTAATTCCTTATCCTCTCATGGACATAATGCAACAAATTGCTCAAATCTGTTGGATATCAATGGAGCTACCATCAAAATGGCACTAATGGACTGAAACGAGTCCAAAGCAGATAGGATTGCTCTTCAATCTGCAATTAAGTGGAATTAATCCAAGTCTTCACTTCCACAACCTTCTTAGCTACATTTAGGATCAAAATCCACCTCATTCCATTGGATTTTGGATGAGATGTGGTCAAATTAAGATCAACTACAAGAATCCAATTCTGCAAATTCAGATGGGATCAAGCTTCAATCCGCGCAGGGAATGAATACTTTAATTGTAGTGGACTCCTAAGCCTCCCATCACACTAAGCAAGTCAGCAATAGGGTCATACAGGGCTCCAATTTATTGGATTGAATGCGAAAATGAAGTACCCAACCTTGTCCAAATTCTTGCCGCATTTGACCCTCACATGGCTCAGGTCGATGCCAAAGGAAGATTGTTACATCGACGATGAGGTGACAAGCCTTGTCATTGACATCAGATCATCCTTGGTTGACGTCAAGATCTTGTGAGACAGAATGTTCCAATGTGGGCCAAATCTGGTTTCTGACTTGAATTTCCTTGGGCCTTCAGCCATTTTGGCCCTGCCTAGACCAAATGTCGATGAGTCATAGCCTGAGGGTGATTATGGGCTCATAGCCTCATCCAGAGCCAAACTGTGAGCTTCTATTTGGACTTTGCCAGGGGTATCCTGGTAATTTACATCCATTTTTGGCTTACCTTCTAGGAAATGCCTAAGATGTTAGCCGAGGCCTTTCAAAGGGTCCCACTGTTGTGGTCAGGAGTGACAAAATGAGGCGTCTACACTAACAAAACAGGGAAAAAAAAATTTTCTTACGAATTTTCATTCAACTGCCAATATTTGGACCGATAATCTTATATATCAGTTTTACAACACCCAAGGATGGATCACCAACTCAACACTTTTTTGGAAAAATAAATAAAAAAAACAGGTTTTTATGCACAGGCCGCGTACATACACGGTTGGTGAATTGGCCACTTCACCCAGCAGGCACAGAAATGTTATTACACACTCCACTCACTTCCCCATCCAACGACTGCAGTGACGGCTGGTGTACGAAAGGTTTTTCCATAAATAAATAAAGGCCAAAGATAAATCTTTCCAGCCCTTCATTGACTAATAGTGACTAAAATACCTCCAAACCAATACAGCTCATCTTTCATAATATGCTTTCAACAAGAAGATACAGCCTTCTAACTTAGCAACATTACAAATCAGTGATGCCCAGTGAACAGTCCCAGCTGAAAAGGCCAGAGAATTGAACTCTAAATGGACCTTGCAGAGGTCAAATGGCTAGCTGCCATTGGCTTCTTGGCACACAACTCCTAGATGGTTTAGTCTCTACAATAGTAGTGCAGCTAGACCTTGCAGAGGTCAAATGGCTAGCTGCCATTGGCTTCTTGGCACACAACTCCTAGATGGTTTTAGTCTCTACAATAGTAGTGCAGCTATGTACTCTTATTTTTCGTATTTTACTTGAATCTTGAAACTGCTGCTATTATTCCCCTGAGAAATACCATGAGGTTTGACATGCATAGGAAATCCTAATACCATAACCTACATTTTCCTCCTTTGGGGGGGAAGTAGTAGAGTGGTAGAGCGCGCAGTTGATATACCAAGTTTCATGAATTTTTACTTGTTTTTGCACATTTTTCTACACTAGTCAGTCTGTCTCTTTTTCAGGTTCTAGATTCTATAAACAATCTGGTCAACTGATAATATTGAAAAACCTAGACTTGTCAGATTAGAGTGAAATTGATAGGTTAAACTCTAGTTTACTGTTTATTATATCAAAATATCAAGGAATTCCAATACTTATTGTCCCACCCTTCTCATGTTGTAGTCGAATGCTTGTTAGTCACTATAGAACTTTTGAAAATCCTGCCAACTCCAAGTAATTGGACAGCTAGTTGGTATCACTAGGACAAACTGCAAGGGTTTTTATGAAACAATCCTGCATGATGGACCTTCACGATTACTCCTTTTCATCAAGCAGGATTGGTAAAATTAGAATATATAGCTCCAGCTCCCACTAAATTAAAATATATAGCACGAGTTCCAACTTTTGGAATTAATATCTTGATATCATAGAAACCAGAAATATTATAGCTGTCAATATTAATAAGGCTCTCTCTAATGATATTAGTTATTGCATACATCAGATAGGATTGCAATTGCACAATTGAAAGAAAATAAGAACAATACTTACCCAACTTGACCTCTCCTTGCTTAGTAAGTACCACCCTTAATGTCTCTATGAACCTTGAAAATTGAATGCAAATAAGACAGACCCTACATCAAATAGAATAAACCTTCAATTCCACAATGAATGCAACCATCATTACATAAAGCATGGGCTAATTATCAAAAACAACATGTGCAGGAAAGTTTGTGAGCCCACTCCCAACAGAGATGAGTCAGCTGTGTAGTTATCAAGATCAGACACACTGGGACTAAGATTAATGAGCTCTTGCAAAAAGAAATCCAAGCAAAACAGGAGTTGTACTTTCTATAAAAATAACTAGTAAAGTTTTGGACCTCTCATATATATTTTTCCAATAATACTTTGATGAATGATAGATATACTTTTTGTAGCTTGCATTAAGTGACCCCGATATTTAAGACAATTAAATAGGAATGTCACCTTTAATGTTTCTCTACAGATGTATGCTATTTGATGTTCCTCCAAAAGGCTCCTCATTGACGTTCATCAAATCAGCCACACTACCACCCCCACAATACTCCATTATTATCTGCAAAATACAAACTCTTCATGCTTAAGGTGTAACATGTTTCCATAAAAGACCAATAAGTTTTTGAGCATGTCTCGAGTGATGGCGCATGTCCACAGAAGAGTGAAAATTTACATATGGACAGGAAAACGGTTTAAGTCGGTGTTTTTCAGCAGTACCCAAAGATATTCTTCGCCTTGGTAGCTGCCAAGGTAGCGCACCACATTTGGATGACTACACTGCTGCAACATCTCAATTTCACCATGAATCTCTTCATATCCCTCCTCCTGGCAGAGAGCACAACGTGACTCATCCGATCAATTGCCATTATTACATTAAAAAGGAAGACGAAGGGGGGAAAGTTCGGAACACACCCCCTCACTTAATGATATAACTTTGATGGTAACCAGCTCAGAAGTCTTCAGATCAGCTCCATATGAACCTTTGCCCGTCATTACCCATGCCAATTTCATTCCACGGTCACTAAAGCAAAACGCAATACGAATCCACACAGAATTCCACTCGGATTCCAATCATTCTAAAAACCATCTCACAAGCAGAAAGAAACCACATTTCACGCAAATTCGTGATGAAGCGAAGACTCACCTAGTTCGTTGAGCAGTTCGTACTTAGAAGACTTAGAAGAGGGATCTTCCCTCATAATGCTCTCAGGGATTGAACTAACCGATATCTTCCTAGGCACCTGCTGTCGACTTTCCTCACCCTGTAACGAAAAAATCCCTTTCCTCCGCTTCCCGGACCCTAATTCTCCCACAGCCTGCATGCTCACCACGGCCTTACTCATCGTAAAAGACGAGAAAGAACCCCCTCCTCCACTATCAGTTCTCTTAACAACAGTCCCCGTCAAGGACTCCTCGCTCGACGGAACCGTCGATTTTACCACAAAAGACGAGTAATTGTCTTCCTCTTCCATTCTCTTCCTCAGACTGCCATGAATCCAATCTCCGAAAGGCGAGTTACGTGTCCGCCTCGCTGAAGCTGCTGATGAATTCGACGGAGAAGGTCGATGGCGATTGGTTTTGACAATCATGGTACCTGAGAAATCTCCACCGTCATCATCATCTTCATCGTCTTCGTCCATCACGGCTCCGAAATCCTTCGGAACACGTTGGAGGAGAGGAGGGAGAGATGAGTCGTCTAGCTGGTCGTTACCGAGCATGCATCGATGAGTAAATGTGGTCTTCTTCGTCTGCACGCTTGTATCCTCGCCTCTGCTCTTCTCCTTCTTCTTCTTCTTAGTCGTCGTCGCCATAAATAACGACTGTAGAGTACAATTCGGATCTCTTGAAACCTTTGCGAGAACTAGGACATGAGAAATCCATGGAGAGAGCGAGACACTGTGACGGAGCTCGCTGCTCGATTGATGAAAAAGACGTTAGAAAGCCAAGCTGGGCCGTTGGAGTAGGAAGCACCTGGTCTTTTGCCACTCGAGAAGGTGGGACCGAGTCTGGACTGGGCCGAGGTTTGTATTTTGTAAAGCTCCACATGATTACCGGATCCAAATCGTCTAATCCCTGAGATTCGGGAGGCGTGACGGCAACCCCACTGGATGATAGCCATGTGGGGGTCGGATGAATCTGACCCCTCCATTCGAATTGACACTCTCTTGTCGGCTCGGCTTGTCGACTCGAACGGACGGGTCGGATTCATCCGACTTCTACATGGTGACCATCCAATGGGGTTGCCGCCATGTTTCCCAAATTTCAGGGATGAGATGATTTGAATCCATGATTACCATGGCCTATGGATAAATGTAAGGGGGTTAAAACCAAACTGAAATCGTTTATCGAAATTAGATTGAATAATTCAAATCGATTATTAAATAGTTCAATTCTGGTTTTAAAAATAAAACCGTTTATTTAAATAAATCGATTCTGGTTTGGACCGATAATCTGATAATTTCAAACGGTTATAAACCGTTAAACCGAATACATTTAAAATCGTTAATAGATCGTTTGAATTGAACCAAAACAACCTCAGCTAACCATACATTTCCTTAGTAGGCTTAGACATGTTCGGTCTCAATTGGACCCAGACCCAAAAGTAGCAACTCGAATCAATTATTGGCAAAAAAAACCGTTAAGAAACCAATTACACGAACCGAAAACGTTAAACCATTGTAAAACCAAAAAAATTAATAATCGATTTCAGGATCAATATTTGAAACCTACTAATAATTGATTTGATTTGGATTTTCACCTATCACACACCAAAGCGAACCAAAACTAGACCATTTAAATGAAACTGAACCGTTTAACACCCTTAGTTCATGGGTCCTAGTTAGATGGGCTGCCTACATGGTCGTGATAATGGTGGTTAAAAATTGGATTTCACAATCACTTGGTCCAGTCTAAGCACTGTAAACATTAGGATTATTTTTTATTTTACATTTTTTTGGGTGGGGGATGTGGGGGTTTTGAATACCTAGGATTTGTCAATCAGATGGCTTTGGAAATATTGATTTATTTGTTGTTTCAAAAATGTAATGCCTCGTGGACATGGATTACACGAGCTGGGCAGTACAATGGCATCACATACCAATGAGCTGGGCGGTACAATGGCATCACATCAGGACCAATCAACCAATTGAGATAGGACCAAGGTTCTAAATCTGGGTATTGAGATCCCTATCAGTTTTCCAACAGTAGTAAACCGCGTAAACCTTGACCTCAATAGATCCGACAAAAAGCGAACAAGAAGCGAATAGAGCACCAACCAAGGCAGCCACACGAGCACATGAGGATGCAAAAGAGGACAACACAAACCAAACCCAAAACTAGTTTGAAACTGCTGACCACACAAAAACAACCAAATCCAAGGCCCACACAAGCACCCAATCAAACAGAGGATGGGCCGGTGATGTTGCTGCTAAGCTGGGCTCAACAAGGCAAACAACCATTATTTTTGGATCAGCACAATAGATTTTCAATGTATTTGAAGCTACTGCCGCGAGAAAAAGGTTGGGGAACCCCAGCGGCTGTTGTAGTTGCTAGAGCAAGTTTGAACCAAAAAGGAAGAAACTCCCAATGACACCATCCGGGCAGCAAGGGTGAGCATCCAAGGAAGGAGAACTCGAAGGAGATCTAAGAACAACAACCTTTTGTTGACCATGAGCAATGTGATAGGAAAGGTAAATGATAAACTCTTTTTACTCTTAAGTGAACCTAATAGAAAACAATCAAATAGAAAAAAAATATATCAAGCACAATAATATTCACACGCATTAACACAATGAATTTTTACTTGGAAAACCTCCCCCATGCGAGGAGTAAAAGCCACGGGACCATAGTCCACTCAAATCTCTTCACTATCATCAAAATATGGGAATACAAGAGTTTTCTCTAGTTAGAACTAAAAGCATATAATAACATTATTCTTCAAGAACATAATATTCTTAGAATATAATATCAAAAACATTTAGAACAACATGTTCTAGGAATATACCATCAACAACTCAAATACCAAGATGAAGAATGAAAGAGATCTTACCTGAATAGGTTAAAACGTTAATTATCTGACTGATTTAAAAGACTAATCGTCAATTGCACCGTTTAGAATGAAGAACCCTCAATTATGAATCATTTGTCCGAATTTCAGCTCAATCTGATCACGGATGACCTTTCGATCCTCACCTTAATTGAAACCTCGCAGCTTTCTTCTCTTCTCTGTTTTGGGTGGACAATAACTCACTAAACCCTCTTTCTGTTCTTGTGTCATTCCAATAGGATTAAAGAGATAAAACCCTAATTCAACAACATATGGAAAAATTACTTAATTGCCTTTAGTCCATATGAGCCTATAAATAATGGGCCATCCTCTACATAAGAGGGAAACCTAACCCAACAAATCTCTCCCTCCCAACTATGTGGAGGAATCCATCATACCAGCGATCAAATGATAAACCTCAAGTTTCTCCCTTGGTAGAGCTTTTGTCAACATATCTATCCATTATAGTCGGTATGAATTTTCTCAATCTCTAGCAACTTAGAATTCAAAAATCTCTAATCCAATGATATCTCACATCAATATGTTTTGATTTAGAGTGAAAAATAGAATTTTTACCAAGATGGATAGCACTCCGACTATCACAAAACAACACATACTGTTCTTGCTTGAAGCCAAGCTCTTACACAAACTTCTTCATCTATAGCAACTTTTTGCAGGTTTCTGTTGCTGTCGAACTCTGCCTCGGTGGTAGAAAAACACAACACATTTTTTGTAATCTTAATTGCCAAGCCACAGCTCCTCCTGAGAAAGTGATCAAATAATTTAAAGTAGACTTACAAGTATCAACATCTCCAGTCATTTCTGAATCTGTGTAATCAACCAATAAATGTTTCTTACTTCTAAAATATAATCTCAAATTAGATGTTCCCTGAAGATACGTCATAATCTACTTAACTGCATTCCAATGCTCTCTTTCTGGATTTGAGAGGAAACAACTGACGGCGCTAACTACGTGTGCTATGTTTGGCCTTGTGCAAACCATTGCGTACATCAAACTTCCCACTGCTAAAGCAAATGAAACTCTTTCCATGTTTTTCTTTTCTTTGACTGTAGACGGGCTCTGCTTGGTACTCAACCTGAAGTGATTAGCAAGAGGAGAGCTAACCACTTTAGCTTTGTCCATCTTAAATATTTGAAGCACTTTTTCTATGTACTTCTTTTGAGACAACCATAATTTCTTGGCATTCTTGTCTCGAATGATTTTGATGCTAAGAATTATTTTGCTTTTCCTAAGTCTTTCGTAGCAAACGACTTGTTCAACTGTTTCTATAATCTGTCAATCCTTGAAACATTTCTGCCAACAATTAACATGTCATCTATATAAAGCAAAATGATAATAAAATCATCATCAGAGAATTTTTGAACAAAAACACAATGGTCAGAAGTAGTTTTTCTGTAGCCTTGCTCCCCTAAAATTTAGTCAACTTCTTATACCACTGTCTTGGTGCTTGTTTCAAGCCATAAAGACTTTTCTTCAGTCTGCACACATGCTCGTCTTTTCCCTTTACCTCAAAATCCTCTAGTTGCTCCATATAGATCTCTTCTTCCAAATCATCATGAAGGAGAGCTATTTAATGTCCATTTGCTCGACCTCTAAGTTAAGACTAGTTGCTAAACCAAGAACCACCAGAATGGACGACATCTTTACAATTGGAGAAAAGATCTCATCAAAGTTAATGCCTTTCCTTTAATTGAATCCCTTGACCACCAATCTAGCTTTATACTATGGAAGTAGGCTGTGTTCTTCATGCTTCACCTTATACACCCATTTGTTTTTCAAAGCTCTCATGCCCTTAGGCAACTTTACTAACTCAAAAGTGTAATTCTCATGCAATGATTTCATCTCATCTTGCATTGCTTCAACCCATTCATTCTTGTGTTCATCTTCCATGGCTTCTTCAAAACACTCGGGTTCTCCCCCATCAGTCAATAACACATATTCATCTGTAGAATATCGTGTGGAAGGCTGTCTATCTCTGGTAGACCTTTTGATTGGAACAAGTAGTGAAATTTTTGGTACTGACAGCTGCTCATAAGAATCATGATTTGTCTCAACTTGTATGAGAATATCAGTATCACCTGTATTATGCTGATCATCTCCAACTTGTTCAAGCACCAATTTTGGAAGGACTGGATCCAAGTCAATCAAATCATCATTATGTTAAGACACTATCTTCTCTGCCTTATCAATATCCTGTATGATTTGATCTTCCACAAATACAACATCTTAGCTTCTGATAATTTTCTTTGTAATCGGATCATAAAATCTATAACCAAACTCATCATAACCATAACCCACAAGTATACACTGTCGTGTCTTGACATTAAGTTTAGACCTCTCATCTTTAGGAATATGCATAAATGCCTTGCATCCAAAGCTACGCAAATGATCATAAGAAATATCCTTACCTGTCCAAACTCTATTTGGCACATCATATTGTAGCGGAACACATGGCGACAAATTTAACAAATGTACAACTGTACTTAAAACCTTACCCCGAAAAGATCTTGGCAACCCCGTATGTAAAAGTAAACATTTGGCCCTCTCCACTAGTGTCCTGTTCATTCTCTTAGCTAAACCATTCAACTAAGAGTCTTTGGAGGTGTCTTTTGGTGTCGAATACCCTGATTTTTTGCAGTAATCATCAAACAGTCCTGTTTATTCTCTCCCATTATCTGTACGAATGCATTTCAATTTCTTATCAATTTGTCTCCCAACTAAAGCTTGAAATTGCTTAAATACATTTAGCACTTGATCCTTTGTCTTCAAGGTATAAACCCATAATATATGTGAGTGATCATCAATGAATGTTACAAAATAGAGAGAACCACTACATGTTCTTGTCTTCATAGGAGAAGAAGGGAGACTCTTGAAGGAGACTCTGTTCTACTTCCCTGCCAAGCAATGGACACACTTTTTCAAATGTGCATTCTTCATTCTTGATAAGATTTTATTCTTAGACAACAACATCATTCCCTTCTCACTCATGTGACCAAGTCTCTTGTGTCACAACTTAATTGTACCTTCATTGTCAACTACATTTACAATGTCTTTAGAAAGCTTTGCTTGCAACAAGTACAATGCTGAGCACTTGTTACCTCTTGCTACACCCATAACACCCTTGGTGAGCTTCCATTGACCTTTACAGAAGGTATTACGAAAACCTTCATCATCAAGTTTTCCTGTAAAAATTAAATTCAAATGGATATCAGGAACATGTTTCACATCCTTAAGAATTAATCTTGTACCTATATAGGTTTCCAAACAAACATCTCCAATGTCAACAACTTTGGTCAAACCATCATTGCCCATCTTTACAACACCAATGTCACCTGGCGTGTAAGATGTAAAGTAGTCCCTTCGAGATGTAGCATGAATGGAAACACCGCTGTCAATCACCGAACTTGTCTCATGGTATGTAAAATTGACTACATCACTATCATAGACAATAAGAAATTCTTTAGAAGTGGTGGCAACTCGCTCATCATTACTTTCATCATCTTTATTTTATTTTTTACCTTTTTCCTTTTTATTGTCTCTCTTCAACTTTCAACAATATTTTTTGGTGTGGCCCTTTAGACCATTGTAATAACACTCAACATTTACAACTTGTTGGATTTGCCTTTACTTTTGTCTCTATTCTTCAAACCATGACTCTTACTCCTCCCCTTGTTTTTGGTGACCAAAGTATCTGATTGTGAAGAGGTTCGGACTTTCTTCTCATCTCTGCATTTAAAATATTGCTCTTAGCCCAATCCATTGAGATTATACCATTTTGAGTTGAGTTTGATAATGACGTTTTAAACATCTCCCATGAGTCCGACAAAGTATTAAGAAACCATAATCCCTGTATCTCTTCATCAACTTGAGACCCATTGAGGATAATTGATTTATGATTTCCTGAAATGAGTTCAAGTGATTTGTCATCAGAGTTCCATCTTGATACCTTAAGGCCATCATCTGTTTAATAAAAAATAATTTATTATTCCCTGTCTTCCTAGCATATAATTGCTCAAGCTTGGTCCAAAGAGTGCGTGCTTGTCACACCTCAATTCTGAATCAAACCAGAATGGTGTGATGAACCGTCCATAGGCCAACGGTTTAACTAGGATCTCGTATAGGCCGTGCCCATTCGATTAAACTAGATACATTCCATAAGTAAAATCAGAGTAAATAAACGATAGCGGAAGTCTTTAATACTAATGAACTGAGTATCTGACTGTGATAGCATAATTAAGTATCCAATTATCTCCATTACTCCTCAAGATACATAAAATAAAGTAAATAATTAATTACATGTTCCAATAGCTAAACAACTAAGCTAATAAAAAATACATGAGTTGCACTCGCACGACGAATCATGCGTATCTTCTTTAGCTTCTACGTCCATCGCAGCAATATGTCCATACGTTAACGCATCATATATTCTTCAACAGTAGGACCTGCATCAAGAACTAAAAATATTCGACGTCGGAAGGGTGAACACACATCATGGCTCAGTGAGCAAACAAAACAATGCAACAAACATATGCATGCATTCAATTCATATCTTTGGTCTAGTTTTTAAGTTTGCAATGCGCTATAGAAAAGTTTGGTGGCTGCCACACCTCTATACACGAGTGTGTGTGTCACACCCCAATTCTGAACCAACCAGAATGGTGTGAGTGAACCGTCATTGAACCAACGGTTCACACCAGGATCTCAATAAGACCGTGTCCACTTATACAAACCATCGCACATAACCACAATCAGAATATAATAAATACAGCGGAAGTCTTTAAATAAATGAACTGAGTATTCTATTGATAAATTTAAATAAGTATTCAATTATCCAAATTTCAACCGTAGTTAAATATCCTTACATCACTTTAATAAAATAACTGAAACAAATAAAATAAAATCAAAGGTACACGCATAAAGGGCACTCGCATGAAGCGTCATGCTCGTCATCTCCTGCTTGCACATCCAGAGCAGCAACACCTCCATACGCCGAAGCGTTCACGTAGTCGTCCACCGTGTAACCTGCATCAACATCTAAAATGATGTGTACACAAAGGGTGAGCTCACAACTTAGCTCAGTAAGACAATCAGACAGTGTATCAATATTATATGCATGAGTAATAATCATTTTTATGCTGTGGTTTGATTTAAGTTTGCAATGTGCTATAGAAAGGTTCGGAGGCCGCCTCACCTCTATACACGAGTGTGTAGCATCGCACAGTAGATCACACTACCACCAACCCACATGCACCCATCATGGAATAGAGATAGAGCTAAGGCATCCATTACCTCCCCTGATACTCCACCCATACCAATACATAAGCCCCTACTGGCTAGGGCTTGCAAACTAGGCTCGTAACTAACCAATCCTATATGTCATCACTGTAGGCTCCATCCTAGTACAGCTCACTATGGCATAGAG
This sequence comes from Protea cynaroides, assembly GCA_028583415.1. Taxonomy (NCBI): domain Eukaryota; kingdom Viridiplantae; phylum Streptophyta; class Magnoliopsida; order Proteales; family Proteaceae; genus Protea; species Protea cynaroides. Next base: position 65,005,136 of record CM053268.1, on the reverse strand, counting down.
ATAGAGCTAGAGCGTGGTGGCCGGGTTGGAGACCACAATGCCACACCTCCCCTGATGCCCCACCCACATCAAGCATACTAAGACAGAACAATACGCAAGTAGACCCTATCCCAACATAACTCCCTACGGCATAGAGATAGAGCTAAAGCATCGTGGCCAGGCCAGAGACCACATGTCAGCGACCACAGTGCCACAACATCGTGGCCAGGCCAGCGACCACATGCCAGAGACCACAGTACCACGACCTTCCCCTGATGCCCTACCCGCACCAAGCATGCTAAAATAGAATACTACAAAAAGGTGCCAGTGTGAGGAATGATCCCAGGCCCCAGGCCCTTCACATTCCACATACCAACGAAAACAACCACATGCTTAACAATCACATCCTATCATATGGAATATGCATGAACAATAATAATAACTGAAAATAAAAGATGACATTTGAATATGCACAAATATCACATCATATATTCAGGGTTATTATTAACAGCGTTTTACTGTCCTCTATTTATTAGGGTTTAGGTCAGATTCCCTTACCTGACGCTCGTTTGATAGCTTGCTCCACATCGCAAGATCCAAACGTGTTATCACAGAGTCCTACATTATATTAGGGTTCAATTAGAATAGTTTCTTAGGGTTTCACGTTGGTCGAAAAACCAACAGAGTTCAAAACCAACCTTTTAGAGCTGACCGGTTGCAACATATCGGTCGCAGCTCTGTGGGAAAACTAACGACCAGTATGGTCGACCGGTATGTCTCCGAAAGACCATACATTAGGTTTTTCAACTGCCATCGATCAATCTCCATGGATTTCCAGGGTTTCTCCTATCCATTCTAAGTCTGAGCTTTGAATTAGAGTTATCTCTAACTCATTCAAGTCTAGTTTTGATGATAATCATCCTAGAACTCGAATCTAGGGTTTGACAGTAAATTAGGGTTTAATGGTCAATTAGGGTTTAGATCAATATCTGCTTTGCATGGTATTGATCCAATCATACTAACTATCCTAGAGTCACAATGTAAGAGGAATGATTCAAAACACTTACCGTCGACTGGTGTAAGGTGAGCGTCGTCGAACGGCAATGGAGGCACTTCCGTCTTCTTCCTAGCTCCTTCTCCTTCTCCAATCTCCTTATCCTCTCTAGGGTTTGTGAGGATCAATGGAAGGGATTCTAGGAGGCTTAGAGGGGTTTAAATAGGCTAGGAATTAGGTTTAGGAAGCCTCTTAGGAATAGGAAAGTCTTAGGATTCAGAATTGGGAAAGTGGGACCCACAAAGATCCAATTCCGGATCTTGGTAGTCTGTTGCGCAGACCATACTGGTCGACTGGTACCATAGACTAGTACCATCGACCGGTATGAATGAAATTCATACTTAAGTTGGTCTGGTTGGTCCGATTTCGTACTTGATTGTCATCCGCTCGTCCCGTCTGGCCCGACGATGATCGAAAGACCTGTTACGACATGAAATCAAGGTTCAGATCAGGTTCACGGAGTGCGCGTCTTACAGTGTGAATCCGTCCAATAGATCAAGCACCATTTCCGTCCCACATGCACCTACCATGGAATAGAGATAGAGCTAAAGTGTCCAGATCAAACACTGCCAATACTTCCCTTGATGCCCTACCCATACCAACACGTAAGCCCCTGCTGGCGAGGGCTTGCAAACTGGGCTCACAACTAACCAATCCTAATACCATACAGTGTATCCAAGGCCTCACCTCAGCATCCCTCAATATGTCCATAAAGATAGAGCTAAGGCCCCCCGGCAGAGTAAGAGACCACACAGTCCGAGACCACCTCCCCTAATGCCCTACGACGTAATAGTTCTGCTAAGGTAATGACGATACGACGATGTTAGTGGACAAGACTTGAGTAGAGATAGAGCTAGAGTCTGGTGACGAGGTCAAAGACCACCATGCCACGTCCTCCCCCTGATGCTCTACTCGCATCCAACACACCAACCACACACATACATTCACATGACTATTCTTAGCATCATCATCATCATTATGTTATAAAATAAACGGAATTAAATATGCATGAACAGTAATAGCAGGAATATTGGATGACATGTGAGATGCACATTACAAGCATGTAAGCATAAAATCAATCATGGCATTGGACTCAACAAAGTAAACAATTTATTACTATCCATTTAGTTTAGGTCTTGTTCCCTCACCTTTGATCGTTGGTGGTTCCTCTTCCAAACTTTGTAAATTACTTTTGGACCACTTGAAAACCTAATAAATTTATGGATTTTAAGTTAGAGTTCATATTCATTAATTACAATATTTAAATGTCCCATCTAGAATCAATCAAACCTCCAAAAGCTGAGTGGTCACAGGTGTGGCTGCACCTATGGTCTCAGTTTCTGTGACCACAGGGTGTGTGGTCGATACGTGTGGTTGCATATTATGCAACCACACACATGCGACCACACCCTCCCTGGAAACTTCCCGAGGGCGTATGGTCGACACATGTGCCTCGTGTGGTCGACCATAGCTGCGACCACATGAGTGTTTGGTCGACTTTCATTCTCAGTTTAACCCCTTTATGATTTGATTCCTTGAACTATCACTAGGGTCCTTCCTATGATTGATCTATGGCCTTAAGTTCGTATTTTTCACAATTATCTACTCCAACCTACTCTTCATGGATTTCCTTTGAGTTTCTGTATATGGGTCTCATGGTTGAGATCCTACTTTGAATAAATACTTCCTCCATGATCTATTCTAGGCATTCAACTAATGTAGTGTCACACCCCAATTCCGTACTATTCAGAATGGTGTGATGAACCGCTAATTAACCAACGGTTCAACCAGGATCTCGAATAGGCTATGTCCGTTTGCTTAAACCATACACATCCACGACAATAATCAGAGTAAATACACAATAGCGGAAGTCTTTATACTAATGAACTGAGAGTCTAACAATTATAAAATAATAAATTATCCAATTATTCTCCATTGACTAAGACATAAAATAAAATATTTAATCAATTACATCGTTTGTATAAATTGAATAAAATTTTAATCGAAAACACAAGAGTTGCACTCGCATGACGAATCATGCGACTCCACTATAACTTCAGCGTCCATCGTCGCTGCATGTCCATACATAGGAGCATTCATATAGTCTTCAACCATGGTACCTGCATCATCAACTAAAAGCATTCGACGTCGAAAGGGTGAGCACACATCACGGCTCAGTGAGCAAACAAAACAATGCAACAAACATATGCATGCATTCAATTCATATCTTTGGTTTGGTTCATAAGTTTGCAATGTGCTATAGAAAGGTTCGGTGGCTGCCTTGCCTCTATACACAGGGTGTGTAAGCCCACCCAATGGATCAAACACCATTGTCGTCCACATCCACCCCACCATGGAATAGAGATAGAGCTAAAGTGCTTAGGACCGCACCGCATCACACTTCCCCTGATGCTCTACCCATACCAACACGTAAGCCTCTGTTGGCGAGGGCTTACAAACTGGGCTCGCAACTAACCAATCCTAATGTCAAACAGTGTATCTAAGGCCTCACCCTGGCATCCCTCAATACATCCATAGAGATAGAGCTAAGGCCCCCAGCAGAGTCAGAGACTATACGGTCCGAGACCACCTCCCCTGATGCCCTACGACGTAATAGTTCTGCTAAGGTAATGGCGATACAACAATGCTAGTGGACAAGACTTGAGTAGAGATAGAGCTAGAGTCTGGTGACCAGGCTGAACCACAGTGTCATGTCCTCCCCCTGATGCTCCACTCGCACCAAGCACACTAACCACATACATACATTCACATGTCTATTCCTAGCATCATCATCATCATCATGTTATAATAAATGAAATTAAATATGCATGAACAGTAATAACGGGAATAATGGATGACATGTGATATGCACATTACAATCATACAATCATAGAATCATACATGGTATTGGACTCAATAAACGAAAAGAGTTTATTATTAGTCAATTAGTTTAGGTCTTGTTCCCTCACCTTTGATTGAATGTAGATCCTCGTTCAAGCTTTATGAATCACCTTTAAATCACTAGAAAGGCCTAACAAGTCGATAGATTTTTAATTAGAATTAATTCTAATAAATTTAGACTAGCTAAAATCGTAGGGTCGCAGGTAGGGCAGCACCTAGGGTCGGTTACCAATCGACCCTAGGGTGTAGGGTCAGACGTGGGGTCGATTACCAATTGACCCTACGTGCGACCACACCCTCCCTGGGACTTCCCGAGGGCATTGTGAGGACAAAGATGGAAATCTTTTGGAAGTCGCCACCTAGATTATGGTCTAGGACCTTAGAAATGTGAAATCTGACCCCAAGGTAAGACTTTGATTGACTCATGACCCTTAGATTGGATTTTCTGGTCCATCAGAGATTGGGTAAGCGTCAGGTTACGGTTATGGGAAGGGGTTAGGCACCCAAACCGCCCGATCGAAATCGATCTCCTATACCTTTCCTATGCTAGACTCTATTTATTAAAATAAACCAAACCAAGTGGTTTGATATCATTGAACCGAATCTGTATCCATCAGATTGCCTACGTATTACGAAATTATTCTAAAAATCAGGTTCACCATCGTAGTTCAGGTGTGATTAAAGTTTATGGCTGTGATTTATGCTTGTGCATAATTAAGTTTATTGTTCAAGTTGAAGTTTATGCTTGAAAGGTTGAAAAACCCTGTGGGTTAGGATCTGGATAGTCCATGTGAACTGATAGATAGTCCTAGTGGATCTAAGAATGGATAATCCTTTCTGGGTCAAAATATGGATAATTCTTTATGGGTTGGAATATGGAATAACCCTATTGGGTTGAAATGTGGATACCCCTATCTGGGTTGGAATGTAGATAACCCTATTTGGGTCAAAATGAGGACGGATATCCTAGTGGATCTATGGATAGTCCGAGTGGACTAAGGTTTGGATCCGAATTTGAGTTTCTCCCAAATGGCCTACGTATCCTAGGGATTGCCCTAGGAATCAGAATCCACGTAGTTCAAAAATTGGGTTGAAATGGTTGGGTATCCTAATGGATCTATGCATAGTCCAAGTGGACTAAGGTATGGATCCAAATTTGGGTTTCTTCCCAATGGCCTACGTATCCTAGGGTTTGCCCTAGGAATCAGAATCTACGTAGTTCGGGTCTGGGTTAGAATCTGGATAACCCTATCTGGGTCAAAATATGGATAAATATACTAGTGGATCTATGAATAGCCCGAGTGGACTAAGGTTTGGATAACCCATTCTGGGTCAAAATATGGATAACTCTATTTGGGTCAAAATATGGATGGATAACCCTATTTGGATTAAAATATGGGTGGATATCCTAGTGGATCTATGGATAGTCCAAGTGGACTAAGGTGTGGATCCGAATTTGGGTTTCTCCCAAATAGCCTATGTATCCTAGGGTTTGCCCTAGGAATCAGAATCCGCGTAGTTCGGAATGATAACCTATTCTAGGTTAATGATTGAGAACCTATTCTAGGTTTAGGGTTGAGAACATGTTCTAGGTTTAGGGTTGAGAACCTGTTCTAGGTTTAGGGTTGAGAACCTGTTCTAGTTTTAGGGTTTACCGAGGGACAAAATCGTCCTAAATTACCCTTTTCATCCTGAATTCTAATTTTGAAAGGTTTGACAAAGTATTTTTCGTTCTTTATTAAGGTTTTTATTATTTCCATTATGCCCTTCCCAAGAATGTGGGTGCCTATATGTACGTCCCCACAACTAATATGTTTGCTAGGTGTACAGATATGACAGTTCGACTAAGGTGTTGCATAAATTAAATTATTATCAAAATGAATTATTCATCTAAATATGGCAGATAACACATTTATGGCAAGAAATACACATATAGCAAGATTGTGAAAATCTCCCTAATATGACATGCACTGCAAATAAGGCAAGAACCAATATGGCATGATCTAGTATGCTATCTAAGCATGACAAATCCTAATATGGCAATGGCAATGAGCATCTAAACATGGCAATGAACATCCAAATATTCATGATGAAAAATTCAACGGTATAAATCACTATTGTTGGTAATCTAACCGTTCAAATTTATTTCAATCACTCCAAAAGATAATCTAACGGTCCAAATCACTCAAGATGGTAATCCAACCATTCAGATTCATTTAAATCAGTTTTTATATCATCCAATGGTTCAGATCACTTAAATAAAAAATCCAATCATTCTGCTTTATTTAAATCAATCACAAAGATGATCGAACGGTTTAGATTCATTTAAAATGATAATCTAACCATTTAGATTTATTTAAACTCACTCATAATGAACATCTAGCAATTTAGATCCTGAATCAACATTCAATGGTCCATATTTTATCATTAAAGATTCCAAATCAATGATCAATAAAAGTTCCAGACTGATGGTCCATATTAAAAATTATAGATCAATGGTACCATTTTATCACATTAAAATTTCAGCCATAGTCGAATCACCTCATTAAAAACACAGATCATGGCATGTTTAATCCACATGAAATTCTCGAAATTGATGGTAATGTTTCATTCAAATAAAAATTCTCAAAATTGATGGCATGTTTGATCCACATGAAATTCCCAAAATTGATGGCATGTTTGATTCACATAAGATTCTCAACATTGATGGTCATACTTATCATTCACATAAGATACTCAAAATTGATGGTTATACTTATCATTCATCATACATAATCTGAAAAAATAAATATCAATGAATGGCTTTGATTTAATGAGGCATTTTAGGACTGTGATGGGAGGTGCTAGTTTCACTGGATCAAATGTATTATGTTACAATGGTTATGAGAGATGGAGTGCGAAAATGGATCAATAAAGACATGCAATGATGATGAGTATAGTCGTGGCTCACGGGAAGCCTGGCCAAGTGGTGATTGGGTAAAAGATGGTGGTAAATCTGGTTGGTTAGGACAGGTTTCAGCGATAAGCGATATCGGGTTTGCTGGGTGAATGCTGGACTGTAAGATGGGAATGAGTGGGGTGATGGAGATGCAGATGGCAAGGTAGGAAAGGTAGCAGGTTTGCATCGGTGAAGATTTGGCCATGGGTACTGCAGATGATAAAAATAAGTAAAGAAGGGAAGAAGTGGTACAGTAGGGCCTTACCTGAGGTGCACAGCAGGGTGGCGGGCATCAATCATGGTGGTGATCAAGTGGTTGGTGATGACTCCTCTGCACGCTCCCTCTCTCTTAATCTCCCTCTCTTCTCTGATCCCTCTTCTTCTCCACGTCCCTCTCTCCCCTGAATTTTTTATATTTTTTTATTCTTCCTCTTTCCCTCCCCCTTTTCTATATCTTCTCGGTTTTTCTAGCCCCCTCCCGATTTCAGTCCACTCCTTTCTCTTTTTTTTAATTTTTTTTTTCTTCTCTCCTCTCTCTTTTCTTCCCTCCTCCTCTCTCTCGATTCTCTCCTCTCTCCTCGGATCTGCTTTTTTCTTTGTTTTTATTCTACCGCTCTCTCTCTCTCTCCCCCGATTTTTTCTTTTCGGATCCTCCTTCTTTCTTGCGGGATCCCCTCCTTTATTATTTTTTTCTTTCTTTTTTTTATTCTTCCTCCACCGCCTCCTTCTCTTCGGATTCTCCTCCTTCTTTCCTTTCTTTTATTATTTTTTTCCATATCTCCTTCCCTCCCTCTTATCGAATCTCCGACTTCTTTCCTTTCTTTATTATTTTTTTCCTCCATATCTTCTCCCGTCTTCTCGCTCTCCTCTTCTCGATCCTCCTTCCTTTTCTATTTTTTTTATTCTTCACCGCTCTCTCTCTCTCCCCGATTCTATTTTTTTCTATTTTTGTTTTTCTCTCTTTTTTTATTCTCCCACTCCACCGCTCTCTCTCTCTCTTTCCTCTTTCGGTCCTTCCTCCTTTCCTTTTTTTTAATTTTTTCTATCTCCCCTTGTCTCTCTCTTCCTCCCTCAATCTTATTGGATTTTGCCTCCTTTTTCTCCTCTTTTTTTTTTCTTTTTTATTCTTCTCTCCCGATCATCGACCCCGACCATTATGTCTTTCCAAAACCACTCGATCTTCCCTCCTTTCTTTCCTTATAACCGACCCCAATCTTAGGTTTTTCAGCCACGTCCTAGCAGCTTCTTAGGAAAGAAATTCCACCTCCTTCTTCTTTCCTCTCCTTTTCTTTTCTCTCTCTTCTTTCCTTCTCCGACAATCTCACCAACTCCCTTTTTTTATTCGGATCCTCTTGCTTTTTATTTATAAAATATATATATAAATATATAATATATTAATATATTAATATATTAATATATATAATATAATATACATATAAGACATATGTATATATTATATGATATATTATAATATATTATACATTATATAATAATATATAAAGAAATATATGCATATGCACTGACATGTATTGGTCCGGATTGACAAGGATTAACTGGGTTGGGCCAAGCTGGCTTGGGTTGAGTTGAGTTGACTAGATTGATTGGAATTAATTGGATTTTCTCTCTATCATTCCATGGCCATTTCTGTTGTCATCCTGCACGGAATTTTTCGATAGCCTTTATTCTAAATTTTCTACGTTCACTTTGTAGAACATTAAAAATGAGGAATATTGGAGCTTGAATCAACTTATTTGGAAATAAAATGGCCAACTTATGAATTTTTAAAGTTTAAGCAGGCCAATTATCGATAATTTGATTAACCATTCTACATGGGATCCTTTAGAGACTTCTACCGAAAATCCATTACGTTCACTTTGTAGAGTACTAAAAATAGAACATAATGAAACTGAAATTACCTGATTTGGATATGGGGTGACCAAAATATGAATTTTCGAAGATTGAATGACTATTTCCATGTGTAATTTTGCATGAGACCCTTCGGAGACTTCTACCTGAGATTTTTTACGTCCACTTTGTAGAACATTACAAATGAAGAACAATGGCCTTGGAATCATCTGAATCTGACATAGAACAGAAAAGATATGAAGCTTTGAAGTTCTAACGATAATTTTGCATGAAAGCTTGCATGGGACCCACTGGTGACTTCTACCCTAGATTTTTCACGTCTACTTTGAAGAGGACTGAAAATAAGGAATACTGGCCTTTAAATCATCTGATTCTGATATCAGATGACCAAGATATGATGTCTTGAAGTTTGAATGATAATGCATGCACTTTCAAACTGAGATATCTTCCTTATTTGACGTTAGAATTTGATGATTCCGGTCTCATTTCGAAGATAATTTCACGATCTATTCATCCAAGTAGGTAATAGCCCATGATCCTATTGTGGGGTTCATGAGAGAATCACAAATCTTTGGGTTAAAGGTCGAAAACCTGCCATGTTGGTTCACTTATGTAGAGGGTGGCAAAAATGGGGTGCTTACAAATGCCCCTCTTTAGCCGAGATTGTTACCAATTGAAGGCTGAAGATAAAAGAACCACATTTTTGGGATATGAGTGAGATTGCTTATTGGGCTGCACTTAGGGATATTTGTCCTAAACTGCCTACGTATTTTAAGGGCGTCCTAGAAATCAAGCCTAGATAGTAGTTCGACTGGCAAGAAAGTTTGCTCTTCTTGAAAAATTGATGACTGCTCTTTTTGTATGAAGCTAAGCTGTGAATACAAGGCTCATTTGTAGGCTGAGAACCTCTTCTTGCTGAGGTGAGACTCATGATGCAAGAGGTATGTGCGGGCTTGGACCTGGCTTGATCCATTTGTAGGCTGATAAACCTCTTCTTGTACGAAGCTAGGCTATGAATACAAGGCTCATTTGTAGGCTGGGAACCTCTTCTTGCTGAGGTGACTCATGATGCAAGGTAAGTGCGGGCTTGGACCCGGCTTGATCCATTTATAGGCTGATAAACCTCTTCTTATATGGAGCTAGGCTGTGAATACAAGACTCATTTGTAGGCTGGGAACCTCTTCTTGCTGAGGTGACTCATGATGCAAGGTAAGTGCGGGCTTGGACCCGGCTTGATCCATTTGTTGGCTGATGAACCTCTTCTTGTATGGAGCTAGGCTGTGAATACAAGGCTCATTTGTAGGCTGGGAACCTCTTCTTGCTGAGGTGGAACTCATGTGCAAGGTATGTGTGGGCTTGAACCCAGCTTGATCCATTTGTAGGCTGATAAACCTCTTCTTGTACGAAGCTAGACTGTGAATATAAGGCTCATTTGTAGGCTGGGAACCTCTTCTTGCTGAGGTGGAACTCATGATGCAAGGTATGTGCGGGCTTGAACCTGACTTGATCCATTTGTAGGTTGATAAACCTCTTCTTGTTCGAAGCTAGGCTGTGAATACAAGGCTGATTGCACGAGCTTGAGCTCGGCTTCGATTTGTTTAGATAGAGGACTTGCTGTCTTTTCTTTGATTGAACTGAGGCTCTTCTGATTGAGATTCTGAGATTGATTTTCCTGAATAAGCTAGGGCTTTGCATTTGATTCACTTATAAGCTGAAATTGACTTGATCTTTGAATGAGCTAGGGCTCTACATTTGATTCGCTAATAATCTGAAATTGATTTGATCTTTGGATGAGCTAGGGCTCTGCATTTGATTCACTTAAGATTGACTAGATCTTTGAATGAGCTAAGGCTCTACATTTGATTCACTAATAGGCTGAGATTGATTTCAACGTTAGATGAGCTAGGGCTTTGCATTTGATTTACTAATAGGCTGAGAATGATTTGAACTTTGGATGAGCTAGGGCTCTGCATTTCATTATGAAATGAGAAAGAATTTAGAGGGTCACTTTTAGGGTGAGGAACTTGCTATTGATTCTGAAATGAGCAAGAACTTAGAAGGTCACTTATAGGGTGATACTGAATGACTTATCTTTGAAGTTCCTACCAACTTTGGACCTTTGCGGTTGAAAATTGGAATATCCTTCTTGGAAGCTCTATGGCTATGAACCTTCAGGAATGGAAACTAGAATATCCTCTTAACTAGCTTTGTTGCTATGAACCTTTAGGATGCTCGAAAGTGACCCATACAAGAAATCTTTGTTGACTTTGAACCTTTAGGGTTGAAATCTGACCCATCTTGGAAGTCTCTTGACTTTCAACCTATAGAGTGCTGGACATATTTGAAATGATGGTGAATTCCTTGGTAGTTTTTCAAGTTTTTGCCCCTGCTTTGTTGGTGAAGGCATAAAACATGGCATCAATGGAAATGGTGTCATGGACTTTGCTGGCATGATACCCAAATTTGAATTTTGCCATTTATGACCTGGTACTGCGAGTTTGACTCAATTTCAGCACGGTAGTGATGACTTGGTTGCTCCCTTGGAAGGGTTCCATGTAATTTGAAAGTGTTGATTTTCTTCAGCCAACATTGGTGTTGTTGGATTTTAAATTGAAAGAAACTCTAGCGAGGATTTTGGACAAGAAATGAGGGGAGCTTGACAGTCTCTAACCAAAGTGATTTTATTGATTGACCTTGGTGTTAAACTGTCGAGGGGCATCTGGTCAACTAAGTTCTTTGATTGTGCACTATGGTAGACCAAATTGGTAGAACAGCCAAGCAGCGATGAAATGTGACATGGGTTTGGCCCTTGATCTAGGCTCATGAAAAGCTCAGGGCTTTGCAACGTTGTTGTGCCAATTTTGAATGATGAATGAACCATGGCCCCAAAGTAGGCACGAGGAGAAAACGATTCAAAGTGTTCCTTCAGAGAATTTGGTGACCAAATCCTAACAGGTGAGCGACCACATTGGATTTTCTTCATCAACAGGATTGGGAGAACTGAGAAATTGGCAAATACCAACTTGGACGGACCTACTTCTATTGACTAGGAAAGTCAGTGACTTCAGACTAGATAATGGATCCTAGATGTAATGCTCATGATCAAGTTCGATTCCTCTACATAGGGTATATTTATGCCCCAATGTCTGCATATTGTGACAGACCGCTACTATAGAAGGAAATGGGCAATCTAACAGAGTTAGAACAAGGTTGAATCTGGATTGCATTTAGAATTTGACCATGCTTCCAAGGTCAAGGGAAGATTGATAGATTGATTGCAGAAAGTGACTTCTTTGATAAACCCTTCTTGAATTTTGAAAAATGAAGGAACTGATGATTTGAATGAATTTGGCTACATCCGTAACCAGGCCATGAGAATTTGCTCTCTCCCTAACATGACCAAAAGGATTTGAAGATAGAATTCTGTTGAAAGGCAATGTTATGGAGCCCAACAGATGATGTTTTGTTCAACTCCTCCGAGTATGATTCACTGGAGAGCAAAAGAGAGGTTCCTTATGAAGGGTAGACTGGGTATGACACTTGTCTACATGAACCACTGGATTTTTCTATGAAGGGCCAATGAGGGCAATGCTTTAGGGTTGCATCAGGTTGCTATCCCCACTGAGGTATTATGGGTTGCCCATTGAAGTTTCTTGGGTTGCTTTTTCCCTGCTGAGGTTTCTTTTCTTCCCTTTATTTTTTTATTTTTTCTTTTTGCAAACCCCATATTGGGTTGAATAAAGAGTCCTGATATGGTGAGGATATTGCCAAAATTATGGTCCTATCCAATGGTCTGAAACCCTTAGGGGAAATCCGAACGGCATGACTTTCATGACAAATGGGTAGCCTTGTCCCACTGTTTAAGTTGACACCTTCACGTATTGATAGGCGGACAGCTATTTGAATCATCACTAAAAGCGACCTTAGGGAAATGCAGTCCCATACCAAAATTAAAAATGGTGCCGAATTATGTTTTCCTTTCTTGGAGATGTTCAGATGGAACACGTGTCTCAACAAGCTACATCGAGATGTCAAATCAGTCACGATCATATCTGGGCCTGAAACCTTTAAGTTTGTTGACAAGTATTGATGTTGAAGGTCCAAGAGGACTGATGTGAAACTGTCCACATGGGTCTACCACTGGAAGAGTGTTTGGTTGTTTATGTAGAATGAGTTTATCTTACCGAGAAGATCCCATTTTATTGGCTTGAGAAATGAAGGGCTTATAGGAACCTTGGGAAGCCGTCAGATGTAATGAACGACATATGAAAGTTCCAGCCAGATTCATGAATTTGTACATAAGATGATGACATGATCATGAGATACAATGCCATAAAAATTGATAATCAAAAGAAGGGCTTGTGATAGAGACTCCTTGGAAGGGTGTCAGATTGATAGACGGGAGAGAGAGTCTAATGCCGATGAGAAATCTTTCTCTAATGATGAAGAAGTGATGAGATCGTCTCCTATAAAGGCGGGATGTAATTGGCCAAAATCAAAAGTCTGGTCCAACATGCTGTGAATCTCGAAGAAGATCGCACTTGCTTTCAGGATTTAATTGGAACTACCATCTTCTTGAAGTGAGAGGGACAATTGGTTTACTATCGAGCTCAAATGCCATTCAACATCTTGCTATTTTCTTTTCTTTTTTTTTTCTTTTTTTTTGGATGTGGAGGCCACATAATGCAGTGCTTCACTTGATCGCAAAGTTGAATCATGACTTTCAATATTGGATTTGAATCTTCTTCTTCCAAACATTTCCAATCAGATAACGCATCTTTGCCCCAGTTAGTACTCTGATCTTCTATAAACTTTATGAGCATTTGTGACTGCTCATCTAGATCTGATTTTATCTGAATGGTGAATCTGTATGTTATCCTCTGGAAGTTAATCATCACCTTCTATCTGATGTGACTGCCTCCCATTATTGATGTGGGTAAAACATAGGCTTGAATTTTTTTTTTTTTTTGGGTATTCCAATGACCTCATTCTTTGATTTTGAGATTGATCATTCATCATGTATCTCTTGCTTGCAGATAATGTACTTTGTAAGAACTTTGGTATTTCCATCTTTTTGGTGGCACATCTATCCTCCACTCATTTGTACTGATTGGCTGACCTGTTGATATGATCTCTTACTAACTAGTGCTTTCCTTAGAATCTTTTCATTGGTAGAACAAATGGCAGCTTCTCCAATACATGTTTCTTAAGAGTACTCTTTTGTCTCCCGATTGATCATTTAAATCTTTCCCAGATGGGTTGGACCTTTCTTTCTCAAGAGGCCAGGTGGCGTAGAAGGTCAAGAGACGGCTCATCATTTCAATCACCTTCAGAGTCAGAATTGACTGCTCACTTAGAATAAAAGGATGTATGAAACTGGGAGGAAATGTATGGAAGAGACAAAGCACATAGTTTGAAATCCCAAGTGGGGTGATTTTCTTTTACTTATAGGGCAAATTGGGCTGGACTTGTCAACAAGCATATCAATTTTGGACCCAAACATTGATGACCTATCGAATACCGATAATAGTAAGTTGAAACAACTAGTTCGTCCAAGTAGCTCCAGTTGGGCATAACGCCTTCGACGACCACCTTCAGTCGTTGTGGGAATAAATCTTCCTTCAGACCTCTAACAGCAGGACTCATCATGCCCCTCTATCAATAGGTGCAAGATACCTACCTTTTAGGGTTCCATACAATTCTTACCTTTTCTTTTTAGTTTGGGATCCATTCATAATCAGACTATTGCTTTTTGAGCTCAAGGTTATTCTGGTTGATGCCCCAGTTTGGGGTTCAATGGATTCATCAATGGACTGCTTCTAGTTGAGTTCAAATCATTTTAGCTTGTGACCCAGCTTGGGGAGCAAGGGGTATCGCCATTGTACTACACCATTTTAAGTCCAAGATTAGACTAGTTTATGCCTCGGCTTGGGGGGTTCAATGGATTTCTTCATTAGACCACTCTCAGTTTGGGTCCAAGGTCAATTTGGTTCATGCCCCAGTTTAGGGCATAATGGCTTTCCTTATTGGACTATACTCAATTTGGGTCCAAGGTCAATCTGGTTCATGACCAGCTTAGGGCTCAATGGCTTTCCTCATTGGACCGCACTCAATTCGGGTCCAAGGTCAATTTGGTTCATGACCAACTTAGGGCTTAAGGGCTTTCTTCATTGGACCGCACTCAATTTGGGTCCAAGGTCAATTTGGTTGATGCCCACCTTAGGGCTCAAAGGCTTTCCTCATTGAACCATACCCAATTCAGGGCCAAGGTCAATCCGGTTCATGCCTCAGTTCAGGGGTTAAGGGTTTCATCATTAGACCATTCCCTAGCTGTGATTCTGGTTCTTATCCTAGCCTGGGGCACATTAGATCTCATCTTTGGTCTACCCTACTACTCGGGAAGATTCTATTCCTTCTCTTTGAATAATAAGAAATATGAGGGCAACTCTTTGGATTCTAGCATTTCCTTGGCCAATGGGGCAGAAATGTCTGAGATGGGATAGCACTATCATAGTTGAAGTTTCATGGTTTCGACGACTCCAGAATCTAGAACTGACCTTTATTGACAAGCAAAGAGGAATACTTCACATTCGCCATTCCTGACGAGCGATCCTAACTTGTAGCACTGGGCTATGATAGACATGGATCGGGCTCTAATTGATAGAGCCAGGGATTGATTTTGAATTGGTCTTCGATTGATAGAGACAAGATTAACTTTGAATTGATCTCTCATTGATAAGAGATCAATATTGACTTTGAATTAGTCTCTGATTGATAGAGATCAAGATTGGCTTTGAATTGGTCTCTGATTGATAGAGATCAAGATTGACTTTGAATTGGTCTCTGATTGATAGAGATCAAGATTGACTTTGAATTGGTCTCTGATTGATAGAGATCAAGATTGACTTTGAATTGGTCTCTGAATGATAGAGATCAAGGTTGACATTGAATTGGTATCTGATTGATAGAGATCAAGATTGACTTTGAATTGGTCTCTGATTGATAGAGATCAAGATTGATTTTGAATTGATCTCTGATTGATAGAGATCAAGGTTGACAGTCATGGACTAGGCTCTAATTGCTAGAGGCAAGGATTTCTTGAGTTGGGCTCCGATTGATAGAGGCCAAAGAAGACAATCATGGATTGGACTCTAATTGATAGAGATGATGGATTGATTGAGTTGAAATGACTGAAATTATCTTTGATTCCTTTATGAAATGGAACATGGACTAGAGGTAATGGTTGAACAGACCTAGAGGCTAACTCATGCTCACATGGAGCTCATATGAATGGAACCTTTCTTAGTTCCAACATGAATCGGAACCTGAACAGGAGTTGACGGTTGGACAAGCCTAGGGGCTAATTAAATTCAAAGGAATGGAACTCTTCTTAGTTTTAACATGAATCAGAATCTGAATCAAAATTGATGGTTGGACAAGCCTAAGGGCTAAAAAAATTCAAATGAATGGAAAACTTCTTAGTTCCAACATGAATCAGAACTTGAACCACAGTTGATGGTTGGATAAGCCTAGTGGCTAATTGAATTCAGATGAATGGAACTTTTCTTAGTTCCAACATGAATCAGAACTTGAACCACAGTTGATGGTTGGATAAGCCTAGTGGCTAATTGAATTCAGATGAATGGGACTCTTCTTAGTTCCAACATGAATTAGAATCTGAATGAAATTTGATGGTTGGATAAGCCTAGTGGCTAATTGAATTTAGATGAATAGAACTTTTCCTAATTCCGTCATGAACCAGAACCTAAACAAGAGGTAAAGGGTGAAAAAGCCTAGGGGCCGAATGCCTCCTCCATTCTAGCATGATCATGAAGTGATGATTGAACTTGCCTAGGGCCCTTCTTCAGTTTTGAGATGAACCAAAAATGGTGGTTGAATCTGGGGCTGAATATTTCTTTGATTCTGAGATGAACTAGATGTGATTGAATCTGCCTAGGGACTGAATCTTTCTTTAATTCTAGATGAACCAAAATGATGATTTGACCTGCCTAGGGGCTGAACCTTTCTTCAGTTCTGAGATGAACCAGAAATGGTGGTTGAATCTGGGGTTGAATATTTCTTTGAATCTGAGATGAATTGGATGTGATTGAATCTGCCTAGGGGCTGAATCTTTCTTTAATTCTGGATGAACCAAAATGATGATTGGACCTACCTAGGGGCTGAAACTTTCCTTAATTCAAAGGTGAATAGGGAACAATGATTAGATTTGCCTAGGGGCTGAATCTTTCCTTAATTCAAAGGTGAATAGGGAACAATAATTGGATTTGTCTAGGGGCTGATTCTTTCCTTAATTCAAAGGTGAATAGGGAACAATGATTGGATTTACCTAAGGACTAAATCGTTCCTTAATTCAAAGGTGAATAGGGAACAATAATTGGATTTGCCTAGGGGCTGATTCTTTCCTTAATTTAAAGGTGAATAAGGAACAATGATTGGATTTGCCTAGGGGCTGAATCTTTCCTCAATTCAAAGGTGAATAGGGAACAATAATTGGATTTTCCTAGGGGCTGAATCTTTCCTCAATTCAAAGGTGAATAGGGAACAATAATTAGATTTGCCTAGGGGTTGAATTTTTCCTTAATTCAAAGGTGAATAGGGAACAATAATTTGATTTTCCTAGGGGCTAAATCTCTCTTTAAGTCAAAGGTGAATCGAGAACTATGATTGGATTTGCCTAGGGGATGAATCTTTCCTTAATTCAGAGATGAATCGAGAACTATGACTGGATTTGCCTAGGGGCTGAGTCTTTCCTTAATTCTGAGGTACATTGAGAACTATGATTGGATTTTCCTAGGGGCTGAATCTTTCCTTAATTCAGAGATGAATCGAGAACTATGATTGGATTTGCCTAGGGGCTGAATCTTTCCCTAATTCAAAGGTGAATCAAGAACTATGATTGCATTTGCCTAGGGGCTGAATCTTTCCTTGATTATGAGATGAATTCAGAACAGTGATTGGATTTGCCTAAGGGCTGAATCTTTCCTTAATTCAAGGGTGAATCGAGAACAATAATTGGATTTGCCTAGGGGCTGAATCTCTCCTTAATTCAGGGATGATCTGAATATGATATTTGAGTAAGCCCAAGGACTAACTGTATAGGAATATTGTAAACTTTTTCAGGTATAGGTGCTTGTCGCTGCCTAAATTGAATGCTCTATTGGACCAGATTGATTGAGTAACTGATTGTGTTTTCAAATCTGGTTTCCTCAGTTCTTACAAAATTTGATGTTCAATCAAGATCTGGATTCATGAATTCCATTGATTCAACATGGATCCATCTCAAGGTGGGAGATTAAGACAATTCCTTAATTGCAGGGGCCTCTCACCCTAAAAGGGTGGATATGGTTGCAGTTTGATTCTCTTTTCCAAAGGCATTGAAACCCAATGGAGAAATATCAAGATTCTAAACATCTAGAGGAGTGGAAGAAGTCACATGCACAATC
This sequence comes from Protea cynaroides, assembly GCA_028583415.1. Lineage (NCBI taxonomy): Eukaryota > Viridiplantae > Streptophyta > Magnoliopsida > Proteales > Proteaceae > Protea > Protea cynaroides. Next base: position 64,986,934 of record CM053268.1, on the reverse strand, counting down.
AAAGATGACTTAACCAAACAAAGTTAGCTCCCTCATAAGGGCGATTGGGTAAACATTATCTAAGTCAATTTAATTGAATTTGATTAAGCTATGTGTTCAGTCTTGGGACCTCATGATTCCAAAATGGATAATCAGTGGTACCAAGGTCTGGCCAATTGGATTACCGAATTCGATGAAGTTGAAATGGATATATTAATCCGTCGTCCTTATTAGGGATGGTTAGCAAAAGCGGTTCATAGATGAACAAACTAGTAAATTTCTTCTTAACCATGGTATCTATGCCTTGACAGGGATTTTATGTTCGTTTTTCAAAATCGACGTGTTAACAATGAGAGATTCGACACATCGAGCTTACTTAATGGAGGGTGTATAGTGACCATCTACTATGATGTAGAACAGGTGTATACATACCTCATACTCCCAATGGGTGAGAGTTCAAGATGCTCATCGTGTAGATTCTAACATGTTGACCAATCGAGGACAAAAATGGGCAGAACTTCGACGTCTCGAACATGGATGTCATGGTTAAGCAGACTTTACTGGGTCGGTTCAGGGATGAACCAAAAATAACAAACATTGGGCTACAATCTGGGTTAGGACAGAAAAGGTCACCTTGACAAGGACGGGGTAACCTATCACCGAATGCACGATGAATAATGGGCCACCATTCCCTTTATATACTATATTGCAAGGATCCAAGCGACGTGGAGTAGCATAACGCATTCCCAGGCGGACCCAAGAAACGCTCATTAGAGGTTGCTCGCCGGTCGTGGTCTCACGAAGTACAAGCCAAGGTTGTGTGTTTCGCCTAGCGGGCTGCCCCATATGCATGGGACCCGATTCGGCTACTCGCACGAATGTGTGACTGAACCCATTCCCCCAAAAGCAATAATATACAAGCATAAATATAGTATCCTAAAATCTAGCATCCAATTTACACAAGGAATGTTTTTATTTAGGAGTTTGACATTTATATCCCCAGTGAAGTCACCACTGTAAGGACAAAGATGGAAATCTTTTGGAAGTCGCCACCTGTGATTAAGGTCTAGGTACTTAGAAATGTGAAATCTCACCCCAAGGTAAGATTTCGATTGACTCATGACCCTTAGATTGGATTTTCTAATCCACCAGAGATTGGGTAAGCATCAGGTTACGGTTATGGGAAGGGGTTAGGCACCCAAACCGCCCGATCGAAATCGGTCTCCTATACCTTTCCTATGCTAGACTCTATTTATTAAATTAAACCAAACCAAGTGGTTTGATATCATTGAACTGAATCTGTATCCATCAGATTGCCTACGTATTATGAAATTATTCCAAAAATCAGGTTCACCATCGTAGTTCAGGTGTGATTAAAGTTTATGGCTGTGATTTATGCCTGTGCATGATTAAGTTTATTGTTCAAGTTGAAGTTTATGCTTGAAAGGTTGAAAAACCCTGTTGGTTAGGATCTGGATAGTCCATGTGAACTGATAGATAATCCTAGTGGATCTAAGAATGGATAACCCTTTCTGGGTCAAAATATGGATAACCCTTTATGGGTTGGAATATGGAATAACCCTATCTGGGTTGAAATGTGGATACCCCTATCTGGGTTGGAATGTAGATAACCCTATTTAGATCAAAATGGGGATGGATATTCTAGTGGATCTATGGATAGTCCGAGTGGACTAAGGTTTGGATCTGAATTTAAGTTTCTCCCAAATGGCCTACGTATCCTAGGGTTTGCCCTAGGAATCCGAATCTACGTAGTTCGAGAATTAGATTGAAATGGTTGGGTATCCTAGTGGATCTATGGATAGTCCAAGTGGACTAAGGTATGGATCCGAATTTGGGTTTCTCCCAAATGGCCTACGTATCCTAGGGTTTGCCCTAGGAATTAGAATCCACGTAGTTCGGGTCTAGGTTAGAATCTGGATAACCCTATCTGGGTCAAAATGTGGATAAATATACTAGTGGATCTATGAATAGCCCAAGTGGACTAAGCTTTGGATAACCCATTCTGGGTCAAAATATGGATAACCCTATTTGGGTCAAAATATGGATGGAAAACCCTATTTGGATTAAAATATGGGTGGATAACCTAGTGGATCTATGGATAGTCCGAGTGGACTAAGGTGTGGATCCGAATTTGTGTTTCTCCCAAATAGCCTACGTATCCTAGGGTTTGTCCTAGGAATCAGAATCTACGTAGTTCAGAATGATAACCTATTCTAGGTTAATGATTGAGAACATATTCTAGGTTTAGGGTTGAGAACCTGTTCTAGGTTTAGGGTTGAGAACCTATTCTAGGTTTAGGGTTGAGAACCTGTTCTAGGTTTAGGGTTTACCGAGGGACAAAATCGTCCTAAATTACCCTTTTCATCCTGAATTCTAATTTTGGAAGGTTTGGCAAAGCATTTTTCTTTCTTTATTAAGGTTTTTATTATTCCCATTATGCTCTTCCCAAGAATGTGGGTGCCTAAATGCACGTCCCCACACCTAATATGTTTGCTAGGTGTACAGATATGACAGTTCGACTAAGGTGTTGCATAAATTAAATTATTATCAAAATAAATTATTCATCTAAATATGGCATATAACACATTTATGGCAAGAAATACACATATAGTAAGATTGTGAAAATCTCCCTAATATGGCATGCACTGCAAATAAGACAAGAGCCTATATGGCATGATCTAGTATGTTATCTAAACATGGCAAATCCTAATATGGCAATGGCAATGAGCATCCAAACATGGCAATGAGCATCCAAACATGGCAATGAACATCCAAATATTCATGATGAAAAATTCAACGGTATAAATCACTATTGATGGTAATCTAACCTTTCAAATTTATTTTAATCACTTCAAAAGATAATCTAACGGTCCAAATCACTCAAGATGGTAATCCAACCGTTCAGATTCATTTAAATCAGTTTTTATGTCATCCAATAGTTCAAATCACTTAAATCAAAAATCCAATCATTATGCTTTATTTAAATCAATCACAAAGATGATCGAATGGTTTATATTCATTTAAAATGATAATCTAACCGTTTAGATTTATTTAAACTCACTCATAATGAACATCTAGCAATTTAGATCCCGAATCAATATTCAATAGTCCATATTTAATCATTAAAGATTCCAAATCAATGATCAATAAAAATTCCAGACTGATGGTCCATATTAAAAATTATAGATCAATGGTACCATTTTATCACATTAAAATTTCAGCCATAGTCGAATCACCTCATTAAAAACACAGATCATGGCATGTTTAATCCACATGAAATTCTCAAAATTGATGGCAATGTTTCATTCACATAAAAATTCTCAAAATTAATGGCATGTTTGATCCACATGAAATTCTCAAAATTGATGGCATGTTTGATTCACATAAGATTCTCAACATTGATGGTCATACTTATCATTCACATAAGATACTCAAAATTGATGGTTATTGTAAGACCCGCACTCCGTAAATCCGGTCTAAACCTTAGTTTTGTGTCGTAAAAGGTCTTCCGATCATCACCGAGCCAGACGAGACGAGCGGATGACAAACAGGTACAAAATCGGATCAAAGAAAATCAAATATCATTATTTTATGTTGACTGGTCGATGATACCGGTCTTGGTACTGGTTGATCGGTCAGCTCTGCGTAGCTGACTAGGGAGATCTGAAAATTGATCTCTGTGGGTCCCACTTTCCTAAACCCTAATGCATGAACCTTCCTAATCCTAATAGGGTTAGTAAACCCTAATTCTAGCCTATATAAACACCCTTAAACCTCCTCAAATCCTTTCCATTGTCTCTCACAAACCCTAGAGAAGAGAAAGAGGTTGGAAAGGAGAAAGAGCTAGGAAGAAGAAGGAGGTGCCGCCATTGTCGTTCGACGACGCTCACTTTACGCCAGTTCACGGTAAGTGTTTAACCACTCTTCTTACCCTATGACTCTAGGATAGTTATAGGGGTGGATCAATACCATGCAAAGTAGGTATTGATCTAAAACCCTAAGTTGCCGTCAAACCCTAGATTCGAGTTCCGACATGATATTCATCGAAACTAGACTTGAATGAGTTGGAGATAACTCTAACTCAAAGCTCAGACTTAGAATGGATAGGAGAAACCCTGGAAATCCATGGAGGATGATCGACGGCAGTCGAAAAACCCAAGTATGGTCTTCCAGAGACATACCGGTCGACTATACCGGTTGCACACAATGCGGCCGATATGTTGCCACCGGTATCTTTCGGGGGGCTGGTCTGTGGGGACCGGCTGACCAAACCAGTCGCCAGTCTTCCCCACAGAGCTGCGATCGGTACATGCCACCGGTCAACTCTGTGAGGGTATTTTGTAACCTTGTTGGTTTTCGACCAACATTAAACCCTAGGAAAAATATTCTAATGAAACCCTAATAATATTGTAGGACTTTGTGACTTTCCGTTTGGATCTTGCGACGTGGAGCAAGCTAACAAACGAGCGTCAGGTAAGGGAATCTGACCTAAACCTAATAATTAATGGATAGTAAATCTTTGTTATTGACATTGAATATATATGATGTGATGTTTGTGCATATTCACATGTCATCCTTTAGTTTCAGTTATTATTATTGTTCATGCATTGATAGGATGTGATTGTTAGGCATGTGATTGTTTTCATTAGTGTGTGGAGTGGGGCATGGGCCTGGGATTATTCCTCACACTAGCACCTTTTGTAGTATTCTATCTTAACATGCTTGGTACGGGTAGGGCATCAGGGAAAGGTCGTGGTATGGTGGTCTCCGATGTTGATGCTAGCCTGGCCATGGTTATGTGGCACTGTGGTCTCCGAGGTCGACGCTGGCTTGTCCACGATGCTTTAGCTCTATCTCTATGCCGTAGGGAGTTATGTTGGGATAGGGTCTACCTGCGTATTGTTCTATCCTAGTGTGTTAGTTGCTGATAGGGTATCAGGGGGAGGTGAGGTATTGTGGTCTCCAACCCGGCCTGCACGCTCTATCTTTATCTCTATGCCATAGACGGTTGTGCTGGGATAGAGCATACATTGATGACATATAGGATTGGTTAGTTGCGAGCCCAGTTTGTGAGCCCTGACTAGTAGGGGCTTAGGTACTGGTATGGGTAGAGCATCAGGGGAGGTACGAGGATATCTTTGCTCTATCTCTATTCCATGATGGGTGCATGTGGGCCGGTGGTAGTGTGATTCCATGCGGTGCCACACACTTGTGTATAGAGGTGAGGCGGCCACCAAACCTTTCTATAGTACATTGCAAACTTAAACCAGACCACAGCATAAAAATGATTGTTACTCATGCATAATATTGTGAAACTGTCTGATTGTCTTACTGAGCAAAGTTGTGAGCTCACCCTTTGTACGTACATTGTTTTAGATGTTGATGCAGGTTACTCGGTGGACGATTATGTGAACGCTCCAACGTATGGTGGTGTTCTTGCGTTAGGTGTACAGGCAGGAGAGGACGAGCATGACGCTTCATGCCTTTCTACGTGTACCTTTGATTGGATTTTTATTTATTTTAATTATTTTCGATTGGATTAAGTGGATGTAAGAATATTATATCTTATGTTTGAATTTGAATAATTGGATATTTTATTTAAATTTATCAATAGATTCTTGGTTTATTTATTTAAAGACTTCCACAGTATTATTTATATTCTGATTGTGGTTATGTGTAATGGTTTGTATGAGTGGACACGACCTATTCGAGATCCTGGTGTGAACCATTGGTTCAATGACGGTTCACTCACACCATTCTGATTGGATCAGAATTGGGGTGTGACAGTTATACTTATCATTCATCACACATAATTTGAAAAAATTATCAATGAATGGCTTTGATTTAATGAGGCATTTCAGGACTGTGATGGGAGGTGCTAGTTTCATTGGATCAAATGTATTATGTTACAATGGTTATGAGAGATGGAGTGTGGAAATAGATCAATAGAGACATGCAATGATGATGAGTATAATCGTGGCTCACGGGAAGCCTGTCCAAGTGGTGATTGGGTAAAAGATGGTGGTAAATCTGGTTGGTTAGGACAGGTTTCAGCGAGTAGAGATATCGGGTTTGCTGGGTGAATGCTAGACTGTGAGATGGGAATGAGTGGGGTGATGGAGATGCAGGTGGCATGGTAGGAAAGGTAGCAGGTTTGCATCGGTGAAGGTCTGGTCATGGGTACTGCAGATGATAAAAATAAGTAAAGAAGGGAAAAAGTGGTACAGTAGGGCCTTACCTGAGGTGCACAGCAGGGTAGCGGGCAGCAATCATGGTGGTGATCAGGTGGTCGGTGATGACTCCTCTGCACGCTCCCTTTCTCTTAATCTCCCTCTCTTCTCTGATCCCTCTTCTTCTCCACATCCCTCTCTCCCCTGAATTTTTTATATTTTTTATTCTTCCTCTTTCCCTCCCCCTTTTCTATCTCTTCTCGATTTTTCTAGCCCCCTCCCGATTTCAGTCCACTCCTTTCGCTTTTTTTTTTTTTTCTTCTCTCCTCTCTCTTTTCTTCCCTCCTCCTCTTCTCTCTCGATTTTCTCTCGATTCTCTCCTCTCTCCTCGGATCTGCTTTTTTCTTTGTTTTTATTCTACCGCTCTCTCTCTCTCTCCCCCGATTTTTTCTTTTCGGAGCCTCCTTCTTTCTTGTGGGATCCCCTCCTTTATTATTTTTTTCTTTCTTTTTTTTATTCTTCCTCCACCGCCTCCTTCTCTTCGGATTCTCCTCCTTCTTTCCTTTCTTTTATTATTTTTTTCCATATCTCCTTCCCTCCCTCTTATCGGATCTCCGACTTCTTTCCTTTCTTTATTATTTTTTTCCTCCATATCTTCTCCCCTCTTCTCTCTCTCCTCTTCTCGATCCTCCTTCCTTTTCTGTTTTTTTATTCTTCACCGCTCTCTATCTCTCCCCGATTCTATTTTTTTTCTATTTTTGTTTTTCTCTTTTTTTATTCTCCCACTCCACCGCTCTCTCTCTCTTTCCTCTTTCGGTCCTTCCTCCTTTCCTTTTTTTTAAAATTTTTCTATCTCCCCTTCTCTCTCTCTTCCTCCCTCAATCTTATCAGATTTTGCCTCCTTTTTCTCCTCTTTTTTTTTCTTTTTTATTCTTCTCTCCCAATCATCGACCCCGACCATTATGTCTTTCCAAAACCACTCGATCTTCCCTCCTTTCTTTCCTTATAACCGACCCCAATCTTAGGTTTTTCAGCCACCTAGCAGCTTCTTAGGAAAGAAATCCCACCTCCTTCTTCTTTCCTCTCCTTTTCTTTTCTCTCTCTTTTTTCCTTCTCCGACAATCTCACCAACTCCCTTTTTTCTATTCGGATCCTCTTGCTTTTTATTTATAAAACATATATAAATATATAATATATTAATATATTAATATATATAATATAATATACATATAAGACATATGTATATATTATATGATATATTATAATATATTATATATTATATAATAATATATAAAGAAATATATGCATATACACCGACATGTATTGGTCCGGATTGACAAGGATTGACTGGGTTGGGCCAAGCTGGCTTGGGTTGAGCTGAGTTGACTAGATTGATTGGAATTAATTAGGTTTTTCTCTCTCTATCATTCCATGAGCCATTTCTGCTGTCATCCCGCACGGAATTTTTCGATAGCCTTTATTCCAAATTTTCTATGTTCACTTTTTAGAACATTAAAAATGAGGAATATTGGAGCTTGAATCAACTTAGTTGGAAATAAAATGGTCAACTTATGAATTTCTGAAGTTTAAGCAGGCCAATTATCGATAATTTGGTTGACCATTCTGCATGAGAACCTTCGGAGACTTCTATCGAAAATCCTTTACGTTCACTTTGTAGAGTACTAAAAATGGAACATAATGAAATTAAAATTACCTGATTTGGATATGGGGTGACCAAAATATGAATTTTCGAAGATTAAATGACCATTTTCATGTGTAATTTTGCATGGAACCTTCGGAGACTTCTACCCGAGATTTTTTACGTCCACTTTGTAGAACATTACAAATGAAGAACAATGGCCTTGGAATCATCTGAATCCGACATAGAATAGAAAAGATATGAAGCTTTGAAGTTCTAACGATAATTTTGCATGAAAGCTTGCATGGGACCCACTGGTGACTTCTACCCGAGATTTTTCACGTCCACTTTGAAGAGGACTGAAAATAAGGAATATTGGCATTTGAATCATCTGATTCTGATATCAGATGACCAAGATATGATGTCTTGAAGTTTGAATGATAATGCATGTATCGTAAAATAAATATGTAAATGCCCTTGCACTTTCAAACTGAGATATCTTCCTTGTTTGACGTCAGAATTTGATGATTCCAGTCTCATTTCGAAGATAATTTCATGACCTATTCATCCAAGTAGGTAATAGCCCATGACCCTATTGTGAGATTCATGAGAGAATCACAAATCTTTGGGTTAAAAGTCGGAAACCTGCCATGTTGGTTCACTTACACAGAGGGTGGCAAAAATGGGGTGCTTGCAGGTGTATGGTCGATCCTGTGGTCTTGTAGGTCCATTCTAAGATTGTTCAATGGCTCATAACTATGATTTTTACACACTTTTCATTGCCTATGATGATTACTTCCATAGATTCCTTTGGAACTTGCCATGGATGGATGATTCGGGTTTCTCTTAATCCTAACTTCTTCCTAATCTATTCTAGGCTCTTACTTTATGAAGGGACTTAGATTCATACCTAAAGTTGGCTGAGATTCAGAGGTTTCTCTGAACTTCCTCCTCTTCCTTAGTCTTTTCTTCAATTTTCCTTTTCTTCTTCTTTTTCTTCTCTTTCTCTTTTCTCACTTTCAATTAGGGTTTTAAAAGGAGTGAAAGAGGCTAAGGGACGTCCTATTTATAGGGGAATACCCTCCAAAATAAGTCCCATTGAGTTTAGGAAAGAACCCCTTGGAATTAGGAAAGTTTCCTAATTTACGGTTTCTATCTGAAATCGTAGGCTCGGACGTAGGGTCGCAGGATCCGTCGACCCTACGTTTTTCTAGTCATGCGACCTTATGAGTAGAAAATCATAGGTTGGACTTCTATTGAGGTGGGGTCGACCCTACCCTCACATTTACTATTTTTGGGTTAGACTCATACCTGGTCTTGTGATTTTCTTCACGCACTTGGTCCACTTGGCTCGACCATGATAGGTAGACCTGGTACAAGGTGGTAAGACCGGTTAGTTTGATACAGGTCTTACAACTCCCCCCTTCTTATTAAAAATTTTGTCCTCGAAATTTGTACATACCTTCCGAGTCGAAAAGGTGAGGATATTGCTTCCGCATAGCGTTCTCTTCTTCCCATGTGATCTCTTTTATATCTCGGCTCCTCCAGGTGACTTTAACATAGTATATGTCATGGTTACGTAGACGTTGAAGCTTTCAGCTAGTGATTTCAGTTGGTGCTACTTCGAATGTCAAATCATCTGTTAGATCTGGTGGATCTGCTGTCAAAACGTGCGTTGGGTCTCTGACGTACTTCTTTAATAAGGAGATATGAAATACATCATGCACACTTGACATAGATGGTGGTAGTGCTAGCTGATAAGCCACTTTTCCACGTTTGGCTAGAATCTCATATGGCCCGACATATCTTGGACTTAGCTTCCCTTTCTATCCGAATCATTTTAAACCCCGTATAGGTGATACTTTCAAGAATACCTTATCACCTATGACAAACTCAAGGTCTCTGCGTCGAGTATCTGTATACTATTTCTGACGATTCTGAGCGGTTCTAACTCTTTCCTTGATAATGTCGACTACTCGACAAGTCTTTTCAACAAATTCTGGTCCAACGATGCTACGTTCACCAACTTCATTTCAGAACAAAGGAGTTCAACACTTCCTCCCATACAGTGCTTCATAAGGTGACATCTGTATAGTATCCTGATAGCTATTGTTATAGGCGAACTCGATCAATGGTAGTTTCTCATCCCATAATCCTTTAAAATCAATTACACAGGCTTGAAGCATGTCTTCTAAAATCTGAATGGTACGCTCCGACTGTCCGTCTGTCTGAGGATGAAATGCAGTACTGAACTTCAACGTTGTACCCATAGCCTTTTGCAATCCTTCCCAAAACTTTGAAGTAAAGCGTGGGTCTCTGTCGGACACAATGCTTTCAGGTACACCATGTAATCTGACAATGTTATCCACATATAGCTTGGCTAACCTCTCTAGGGTATACTGTGGTTGTATTGCTATAAAGCGAGCTGTCTAAGTCAGATGATCTACAATCACCCAGACGGCGTCAACTACTCGAGGAGTCAATGGTAACCCGGTGACGAAGTCCATAGTGATGCAGTCCCATTTCCATGCTGGTTCTGGCAGTGACTGCAACAGTCCTACAGGTCTTTGTTGTAGCCTTCACCCTCTGACAATTTAGGCATTGAGACACGAATTTAGCTACATCTGCTTTCATTCCTCTCCACCAATATAATTTCTTCAAATCATGATACATCTTTGTACTTCCAGGGTGTACCGAATAGGCGGTGGTATGAGCTTCCTTCATTAGTCAGTGTCTAATGTCTAAATTTTTTGTTTCAGGAGCACATATTCTTCCTTTGTACTTTAGTACATTTTCATCATTTAAGGTGAACTCAGGAATAGTCCTACCTTTTTCGATGTCTTCTTGTACCGTTCTTAGATAAGGATTTGATCTAATAGCTGCTTTCACTTCATCAATTATATCGGTACAATCTTCAACGTTGCGAACATATTTGAAAACCTATGAATAAACCCTTAGTTGGTTGATTCACCCGGTGCATCTATCACAAACTGCTCATTACCGTAATTGAACACTTTTCCTGTAGTACACATTGCTGCAGTTGTGTTAACCTCTCCTTGAGATTTTATCATTGCTTTTCTGCTTAGCGCTTCAGCAACTACATGAAAAGCAATGATAAAATCTCAAGGAGAGGTTAACACGACTGCAACAATGTGTACTACAGGAAAAGTGTTCAATTACGGTAATGAACAGTTCGTGATAGATGCACTGGGTGAATCAACCAACCAAGGGTTTATTCATTGGTTTTCAAATATGTTCGCAACATTGAAGATTGTACCTGATATAATTGATGAAGTGAAAGCCGCTATTAAATCAGACCCTTATCTGAGAACGGTACAAGAAGAAATCGAAAAGGGTAGGAAAATTCCTGAGTTCTCCTTGGACAATGAAAAGGTACTGAAGTACAAAAGTAGAGTATGTGTTCCTGAAATAGAAAACTTGGACATTAGACACAGACTAATGAAAGCTGCTCACACCCCTGCTTATTCGGTACATCTTGGAAGTACAAAGATGTATCATGATTTGAGGAAATTGTATTGGTGGAGAGGAATAAAAGCATATGTAGCTAAATTCGTGTCTCAATGCTCAATTGTCAAAGGGTGAAGGCTGAACGGCAAAGACCTGCAGGATTGTTGCAGCCGCTACCAGAACCAGCATAGAAATGGGACTGCATCACTATGGACTTCATCACCGGGTTACCATTGACTCCTCGAGTAGTTGACGCGGTCTGGGTGATTGTAGATCGTCTAACTAAGACAGCTCGTTTTATAGCTATACGACCACAGTATACCCTGGAGAAGTTAGCCAAGCTATATGTGGATAACATTATCAGATTACATGGTGTACCTGAAAGCATTGTGTCCGATAGAGACCCAGCTTTACTTCAAAGTTTTGGGAAGGATTGCAAAAGGCTATGGGTACAATGTTGAAGTTCAGTATTGCATTCCATCCTCAGACAGACAGTCGGAGCGTATCATTCAGATTTTAAAAGACATGCTTCAAGCCTATGTAATTGATTTAAAAGGATCATGGGATGAGAAACTACCATTGATCGAGTTCGCTTATAACAACAGCTATCAGACTACTATACAGATGTCACCCTATGAAGCACTGTATGGTAGGAAGTGTCGAACTCCTTTGTTTGGAATGAAGTTGGAGAACGTAGCATCGTTGGACCAGAGTTTGTTGAAGAGACATGTCGAGTAGTTGACATCATCAAGGAAAGAGTCAGAACGGCTCAGAATCGTCAGAAACAGTATGCAGATACTCGACGTCGAGACCTTGAATTTGTCGTAGGTGATAAGGTATTCTTGAAAGTATCACCTATGCGTGGTTTAAAACGATTCGAACAGAAAGGGAAGCTAAGTTCGAGATTTGTCGGGCCATATGAGATTCTAGCTAAACGTGGAAAAATGGCTTATCAGTTAGCACTACCACCATTTATGTCAAGTGTGCATGATGTATTTCATATCTCATTATTAAAGAAGTACGTCAGAGATCCAACGCACATTTTGACAGCAGATCCACCAGATCTAACTGATGATTTGACATTTGAAGTAGCACCAACTGAAATCACTAGTCGAAAGGTTCAACGTCTACGCAACCATGACATATACTATGTTAAGGTCACCTAGAGGAGCCGAGATATAGAAGAGATCACATGGGAAGAAGAGAATGCTATGCGAAAGCAATATCCTCACCTTTTCGACTCGGAAGGTATGTACAAATTTTGAGGATGAAATTTTTAATATGAGGGGGGGGGGGAGTTGTAAGACCCGTATCGAACTAACCGGTCTTACCACCTCGTACCAGGTCTACCTATCATGGACAAGCCAAGTGGACCAAGTGCGTGAAGAAATCACAAGACCAGGTATGAAGTCTAACCTAAATATAGCAAATGAGAGGGTAGGGTCGCATGCCTAAACAGGTAGGGTCGACCCCACCTCAACAGAAGTCCAACCCATGAATTTCTAGTCCTAGGGTCGCATGACTAAGAAGGTGTAGGGTCGACGGACTTTGCGACCCTACGTCCGACCCTACGATGACAGACAGAAATCAAAAATTAGGAAACTTTCCTAATTCAAAGGGGATCTTTCCTAAACTCATTGGGACTTATTATGGAGGGTTTTCCTCTATAAATAGGACGTCCCTTAGCCTCTTTCACTCCTTTAGAACCCTAATTGAAAGTGAGAGAAAGAGAAAGAGAAGGAAGAGAAGAAGAGAAGGAAACTTGAAGAAAAGACTAAGGAAGAGGAGGAAGTTCAGAGAAACCTTTGAATAAAGGTATGAACCTAATTTCCTACCTGAATAAGAGATCCTAGAATAGTTATGAAGAACATAGGATTAGGAGAAACCCAATTCATCTATCCATTGACAAGTTCCAAGAGATTCCATGAAGGAAATCGTTATGGACAATGAATAGTGTATAACTTGTAGTTTTGAGCCATAGAACAATCATAAAATGGACCATGAAAGTAAGCCAAAGGATCCAAACATGAAGGGGTAGACTTTAGAATGAAAGGTCGACTCAGAATACGTGTGGTCGCACGTAGGGTCAAAAGATATCCGACCCTACGAGACCACAGGATCGACCACATGCCCTCGGGAAGTCCCAGGGAGGGTGTGGTCGCACGTAAGGTCGAATGGTATCCGACCCCACCTGCGACCCTATACCCTAGGGTCGCAGAAACTGCTACCCTAGGTGCTACCCTACCTGCGACCCTACAGGTTCTGTTAGTTTAAACATGTTGGAACTAATTCTAATTAAAATCTATCGACTTGTTAGGTCTTTCTAGTGATTTAAAATTGATTCATAAAGATTGACGAGGATCTACGCTCAATCAAAGGTGAGGGAACAAGATCTAAACTAATTGACTAATAATAAACTATTTTCGTTTATTGAGTCCAATACTATGAATGATTCTATGCTTGTATGATTGTAATGTGCATATCACATGTCATCCACTATTCCTGTTATTATTGTTGATGCATATTTAATTTCGTTTATTATAACATGATGATGATAATGATGCTAGAAATAGGCATGTGAATGTATGTGTGTGGTTAGTGTACTTGATGCGAGTGGAGCATCAGGGGGAGGACGTGACACTGTGGTTCATTCTGGTCACCAGACTTTAGCTCTATCTCTACTCAAGTCTTGTCCACTAACATCGTCGTATTGCCATTACCTTGGCAAAACTATTACGTCGTATGGCATCAGGGGAGGTGGTCTCGGGCCGTGTAGTCTATGACTCTGTCGGGGGGCCTTAGCTCTATCTCTATGGACATATTGAGGGATGCTGGGGTGAGGCCTTGATACACTGTTTGACATTAGGATTGGTTACTTGCGAGCCTATTTTGCAAGCCCTCGCCAACAGGGGCTTACTTGTTGGTATAGGTAGAGCATCAGGGGAAGTGTGATGCGGTGCGGTCCTAAGCACTTTAGTTATATCTCTATTCTATGGTGGGTGCATGTGGGGGCGGCAATGGTGTTTGATCCATTGGGCGGTTCCACACATTCGTGTATAGAGGTGCAGCGGCCACCTATCCTTTCTATTGCACGTTACAAACTTATGAACCAGACCAAAGATATGAATTGAATGCATGCATATGTTTGTTACATTGTTTTGTTTGCTCACTGAGCCATGATGTGTGCTCACCCCTTTTGAATTTGAATATTTTTAGTTAATGTTGCAGGTACGACAGTAGAAGATTATATGAATGCTCCAACGTATGGGCATGCTGCGGCGATGGACGCAGAGGCTATAATGGAGTCGCACGATTCGTTATGCAAATGCAATTCATGCTTTTTTGATTAGATTTTTATTTGGATTATTAAGGAAATATAATTGATTATTTTATTTACTTATGTCTTAGTTAATGAAAGATAATTAGATATTTTATTTATGTTATCATTCTTAGATTCTCAGTTCATTTAATATATAAGACTTCTGCTATTGTTTATTTACTCTGATTATGGTTGTGGATGTGTATGGTTTAAGCAAATGGACACAGCCTATTCGAGATCCTGGTTGAACTGTTAGTTTATTGGCAGTTCATCACACCATTCTGAATAGTGCAGAATTGGGGTGTGACAACTTACTAGCCCTTGAGATTTTCTACTCAATGCATCAGCCACCACATTAACTTTGTTTGGATGGTAATGTATAATGCAATCATAATCTTTTATGAGCTTCAACCATCTCCTTTGTCTCATATTCAAATCTTTCTGAGTGAAGAAATATTTTAAACTTTTATGATCTGTATAAATTTCACACTTCTCACCATAAAGATAATGTCTCCATATCTTTAGAGCGAATACCACCACTGCTAGCTCCAAATGATGGGCTGGATAATTCTTTTCAAAATCTTTAACTGTCTTGAGACATATGCAATTAATCTCCCGTGCTGCATCAGTACATAACCCAGACCTTTATAGGATGCATAACTGTATATTACCATACCCTCGGACCTAGTGGGCAATGCTAGGACTGGTGTAGTGACAAGTCTTTGCTTTAATTCTTGGAAACTCTTTTCACATTCTTCAGTCCACTAGAATTTAACATCTTTCCTCAAGAGTTTGGTAAGTGGAACTACAATTCAAGAAAAATTCTCAATAAATCTTTTATAATATTTAGCCATTCCTAGAAAATTCCTGATTTTTGCTACAGTGGTTGGTCTTGTCCAATCCAAAACTGCTTTTACTTTTCCTGGGTCTATAAAAATGCCTTCAGCAGATATAACATAAGCTAAAAACACTACCTAATCCAGCAAAAATTTAAACTTAAAATTTTTTGCATACAACTGTTTTTCCGTCAATCTCAACAAAACCAACCTCAAATGCTCTATATGCTCCTTTGTGCTCTTAGAGTAGACTAGGATATCATCTATGAACACAATCATAAATCGATCTAAGAAATCATGAATCACTCTATTCATGAGGTCCATAAACATAGCTGGTGTATTTGTCACACCAAAGGCATCACTAAAAACTCATAGTGACCATATCTGGTTCTAAGTATTGTTTTTGGTTTATCTTCTTCTTTCACTTTCAGTTAATGGTAACTAGATCTTAAATCAATTTTTGAAAAGATTCTTGCCCCATGCAATTGATCAAATAGGTCATCTATACGAGGTAAAGGATATTTATTTTTGATAGTGACCTTGTTCAATTCTCTATAATCTATACATAGTCTCAATGAACCATCCTTCTTCTTTACAAACAACACTGGTTCTTCCCAAGGAGATATACTAGGATGGATATATCTCTTATCCAACAATTCTTGAAGTTGAGATAGGGCCATCTTGTACGGAACCTTAGATATTGGTGCCATACTTGGAAGTAATTCAATAACGAACTCCACTTCCCTATCTAGTAGAAGCCTTAGTAAGTTCTCTGGAAAGACATCAGAAAAATCCCTGATCACCAAGACTTCTCTATCTTTGGTCTTTTATTTTCTGTATCCACTACAGAGGCTAAGAAATCTTGACACCCTTGATTTAAAACTTCCTTGCTTTTATTGTCGAAATCACCACCATTGTTGTTTTCTTCTCTCTGGAGAATGTAAACTCCATTCCTTTTAAAGGTTGGAACACTACTTTCTTCTCATAGTAGAGAATGTTGGCATGATAAACTTACAACCAATCCATACCAAATATTATATCAAAATATTTTATCTTCAAAACAATCAAATCTACTAATAACATTCGCCCTTCAATTAGCACTTTGCAATTTCTAATGATTTTGTTGGCCACCAACGACTTCCCTGACGGTAAAGCCACTACAAAGTTACACTCTGGTAACTCAGGATTATCCATTAATTTCAAAGCAAATGATTCTATTATAAAAGAATGTATAGCTCTGGAATAAAAAAGAACACAAGCTAACAGACCCGAAACCAACACAGTGCCTAAAATAGGTCATAGTAACTCACCTAACTAATCTACATATTAACTACGTTTAACAAACACCAAGCATCAAGTCACAATAATTTTTTTTTTAAATCTTGTAATAAATATTCCTTAAAATTTAATTATACCTATTACCACAGTAGCTGAATCCTCAGCCTCTCCATCGGTCATAGTTTATACTCGAGCCTGTCCCCTCTATCTCTGGCCATTAAGGGCAGCTGGGCAACCCGGACGTATAGGTGGTCTATGCACCCTGTTAAAGCGGGTAAGACTGCTGAGGGTAGGGTGCTTCTCGATGGCTGACCAGATGCTATCGGCTGCCCTACTCCCTGAGTACCTCTTGGATCTAGCATCGAACACTCTCAAACCATGTTTCCCTTCTTACCACATCTAAAGCACACTTCCAGACCCGTCCTACAAACTCCTCGATGCAACTACCACAGGTGTGGCAAACGGGAAGTGGTGATCTCTCACTAAGACCCCTTTGAAACTTCTGAGGTTGTTTAAAGTCTCTACGGTCCATAATTCTCTTCCCAAGGGCTTTTTCTCCTGTTCGTGATCCTCTGCTACTACAAGCATCCAATATCATAGCCTTTTCCAAAACCATAGCAAAAGTAGGCAGTTGAAGCATAGAAACTACCCCTTATGTCTTCTTCTCTTAGTCGCTCTTCAAACTGACAAGATTTCTATTCATCTGTTGTCAATGGTGGAGCAAACTGAGATAACTCATCAAACTTCTTTAGGTACTCCTATAATGTGAGGGAACCTTGGGTGAAGTGAAGAAATTATGTTTGCTTCATCCGTTTAAAACTACTTGGGTAAATTTTTGTTCGAACATTCTCACAAACTCTGCCCAAGTAAGAGTATGTCCATTGGCCTCTAAAATTTTCTTCGATGTCTGCCACTAAACATCAACCTCACCAAGGAGAACATGGCTGGCACAAATTACTTTTTGAGCTTCCATACACTCCATAACGTCGAATATACTTACCATGTTCCTGAGCCACTGCAGCTTGTAAAGGCTCATCTGTGGTACCTCAAAAAGTCTGAGGGTTTTGCTTGTGAAATCTTTTCAATACTTTCTCCATCACTCCCATCTGGTCTTACTGAGCAAGCTGTCCCACTGGCATCCCACTTACTGTTTGTTGTTGCTTAAATCCCATAAAAGCTGTAAATGCTCCCATCATATCTTATGGGTCTAGGCTGGTACAGGAGCAGGGGTAAGTTTTGTGTAAGAGTAAATGCAGAGGCAGGTGTAGACCTTCCCACTGGAAGTAGAGGCGGGGGTGAAGGAGACTCCAGTATTGAAGCATCGTCCCTCGCTTTAACTGACGATGTCTGTGTACATCTTTAATATGCCATCTGAGACATAAAATAGAATACATTAATTACATGCTACATTAAGTACATACCACTAAATACCAGAAGTTATACAAGATATAACTTGCTCTTATAGTTTGCTCAATACTTCCAGTTGGAAGAGGGTTCCAACTCTATTAATCCACGTTCTATGCTGTGAAGATCCTAGAAAAACATAAAGAGTCATTCTCTAAACCTCAAAATTTCATATTATGATAAGATACTAGTTTTTGATACTTATTCAGGTATCTTTCTCAAAAGACTTATAAAACACACATTATGTTCTTATTCATTATGTACCTACTTTACTAATTATCACTTTTTATAGCTTATTCCAATAGCCACTGGATTTGAGCTTCAATATTCATTATGTACCTACTTTACTAATTATCACTTTTTATAGCTTATTCCAATAGCCACTGGATTTGAGCTTCAACTATGATACCACCTGAATTGTAAAACCCCCAACTCAAGGCCAGGTACGTTACAGCTAAGTTGTCAGGATTCAAAAAGCTCAAGGAGAAACAAGTGCACAAAGCATAAAATTTAAAAGAAAATAGCGAAAGCTTTAATGACATTAATTAACACAAAAGGGCTACATACATTTTCTCATTTTGGTGGCACCATGACTTACATTCAAATCTTTACTTATATGCAAACTACTAGTTACATAGTTCTTGTTCTTTATGTACATACAAAAGCTCTCACAGTAGTACAAAAGAAAATGAGTTAAGTGGTCTCAGACTCTTCTTTACTCAAAAGATGGATCAACTAAGTTAGGAAATCCCTCTGAGAGCACTCCACTTGTCTCTAAAATTCATCATTTAAATGACAAAGTGAGCTTACACTTAATGAGAATAAATTATTTACTTATATCAACAAAATCACAAAAACACATGAAGCATTTGAACACAGATAGCAACACCCATATCATGGAAAGATTTAACATACTTGGAAATTATCATATACTTATGATATGAATGCAAAAACCTCAGTTAAAACATTTCAAATAATCCTTGGTAAACTAGTCATGTGCTTGTTGCACTGCACTAAACATCTGGAGTCGTTAAAGCACTAGTGGACGTCCCTGACATTTCGTCTTAATAACTATTTTTGCAGTTGATGTCCCAGATATCTCGCCCCAAGGGCGATGAGTTTTTAGAACTCTCAGTCCTCAAATGGATTGGTGACATCCCAGATGTTTCAACCTCAACAAAAGACGATGAAGTCCTAGACTTCTCGGTGCTACGCATCTCCACTCATTATCTTATCCTTAATGAGAAGAGGGAAGCAAACATGGGTTGCATTCATTTACAGTTCTTTTTCTCAGATTATTCTATACATGAATACATATACATGTATTTCATCACATCTTTCATTCTTTACCATCATTCCCAAATTTATCTATGTTCACTCATAGGGGTCATTATCATGGATACCACAACCGTAAACATATTCCATGTAAATAACATCATACTAGATTTCATATAGTACAGTCTTATCATTTTTAGAAATATCAAAAGAGCAAATTATATAGAATGACACATCACAACATTCCCAATCAAAAGAAACATCACATTAAATCCATCAATAGATACAAACACCCAAATAAGAGTATAAATAAATAATTTTCCCTCACCTATTATTACTTATTTAAACCTTATAATTGGACAGCAGCTAGGTTAGCCTCTCTTTAACCTTTAATTCTACAAAACAAAAAATTTAACTTAACTATTTTATTTCTAGCTTGAAACTAACAAGCTTATGATGAAATACATGTTTAAAAACTATTTTTACATCATTTTCAAAGTCTGAAATGATTTAGGAATAACATTCCCTATAGTTTATCTTAAAACAAATGTTTAATGAGCTAAACTTTAGGTTTAGGTCTGGCCAAACGGCTTGCTAGGCCTAATTTCAGGTCTTTACTGGTCATAAGACCAGTCAACTTCAATACCCCTTTCCAATTTAGAATTTTATACTGTATAGAACTCAATTAAACTCCTTAATTTTAGTCCATGCTTTTTTAAACAATCTTAAATAGAAAATTCAGGTTGTTAGTTACATGATTAGGAACCTTAACCCTAAAATTTTAGGGTTTTCTAATAAATACTCTTTAATTTATACCCATAATACCAGGCTGTCTTATACAACAACTATTAACCATATAAAATCATTCAATTTCTCAAAAATTAGGGTTAGGGTTTATGATGGAACCCTTGTTGGCTTTCCTATTTAGGAATTTCATTAAAACCATGAAGGAAAAGGAAGGAACTTCACCATTTGAAGACTAATTTTAAACTAGTTTTAGATTTAGGGTTTTTTTTTATTTTTTTTTCTTTTTCAGTTTCTTCTTCCTCTTTCGTGAATAGAAAAGAGTAAGTGAGAGATGAGAGAGAGAGAGAGAGGAAGATATGTTACCGATTTTCTTCTTCTTCCTCTTCTTTTTCCTCTTCTTCTCCTTTCCTGTTCTCTTCTTTTCTTTTCTGCCTCCCCTCTTTCTCTAAGGTAACCAAAATTGAGTCTGAATTCCCTCTTATGATTTATATATATACATATAATATTAATTAGTTTATTTAGCTAATTAGTTATAATTGAGTTAAGTAAAAGACTAAGCTGTCCTTTCTTTAATCTGCTTAATACCAGATTTTGATTACTTAAGTGTATTTTTATAACACCCCTTACCAATTTTCAAATGGTTATACTTAACCCCTTTTATTTTATAAATTTACAACTAAGCCCTTAGATACAAAAATTCTTTCCTATTTGTCCCCAAACTCTCAATTTTCTTTTTTTCTTCTCTATCCTTCCATCTTTTCTAATAACAACCAAATCCAAGACTTTACAGTTTTAATTTAAAACTTACCTCTCATCCAAATGACCATCTAGCCTTGTAGGGCCCACCAATTAGCATAACCCAATCGTATAACCATACCTTGTGCATTATATATCCATACACTTCATAAGAAAAATTTCAAGTTAACTTCCAATACAATTATACATATACTATAATATATTATAAATTCCTACTCCTTTATTCAAATTGGAGATAAAATTATCATAACACCCCTAAGTATAAAATTCACAGAAAATGCTTAAATAGAAAAAGAAAACATTGGAAAATTAATACCACAAGAATTGGGGTATTACATCAAGTCCTCACCATAGAAAGTTTCTGATCTTCACAATTGACTACTTTACAATGTAGGTCGAGGTCGAGGCGGTTGCCAAGATAATTGAAGTCAAAATCCAACAATTCTTCAAACTCTTGGTAGTATACCGCTATGGAAGCAATTAGACAACTTTGCCTTCATAGAATTTTGCTCCGACCATGTGATTGATCAAAAGAAGACCTTAGTAGATCATTCTTAAGCCAACGGACAACCAGAAGTGACCAATATAACTATCGTCCATAGCCTCAGTAGGCAGTTGGGAGATTTAAAGAAAAGTGGGCCGACGAGCTCCCTCGTATCATCTTGTACCAGGTCTACCTATCATGGACGAGCCAAGTGGACCAAGTGCGTGAAGAAATCACAAGACCAGGTATGAAGTCTAACCCAAAAACAGCAAATGAGAGGGTAGGGTAGCATGCCTAAATAGGTAGGATCGACCCCACCTCAACAGAAGTCCAACCCATGACTTTCTAATCGTAGGGTCGCATGACTAAGAAGGTGTAGGGTCGACGGATTCTGCGACCCTACGATGATAGACAGAAATTGGAAATTAGAAAACTTTTCTAATTCAAAGGGGATATTTCCTAAACTCATTGGGACTTATTATGGAGGGTTTTTCTCTATAAATAGGATGTCCCTTAGCCTCTTTCACTCCTTTAGAACCCTAATTGAAAGTGAGAGAAAGAGAAAGAGAAAGAGAAGGAAGATAAGAAGAGAAGGAAACTTGAAGAAAATACTAAGGAAGAGGAGGAAGTTCAGAGAAACCTCTGAATAAAGGTATGAACCTAATTCCCTACCTGAATAAGAGATCCTAGAATAGTTATGAAGAACATAGGATTAGGAGAAACCCAAATCATCCATCCATGGACAAGTTCCAAAAGATTCCATGGAGGAAATCGTTATGGACAATGAATAGTGTATAACTTGTAGTTTTGAGCCATAGAACAATCATAAAATGGACCATGAAAGTAAGCTAAAGGATCCAAACATGAAGGGATGGACTTTAGAATGAAAGGTCGACTCTGAATACGTGAGGTCGCACATATGGTCGAATGATATCCAGCCCTACGAGACCACATGATCGACCACATGCCCTCGAGAAGTCCCAGGAAGGGTGTGGTTGAACGTAGGGTCAAATGGTATCCGACCCCACCTGCGATCCTATACCCTAGGGTCGCAAAAACTGCTACCCTAGGTGCTACCCTACCTGCGACCCTACAGGTTCTGTTAGTTTAAACATGTTGGAACTAATTCTAATTAAAATCTATCGACTTGTTAGGTCTTTCTAGTGATTTAAAAATGATTCATAAAACTTGAACGAGGATCTATGCTCAATCAAAAGTGAGGGAACAAGACCTAAACTAATTGGCTAATAATAGACTGTTTTCATTTATTGAGTCCAATACTATGAATGATTCTATGCTTGTATGATTGTAATGTGCATATCACATGTCATCCACTATTCTTGTTATTATTGTTCATGCATATTTAATTTTGTTTATTATAACATGATGATGATGATGATGCTAGGAATAGGCATGTGAATGTATGTATATGGTTAGTGTACTTGATGCGAGTGGAGCATCAGGAGAAGGACGTGACACTGTGATTCAACCTGCTCACCAGACTCTAGATCTATCTCTACTCAAGTCTTATCCACTAACATCGTCGTATCGCCATTACCTTAGCAGAACTATTATGTCGTAGGGCATCAGGGGAGGTGGTCTCGGACCATGTAGTCTCTGACTCTGCTGGGAGGCCTTAGCTCTATCTCTATGGACGTATTGAGAGATGCTGGGGTGAGACCTTGGATACACTGTTTGACATTAGGATTGGTTAGTTGCGAGCCCATTTTACAAGCCCTCGCCAATAGGGGCTTACATGTTGGTATGGGTAGAGCATTAGGGGAAGTGTGATGCGGTGCGATCCTAAGCACTTTAGCTCTATCTCTATTCCATAGTGGGTGCATGTGGGGGCGGCAATAGTGTTTGATCCATTGGGCAGTTCTACACATTCGTGTATAGAGGTGCAGCGGCCACCTATCCTTTCTATTGCACATTGCAAACTTATGAACCAGACCAAATATATGAATTGAATGCATGCATATGTTTGTTGCATTGTTTTGTTTCCTCACTGAGCCGTGATGTGTGCTCACCATTTTTGAATTCGAATATTTTTCGTTGATGATGCAGGTACGACAGTAGAAGATTATATGAATGCTCCAACGTATGGGCATGTTGCGGTGATGGACGCAGAGGCTATAATTGAGTCGCACGATTTGTCATGTGAATGCAATTCATGCATTTTTTTAATAGATTTTAATTTAGATTATTAAGAAAATGTAATTGATTATTTGATTTACTTATGTCTTAGTCAATGAAAGATAATTGGATATTTTATTTATGTTATCATTCTTAGATTCTCAGTTCATTTAATATATAAGACTTCCGCTATTGTTTATTTACTCTGATTATGATTGTGGATGTGTATGGTTTAAGAAAATGGACACAGCCTATTCGAGATTCTGGTTGAACCGTTGGTTTATTGGCGGTTCATCACATCATTCTGAATAGTGCGAAATTGGGGTGTGACAACTTGGTATCAGAGCTCTCAGGCCCTGTCTATTAAACCGATATACTCCCACAAAAGTTCGTGAACTGAGTTAGGATAAAATTTAAAAGTTGTAATAATAACACACTATAAGCACCTGTATTATATGAGACAAAATTAAGAAAGAGAATAATGTATATATAAAAGGAGAAACAAGTTTCATATTTACTCGATTAAAAACAACGTATATATACATATCCAAATCAGAGTACAGTCCACAATCCAGACAGTTACTTTGTAGTACAAAGAAGGATAAAAAGAAAATATACATCATGGAGCTGGAGGTGCTGGAGGAGGAGGTGCCTCACAATCTCGGTCATAGTCCTCCGCATACACTCTAGTCAGCCAGGCTACCTGAGTCTAGGTCACCTGGAGACTAGCTGCCAGCTTGACCATCCATTGATTCGACGTGCGCTGGGCCTCTCTAATCTCATGCAGTAGCCCCATCACATCATCAGAGGGTGGGCGTGAAGGACCAGCAGTGTGTGAAGGAGCCCGAGATGGACCAGCTCCAGTAGAATGTAGAGGTGATGGAGGAGGTATGGCGTCTACATCCATGAACATACGATCCTCATCCTCAGCATCACCCCCATGGACCCCTACTCCTGCTCCTGCTCCTGCCGTCTCAGCGTCTGCTACCTCAACTCGAGTACGAGGATGCACCAGAGCATTTTCTCATCATCATTGACCTGAGCATCCCGCTTACCCATCTTACAGATGGCCTCCCAGTCAAGATCCGATGAGAAGGTCTTCTCCTAAATCCTCTCATCTACTAAATCAATGTGTAGGCGGGTGAGCAGTGTAGTGATCAGATGTCCGTAGGGTAGGTTGCCCAACTGACCAGGCAGCGTAGCGTGGATCATCGTTCAGATGATAATATAAGGAAGGCAGACAGGCTGCCTGGTGCAAACATAGTAGAGGACATACTGAGTCAACTGTGAAATCCTATCATAGTGTCCACTCTGGGGGATTAGGTTGTGCTGGATAATTTTGCAGTACACCCGAGGCTCTGGACGTAGGTTGATCGCTTTCATCTCCCAGCGATCATCTCTAATGAGCTGACTATCAATCTCAGCACGCATCTCCAAGGATAGGAACTGGGGTTCCTTGGGAGCACAGTACACCAAAGGGCTGTCATTTGATATGCCCAAAAGATCAGCCAACTGCTGGCAGTTAAATGAAACCTCTACCCCTTTGACATAGCTAGTGATCCTGAGCTCCCTACCCCTCTCTGTGTCATTGCGATCCCCCACTACCTGGAGATTGCAATAGAATTGCCTCACCAAATTAGGACGAGTACAAGCCTCATAGGTGATCACAGGAAGCCAGCCCATGTCACCAAATGCCCCCTCGACGTTGAACAAGGCTAGACTAGCCAAGTTCACACAACGACCCCTTCTACTTTCTTATGCTCGTAGCAAGCATACTGAGCTTCTGTCTCGTTGGAGCGGAAGCGAACGGGGTCATGAGCCCTAGGAACCTTGGTACGAGCCATACTATCTGTTAAGACAGAGAAGAACAAACAAGATATTAGTAATGGTGAAAAACTTAAAAATTTCGGCATTATAACGGCATGATTTGGTCAAAAGCCTCACTTTTCACCCAAACAAATGGGTAGGAGGACTTACATAGGTTCCAAACCATCCTACAAAGCTCATACAGTATGAAATTTAATCTAGAAAGATCGAATTTGAAGAATTTCAATAAATTTGAAAAATCTCGAAAATTAGGTCAAAAATGGAAAAATTCAAGTTTCTCGATAACCAAACGATGAAACTCATATTTTTGAGGGCTTTCGTCCATTGGGTGACCGATAGCAAAAGCCCCCAATAAAAATGAAATTTTTATGTTTATAAAAAGTTTAATTTGAAGAAAACGATGTATTGGGTGAAAAACTTAGTTTGGAAAGCTTAAAAATGTGAAACAGTAGAGAGCTTACCTGAAGAGAAGGAGTGGGAGTCGTGAACGGAAGAAACAATCACCAAACCTTAGGGTTCGATATTGTAGCAACTCAGGGGAAGCGAGTTGAGTTGGAAGAAAGGAGAAAGAATGGAAAATGAATCCAAAATCGGGCTTAAAAACCTAATTTTGGATCGTAGGGTCGCAGAATTCGACCAAAATGTGCGACCCTATGACAGACCCTACAATCGACCCTAGGCTCTTGGTGATCTGACAGAGAACCATGGGTTGGACCTAGGGTCGGACATAGACCGACCTTACAATCGACCCTAAGCTCTCGGTGATCTGACAGAGAACCATGGGTCGGACCTAGGGTCGGACATATACCGACCCAACGATCGACCCTAGGCTCTCGGTGAGCTGACAGTGTTCTTAGGGTCGCATACCCTAGGGTCGAATACAGTGTGACCCTACCATTGACCCTATAATGGAAAATTCAGTAATTTCACTAAATGATTTGAAAAATTGGAAATTTAAATTGATTAGTTGGATTTTGACTTGGGAACAAGTTATATTGATTGCCTCACATGTTCCATGACTGTTTTTCAGACACTACTACCACTAGAACAGGAAATGGTTGGGCGAAGGGTGACTAGACAAGGCCGTAATCCAATTCCACCACCACTACTTGTGGAGGAAGACAGCCATGTAAATCATGAAGCATAGGAGAATCTGAATATGGCACCACCAGTAGCTAGTGGCTAGGCAAATCCTACAAACTTGCTAGCCCCACCTACGAATTTGGCTATAGCCGTAATGAACTTGGCACAACAGCTGCAGCAAATATAGCAGGTACAAGCCAATATACAGGCTGCTATAGGAATGGCTTTTCCAGCTGCACATACGATACCTATGCTAGCAGGACAAGCTAGCACAGTACCAGGGGAAAGCAACACGGTACCCCATGCACCTCAAACACCAATCATGCCAGCTCAAGTGTGGAATCCTGAGGTAGCTCAAGGCAGTTATCAGTACCAACCACATATGTATGGGGCCTATGCTCACTATCAGCTGGACCACTCCTGACTGATCGAGCATTTTCTGAAGATGAAACCCAAAGAATATAATGATAAGCCAGCAGATCCTTTGTGGCCAGCACATTGGATCGATGAGATGGAAAGAAATTTTATGATGATGACAGTGAATGAGGAGAAGAAAGTGTTGTGTGCAACCTTCATGCTGAAAGGCGATGCACACCACTGGTGGAAGTCCACACAGACTTATCTGTTACAAAGCACACCCAATTGACCTGGGCTATATATAAAGAGGCATTCTTTGAGAAGTACTTCCCCAAAAGTTTCAGAGATTCTATGGAGAGAGAGTTTCTGAGTCTATATCAGGGCCAGATGACTGTGGATGCATACCAACAATGTTATGAGGAGCTGTTTTTCTTTGCACCCTCCAGCATGTAAGAGGAAAACACAAAGACCCAAAGGTTTGTCATGGGACTCAGGGAAGCATCCGTGAGCATGTTCTGGGTTTGGAAAAGAAAGTTTACAACGAAGCGGTATAGATTTCTCGAGTAATAGAGTCGAGCCAGAAAGAGAGATATTTTGCTCAGAATAGAGGTATCAAGAGGCCAAATGAGAATTTATACAACGGAGGGAATACAAGGACATTTAAACCCTTCCGTACCCAAGGCTTCAATGTTGCAGCCAAGACTACTCCAGCAGCTCAACCGCAACAAAAGCAAACTAACAAAGGAGTAAAATGCTTTAATTGTAACCAAGTAGGGCATTATTCAAGGGAGTGTCCTAAGCCCAGAAAGCAGCTACAGCAAGGAAAGGTCTATGCTGTTACATCCGAGGTTGCTGTCGTATCGCCTGATGTGGTCACAGGTATGACCTGAACCTTTCATTTTGTGTTACATTTTGTGAGCATGTAGACTAAACAAAAACAAATCACAGGTATCGTACCTATTAATGGCATACCCGCTAGAGTACTCTTTGATTTTGGAGCTACTCATTCTTTTATATTTGTATCATTTGAAAAGAAGTTGAATCTATCCCTCAAATCTTTAGACTACAAACTGCTTATACGATCGCCGATGGGATTAGAAGTGAAATTAGAAAAGGGTTATGGACCATGTCCAGTTCTTATTGATGAGAAGACTTTGGATGCAACCTTGATTCAACTTAAGATGGCAGACTTTGATGTCATCTTGGGAATGGATTGGTTAACTGGGCATTCTGCAAATCTATTATGTGTAGAAAAGAAGCTAACATTTAAAGACAAGGAAGGAGTAGAGTTTAGTTTTACAGGAACCAAACTTTCCCGTAAACGGAAACTCATCCTCTCTGCATTAAAGGCTAGAAAATGCCTCGAGAAAGGAGGAGTTGGGTATCTAGTATCAGTGGTCGACCTCACCAAGGAAGCACCACAAATGGAGAATATTGATGTTGTGCATGACTTTTCAGATGTATTTCCTGAAGAACTACCAGGACTACCACCTGACCGAGCGACAGAGTTCGTTATAGATCTGATACCCGGAGCTGCGCCAGTATTTAAAGCACCCTATCGAATGACTCCTACTGAACTGAAGGAATTAAAGGTACAGTTACAAGAATTATTGGACAAGGGTTATATCAGACCTAGCATATCACCATGGGGAGCGCCAATATTATTTGTAAAGAAGAAGGATGGTAGTGTTCGACTGTGTATAGACTACCGAGAATTGAATAAGCTGACAATCAAGAATCGGTACCCGTTGTCTCGAATCGATGACTTGTTCGATCAGTTGCAAGGTGCCAAAGTGTTCTCCAAGATCGATCTTCGGTTAGGATACCATCAGTTGAAGATTAAGTATGGTGATATTCCAAAGACAGCATTCGGAACAAGATATGGACATTATAAATTTTTAGTCATGTCTTTTGGATTGACTAACGCACCCGCAACTTTTATGGAACTCATGAATCGGGTATTCCATAATATGTTGGATATGTCGGTCAATGTGTTTATTGATGATATATTGGTCTACTCCAAGGACAAGGAAACTCATGTCATGAATCTAAGAGCCGCTCTGCAGCGATTAAGGAAAGAGAAGCTGTACGCCAAATTTACAAAGTGTGAGTTTTGGCTAAATGAGGTTGCTTTCTTAGGCCATCTTGTATCCGCTGAAGGAATTAAAGTGGATCCCAGCAAGATTGAAGCCATTGTGAAGTGGGAAGCATCAAACAGCGTTGCAGAAATTAGAAGTTTCTTAAGTCTAGCTGGGTATTATCGATGATTCGTGGAAAACTATTCTAGAATTTCCGTACCTCTCACCAGTTTGACTAAGAAAAGAGAAAAGTTTGTTTGGACTGATAAATGTGAGAAAAGTTTCCAAACAATGAAGGCTAGATTGATATCTGCTCCGATCTTGACTATTCCTATTCCAGGACAGCCATTTATCTTGTACACTGATGCGTCTGGATTGGGTTTAGGATGCGTACTTATGCAAGGAGAACAAGTAATTGCGTATGCCTCAAGACAACTGAAGACACATGAGAAGAACTATCCCACTCATGACTTAGAATTAGTAGCAGTAGTACATGCTGTCAAGATATGGAGACATTATTTGTATGGAGAGAAATTTTAGATTTAATCAGATCATAAGAGTCTCACTTATCTTTTTAATCAGAAGGAGTTGAACATGAGACAAAGAAGATGGTTGGAATTATTAAAGGACTACGATTGTGATATCTAGTATCATCCAGGAAAGGCTAATGTTGTTGCTGATGCGCTAAGCAAGACCGGTTAGTTCGATACGGGTCTTACACTAGTATCAACATTGTGGACTGAGCAACCTAAATTATATGATGATGTAAGGAAACTAAACTTAGAAATGTTAATAGAAAATACAACATCCATGTTAGCAACAATGAGCATTGCTGCTCAAGTAACGGATACATATATAAACAAGACTAAGGAAAAGATTTCGAAAGAAGAATATGTCAATTTTACTATAGCTAAAGATGGGACTATGCATTATCGGGATAGACTATGCATTCCCAATAATAAAGAACTAAAACGAATAATTATGCATGAAGCTCATGATACTCCATATTCCATTTATCTAGGAAGTACAAAGATGTCTAAATATTTAAAAGAAAATTTTTATTGAAACAACATGAAGAGAGAGATAGTAGCTTTTGTACGAAGAGTATGACTTGTTAGTAGGTAAAAGCATAACATCAAAAGCCCTCTGATTTACTACAACCTTTACCTGTACCTGAGTGGAAGTGGAAAAATGTAGCCATGGACTTTGTTACATCTTTACCCCCATCACCAAAAGGTCATGATGTAATAGGGGTGATAGTGGATAGATTAACGAAATTTGCTCATTCTCTACCAGTAAAGATGACTTTCACACTTGAGAAACTGGCATGAGATTGTTAGACTTCATGGAGTGCCACTGAGTATCATTTCAGACAGGGACCCAAGGTTCACATCATGATTTTGGAAAAGTTTACAACAAGTCTTGGGTACCCAGTTACATTTCAGTACAACCTTTCATCCCCAAACTGATGGGCAATCTGAGATGATTATCTAAATTCTGGAAGATATGTTACGGGCTTGCGTTATGGATTTCAAAGGAAGCTGGGAGGAACATATTAACTTGGTAGAATTTGCATACAATAACAGTTATGAGGGAACCATTAAAATGGCACCATATGAAGCTCTCCATGGCAGAAAATGCAGATCTCCAGTGTGTTGGTATGATGTGGTTGAGCGTCAATTGTTAGGACCTGATTTGGTGAGGCAAACAAGTGAAAAAATTGTGGTTATTCGGAAGAGAATCCGAATAACCCAGAGTCGACAAAAGAGTTACGCAGATATCAGAAGAAAAGATTTGGAGTTTCAGGTTGGTAATAAAGTGTTTCTGAAAGTTGCTTTTATAAAGGGAGTAATGAGATTTGGGAAGAAAGGCAAATTGAGCCCGAGATATGTGGGACCTTATGAAGTGTTGGAGAGAATTGGTTCAGTGGCTTACCGTATTGCCTTACCACCAGCTCTGTCAGGGGTACATAGTGTGTTTTACGTATCAATGTTAAAGAAATACATGAGTGATCCCTCTCATATAGTACAGCCTGAACCTCTTCAATTGGGAGATATCTATCTTATGACGAGGTTCCAATACGAATCTTGGACCAAAAAGAGCATAACCAGAGAATTGAGTAGTAACCTTATTAAAAGTATTATGGTAAAATTAGTCAGAAGAGGAAGCTACATGGGAGCAAGAAGAAGTAATGAGATCCAGATATCCCCAGTTGTTTAGTGATTGAGGTATGATCTCAAATTTCAAGGACGAAATTTATTTTTGGGAGGGAAGGGGTAATACCCCAATTCTTGTGGTATTAATTTTCTAATGTTTTCCTTTCCTATTTAGGCATTTTCTATGAATTTTATACTTAGGGGTATTTTGGTAATTTTATCCCTAATTTTTGGTAAGGGAGTAAGAATTTATAATATAATATAGTATATGTATAATCGTATTAGAAAAACTTTTCTAATGAAGTGTATGGGTATATAATGCACAAGGTATGGTTATATGGGTTAGTGGGCCCCACAGAGCTAAATGGTCATTTGGATGAGGATCGGTTTTAAAATAAAACTTTAAAGTCTTAGGTTTGGTTGTAATTAGAAAAGATGGAATGATAGAGAAGAAAATAAAAGAATTGAGAGTTTGGGAACAAATAGGAAAGAATTTTTGTATCTAAGGGCTTAGTTGTGAATTTATAAAATAAAAGGGGTTAAATATAACCAATTGAAAATTAGTAAGGGGTGTCAGAAAAATACACTTAAATAATCAAAATCTGGTATTTTGAAGGTTATAGAAAAGAACGATTAGTCTTTTACTTAACTT
The DNA here is from genome assembly GCA_028583415.1 of Protea cynaroides. Taxonomy (NCBI): domain Eukaryota; kingdom Viridiplantae; phylum Streptophyta; class Magnoliopsida; order Proteales; family Proteaceae; genus Protea; species Protea cynaroides. Next base: position 64,955,269 of record CM053268.1, on the reverse strand, counting down.
AATTATAACTAATTATCTAAATAAACTATTAACATTATAAGTATATATATAAATCATAAGAGGGAATTTAGACTCTATTCTGGTTACGTTAAAGAAAGAGGGGAGGCAAAAAAAAAAAAAAAAGAAGAGAATCAAAAAGGAGAAGAAGATGAAGAAAAGGAGGGAGAAGGAAATTGATAACTTCTCTCTCTCTCTCTCTCTCTCTCTCTCTCTCTCTCTCACTCACTCCTTTTTGCTGTTCACGCAAGAGGAAGAAGAAACCAAAAAAGAAAAAAAAATGAAAAAAAAAAAAGCCCTAAATCTAAAACTGGTTTAAAACCAGTCTTCAAATGGTGAAATTATTTCCTTTTCCTTCATGGTTTTAATGAAATTCCTAAATAGGAAATCCAACAAGGGTTCCATCATAAACCCTAACCCTAATTTTTGAGAAATTAAATGATTTTACATGGTTAATAGCTGTTGTATAGGACAGCTGGTGTTATGGGTACAAATTGAAGAATATTTATTAGAAAACCCTAAAATTTTAGGGTTAAGGTTTTTAATCATGTAACTAACAACCTGATTTTTCTAATTAAGATTGTCTAGAAAAGCATAAACTAAAATTAAAGAGTTTAATTGAGTTCTGTATAGTATAAATTCTAAATTGGAAAGGGGTATTGAAGTTGACTGGTCTTGTAAGCAGTAAAGACCTGAAATTAGGTCTAGCAGGCCATTTGACCAGACCTGAACTTGAAGGGTAGCTCATTAAACATTTATTTTAAGATGAACTTTAGAGAATGTTTTTCTTAAATCATTTTGAACTTAGGGAATGATGTAAAAATAGTTTTTAAACGTGTATTTCATTATAAGCTTGTTAGTTTCAAGCTAGAAATGAAATAGTTAAGTTATATATTTTGTTTTGTAGAATTAAAGGTTAAAGAGAGGCTAGTCTAGCAGCTGTCCAAGTATAAGGTTTAAATCAGCAACAATAGGTGAGTAAAAATTATTTATTTATATTCTTATTTGGGTGTTTATATCTATTGATGGATTTAATATGGTGTTTCTTTTGATTGGGAATGTTGTGGTGTGTCATTCTATATAATTTTCTCTTGTGATATTACTGAAAATGATAAGATTGTGCTATATGAAACCTGGTATGATGTTATTTACATGAAATATATTCACGGCTATGGTATCCATGATGATGAACCCTATGAGTGAACATAGATAAATTGGAGAATGACTGCAAAGAATGAAGGATGTGATGAACTACATGTATATGTATTCATGTATAAAATTATCTGATAAAAAGAACTGTAAATGAATGCAACTCGTGTTTGCTGCCCCCTTCTCATTAGGGGTAAGATAATGAGTGGAGATGCATAGCACCGAGAAGTCTAGGACTTCACCGTCTTTTGCTGAGGCTGAGACATCTGGAATGTCACTAGTCCATTGGAAGACTAAGAGTTTCAGGAACTCATCGCCCTTGAGGCAAGATGTTTGGGACATCAACCACAAAATCATCTATCAAGACAAGATGTCAGGGATATCAAGTAGTGCTTTAACGACTCCAGATGTTAAGCGCAGTACAACAAAACATAACTGGCTTACCTAAGATTATTTGAAATGTTTTAACTGAGATTTTTGCATTCATATCATAAGTATATGATAATTTCCAAGTATGTTAGATCTTTCCATGATATGGGTGTTGCTATCTATGGTAGAATGCTTTGTGTGCTTTTGTGATTTTGTTGATGTAAGTAAATAATTTATCCTCATTGAGCGTAAGCTCATTCTACCATTTAAATGATGGATCTCAAAGACAAGTGGAGTGCTCTCAGAGGGATTTCCTGACTCAACTAATCCAGCTTTTGAGTGAAAAAGAGTCAGAGACCATTAAATTCATTTTCTTTTGTACTGCTGTGAGAGTTTTTGTATGCACATAAAGAACAAGAACTATGTAACTAATAGTTAACATGTAAGTAAAATTTTGAATGTAAATAATGGTGCCACCAGAATAAGAAAATGTATGTAGCCCTTTTGTATTAATTAATGTCATTAAAGCTTTCGTTATTTTCTTCTAAATTTTATGCTTTGTGCACTTGTTTCTCCTTGAGCTTTTTGAATCTTGGCAAATTAGTTATAACGTACATGGCCTTAAGTTGGGGGCGTTGCACTTAACTTGAATGGTCCGATGATGTCCATTCTCCATTGTGCAAATGATATTGAGCTGGACATCGATTCTAAAGGTGTGGTCAGCAGATGTGAGACTAGTGTGAAGAACTAACACTTAGCATACTTCCGGACATAGTTGATGCATTCCTACAATATCTTCAGCCAGTATACCCTTATCACAGAATCATATTGGTTAGGGCTCGTCCGCATGGATTATTTTCACAGATGTCTTCATGTACATACCAAATGGCCTCCTTTGCTTCTAAGGGGCGGATGCATTTTAGGAGTGGCCAGGTATATGACTTCTTGTAAAAGACGCCTCTGTAAATAATGTAGTAGCATGTCCCGGCTTGAAGCTTTCGTGCTTCTCCATGGTTGTTGGCCAAGATGCCTTCTTGGAGATAGCTGAGAATGGGATCCATCTAGCTTTTCTCGATTTTGAAGGGCAGGACTGATTCTGCCTAATTGATGCTTGGTTCTTCTAGGAGCTCTATGTATACCGATGACTCGATATCCGCCAAGTCATCGCCAACAAGGTGGGGTAAGGCATCGGCCTTGGTATTTTCTACTCCTGGGATTAGTTTAGGTATAAAGTAATTAAGCTCAGCAATGGAATGAATGATCATACCTTTTCTAGATAGGCCTTCATCTGAGGTTTGCACGCTTTGTATTTTCCGTTGATTTACTTTACCACCAGCTGGGAGTCGCTTGCAATTGTGATCTTGCTGGCTGAAACGGCTTTAGACATCTAAGCCTAGCTAGAAGCGCCTCATTGCTCAGCTACACTATTGGTTGTCATTCACTTACTGGATGTAGAAGCCTTTCAGGCTAGTCAAAATCACACCAGCTCCAGTTTCTTTGTTGCTATATGAACAGTCCACATATAAGGTCCACGCAGGTGGATCCCGCACTATACTTGAGTCTTCTGAGGAGGTGATGCAAATTCATTTCTTCAATCAATGTGTTTTCCACAAGGAAATCGGCTAGGTCTTGAGCTTTGATGGTCGTCCTAGGCTTGTAACCGATGTTGAACTCTCCTAGCTTGATTGCCAAATGATGACTCATCGAGAGATGTCGAGAAAAAAGATAGGATCTTCTTCAAGGGCTGGTCCATGAGGACTGTAACTAAATAAAACTGAAAGTAGGGTCGCAACTTCTTTGCTATTGTGGCAAAGGTGAGAGTCATCTTCTTTATGGGCTTGTACCTTGTCTCCGCATCAAGGAGAACCTTGCTAACATAGTAGATGGGGCGTTGAATCTTCTCATGTTCTTTGACTAACGATGTACTGAATGCCTCCTTGACTAACGATGTACTGAATGCCTCGGTTGGTGACGAGTGCAGTCTTCTCTACATTTTCCATATGCATATGAATCTGGTTGTATTTGGGATAAGCATCCATCAAACTCAATAGCCCTTGACCAATTTGTAGCATCGATGAACTGATCGATCCTTGGCAGTGGAAAGATGTCCTTCGGGTTGCCCTTGTTGAGGTTGGAGAAGTCGATGCAGATTCTCCACCGACCATCTGGCTTTGGGACCATAACAACATTTATAACCCATTCCAGATAATGCACTTCATAGACAAACCTTACTTACAAGAGTTTGTCCACTTCTTCGTCAATGACAAGCTATCAGGCTGGTGCGAAATCTCTCTTCTATCTAATTGGTCAGCTTTTGGGGTCGACAGTAAGGTAGTGCTCTATCACGTTCCTCGTGATGCTTCGCATATATGCTACTGACCAGGATAATATATCCATGTTGGTTCTTAGAAAACTAACCAACTTATCCATTTTCTCTCCTTTCAGTGCTACGTAAATCTAGATGGTTTTGTTGGCTTGTTCTTCAGTTAACTCGATTGAGACATTTTATTTGGCTAGTGCTCTATGCTATTGCTTAGGGTCATCCCTGAGATATTCGATGAACACTAGTAAGGATTATGTGGCTCTCTTTTCCATCTTGAGTTCGCTAGCATAGCACTGCCTCGCTAGCAACTGATTGGATCTACACACCCATGCGATTGGAAACTTTTTTGCGAAATGGCACATGGAAACGTATGCTCACATCTTGTTCAACCTGGGTCTGCCCAAGATGGCATTGTGCGAGGACTAGATGCTCACTACTAGAAAATTCAGATGGACCTTGGATGACACTGAGAGGGGGGGGGTGAATCAGTGTGAAAACTTTTCCCTGAATTTTCCTTTACTGCCCAGCGTTGATGATGAACCAGACTGTTACAAACATACAAGCGTATGCAAATCTACCTCGCACCACTCAGTGGCCAGGTCTACCAGATTTGCACACCCATCCTGCAGTTCATTCCATGCACTTCACAAAATACAGAAACAAAGTATTCCACAACACAGAAAGGTTACGTGGTTCACCACCACAGTGTGTGATGGCTAATCCACGGAGTAATGCCCAATGGGCTCTGTATTTACTCAATACTCAACTTTTAGTCCTTCATAGGACAAGGATACTCACCAGCATAAAACTGAGAGGGCAAACACTGCCAAGGTTCAGGCTGTACCAGCCAGTGTCCAGCACCCACTGAACACAAATCAAAGTGATATATTTTGGGGCTTATAGTGATGCCCTACAATGAAACCCAGACTAGCAAGGCATTCAATATTCTTTTCACCTAAGCTAGCATACAACAAACTCCCATACTAAGTAGGCATTTAAACATTTTAACCTACTCTAGCATACATGACATTGAATCAATAAATGACACAGGAGTTAAGAAAATCTCACAATCGAACAACTACCATTCTTGCACAACAAACGGTTCTACCAACCTCTCCTTGGCATTAGGAACACAATGAATCAGAGATGGAGAGGTTGGATAGGTATTCAAAGCTCCAACAAAACCAAAAAACCCCCTTTAGAATTCTCTTCCACCTGTTCCCTATTTTTCGAACAACATTTGACCTTCAAATCGTCCCCAATAGATAGGAAATCCGAAACTGAGTCGAGTGCAACTTGAACCATCCGATTTGGATATCAGATGGCCAAGATATGGCCAAAACAAGATCGGCCAACCAGATCATAACAAATGAAATCATTTCAAACTTGATTGAGTACAGCCGCTACACCGGATCGTCGCCTATGCTGACAGAGTCAGAGACGCTGTCGATCTGCGATTGGCGGAGACAGCATCTCTGTATTTCGGCCGTAGGATTTCTGCAAAAAGGCGGGATTGACTACCAGCCGACGGATCTGGTCAGATCGCGTCAAATCTGATCGGTTTTGATAGATACCGTTGGATTGAGATCAAGGCCGCCGTCGTAACGAACGTGCGCCGCATAGAATCAAAATTTCGCCACCATACATTGGGGAGCATCATTATAAATTGCGCCGACCCAATCAGATCTCGCGCGCAAGAATCTCAACGCAACTCCTGCGCCACACCTGATCCCGCCTTCTTCTAGGCCATCTGATCGGAATTTCGCATACTTGGCTCTCTCTTGGCCACGGATTTCGCATTTTCTTCCTTTGGGATTTCCCAAAATACCCTTAGACCAAGAAAGAATGGCCTCTGTAACCATTCTTCAATTTTATTAAAACTGGTGCAGGGTGGATTTCCAGAGAGATTTTCTCTCTCCTGGAAATCCGTCGAACACCTGGGGTGCGTGGCATGCGGGAGGGAGGAAGCCAGCGTGCTGCTTGCGGCAAGGCCATGAGCGCACTGCTTACGGCAAGGCCATGCGCGCGGCAATGCTTGAGGGCCTTGCTGCGCTGCTGGCCTTCTTGGCTTGCTTGTGGCTTGGCCATTCTGGCCATGGTGCTGTGGCTGTGGGGCTGGCTGCTGCTGCTGGCCTCGGCTGCGGCATGCGGCATGGCCCTGCTGGCCTCGGCTATATGGTGGCTGCTGCCTATGGTGCTGTGGCCCTCGGCTAAGCTGGCTGCCATGGTGGCATGTCACCTCAGCATGGTGGGTCCCACTATCAATTTTCTCTCTCCTCTTTCTCTCTCTTCTAAGAATGATTCTCTCTTCTTGAATGCAACATATGCGACACCATATCATCTGTAACACTTCCATATCACCTGTGGGGCCCGCAGACACTCTCTCTCATCAAACTTGGCCTAGTTAGCCCATGTTGCCAATAATTACAATACGAAGGCCAATAATCTCCTCCTTTGGAATTGTTGGCAACTACTCAATCCACCATGAGATCTTTCTCCCCCTTTGACAACAAGAACAAAGGGATCGGCTACATAGGAGTGCCCACCGCATCTTTCCAATCCTATGGACGTTCCAAAAACATTAACTCCACACCATATCAACACAACAAAAAACATCAAATGACTCCCCCTGAGTCCAACATAGGGAGCAAGAAGAATATGTCAATTACACACTGCTCCCCCTCACACCAAGCTCCTCAGTGCTTGGGGAGGATAATCACTCCCAACTTCTGTCTCAAATACACAAATTGTTCCCTAGGAAGTGGTTTTGTGAAAATGTCTGCCGTCTGCTCTAATGTAGGAATGAACTCCAACTGAACTTCTCCTTCTGTCACCTTCTCTCTCAAGAAATGATACCAGATGGCTATGTGCTTTGTCCTAGAGTGCATAACTGGGTTCTTGGTGATATTTATAGCACTAGTGTTGTCACAGAACATTAAAATAGGCTTGTCTGACTCAATGCCTAAATCCTTCAACATTTGCTTCATCCACAAAACTTGTGTGCAACAAGAGGTGGCTGCTATATATTCTGCCTCTGCTGTAGACAATGAGACTGACTCTTGCTTTTTACTATGCCAAGCCACCAAATTTCTACCAAGATAGAAGGCACCTCCACTAGTGCTCTTCCTATCATCAACACAACCTGCCCAATCTGCATCTGAGTAGGATGACAACACCAAATCCTTGCTTTTTGTATACCAGAGACCATACTCCATTGTCCCCTTCAAGTATCTGAAGATCATCTTCACAGCTACCACATGTGTCTCCTTTGGGCCATCTTGAAATCTAGCTACCATACACACAGACTGTAGAATATCTGGCCTTGTAGCAGTCAAGTAGAGCAAACTTCCAATCATTGACCTATACATAGTGTGGTCAACTGGTGGAGAGTCGTCATCTTTGCTCAACTTGCAACTAGTCATCTTAGGTGTGCTTACTGGTGTGCAATCCTCAATTGTGAACTTTTTCAACATCTCTTTCACATATTTGGTCTGAGATAAAAAGAATCCATCATTCAACTGTTTGATCTGCAAACCCAAAAAATAAGAAAGTTCACCAATCATGGACATTTCAAACTCATTCTGCATTCTCTGAGTAAAATCCTTACATGCCTCATCCTTGTGGCCTGCAAAAATGATGTCGTCTACATACACTACTACAACTGTCTGATTACCATCAACAGATTTCACATACAGGTTGCTATCTACTAGTCCCTTCTTGAAACCCAACTGACAGAGATAAGTGTCCAGCCTTGAATACCACGCTCTTGGTGCTTGCTTCAACCCATACAATGCCTTTTTCAGTCTACAAACAAGTGTAGGGTCTTCACTCAGTTGGAATCCTTCTGGTTGCTCTATATACACCTCTTCTTCCAAGTCACCATTCAAGAAGGCTGACTTGACATCCATCTGGTAAACCTTAAAGTTTTTGTGTACAGCAAATGCAAGAAACATTCTGATTGCTTCCAACTTAGCAACAGGAGCAAATGTTTCTTCAAAGTCAATGCCCTCAACTTGAGCATATCCTTTACAAACTAATCTGGCCTTGTTTCTTACAACATCACCATCTTCATTGAGTTTGTTTCTATAGACCCATTTAGTGCCTATGACATTCTTATCTACAGGCTTTGGCACTAATTCCCAAGTTTTATTTTTCTCTATCTGGTTCAACTCCTCATTCATTGCCTTGAGCCAACTAGCATCTTCACATGCTTCTGCAACTGATTTGGGTTCAATGTGAGATAAGAGAGAGAACATCTGTTTTGCTTTTCTCACCTTCCTTGTTTGCATTCCAACTGAGGGATCACCAAGAATTAACTTTTCTGGATGGTTCTTTCTTACTCTGCTTGAGCCACTTCCATTCTGCCTGTCTGCTTCAGAATCTGACTGCTCTTCTCTTTCTTCTGTCTCAACCACAGCTCTCTGTCTTGGCACATTTGTAACATCCTGCTCCTTTTCTATTTCATTGTCATTATGCTCACTGTAGATCTTCAAAGATAGGAACCTCATTATATGACCCTGTAGGAGAATTCTTGTGCTCATCAACTCTCACATCTGCATTTTCAATAATTTTGCCAAGTCTCTTGTTGTAACATTTGTAAGCTTTGCTGGAGGTAGAGTAGCCAAGAAATATTCCTTCATCAGCTCTATCATTTAACTTTCCTAGATTATGGCTGGTGTTTTTGATATAACACTTACTTCCAAACACCTTGAAGTGCTTTGCTGTGGCCTTCTTACCAAACCATAATTCATAGGGAGTCTTGTCTTCATGTGGCCTCAACATACACCTATTCTGAACATATATTGCTGTATGCACTGCTTCTCTCAAGAATTTATTCCCCATGTCATTTTCAGTTAACATAGTCCTGGCCATCTCTTGAACAGTTCTATTCTTTCTTTCTGCAACACCATTTTGCTGTGGTATTCTTGGAGCTGAAGTCTGTCTCTTGATGCCATTCTCAGAACAATACTCTGCAAAGTCTATCCAGGTGTACTCTCCTCCCCTATCAGATCTTAAACACTTGATTTTCTTCCCTGTCTCATTTTCAACTTGAGTTTTGAAGATCTTGAATCTAGCTAGAGCCTCTGATTTATGTTTCAAAAACATTACCCAAGTCATTCTGGAATAGTCATCTATGAACAGAATGAAGTACCTCTCCCCTGTAATGCTTTGAGTCCTCATTGGCCCACATAGATCTGTATGAACTATCTCCAATGGTTGAGTAGTGTGGTACTCCTTAGGTTTGAATGATGTTCTTATCTGCTTCCCCTTCTGACAAGATGCACAGATATCATTGGAGGGCTTCTTCTATGAAGGAATGTCTCTTACAATATTCTTGTTAGATATTTTTGACAGATTTTCAAAGCCAATATGTCCCAATCTTCTATGCCATAGCCATGTTTCCTCTTCTTGACTCATCATACAATTCTCTTCAAAATCTTCAGACAAAATATAGAGATTTCTAGAAGTTCTTTTTCCTGATGCCATCAACTTTCCACTGTCAAACTTTCGGATCTCACATCCTTGATCATTAAAAATCACTTTGTGACCCCTAACACAAATTTGGCTGACACTCAATAAGTTATGTTTCAAACCTGAAATATAGAGGACATCATGGGATGTTATATTTCCATTATTGAGACTGATGCTTCCCTTCCCAACTATCTTGGCGCCATCATTGTTGCCAAACTTAACTGAACCTCTTTCATAGTGCTGAAGCTTTAAAAGTATTTTACTATCTCCAGTCATGTGACTTGAACACCCACTGTCAAGAATCCATGGTGTAGAGTTGTCTTGTGCCTTAAAAGCTATCTGCACAACCAAAGAGCTGTTCCTTTCTGTTTTGTCCCTCTGAACCCAAACTCTCTTCTGTGATGGTGTCTTCTCAACATGTTTCTGCTTTGGAGCCTCTCTTCTTGTTCTGTTGTGCTGTCTCTGTAAAGGTGGCATAGGGGGAAAGATGGTTCTACAGTTCCTTGCTACATGCCCAAAGTTGTGATAGTTGTAACACTCTTTTGTTCTCTTCAAGGGGAGCAAATTGATTTCTACTCTCAAATTTGACATCTCTCATGTTGAATTTACAGGTAGCAATCTTATGTCCAAAGTTGTTGCATCTATAGAAGTATCCCTAAAAATGAGGTCTTAGCCTTGCAGTTGTCATGTACCTCATTTGTCTCTATGGTGCACTGGGATAGTTTTCTTTATAGTAGTTGTCATGCTCCACTCTCCTGCCTTGCCATGCATTTTGTCTTGGCCTTGCATAGTTAGTCTTAGGGAGAGAGGTTTTGATTCCTCCTTGACAATGAACTATAGGGTCCTTACCCTTTCCATTTTCCTTCACAAAGGATATGGGACCTTTTCCCTTTGAGTTGGCATTCTTTGATGTCTCTCCTTTATCAAAACCAAGGCCAAACTTAATGTGGGAATGTCTTTGAGCATTGATGATCCTATCAATCCTGCTACTACTAGGATGCACTGGAGTAGAATTACTTGATTTCTCATGTTGAGCTAATTTTTGTTGTCTCTCAAGCTCTTCCTTTTCATACTCAGCCACTTTTGTCTTCAGAAGTGTAAACTCATTCTCAATTTCTTCAAATCGATCAACCATAAGGAGTTGTTCTTCAAGTTGAACTTTCAACCTTGCATTCTCATTCAATACCCTGGAGTAGTCTTCAGATGCCTGTTTGAGTTGAGCATTGAGATTTTCAACAACTTTCTTGGACTCCTCATCTTGAGCTCTCAAATCCTGAATCACTTGTTTTTGCTTTTTGGCTTCTTGTGAGGCAAGCTTGTTATTCTTTCTTTCCTTCTTGAGTTCTTTCATGGCTGCAATAAATTCTTCCTCAAAGTTTATCTCAGCTTCTTCATCACTGCTTAAACATGTATCTTTATTGTTTCTTTCTTCATCACCACTTGAGATGGAGTCCACAATTTTACCTTCTTCATAAATTTTGAAGTAAATTCTTCACCTTCGTTTCCTTCATGTTCTTCAATGAAAACCATGAACAAGGCCTCACTGGGCTCATCATCTGAGACATCATCTGAGTCATCATTTGAGGTTTCACTGACTCTCTTGGAAATGAAACTTTTTTTGTTTGACTTGTTCTTTTTGAAGCTGTAATTTTTCTTTGCCTTAAACTTGCTCATCTTCATCATCGCTGTCAATCTTACTCTTCCTTGGGCATTTTGCAGTAAAATGTCCAACCTTGCCACAATTGAAACATTTGAAAGGGAGTTTGTTTTTGTATCTTCCTGAACCCTTCTTTAATTTTCTGGTGAAATGAGTTGTGGCTTTATCTTCACTTCCTTTCTCATTTGGTTTTTCAGAAATCTTGAGTTTCTTCATTGCCTTGAAGGCTACTTACTTGTCAACAGTAGTTCCAGGGTCTATTCTCATTTCAAAAGCTGTCAATGCTCCATGTATCTCATCTATGGTGACTTCATCCAAATCCTTAATCTCTTCGAGAGCTGAGACTTTTGATTCAAACTTGGGTGTGAGAAACCTCAAAATCTTCTGACAAACAATGGATCCTTTTAAGTCTTCACCAAGTCCTCTAATAGAGTTGACCACTTCATTGACTCTGTTCATATACTGATCAACAGTTTCATCCTCATTCATTTTCAAGTTTTCAAACTGAGCCCTGAATGTTTGCAGCTTCACTTTCTTAATTTTCTTGTCACCTTCATAAATGTTATCCATGACTTTGGACAATTCATTGTTGGTTAGACCACCTTGAATGGCATTGAGTGCCTTTCTGTTGTTCTCAAAATTCTTCTTGTCTGTAACACTAGGTATAAGTGTATCATGTGGAGTATAGCCCATTTCAACTGCAGCCCAAACATCGAATCCAAGTGATCCCACATAAATCTCCATTCTCCTCTTCCAAAACACGAAGTCCATACCATTAAACAATGAAGGTTTATGAGAACCTTCCCCTGGTGCCATAGCTGCCCTCTGATCTCTCAGATGCTGATTTAGCTGTCACTGAGCCTGACGCTCTGATACCAATTGATGAACCTTGGATGACACTGAGAGGGGGGATGAATCAGTGTGAAAACTTTTCCCTGAATTTTCCTTTACTGCCCAGCGTTGATGATGAACCAGACTGTTACAAACATACAAGCGTATGCAAATCTACCTCGCACCACTCAGTGGCCAGGTCTACCAGATTTGCACACCCATCCTGCAGTTCATTCCACGCACTTCACAAAATACAGAAACAAAGCATTCCACAATACAGAAAGGTTACGTGGTTCACCACCACAGTGTGTGATGGCTAATCCATGGAGTAATGCCCAATGGGCTCTGTATTTACTCAATACTCAACTTTTAGTCCTTCATAGGACAAGGATACTCACCCTGTGTTTTTCCATCATAAAACTAAGAGGGCAAACACTGCCAGGGTTCAGGCTGTACTAACCAGTGTCCAGCACCCACTGAACACAAATCAAAGTGATATATTTTGGGGCTTATAGTAATGCCCTACAATAAAACCCGGACTAGCAAGGCATTCAATATTCTTTTTGCCTAAGCTAGCATACAACAAACTCCCATACTAAGTAGGCATTTAAACATTTTAACCTACTCTAGCATACATGACATTGAATCAATAAATGACACAGGAGTTAAGAAAATCTCACAACCGAACAACTACCATTCTTGCACAACAAACGGTTCTACCAACCTCTCCTTGGCATTAGGAACACAATGAATCAGAGATGGAGAGGTTGGATAGGCATTCAAAGCTCCAACAAAACCAAAAAACCCCCTTTAGAATTATCTTCCACCTTTTTCCTATTTTTCGAACAACATTTGACCTTCAAACCGTCCCCAATAGATAGGAAATCCGAAACTGAGTCGAGTGCAACTTGAACCATCCGATTTGGATATCGGATGGCCAAGATATGGCCAAAACAAGATTGGCCAACCAGATCATAACAAATGGAATCATTTCAAACTTGATTGAGTACAGCCGCTACACCGGATCGTCGCCTACGCTGACAGAGTCAGAGACGCTGTCGATCCGCGATTGGCGGAGACAGCATCTCTGTATTTCGGCCGTAGGATTTCTGCAAAAAGGCGGGATTGACACCAACCGACGGATCTGGTTAGATCGCGTCAGATCCGATCGGCTTTGATAGATACCATTGGATTGAGATCAAGGCCACCGTCGTACCGAACGCGCGCCGCACAGAATCAAAATTTTGCCACCATACATTGTGGAGCATCATTATAAATTGGGCCGACCCAATCAGATCTCGCGCGCAAGAATCTCGATGCAACTCCTGCGCCACACCTGAGCCCGCCTTCTTCTAGGCCATTCGATCAGCATTTCGCATACGTGGCTCTCTCTTGGCCACAGATTTTGCATTTTCTTCCTTTGGGATTTCCCAAAATACCCTTAGACCAAGAAAGAATGGCCTCTGTAACCATTCTTCAATTTTATTAAAACTGCTGCAGGGTGGATTTCCAGAGAGCTTTTCTCTCTCCTAGAAATCCGTCGAACACCTGGTGTGCGTGGCATGCGGGAGGGAGGAAGCCAGCGCGCTGCTTGCGGCAAGGCCATGCCCGCGCTGCTTGCGGCAAGGCCATGCGCGCGGCAGTGCTTGAGGGCCTTGCTGCGCTGCTGGCCTTCTTGGCTTGCTTGTGGCTTGGCCATGCTGGCCATGGTGCTGTGGCTGTGGGGCTAGCTGCTGCTGCTGGCCTCGGCTGCGGCATGCGGCATGGCCCTGCTGGCCTCGGCTATAAGGTGGCTGCTGCCTATGGTGCCATGGCCCTCGGCTAAGCTGGCTGCCATGGTGGCATGCCACCTCAGCATGGTGGGTCCCACCATCAATTTTCTCTCTCCTCTTTCTCTCTCTTCTAAGAATGATTCTCTCTTCTTGAATGCGACACCATATCGTCTGTAACACTTCCATATCGCATGTGGGGCCCACAGACACTCTCTCTCATCAAACTTGGCCTAGTTAGCCCATGTTGCCAAAAATTACAATACGAAGGCCAACAAATTCATCACTACGGTTGAGGTCCAAGGGTGAGATCCAGCTTGGACTGTGTGTCTGACACTTCCCTCTTACTTGTACTACGTCGCCTGGGAAGCAAATCAAAGAACTAAACGGGATTCAAATCTCCTCCGCTAAGTTGCATCCCTTGGTACGCATGATAATAGATGATGTGTGTCGAGCTCCTAGTGTTGACCAAAACTTTCTTGAAGTCAACATCACCAATTTGTAATTGGATGACGACCACATCATCATAGAGAAGCTCGATGTTGAAAAGATTATCATCGCTAAATATGATGATGTCGTCGGTATGTGTCTTCTTCAAGGGGCACTCGGCGGAATTGACACTCCAGGCATATGCTCGTCGGGACCTTCTTAAAGTATTTCCTATTGCTAGTCCTCCAGTAATGGTATAAATTGGCAGCGCAGGAAGGTCCTCGCCAAGTGATTCCATGTGCTTACTCTCTTGATTTCTGCCAAGGGCGAATGCTGGTTCCTCTGACTGGAGTGATCCAAGATAGATCATATTGACTTGTAGTAGGGCAAGGACGGCTCTGTCATCATCTTTTGGATGAAGATCATTGTTCGGTTGTTGGTTGAGCCGTCTGTCCCTTTCCTATTGTCCTTGTAGTCGCAGCCTATCTGTCTTTCAACCTTTTCTTATCTGGTTTTCATGATGGGGACTCCTTCCCCAGGGTCAGCAATATCTCCCGTTATTCTTTAAAGGAGGAGATGGGTTTTTCCTTCTGTTGAGGCTCCTTCTAGTATGAAGAGACTGACCCTTTCTTCTGGTTGGGGCTTGCCTTTCCCCCTACTCATCCTGGATGTGTTCTTATTGGTTAAGTCAACATAGTGACTGTAGTACGCTCTCTTGATCAAATCTTTAATTTCTGCCTTTAGGTGACGGCATTCTTCTATGTCATGGCCGCAGTCACAATAAAATTACCAATACTCGGCAGGATCTCTCTGTCAAGCCTTTGAGGATTACTTGGGTGGCCTGGGGACGTGTTCAGCTCCCTAGATTAGTGAGTATATGTTAGTGATTGGCCTATTGAGCGAGATGTTGGTGTCAAGGTACCTGTGTCCCCCAGCTGGACAATGACGATCCCTTTTTGACCGGTACTTTTTAAACTCTCTATAGTGTCGGGCTATACCTTCCATCTTTCTTTTCTCTGAAGTACCGACTCATCCTTTTCTTGCTTGTAAGGCTTTGTTGGCTAAGGCATACTATTCGCACATGCTTAGTAAGTCTTTGATGTTTGAAGGGGCTCTCTTGGCGAGGGAGAACTACAACCCCCTGTCCCTAATGCCAACCATGAGTGCCTTGTATATCACTAAGAGTGCGAGATCTTTAATCTCCAACACCTCTAGGTTAAACCTATGGATAAAAGCATGTGAAGTTTCCTCCTTTTGTTGTATGATGCCCATCTGGCGGAGGACGGTCTACTTTTGGGCCTTACTGCCTTAGAAGTAAAGGTGGAATCCTCAACTGAGCTCAGTGAAATTGTTGATGGACCTCAAAGGGAGGTTGTTGAACCACATATCAACAGCGTTCTGAAGAATGATGGGAAAGCTCTGCAAATGGTTGTGTCTTGGTACCTATGGAGGCACATCATGGACATGAAGTTGTCCAAGTGTGATTCGGGGTTGGTGGTGCCGACGTATAGATCTACTCCTGGCATTCTGAAGCTCCGTGGCTAGGCCATTCTCATGATCACATCTAGAAGTGTTGTCTTCATGTTGTACCCATTGATCAGAGGAGGGGTGATATTCTGTTGGACTTGGTTCAAGCGCTCTTTGAAGATGTGTATCTGATCTTAGACCCTCTAGTCGATGTCTCGAGTTGTCGGGGTTCTCCCTCAGTCTCTCACCTATACTTCCTCATTGTCATGAAAATGTTTGTTTCTATCTAGGGGTGACGAGGTCAGACCCTTGCTAGTTCTTGCTGCGGAGGCTCTCCTAGCCTTCTCGTGTAGGGTGCGAGGGGCAACTGGAGCCAAGTCTGTGCTATTATTGGTGGCGCTCGTCGTACTCTAGGCCCCAAGAAGATTTGCATTCCAGGGGCCTAGTGCCTGATTTCTCTTGGGAGGGCACACCTGTCACACCCCAAATCCGATATATAAAATTTTTGAAGTATGCCTGGACCGATACTCAACTAAATGCAACGTGTATACCTCCACCAACCCCAACCAATCCAATGTAATGAAATCATAATCATAGTAATATAATAGTAGAAGAATTACTATGCAAAACTGAGCTTCTATTGATAATTAATTAAATAAATTAAACTTGTTTGTGACTTATTCCCTTCAATTACATCACATCCACAATTGTTCATAAATGAAACCACATAAATACTTAGTTTATATCCATAGGTAAACGTATATAAAAGTAAAATAAATTAAATGCTTCGCAGCGCTCCTTCTACTCAAACACGCATGCAACACATTCACAATCTTCATCATGTGCCTCCTCCTCCAACGACTGCATGCCCAGTTGTACAAGATTGGTGACGACTAGCGCGTATACGTAATCTGCAACTGTAGTACCTGCACCATCATCTAAAAAGAATGGTGTATGCAAGGGCAAGCTCTCCAACTTGAGCTTAGTGAGAAACAGACAAGCAACCAAGCAATAATGCATGATAGATTTAATTACACACAATGATGGTCTGGTATAATGTATGTCACTGCTAAGGCAAGGCCTGGTCACGCTCACCAAAGCTGACCATAACCTCTATGTACAGGAGAAAATAGACAATCACCAGCCTGCACCAACATCCTTGATGAAGCCATGCATTTACCAATATGAATAATGATAAAGCAGAGGTCTGGCCAGTAATGCTCCAACGAACACTGCCACTACCTCCCCTTTATTCCCCATCCATACCAACACCTAACCCCTTACTTGCCAGGGTTGCATACCACTTTGTATCAGGTCTTCCTATCATGGTCGGGCCAAGCGGACCAAGTGCGTGAAGAAACCATAAGACCAGGTATGAATTTGAACCCAAAAATAGTCAATTATGAGTGTGTGATCTCATACCTAAATAGGTGTGATTGACCACACCTCAGATTAAAAAGACCACAGGAAATAGGTCGTGTGGTCGCATGTTTCGGACTGTGTGGCCGACGGGTTCTGCGACCACACCTGCGACCACACAAACCCAGTCAGAAACCGTGATTAAGAAACCTTCCTAATCCGAAGGGGGTTCTTTCCTAAACTAAGTAGGGCTTATTATGGAGAATTTTTCTCTATAAATAGGACGTCCCTTAGCCTCTTTCATCCTTTTAGAACTCAAACTGAAAGTGAGAGAAAGAGAAGAGGAGGAAGAAAAGGAGAATTGAAGAGGAAGACTAAGAGGAGGAAAATTTAGAGAAAACTCTGAATCTTCAACAAGCTTAAGGTATGAAAATATTCCCCATGTCAATTGAATGCCTAGAATAGTTCATGAAGGAGATAGGGATTTAAGTGAGACCCCAATCATTAATCCATGGATAAATTCCAAGAGAATCCATGGAAGGAATTTATGTGGATGAAAGATTATATAAAAATAATGGTTCTGAGCCATAGAACAATCATAGGAAGGACCATGATGATAAGCCAAGGAATCCAAATATCAAGGAATGGAGTTGAGAGTGAAAAAGTCAACCATCACATGTATGGTCGCATGTGTGGTCGCATGATATGCGACCACACGAGACACAAATATTCGACCACACACCCTCGGGAAGTCCAGGAAGGGTGTGGTCGCATGTGTGGTCACAGGATATGCGACCACACCTTGCGACC
This sequence comes from Protea cynaroides, assembly GCA_028583415.1. Classification (NCBI taxonomy): domain Eukaryota; kingdom Viridiplantae; phylum Streptophyta; class Magnoliopsida; order Proteales; family Proteaceae; genus Protea; species Protea cynaroides. Next base: position 64,937,637 of record CM053268.1, on the reverse strand, counting down.
ACACACCCTGTGGTCGCAGAAACTGAGACCATAGGTGTTGCCACACCTGTGACCCCACAGTTTCTGCTAGTCTAAATTGCTAGAAATAAATTTTAATTTAAAATCTATAAATTTGTTAGGTTTTCAAGTGGTCTACAAGTGATTTACAAAGCTTGAACGAGGAACTACTATCGACCAAAGGTGAGGGAACAAGACCTAAATTAATTGGCTAATAATAAACTATTTTTATTTATTGAGTCCAATGCCATGAATGATTCTATGCTTGTATGCTTGTAATGTGCATATCACATGTCATCCAATATTCCTGTTATTACTGCTCATGCATATTTAATTCTATTTATTTATAACATGATATTGATGATGATGCTAGGAATAGGCATGTGAATGTATGTGTGTGGTTAGTGTACCTGATGCGAGTAGGGCATCAGGGGAAGGACGTGACACTGTGGTTCATCCTGGTCACCAGACTCTAGCTCTATCTCTACTCAAGTCTTGTCCACTAACATCATTGTATCGCCATTACCTTAGCAGAACTATTACGTCGTAGGGCATCAGGGGAGGTGGTCTCGGACCGTGTAGTCTCTGACTCTGCCAGAGGGCCTTAGTTCTATCTCTATGGACGTATTGAGGGATGCTGGGGGTGAGGCCTTGGATACACTATTTGACATTAGGATTGGTTAGTTGCGAGTCCAGTTTGCAAGCCCTCACCAATAAGGGCTTACGTGTTGGTATGGGTAGGGCATCAGGGGAAGTGTCATGTGGTGTTTGATCCGAAAACTTTAACTCTATCTCTATTCCATGATGGGTGCATGTGGGACAAAAATGGTGTTTGATCCATTGGGAAGCTTCACACACTCGTATATAGAGGTGCGGCGGCCACCTATCCTTTCTATTGCACATTGCAAACTTATGAACCAGACCAAAGATATGAATTGAATGCATGCATATGTTTGTTGCATTGTTTTGTTTGCTCACTGAGCCATGATGTGTGCTCACCCTTTCGACATCGAATATTTTTAGTTGATGATGCAAGTCCTACTGTAGAAGATTATGTAAATGTTCCGATGCACAGACATGTTGCAGCGATGGTCGTGGAAGCTATGATGGAGTCGCATGATTCATCGTGCGAGTGCAACTCATGTGTTTTTTATTAGGTTTATCTATTGGATTATCGGATCATGTAATTGATAAATTTATTTTATTTTATGTCTTAGTCATTTGGAGATAATTGGATAATTTATTTATGTTATCACTGTTATATACTCAATTTATTAATATTAAAGACTTCCGCTATTATTTATTTACTCTGATTATGATTGTGGATGTATCTGGTTTAAGCAAAGGGACACGAACTATTCGAGATTCTGGTTGAACCGTTGGATCATAGACGGTTCATCACACCATTTTGGTTCCTTCAGATTGGGGTGTGACAGATAGTGCCACTAACCAATCCTACATGTCATCCTATGTACCAGATCGATACCCTAACAGGAATCCCAAACCGTCCATCATCCTCCCCCTAGATGTTGTCATCCCTCTAAGATACAAGGCAGAACATGGCAAGGTTTGCCTAGTGTGTTTGATCTAACGGTCGTTGACCGTTTCACAACATTCCACATAGGCATTATTCAATGCACAATCACAAGATTCATATATAGATGCGAATGTATGAAAAATACAGATATTGGATGACATGTTATATAATCAAGAAATGCAACATAGGCAGGCAACTGATATAGAAACATACCAAAATAAAGTCAAGGTTCTGTCCCTCACCTGAGGTTCTGTTAGTTGTACAATTTGCACCACATGAGTCAATCTCGTTTACGCACAAGACACCTAATTCATGTGTGACGGTGTTAGTTGTTTATTTGGTTGAGATACATTGATACAAGGCCTGCTGGGGTTATCCAGTTGCAGCTCTGACTGCAATAGCAGTGCAGTTGGTGTTGCTTCTGGTCCCTCCTCGAGGCCAACTGTCTATGTCCGGTTGCATCTTGTTGCAACAGTAGCGCGACCAATGCTGTTTCTGGTTACTTACCGAAGCCTACATGTCTATGTCCAATTGTAGCTCTGGCTGCAATAGTATTGTAACTGGTGTTGCGATTGGACCTTCCCAGAGGGGTTGGTCTTGAAGTTTGGTCTATCCGAAGGCATGGATTTTGCCTCGGGAACTCCTTCTGGACCTGCTTCCGAACTTCTACTATGGAAGTCCGTCGATCAACCCACTAGTTTGAGTTTCATTAATAACTTCCAACTCTACTCTAAGGCTGAATGTGGTTGGTCAGGGGTGCACCTCTTATGTCTAGGAACCATTATCTTATACCTTCTCATGGCTAGGTTCGAGGTCTAGCCCGAACCGACTTCGAGAGAGCTTTCTCTCGAACAAAATGAGGCTACCATGCTCTGCCATTAATGGAGAGTGAAGCTTCCTCAAGAGTGGAGGTTTACAGCCTCCATAATGGGATTCGTCTAATGTCATCAAACCTATAACAATGGGTTATAGGGCTTACCGACGATCCATTCGAGTAAAAAAGTGAGAGTGACAAGCGGTGCCGACCATTCTCCCACGTATTCCACCCACGATCCTCTTCCTTCTTCTTCCAACTCTCCTCCTTTGTAAGAATGCGTCAGAACTTCTAGACTGAGTGCGTATTCTCCAGAGAGGGAATTTTGGGAGAGGTTGATCAATTGGAGTCTCCCTCCCAAGGTTGAAATCCTTTGGTTAGTGGAAAACTGAGGGGAATCCGCTAAGTTGCAAAACTGAGAAATGGAAGAGGGATTTCACTCCCTTATTATAGTTTAGTCAATTGAAGGTGAGCTAGGACCCACTGAATCCTTTCGTGGGTCTAGGGACTATTTTAACTCATCCTCAATGATGGATTTGAAATTATCAAATCAACGGGTAGGTTTTTTGGGCTGTCCAGTAGCAATGTCCGATCCCACAGGGTCGGGGTCATCCGACCGGTGGTTACAATGGGTGTCCTACTCGGTTGCTATCAATCTCAGCCATACAATAATTCAAAATGTTTTGTACCTATCCAAGTTGATCCTTAGGTTATCATTGCATCGGTTTCTTCAGCGGTGGAAAACCCCGGCACAGGAAGAAATCCAAGTTAACCCAGGTTTTCTAGGTGCAGGTTTTATAACTCCCCCGCCCTGCCCCTTAAAAGAATTTCGTCCCCGAAATTTTTACTTACCCTAAGATTCAAATAGGTAAGGATATTTCTTTTTCATCAACTCTTTTTCCTCCCAAGCTAGGTCTTCCAAATGCTGGTTTCTCCACAATACCTTGACGTAATGAACATCTCGGTTTCTTAAGTGCTAACCTTTTTGTGCAAAATCTTTAGGGGTTCAAGCTCGAAAGTCAAATCTTCGTTCAGCTAAGGAGGATATGCTTCCAATATGTGAGATTGGTCCAAGATGTACTTCGTTAGCATAGAGACGTAGAACACGTCGTGTACTCCTAATAGAGAGGGTGGCACTACTAATTGATACGCCACTGCCCCACATCTCTTGATGATCTCATATGGTCCCACATACCTAGGGCTTAATTTTCCTTTCTTTCCAAAACATTTCAGTCCCATCAATGGTGAAATCTTCAAGAATACTTTATCTCCCACAACAAACTCTATGTCCATCCTTCTAACATCATAATAGCTTTTCTGGTGAGTCTGACAAGTTTTTCGGACAAAGTCTAGTCCAACAATTCTTCTCTCACTAATTTCTTTCCAATATAGTAGTATTCGACATTTCCTTTCATATAGGGCTTCGTATAGAGCCATACCTATAGTGGCTTGGTAACTATTGTTATAAATGAACTCTATCAAAGGTAATTTCTCATCCATGCTCCTTTAAAGTCGATGGCGCAAGCACAGAGAATGTCTTCTAAAATCTAGATTGTCCTTTTTAATTAGCCGTCAATGAGGATGAAAGGTTGTACTAAACTTCAGTTTGGTTTCCACTGCACGTTGTAGGCCCTCCCAAAACTTGAAAGTGAACCTGGGGTCCCTATCTGATACTATGCTTTATGACACACCATGCAGACGAACTATATGATTCACATATAATCAAGCTAGTTTATCCATAGTGTAATGTGGCCTTATAGGTATAAACCTTGCTATCTTTATAAGTTTTTCGATGATAACCCAAATAGTGTCCACGGCTCGAGGTGTTAAGGGTAGAACAATAACGAAGTCCATAGTGATACAGTCCCATTTTCATTCGAATACTAGTAATGGTTGAAGCAATCTCGATGGTTTTTGTCAAACTGCTCTCACTTGTTAACAAGTCAAGCATTTTTACACAAAGCTTGCTACATCTTCCTTCATCGCTCTCCACTATACAATTTTCTTTAAATCATGGTACATCTTCATACTGCCTAGATAAGCTGAATAAGGAGCATTATGAGCTTCCTTTAAGATTCCTTCCTTAATAGCGTCAGCAGATGCAAGGATGCAAAGCCTACCTCAGAACCTATGTACACTATCTTCAAAAAGAGCGAAGTCAGGGTCTGATCTTCTCTTTGTAGGTCTCCCTTTAGTGTTCTGAGATAAGGGTCATTTGGTATTTCTTCTATTACCTCAGTAACCAGCTCTGCTTTAACTTGCAGTGTTGCAAAAAGACTAGCAAGTTCACAAATGACTTTGTTCTCTACGGATTCTTCTAAAACATCTAGAGTCTTCTGCCTTTTGGCTTGAGTACTAGTTAGTGTTGAATGAACCAAAACTGATTCAATCCCTTCCTTAGGTTTGGCTACACTTTTCCTACTTAAGTCGTCCACTATGACATTAACCTTGCTTAGGTGATATAAGATTTTACAGTCATAATCCTTTAATAGTTTTACCCGTCTTTGCTGTCTCATATTCAAGTCCTTTTGGGTAAACAAGTAGGTAAGACTTCTGTTATTGGACTTGATCTAAAACTTCTCTCCATATAAGTAATGTCTCCATGACTTTAGAACAAAGCCACAGCTCCTAGTTCCAAGTCATGAGTGGGGTAATTTTCTTCATACTTCTTTAATTGTCTTGAAGTGTAGGCTATGACCTGATCTCTTTACATAAGCACACATCCCAAGCCTAGTTTTGAGGCATCTGTATATAGCATGAATGGTTCATCTGGTTTCGGAATCATCAGTATAGGTGCTAAGATCAATCTGTCTTTCAAACTCTGAAAACTCTTCTAGAGTAGAAATTGGATGAACAGCCCCCAGACTTGAGAAATGACAAATCTGTCCAAGATGATGTATTTCTGCAAGTCATGGGCCCTGAAAGGAATGGTCGTGTGCGTGGTGTAGGCAGAGGAATAGCACCTACTGATGTTGGGCTGGCACGGAGTAATGTTCAAAAGAAAAAAGAAGATGAATTCCAAGCTACTATTTCTAATATGCAAGGAGAGATTAATGATTTGAAAGAACAGTTGACAGAAATGGATCAAATTAAAACCCAGTTGACGGAAATGGATCAAATGAAAGCCCAACTGAAGGAAATGGATCAATTGAAAGCGCAGCTGACACAAATGGATCAAATGAAAGCCCAAATAGCATTTCTAACCCAAGCATTCATGGGGAGAAACACCTCTTAGAGTTCAATTCATTTATGTAAGTTTTACATTTCAAAGAATTTTGTTAATTTTTTTTCCTTAAATCTACTAACATTGTTCCTCCATTCAATGGAACATCTAATAATACATGAGACCTTTGCAGAACCCTTTCCTTTTTATACATTTATAGAATCTAATTTTACATGTAATCATTTTAGCTATTTTCTCCTAAACTACACTTTGCATTTTTTATTTAATAGATACAGATCAAATAGCTATAAACCATCAGACTATCTATGAAAACCTTTTTTTGAAAACAGCTTCCTCCCCTATACACAAAGAGAGTTTCCAAATATCCAGCAGTGAGTTCTTACTGTTTTACGAAGTGTTCAGAGACATTCAACACTATTGAAGCACAGAAGTCGATGAACCTTTTAAATTCTCCCAATTGGGAGATATCAAATTCTACCTAAACAAAATAAGAATTGATATAATTCTAGTATAGTTCATCATCTGAACAGTTTCTCTCGTTTCTCTGTGACAGCTTTTGTGAAGCCATGCATACCTATTAATATACAGTAGTGTAGTTGCCTTTAGAGGAATGGTACCTTATCAGGCCTGGTAATGGTGGGCCAGCTCTGTACATTTCTTTTGGTTTGCAACTTGCATTTTTGTTTGTGAGAGCAATCAGGTATAACTCCCTAAGATGCGTTTGCCATGAAAGTTCAAAATGAGAACTCCTTCATGCCTTGTCCATCCTAAGCTTCTTTACAAGACCCACAATTCATGTGTGTGTGTCTCAAATGAATGATTTCATAGTATATCAGATTATCACAAAGTTTTTGTTATAGGATGACCAATGGGAGGTGAAAAGAACCATGATACTAACAAGATGTTTCACTGCAGTTGAAAGGGCATTAATAGACTGAGTTATCCTATGATGACCAATGGGAGGGCCAAAAGACCCATGACACTTTCTTTTATTTTTATGACTTTCATCAGTGTAATGCTTGCACAAACCACTTGTGCTTCCACAATTATACATGTTTTCTAATTATAGAAATCATGACTTAGTTTTTGCAAAGTGATCACCACTTAAGGCTTGATCACTAAAGGTTTTCTATCACCACTACTAATCATTTTGTAGTTGTTTTCCAGAAAACTTGGTGGAACACTAACGCTAGCATTTGGAAGCCAGACTGGGTCAAGAAGGGAAGGGAAACATTGTTGTGAAGAGGTTACCATTTTAAGAAGATAGATAATTGAAGAATAGGAGTCAAGGAAGCTGCGGTGAGACAATATGAAGAAGAAACATATTTTATTTGTATTCTTGAATGACTTGGTACTTAATGCTTGATGTTTTTTGTCATCAATTTCTTGATATACTTTTATAAGTGTTTTTAATTTTTCTTGATATTAAATGTAGTTAATTTAAATTTAGGGTAAATTACACAGACACCCCCTCTACTGTTGTGAAATGAACAGAACTACCCTGCTTTTTCAAAAGTTACACAGAATACCCCTATAATAATGCTATCATACAATCTTGTCCCTACCGTTACTTTCAACTTAACGGTAGATGCTTAATTTTTTTTTAAGACAAAAATACCCTTACTTCTTAAAAAACCATGAAACCTCTTGTGAGAGAAGACTATTGAACTCCAGAGCTTCACTTCCTTCTTCTCCCACGACGAATAATGATATACTAGATGTCTTGCTCGATCACTCCCAAGGCAACAGTTCAGAGTTTGCAACCGTTGTCGTTGTCGTCCCCGACCTTGAAAAAGCGTACTCACAAGCTGCCGTTGTCGTCCCCAACCAATGAAAAAGCGTACTCACAAGCTGCCATTGTCGTCCCCAACCTTGCAACCATTACCACCTCTACTTCTCCTAAAATCAGGAGACAAACCCATATGAAGAAAGGGACCAAAAATGGAAGAAAAATAAGTACGAAAATTATTAAAAAGCAGAGGAAAGAGTGTTATTTACATACGGGCGAGGTCGAATGGTCCAGAAGACGGATTTTGCAGATCTGAAGAGGCCGCTCCTTTCTTCAACCGCCAACTCCAATCTTCATTTTTAATGTTTTTCAAACGACCTTCACTCTCCACCTTATGCGTGCTCTTTTCCTCCGCAAGTGAGTGTTTTTCTCTCCGCCTTGTGCGTGTCTGTGTCCAAGCCTCTTCTATTTCCTTTTCCATCTTTGCTAGGATTTTCTGTCGCTGGAGTTTGTTATCTGTTCTTGACTTCAAATCTCAGATATAAAGATTTTAAGTTGGAATTGACAGGGTTTGGGGGGAACCCTGACAATCAAAAATTTATTCAATCTCCAAGCCTGATATCCTTTTTTTGATGGAAACCAAGATGTGTCACAAGAAATTAGTTCATCTGTTTCGTAAATCATACCTGAAGCATTGCTGTGTTGTTGAACCAAACAACTTATCAGGCGGATTAGCTATGTTATGGTCAGATCAGATACATCTCAGCATTCTTTCCTCCAATAACAGAATAATCGACTGTTCAGTTACTCTCTCCAAGGTTTCCAGCTTTTTTCTAACTTGCGCCATTAAAATCAACCAACAAGGGCCAAACAGAAAGAAAACCTAGAAGAAAACGGGCCAAACACTGTCAAAGAGGATAGAAGGGCATCGAGATCCGCCATTAAAATCGACCAACAAGGGCCAAACGGAAAGAAAACCTAAAAGAAAACGGAAGTGAAGAGAAGAAAGAGGAATGGTTTTACCCTTAGTAAGGGTATTTTCGTCTTAAAAAAAATTGAGCCTCTGCCGTTAAGTTGAAACTAACGGTAGAGATGAGATTATATGATAGCAACATTATAAGGGTATTCTGTGTAACTTTTGAAAAAACAGGGTAGTGTTGTGTAATTTCACTACTGTAGAGGGGGTGTCCGTGTAATTTACCCTTAAATTTATATTGTCCATTTTAATTTTGTTTTCACGGATTACAGCTGTGACGTTAAAGAAATGGATTTTATATTTAAAAAAAAAAACATATTTTATGGCGGCGTTTTCTAGTAAGCGCCGCCGTATGACCACAGGTATATAAAAGGCGTTTCTTCCAGAAACGCCATTATAGGTTTTATAAACGGTGTTTCTCATCAAACGCCGGTCCATGTGAAACTTCCACGAAATCTTCCGACGTTTGTTAAAAACGCCATATGATTTCAATATACTGGCGTTTATTAAGAAACGCAGGTGCATAGTATTTACACTGGCGTTTGCTAGAAACGCCGTGGTTCGTTAGCTACGTTGCCTTTAGCGGCTTATATGCGGCGTTTGAGGAAACGCTGGTGTATCAATTTGCCAGCGTTTATTATAGCTACGCCGGCGTTTAAGAACGCCGCCAAAGACCTATTTTCTTGTAGTGTTATTTTAGCTTAATCGGATTTTCAAACCCTTTTTAGGTAGCTTATTTACTTGACAAGCAGCAATCGGAACCCCCAGTTTTTAAATTACACGTTGTTGTGTTCCATGTGCTTACCAGTGGCCTTGGACAATATTAACCAGAACTATGGAGATTTGATTCTTGAGAGATGAGCTGTCTTTAAGGATATATACATAGGTGATTTGGGAAAGATTCCCAAATTCTGTCCACTTATTTTTAATCGGATTTTTTGGTGTTTTAAACCTACCCTCGATAGTCTATTTGCCTGACTAGTGGCAATAGAGACCTGTATTATCGTGTTTATTCCAAGTGCTTGACTAATAACCTTGAACATCCTATAGATTTTAAAATCAATCCCTTTCGAATTACAACCTAGACTTGATTTCTCGGACAAACCTAGAATACATAAGCAGTTTAGAGACAAATGCCCTAAATTCAATCCACAACATCAAATTTTAAATTGTTTTCAATTATTAATTTCAAATTTTCAGATTTTAAATCTTGCATTCAATATTGGTTTAATCGAAGATTAATCGGTTTTCAAACAAATAGTCTTTTTTTACCCTCGAACTACGTGAGAAACCTGATTTTCGAAATAGTCTGAGATACGTAAGCAGTCTAAGCAGACCTCAAATTCAATTTGTTGTCTTTAAAGATTTTATCTATTTGTGAAGAGAGGAGATCTAGGCCCTTTGAGATATAGATCATAGGCTTAGCATATTCGGTAATCCCTATATTAATTATTTAATTTATTTCTTTTAGAACATGTTTGGCTAGACCGTAAGTTAGAAAAACTTAGCAACTTACTTTAGAATCCCCCAAAGCCGTAGTCATCCATTGACCCTGAAACATCAGAACAATGAAGTATATGAAAGGAATAGTATAGGAGATGGATTTTCGGATCGGACAATTTGGATGTCTAACTTCTTCCCAAATTATAACCTAGACGCTTACTCAATCTCTGAAGACTAAAGCTTGATCTTATGGGCTTGAGTGATAGATGTCTCTCCTAATGAGATGACAACGTTATAGATCCTAGACCTTAATCTAGGTGACGGTTCTAATTTATTTCCGTCTAATAGAATGAGTGGACAAGATCACAAGGCGAAAAATCTATGATTTCTCACTCTAGAACAAACCCTATTTATTTTCATTAAAGCCAAACTTGTTTTTTTTCATCGTTTACATTTAAGCCAATCGATTCTGACAATCTACTATACGATAACCACTTCCTCCCTGATAGCTGAAGCAAGATCCTCTTCGCAATATTGTCTTCGGATTCAAGAGAGGGTCTCCTGGGGATGACATGATGGCCCTCTGAATGGCATTGAGATCAGTTTCACATTTATTCACTCTATTAAAGACATTTTCGAAGCTTAATTTTGTTCCAATATTTTATTTTATTTTATTTTATTTTTCTTTTACATTTTTCAAGAAAGTAAAGGCAGAAAAGGGTTGAGATAGCTCGTCACCTTCTCCTTCCAAGCCTCCGTCACAAGACCAATAAAATCATCCCAAAGTGTCCAAGCATTAAAGAATTTGAAAGAGTTGGACCCAAAATCAATATTATCCAAAATGAGAGAGAAATAGAACCGTGATCGGATACACCCAGGCATAGAAAATCAGCTTTAGAACGTTTGAGGTGGTCTATCCAAAGAGTACTGTTGATTAACACTCTATCAAGCTTACAGTAAATCCTTCTGGTTCCCATTTGACCAGGTAAATGGATTGCTTTTCCATTTTAAGTCAGAAAACCTGAGCTGAAGATAAAGTTGTTAAACTCATCCACAGCGTGATCATTATCAACGATATCACCTCCCAACTTCTCCTGCTGGCATTAGACACCAAGGGTAGTTCGAAGAGAATTCCATAAAGACTCTTGCTGAAAACAAATAAACACCCGTTTTTGTGGAATGGTTGCCCTTTAAATTGGTGAAGCATGGGTTTAGAGTTAAGTCTCAGGTTCTAATATCCTCTCTTGCACCTGTCCCTCACCGGCTCACCCTATTCACCCTGGTAATATAACCAAGAGTAGAACCACACGATAATAATATTAAAAAAAAAAAAAGAATTTTGTTGTTTACTTTAATAAATATATTTTCTTAAACACCTCTCCTTCCCCAAAGTTTAAAAAAAAAAAAAAAAAAAAAAAAAAAAAAAAAAAGACTCTTATAACAATTAGTCCTATTAAACCCAGCCACTAGCATTATTACTACAGCCAACAGAAGTCCAAATCATGGTTTTAGTTCACTGTATTAGAAGGGGGTATTGGTCACTTTAAAACTATGACAAAATGACAAGTGGTTGACAGAAAAGTAAAAGGTATTAAAAAAATAAAAATATTAAATACCATCAGTATTGACCACTAGCAATACTGATACAGGCCTATCCCGATACCTAAAACGATGGTCCAAAATTAATATATGCACGTACGATTGATTGGAGGGCTGATGTGGCTCGAGGGCATGATACCTTCGCCAATTTTTGTGGTTAAAAATGAGGTAGCCTTTGCAGGGACCACATCAAGTGTTCCACTGATTGTGTACATTGCTTGAAAACCAAAAGCAGCCAACCCATATATCAAGGCATATACCCCATAACATGCACCTGCGTGAATCCTACTCATATATATACAATGGGCTATATTAACTAGGACCATCAATTCCATGGCCAATTACTTTAAGCACGTGGGTAAATGCATGGAACCCACAATTATTTCAATGAAGTCAAATCACATGCATAATAGACCTGATGTTTTTAAATCCATTATTTTTTTTCTCAAAAATGTGGATTTGTCATATAGAACAGTGTAGGGTGCATTCCAATCCAATAGAGCTGATCTTTATAATTAAAATAACAATAATATTTCGGTAGGGGTGTAAAGTGATGGAAAGACCTAGAGACTAATACAGAACCATTTTTGAAGATGTTTGGAAAGAATCCAACAACCAGAATATGATGATGATCACACCAATCATCCAACCTACTCATGAAAGCTGATGGGAAAGATTGTTGTTCGCTACATTTCTTTTCTTCTTTTTATCTTCCTCTTAAAATATGTTTAGTTTTGATATTGTGGCTGTAAGAATCCGAAGTGATCTTTTTAAATGGGATCAAGGTTGTAAATGACAAGAAGGGTAAGTATAAGAATGATCGAAGTTTGAGTCCGGGGAGACCACTCCAATATCTAAGTCAGATTTAAACAATAACAATCAATATAAAAAAGGATAATCTTAGAAAGAGGACAAGTAGATTGCAGATAGTAGGAATCCAATGCTTGGATTTTTTTTATAGGGAGGAAGAGGTTAGTTCTTGACCCTCTGTCTTTCAACTGTTTCCTGAACAGTTACAGTCAATTCTTTTTAGTAGTGGAGTAATCATTTATGAACCGTTGAAAACTGGTCTCAGTGGCGAAGGCAGTTACATTGCTCATGATGCGATAATGGTTGCCTATATGCCTTCAACAATTTATCGAACTGATTACCTCCCCTCCCCCCGATATTAAATTACTTGTCTTCATGACACGTGTCAGATACCCACAAAACCATGTTATTTATTCTCATAAGGTATATAATGAGTTGCTCCTTTACCTACAAAGCTTTGTTTCCCATATATTTCTGCAACTTTAGTAACAAGGGTGGTTAAAAGTTTAGCCACCTCCCTTACGTTTAGTCTATTATAGTTTCCTTAGGGGCTTTCTTACTTTCCTTATTCCAACTTCGGTTTCCCATATCTTACCTACACCATGCCAGGCCTTGTGGCATCATATTTTTGTCCCACACCTTCTTTTCAATCCAGGCTATCGTAATTTTTTACTGTAACAGGCTGGCAGAATAGTCATGCTTTTCATATATAGCACTTATCTAATTTTCTTCTTGTCACTCCGAGGCATTTTCTTGGCCCTGTTGGGTGTAGAAACCGAACCTTAATGACGATGCAGAAAAGTAAAAGAAAATATCATAAAAAAATAAAAATAAAAACAATAATACAACACAATGACTGACAAGATTTTCCACCTATGCCCACAGTGAAATGATAACTGCTTCACTATCATTGGAGAATAGAATTACAGCCACTCGTCTTCACATTGTCGTCTTATTACAACTTTAAAGGAGCAGTTAGTAGTATGTTAATGAGGTGAAACAAGTACAGATACAAGTGGAATCAACCCTCACCGATAGAGTTACCAAGGAAAGAAGTTGCTAAGGCTTTTTTTTTGTTTTAACGTAAACTTTTATGTATAATATTTTATATGTAATTTTTTTTTTAATATTTGTCTCCAATAGATAAAATATAGTGATCTCTAAAGAGGAGGGAAAAGAAACTTTGTCTTTCTTTTACTAATTAGAAACAAACAATGAAAAAAGAAAGTATATATTTTAAAAGGTTATGCGTAAAATTTTACATGTCAAAACAAACAGATCATAAATAAGAATTGGAGAAAAATAATGCAATAAAAAAAAGGATCCCATAAGAATATGATGAGTGATTAATAAGAGAAGAGATGAGACATACACAAACAAATCATGGCATTATTTTAATAAATCCAACATCATGAAATCTAATTCTTTCTAGTCAATGATGCTAGAAAGCTTGCTTCACTGTTAGATTATAAATTATTTAGCATGTAATAGGCTGTGTTTAGTAATGTTCTTTTGAAATATTTTTGTTGTTTTTCTATTTTTTACAATAACATTTTGTAAAAGTATCAGAAATATTTTTGTTATTGTGCATTTCAAATGGGTTTTTGTTTCTTTTTTTATTCAAAAATATTTTTTATTCAATGTTATTAAACGAATCAATTTAATTCATTCTTACATAAGTATTTCTTAGAAATAGAAAACATAAAAAAATATTTTTGATTCAAAATCATTTTTAAAGAACAAGATCAATATCAAACGTAATCTTAGTGCACCTTAACACCACATAGGGGAACAAGATGACAATGTATCATACTAAAATAAGTCCAACCCTAACCCTATCTTCACCATATTAACCCTTATTGACCCCTACAAGAATGAGGCTTGAAAGTTGAGAGGGAAAAATTGGAGTTTTAAGATGAAATACAATTGGTAGTTAATGGAATATTATCTTTTTTACTGTTCCCATAATGCTGCCTAGAGAAAGCCTACATTCTCTCTCCTGGCCAACTTATATTACTAATGGTCAAGGAATATCAGAGATGCCCAATATCTTTACCTTTAGCCCCAATGCCTTATCTCTATATATATATTAAGTTTGCCATCTTCTCCTTTAGACTTTTTGCATAATCTAAATATTATGTTTGCCTTCATTTCTTCTAGACTTTATGTATAGTCTATACCACCATTCAAGTGCATGGAATCGGACGAGGGATCGGTCCCAAAATCCCCAAACATGGCTCAACTCCACAACTGACCCGTGTTGACATGATACTCTAGATGGAATCGTCAATCCAATGTGTTATATATATATATATATATCCATGGCATAATCACGTGAATGCAAACATGGGATTCAGTCCTTGATGTGGAATCATGTATGATGATTATTCTCTTTCATTTCATATCTATAATTCCATAATGATCAATTTGGTCATTAGAAGGGAAACCCTATCAATATTTAAAGGGAAAATTTGGTTACAATTAGATTTAATCATTATCGGTTGGTATTGCATGGAAAAATGATGTGGCAAATTTGACAATTAGATATTTAGATCATGGCTTAGTTTGGTTACGAGTCGAATTTCAATCTCAAATTCAACTATTTATATTTACCTTTTCTATCTAATGACATACCTTTTCTAACCTTGATGATTCCACATCAAGGATTCAGTCCTTGATGTGGAATCATGTCTGATGACTATTCTCTTTCATTTCATATCTACAATTCTATAATGATCAATTTGGTCATATGACATAGAAGGGAAACCCTATCAATATTTAAAGGGAAAATTTGGTTACAATTAGATTTAATCATTGTCGGTTGGTATTGCATGGAAAAATGATGTAGCAAATTTGACAATTAGATATTTAGAGCATGGCTTAGAGGTCACGAGCTGAATTTCAATCTCAAATTCAACTATTTACCTTTTCTATCTAATGACATACATTTTCGTATGTATCCATAACCCCATTGAAGTACCATGCATCCTCTTGTAATCCTAAAATCATTTTTACCACATGGATAACTATGAGATTTCCCTAAGATTTGAGATATGAATAGTGGATCTTGAGATCTATATGCCTATTAAAATGAAGGGTGTGGTTGTAGTTTAACTTATCACCAAAGTGGTTACGTCAAGAAGCTAAAAAAAGGGTATAATGCATGCGGTTTCTATTATTGTAGAGTCTAGGGAGGGACAGGACCTCTGCAATACAGAGAGGTTCTTTCCGTGTTTCAAATCCGTGACCATTAAACTATGATCTGACAACCTTAATGTCCTACCAAAGTTCGTCGTCTCTAGAAACTACACATTTAAGATTCTAAAATAATAGATACAATGACTAACAAAAGAATATAAATAAAAATAAAAATGAGAATCAGTGGAAAGACAACCGAACTTACATTTAACATTATTAAAAGAAAAAAGTTGTACATACACAAATCCCATATGGCCATATGGATTACCCTCACGATGGAAATATAAAGGAGAAGAACTTTTTATGGGGCAGATGGACCCATCTAGATTTATTCTGTCAAGGATTTGGACCCTCACAAAAGAGCTCACCCCATATCAAAGGTTGGGCTTAGGTTCTTATTCTGCTTTGGTGGCTGTATTATTAAATCAAAATCAAATAGAAAAAAGTCTTACGAGGTTAATTACCACATACCCAAAACTGAAGATCTCTTATTTTATTTAGTGAATAAAGAACTATTTTTCATTCAAAAGGTTATGTCAGGGATAAAGAAACCCAAAAGCAGTATTCAGCATAAAATAAAAAGGGTATATATGGTCAAAACCAATGGCTCAGGCTTCTGAGTGTGAACACGTGCACAATTTAAGGACTGTATTAGGCTTCCTTTCCAACCCCTTAATTCACCCTGTCATGACACCACATTAAAAATCTAATGGAGGATCAAAACCAAGTATAAGACTTACTTGTTTAATAAGGTGATTTTGAAAGAAAAAGATAGAAACTTCTGGATTCTGTCTGCAACATTAAACTATAATATGGTATTTTGTTAAAATTCGGTTCGTTTTTGATATAGAATCATTATATTTTATTTTTTAAAAATATATTTTGAAAAAAAAATTTATATATAAAATATTATATTAAAATTTTACGATAAAATTTTATGTCAAAACAAAGGGAAAAAGATCTCTGCCAAGCTACGTGCCTCGTGTGCCTAGATATGAGAGGACAAAATGATCGCCGAATCCCCCAAAAAGAACAAATCCCGCCCATTTGAATTCTCTGTAATCACACTCATTGTCTCTGTCGTAGTCGGTCAACAATACCCCGCCCCTTGCTAATTTATTGAATTCAGATTAGAATTTTTTTTTTTTTTTTTTTTTTTTTTTTTTTGGTAAGAATTCAGACTAGTTGGTAGACTAGTCGTTCCCCTTGCTAATTTATTGAATTCAGACTAGTTGTTTTAATATTGAATAACTCGGGAAAACTTATTTATCCAAAAAAAAAAAAAAAAAAAAAAACACAGGAAAACTTGTGAAAAAATGATGTCTTACACTGCATTTTTTCACACAAAATCCTCATATGTGGGTTCTCCATACTTGTACCAACCGTCCAATGCCTTCTTGGTAGGATGATTCTATTCCATGCAGGAGTATCCAAATCTTCTCCTCCCAGAGGTTCAGGGGTAGAGGCGGCGGCCCCGTTAGATGGTCGACACCTGAAACTCGGGTGAATCCAAGCCCTACATCTGAGCCTGTCTGCTCAGCTTGTCAGCTTGAATGGAGGACTTGGATTCACTTGAGCCCCAAGTATCGACCATCTAACGAGGCCGCCCCCCTCTCCCCCCGAACCTCTAGGAGGAGAGGATGTTGATCCTTACCATGGTTTCACAACTTTCAATCATCCACATAAGTCTTCAAGCCTGAAATAATTTTCCAATCATCAAATAATTTTTCATTGTCTTGACATTCAGATTGCCATTGGTTGTATGAAAGAAAAACACCTAAACATTTCAAAGCCTTCACCTAACCAGAACCCTCCATTAACACCATAATTCTTTTGGGTCCCTTCATTTTTACTTACTTGAGCAGCCTAGCCTAGCCATCATATTATATTATCAGGAAAATTAAACATGGCAATTGGTTAAGATCAATGTTCTAAAGCCAAGTATCCAGCACGATATCAATCATATTTAAAACCCAGATCAATGTACAATGCTGATCCAATATCGATTACTAGAACCCAGGATTCAGATCATGCAATATCATTAATATAGCAGCAAAGAGTCGGTGCTAATAGGATTGGGCAAAAGGAGAGTGTCCTGATGAGCTAAAAGAAGCAGCCACCAATTAGCTAAAGAATTTTACTTTTGATTTTTACTCAGAGAAAATAAGCTCCAGTAGCCCTTTTCTATGTTGGACAAGTTACAGTAGAACCCAGAATTAACAGCAAATGGGTCAATCAGCTTGAAGCATTCATGTCCACTTCCAAGTTCGGATATAGAAGAACAAAAAATGAGCCAGACTTCATTGAAAACACTCATCTCTATTTTCCTAGTTTGAACGTTAAGAGCTTGAAACATTATTCAAACTCTTGAACTATTTTGGTAAAATATGTTATTCTACTGTTCTAACTTCAAAATATCCCAGAAAAAAATTCTCCCAACTAGATGGTCCATGTAATCAACACTTCAATTGACATAAACAGAATTTACGTAGAAAGAAACATGTGAGTTTAAGATACTTATCACCCATCCAATGATAGACATGCATTCATGATGAGGTGGGGACATGTCTCTGCTTCATGGGTTTGGATCTTTTCTTGTTATGAAGGGACTTCAACCGTGATTCAGTGACTGAAAAATTGGTATGTATATCGAGTGAACTGTAGCTACTGAATCACAAGAAACTAAACAACAGAAAGATAATCTTTTTCCCTGTTCTATGTCTCCGCTCATGCTACTAGTGCTTTACAAGGGCAAACCAGTCATTTTAAATTAAAAAACAAAATTTTCTAACTAATTACCATCATATCAGAAGAGAAATTTACCCACCACGCCAAATATAAAATCAGACCCATGTAATCATTATATATAAAGAACTGCATATAAGCCTAACCCACTATCCATATTCCAAATATACCAGCAGTAAGTAGCAATACAAGAAAAAAAAAAAAAAAAAAACAAAGGTGGAATAGGAAAGGGGACCAGAGCTGAAACCAGCCAGCTTTCTCCTACAAACCAAAAGCCTAAAAACAAGAAAACCCAAACTAAGCTAAGGATTTGTTTTTTTTTTTTTTTTTTTCTTAGAACTTAACCTAAATTCAATCTTCACCCATCTATTGTAACGGCACCACAGCAAAACTTCAAGCATTCCTTGGAACTGCACCACAGATCAACGGATTCTTCATTTCAAGAGAAAGTTTCAGGCACTCAGACAAGTCTACACCAGCATAAGAAGGAACCCAATTGAAGTTCTGAAGCAACTGAGCCAACCACAGCTGAACAGTAACCAGACCCATAGCCTTACCAGGACAGACCCTTCTCCCAGACCCGAAAGGTGCCAACCTCAGATCCGAACCCATAATGCTCACGTCTTCCTCCATGAATCGCTCAGGCTTGAACTCATTGGGCTCTGACCAGCTAGCTTCATCATGAGTTATCGCCCACATGTTCACCATGGCAGTTGTTCCTGCAGGAACGAAGTAGTTCCCAATATGAACATCATGAACTGCAAGACGGGCCCATGAGAGGAGGGGACCTGGGGGATGCATTCTCAAGGATTCCTTAACTATGGCTTGCAGGTAAGGGAGGTTCTGTAAATCGGAATCTGATATGGTACGAGTGGTACCCACAACAGAATCAATTTCCGATTGAGCTTTGGATTGGATTTCTGGGTGCAGCACCATTCTTGCAAGAATCCACTCCAGAAGAATGGCTACTGTGTCGGTCCCTCTGAATATCATCTCCTGTCGAGAAAAAAATTGCAGAGAGGGTGAAAATAGAGGGAAGATAGAAACGTAAGCTGAAAACAATTCGTAATTTCATTGACTAAGAAAAACAGGTAAGAGAGGCAAAACAGATTAAAGGAAGAACGATAAGACTAACCCAAAGAACAGCAATCATGTCTGCGTGATCGAGTCTTTTCTCCTTTTCTAAGTCGAGCAGAACGTCGACGAAATCACCACCACTTTCATCACCCAGAACTCCATTAACCCTCTTCCTCTTATGCTCCTCTATTATCTTTCCCACAAAGACATTCACCTTTGAGACCAAAACCCGGCTTCTCTTCCTTACTCCCTGCAAGTCCAACCAACCCAGAACAGGGAAATGATCGCTCCAGTTAAAGATCCCAAGCAACTCATAGCCTTCACTGACCAGTTCCTCAAGTTCAAACCCATCTCCAGTCTTTTTGAAATCATAACTCCTCCCAAAGACACTCATCATCACGTTATTGAGCGACCCATAATGTAAAACCTTCTTCATCTCAACCTCTCCTTTCAACAGCATCGTAGCCCTAATCTCCTCGACTATTTTCAATCCGATTTCACTCCGGAAAGTCCCAAAACTCGCGATTCTCCTGGGGCTGAACAAGTGAGTAGCCGAGATTCTCCTCAAGTTCCTCCAGTAATCTCCAAAAGGAGCAAAACCCATTGCTCGGTGAAAAAGCAACTCATATGCAGACTCCTTAACAGGTCGATCCGAAAAGGCGGAACTATTGAGAATCTCTTTAGCAGTATCTGGGTGGCTTGAAATGATGAACCGAGTGAAACCCACAGAGAAAGCCATGAGCTTAACGGCATTGAAGCTTTGGGAGAGCTTAGCAAGAACCCGGTGAGTGGCAGAGCCAGTGAAGACAAATACCATGCCGAAGAGAGGAAACCCAGATGGTCCAGGGATCGCCATTCGAGCTTGAGATTTTGACAGAGCCCAAGCAAGCCCACCCGGTGCAAACCAGAAACCAAAAACCACGAGCAGAAGGAAAGCACAAAGGACCACTTCGATGCTGAGAACAGTTGAATAAACAGTTTGGGGGAAGAAGAGAAGCTGATAAGTGGACGACATTTTTGAAGCTCAATGGTTCTTAGAGAAGAGATTGGATTGTTTGGGTAGGTAAAAGATTGAGGAGAAATGGAGAGAGAGAGAGAGAGAAGAAGAAGAAGAAGAAGAAGAAGCGGGAGAGTTGCAATTCGCTTGACATGTACCGAATGGAGGGGCGGGTTAAATAGAAAATGGAGGGCTTCGATTGGTAAATTACTGCTACTACCCCCGAGTTTGCGAACGCTCAAAGCTTTTGTTTTTTCAAGTAAAGGATAAAATTGGACAAAGGAGAGAAGAAAAGTCTTAGTTGTCTAATTTACAAATATGCCCCTATATCGAGCGCTGCTTTCTGAAATTTACAGATCGCCTATATCATCATCAATATCGTCCCTCGTCTGTCCTCTCCAGATTTCAGAATTACGATTCTGACACTATTCTTAATTTTTGCTGGAGGAACGCTACGCTGCTTTGCTGTCTGCGTGTGCCTTTGATGGCAAATTACTAATTAAAAAATCTGAAAGAATCTCATACGTCCATTTATTATATCTTTCTTTATTGGTGGTCCAGACATTTGATACTTGTGAAGTATTTCTCCTAAGAGATGTCCTGGGTCCATCAGATGCAAATGCTTACTCTGACGGTATGTTTCTACGTCAACAAAAGAAAAAATAGAATAAGATTAAAATAATAATAAAATAATGATCAATTTATATCTATCTACTTTTCTCTTTTATTAAAAAAAATTATTTTCCTTTTTTTTTTTTCGTTTTCTTAACTTCCAAACTGACCTCGTTTCATCATTGGTTTTTTTTTTTTTTTTTTTTTGGTGAATTTTCGGTGTCAGTTGCCATATTCAATATGGATCCACATCATCTCCCGTCTGGGTTTGGGCGGGAGACTGGGCAGCCCGGATGGATGGTCGCCATGTGGCACTCGAAGAAATTCGAATTCTCCATTCGAGCCGACCCCCCAGTCGGCTCAGCTTGTTGACTGGGCGGTCGGCTCAGATTAAGGGCTCGGATCCCTCCGAGTACCACATGGCTGGCCTCCGCGGGAGACGATTTTTGTTCTATTCAATATTGAACAAGGGGAATTTTCGAAAAAGCAAAATATTTGAAATTTCACTCCCATATATTTTGGCTCCCTTAAATGCCACGTTTTCTAATGCTTTTCTCATTCAATATTATGGATGCATTTTTTATTCTAACCAAGTGCATCTCTCTCTTATAAATGCATTCTCAAGATTGTGATTAACTTTTTACTTAAGTTTTCTTTGGTATAATTTATATTTATGTTTATAATTTATTTATGAAAAATTATTTATGAGAATAAATTATGAATAATAATAAAGTTTAATACCATTAGAAATAAAGAAGTAATAATGGATTAACACAATAATGATAAACACCTTCTAACCTATTTGTAGAATTTATATTATATTAATTTAGTTTAAACATAAATAATTACCATAAATCATACCTAACAATTACAACTGTCATAATGTATTATATAGTTAATTATATAATGCATACCAAAGAGATTGTATATTTTAGATTATATTAATTTATTTTAAATATAAATAGATACCATAAACCATACCAAACAACTACATATGTCATATATATTATATAATTAATTCTATAATACATACCAAAGAGAACCTTAAAAGATGTTTATCATTATTGTGATAATTTATTATTACTTTTTTGTGTCTAGTAGTATTAAACGGTTATTATTTATAACCCCTAATTTATTCTTATAAATGATTTGTCATAAATAATTCATAAACATAAATGTAAATTATACCAAAGAGAGCTTAAATCAACATTTTTTAATGAAATTTGCTGTGATGAATTATGAAATTATTCAAGCATAAAAAAAACATTTTAAAATAAATTTTATTTGAATGATGCATTGAAATTATACAAAAAGCTAGGGAAAAGAAAATATGCGTTGTTGATGTATACTTCCCTCTCACATTCTCTTTTTCTCTCTTTTTAAAATTCGAGTCCCTCTCAAACTGACTACCAATTCTCCTTATATTCCCATTACCTCCATCTGATATGTATATACATATACCCAAGTACACCAATAGCATATAGATCCTTGTCCCAAAGAAAACAAGAATCCTCATAATTTGATAAAACTCAATCTGAATGTTTCCATATTGCTTGTGACTCAGTGTTTTTATCTAATTCGTTCAAAACTCGTTGAGTTTGATCATTTCCCCTCCCATCCTTTCTTATCCTTAGGCAATAGTGATGACCTAAAACTAACTGTATTAATGTAGCATGACTTCCTTGTCGACTAAACAACTAAAATTCATAGATTTGTATTTTTTTATGATTTATTTATTCTTTTTAATTTAAAGAAAAATTTTATAGAACAGTTATTCAACCAATTATGATGTATGATGCAGAATGTTGGGCAGTTAAGAAGTATCATATCGATAAATTTAGTGTAACTGAGATGAAAATGTTGAGATGAATATATGGTAAAACTAGGAAGGATAAGATAAGGAATGATCGTATTAGAGATGATTTGAGAGTAGCGCTAATACCTGATAAACTACCAGAAAGCCGTTTGAGATGGTATGATCATGTTCAACAGATGTCATTAGATGCTCATGTACAAAAGAGTGATCTGATTTAAATTGAAGGATTTAAAAGAACTAGGGACAAACTTCAAATGACCCTAGAGGGAGGTGGTGAAGAAAGACATGCATAGCTTAAGTCTTATTTCAAGTATGACATTGAACAGAACTAATTGGAGGACAATAATCTATGTAGCTGACCCCCATTTAGTTGAGATAAAGCTTTATTGTAGATTTTAGTTGTTGGTTTTGTTGTATTTATTCCTTTTATTTAAACAATTGGGAAACACAACTATTCTTAATTAGGCATGAATCACTTGAGTCACACAATTTTATTAAGGGCAACTTTAGTCAAAAAACCTTATTTCCATCCATAGTTTGATATGTTTATAGAAAAACGATGGGAGGAAAAACAGCAAGAGAATTAAGTATTACCTACTCCTCTTCCACATAACACAACGTCATTGGAAGTCATGGGTTAGACTCTCCGATCTCATATAATGCCTTATGTTACTCCCGTTCTCCTCCCCCTTCTCCCACCGTGGCAACTCTAAATAGCTACAACTTTAGTCATAGTATCCATCATCACCGGAAACTTAGTTACAACAGCGTTGGTTTCATACAGGGACCACATGCCACGTGTCTTGTCACCCAAAACAATGGCAACACGTGAGGACTATTGGTAATAATCCTATATTAGTTAACTTTTGAGAAGGAAACTTAACAATTTGTAGTTTAGTAATAGATTGCGACTTTGAAAATTCAGATAACATGTAGAGTTGCCATGTCCGAAGAGAAGAAATCACCGATAGAACATATTAGGCAATCAATTTAATAGTTTCATCCGGATATTAAACCTCAATATCTAGGATTCAATCTCTCCATGGTCAAAGGTTGGAAGGAAAACTCTGATATCCAACCAGAAGAATTAAAAAAAAAAAAAGAGGTAAAACAAAAGAAATTTGGATGACAAAGGTCAGGAGAGGTTGAGAACTAGAAAAGCTAATTAAACAAAGAAAATTGGACGAGGAGCTTAGTAAAGAATGCATAGAGTGCTACCCCAATGGCAGTAGTAGGGTTTCATTTTGGCCGATTTTTAAGGAGATCGAGACTCAAGAGCGCTCAGGGGTAATTTAGAGATTTAAAATTTTTAGGAGAGAGAGATGTTGGAATTTGGTTCTTGCAGAAATTTGAAAAAAAAAAGAGTTTTATAATTATAGGTTAAGTATAAAGGAGTTTTAAAAAAATTTCATATATATATATATATAAAGTTAGGACCCAGGAGTTTTAAAAAAATTTCATATATATATATATATATATATATATATATATATATATATATATATATATATATAAAGTTAGGGACCCATGAGACATATTTTGACACCAACTTTATTGAGATGCATTTGTATAAAATAAAATAAATTCCACCTTTTAGAATTGAAACGGTTACAATTTTTTTTGGCTAAATTTTCAGATTTTAGGTGTAAAGATAGTGTCATTAATTTTATGGAATCTAAATGATTTTTTTTTTAAGGGAAAAAAGAAAAGGAAAGGAAACACCCTATGACGTCCAAGGCTGCTAAGATGACATGGTAATGGATTTTATTTTTATTCCAAGGAAACTGTCTTGGTTCTATAGCTCTCTTTAATAGATTTTTTTTATTAGAAATGAAAAAGATAATCATGTCTCAAATAACAACATTGGAGCACTTGATCCAAGGGTAAGGATTTAAACTTAAAGTATTTGTTTGGTTATAATTGAGGCCCAGTTTGGTTGGAAGGAAAATAAAAAAAAAAAGTAAAAAAAAAAACTTATATAACTATAACACCACTTATTTTATAAATTACTTAAATTTCTTATTGTATTTAGTAATGATACTTATTAACTCTAAATTTTATTTTATTTTTCAAATGCAAGGATTTTTTTTTTTCTTAGTAAAAACGTGAAGGAGTTGGATGCAAAGTAAAATGTAAGTTAATAACTAAAGATTCATTTTTCCAATATCATTTGATGGCAAGTATTGTAATGATTACAAAAGTTTTTTTTTTATTAAGTTTAAAAGTTTTCATTTCCCTTCCCTTTAATTTTCCTTGCAACCGATTAGAGCCGAAGGGAATAGAAGGGAAGAGAAATCACTTTAACAAAGAAATGAAAACTTTTGGAATCATGATTGTGTGATGCCGTTACAGTTATATTAAATATGGCAATCAAAATTAAACGTAACATTTATTTTCCTTATCAAATCCAAAAAATTTGATTACAAAATATGCTCTATTTGTTTTGATGAAACATTTTACCTTAAAAATTTATATGTAACATTTTATAGGTAAATGAAATTTTTTTTTCCAGTAGCTTAAAGAAAAACGAATTTTCTTTTCCATTTTCTTTAGAGATCACTATATTTTATTTCTTGGAAATAAACAATGTTACGTGTAAAATTTTATATCAAAACAAACGAGCATATAGAGAAAATTTTAAGGGAAAATGAACTACACACTTAGTTCCTTCTCACATACATACTCTCTCTCTCCTAGTTAATATTTTCTCTCTCCTCATCCAATGGTTCATGGTTCTCTAGTTAAATAATTAACATCCTAAGACTAAAAGTATGCTAACATAATAATATTCTAATTTGTCCCTTTAATGTCTAGATCATTTTCCCAAGTTTAATAATCAAATTTAGAATGTTTTGGAGTTAGTTATACAATCATCTGGAAAATGAGCACTGTAATGTTAGTGCCTTATTAACTAAAAATACATTATAAAAATAGTGTCTATTAAGTATTTTCTTCTTTCAAACATGTGCATTAAGTTATCATAGCCCATGTTGGGATGCATTCTTCTTCTTCTCTTTTTTTTTAATTTTTTTTTATCGAGAGAGGGTGGTTAGAAGATGCTTCCAATGATTAGGGGAAATAACCAAAAAATCGCTATTACACAAATCAACTATACAAGGTTTGGAAGTGGACCAAATAACCTTCCCTTTACAATTTAAGGCCTTCTAAACTAGGGAATGAGCTACCCCATTAACCTCCTTAGGGACATACTGGAATCTAATAGACTCCACAAGTTTCGACCATAACCGAACATCATCAAGAACAGACTAGACAAAACATCAACAGAGGAGTCTATTTTAGAACTTGAGCCTAGAATGGAAATATCTCATTCTTAATCCATTCTCATTCAATGTTTGGAGTGCATTCATATAAATGCATTATTAAATAGATGGTAAGAGGCAACCATCAATTGAGGTGAGATGCCTATAGGCCTGGGAAAGGCAAAATGTACACATTCTTACTTTACAATGCCAAAAATTGTTTTTGTTTTTAGGAATCCGTGACTAATATCATACCTGACACCAAGGCTCGAACTCTTGGCATAGTGGTTGAAATGGTATCCAATTATTAGAGGCTTCAATCGTCCACTAAGAAGTTGCAGTTAATCAAGCACACCTACTAATGTATTGATAGATGTATTCAATTAACTTCAATCATTGAATTAACAATTAAAACCTCAATAATTGGAAAGGAATTGGACTCATCCAAATGTAACTAAACTAAAATTTAATAAAAAGAAAACGAAAATTTCCATGAAAAACAATTTAAAGCGGGTAAATATTCATCTGTCTGGCTGCTGCTGGCAGTGAAGGAATGAATGGTGGGTATCATTAGACACGCATTACGATGTAGTCCCAGCCATTGAATCCCCTCACTGCCAAATGGCCAGACAGGGATTCGAATCTAAAATTCAATGCAACCGTGAACAGAGCTACAGCTCTGGTAAGAAAAGCCTCCCAGAAAAGACAAGATCTCCCCATCCCGAGATTCTATTGCAGCGTAATTCATTTGCACGTGTTAAACAAACCACCAAAATCTCGAGGTACTGGGTCCCACAGTCAACCCCAATCCCAGGAACCTTTGCAGCCCCATCGGACAGCTCAGCTCGTCCCTACTCGTTTAGGGGTCTCCAGACCTCTGCTATGGGAAAGGAATCTTCTTCGTCTGTTCAGTCGTTCCATCGAATATCCAACGATTGGGATACACCAGGCATACATTCCGATGTAATCTCAGTCGTCGGATGAAAATTTTCTCAATTCAGCCGTTGAATGTGTAAACGTCAATCCCTATGATATACTCAATTTCACGCTGGGTCCACAAATCCAAGTGTAAGGGTCGACAGTTTTCCCGTCTTTGTGGTCCCTGTAACCGTACGATTGGACGTACACAAAGGCACGTCAACTTCGGCGGTACGTACACAGCTCTGCTGATTTGTAACGTAAAAGCTACCGCGCGTGGTGCTAGGCTCTTACTGTAGTTCTGTACACTCTGTAGTTACGTACGTTGACCATCCCATCTAATGTCCATATTAAGGAAGAAGATTCTTATCAAGCGGATATTATAGGAATGCGTACGCCTACTTAGCTATACGTCCTAGTCTATAATCTACACTATGGTACACAGGAGGTGTGATGATTGGATGTAGTCTATAAACAACAGAGCATTTCATATAGATATCGAAATCTTTTGCTTTTGATTCTAGGTATCCAAAATTCAGATACCGTATCAGGAATCAGAATCATGAGTCACTGTCGAAACCGATACATATGATCCGAGATATCTAAAACCATGATAGTAAAGGTTTCCCCCATCTCGACAGTTGAGTTCTCCAACCCAAAACAATATTTCCCTCTAAAAATTTAATAATAAAATATCAGCTACACCCCTCTAATATGGTTTAATCTCATCCACACCCCCGAAGATATTCAAACGTTATTTTGACTCACAGAATAATTAAACAGACTTTAAGACTTTTTTACCCCTAACTATTCATTGATATATATATATATATATATATATATATATATCATTTTGATTTTGTCTATCGAAAACGTCAACAGAGAGCAAATCTTCCCTTTCATTTTTTCCCAAGCCTGCAAATCAGCCTCAAGTCCTGATGCCATATCTTCCCTTCTCCAACAATCGAACTCTTCTTGGAATATTACTTGTGTGTTGGTTGGGAGTCTAAGAAGGGAAGGGAAAAGATTAAAGCAAAGAAATATCCGTGTTTCTTCATCTCGGCTTCCAAATCTTGGAGCTGGAAGCCCTGTTCTTGCCTCCAGTGGTGTTCTGTAGCTTGCCAGTGATTTTGATGTTTGAGAGAGCTTTTCCAGTGAAACAGGAAGTCGAATTTGTTGAGCTCCGAGCTTAGGATTGGGCAAGGCATTGTCGAATCTTGCAAAGCGTAAGAGAGTGATCACTTTTCCAGTCGATGGCACCTTTGGACATGGGAGGTTGGACGGGATTGAGATCGTCTCCAGTCCGCCCAATTCGTCCAGCTGCAAATGGACAGACTGGAATCAAAGGACACGCCTACTAATACATTGGGGGGCATGTCTTGTGATTCCAGTCCGTCCAATTGCGAACGACTGAACGGACGGAGATGATCTTTTTCCAGGTTGGGCGTGGGGGCACAAGCAAAGAAAAAAAAACGCAGCCGTTTACTATGGGTCGGACCGTTGGAATTTGAATCAATCCGTCTAGTAACGATCCTTCTGTTGAGGGTTCAATGACTTAACATAGGAAAGTAACCAAAGCCCACACTTCTCCAACCGAAAGTTTGAAACTTAAAATTTTGCAATCTCATCTTTAATCTTTAGAACTTAACTGTGGAAAAGGCAAATTTCCAGATAGATTCCTACTGCTCCAGATGGGAATTAACATTCTGATAACATCCTTGCCGGTTTCGTAACAACCCAACACAAAACCAAATTAAGAGAATGAAAAGAAAAGCCGTGACAACAATTAAAATCTCTGGTATGTACAAATTAATTTCTTCACAATTTTAGGAATTTCAGTCTTGTCGAGTTCTGTTGATTGAAAAGAAACCTGTCACGAGGTACTGAGAATCTACCAACGAAGAAGAAGAAGAAAAACGAAGGGCTTTAATTTTTTTTTAAATTAAAAAAGTTCAAATATTAAGTCATATTAATGGGGATAGTTTTATCATTAACGAATTTAAGATGGTGACATGTCATTGGTTAATGGTTATGACTTAATGGAGGGAGTTTAACTGAACCATAATTTTAAAGTAAGGGGCATTAGTGATAGATACTACTGGGGATGTGGCTGATATTTTCCCTTGTTTTTAATATCGAGAGAGAGAAATGAGAGAAACAAGTTCTTAGAACGACTTGCAGAAAGAATGTGAAAGATAAAGTCTCGAGTGGTTGGCTCGGATTGCACGGTCATCTGACATAGTTAGCTAGGATCAATGGAACCGTGTTTGATCGTGCCATTTTAGTGTTATACGGAATCAACCCGAGCCGGATCCCATCCCTTCCCTTAAACCTGATAGTTCATGCTCTTTTCCGGGTCCCTATTGGCCTTGGTGTCTCGAGGTAATATTTAATCCATTTCATCATGTTCCATATGGGAAGGGAATATTATGGAAACTTCATAAATCAGATACAAAGGATGGGATATACGGATGTCAACATATCACGGTATCAGATATGTGATCCTTTGACTAGAAAAACTTTTGCCTTCAATAAAACACTGACATCTTATTGTGGATGAAAGTAAGTTCGTTTCCCAAAAACCTACTTGGTCGGATTGTTGACCTCATTTTTTATACTTCAAAAAGAAAATTTTATACAGACCTCCCCTTTACAATTTATTTAATGCGCAACACTACCTTGTACATTTTAGACTTACATTCTACTACTTTTATTTTGGATAAGTAGATATTTTATTAACCCGAGGGAAAAGAGTACAACAAACTAAACCCATAAAAAATGGGAAGCCAAGAAACAAGGCCGAAGCCCCTACAAAACCCAAACTCAATACTCAACAAAGGAAACCAAAAGCCAAAAGACAAAGCTGGCCATCACAACACAAGAAGGCTCAGTTAACATCAAACACCCAGTTGGTCCGAAGCAGCATGCAGGAGTTGTTGCAGGGGATTGCACACTTCAGGTGGTGAATCTTGCCCCGGATGGCTTCTGAAATGGATTTCTTCACCATATCCTTAGATCTAGACTGGCATGTGAAGATTATCTTGTTTATCTCACTCCAAATGAAGTAGATGCAAGCTGAACAGCAAAATTTCCCAATAAGATGAAGGAGCCCTCTTCTATGGAAGAAGTTCGCCACCCATTCAGCTTCCTTGATGAGGATCCGATGAGGCTAATGAGAAGAAGCACAACTTTGCAAGGCAAGCCATCTAGATATCTGTAGAGAATGAGCAGTTGAAGAACAGGGGCTCCGTAGTGTCGTGGCCAGACCAATAGAAGCAGCACATAAGAACAGGTGCTCCACTGCATTAAAGTAACGGCGTTAATAATATTTTCGTCCGAGAAAATTGTCTGACAAAAATACCCTTTTACTAATTGTACATAATTTTACTAATTTCTCACTTGTTTCTCTGGTTGAAGAATTTTACTAATTTCTCACTTGTTTATCTGTTTTCTCTTCAACCACGTCCATGAGCTACAAGTGCTGCAAGCAGTAGTTTTAGTGGTCAAACAGTTAGTGTTTCTGATGTAGGACAACCTAGGTTTCTAGACTAACCTACTATAACACTACGGTTAACACAAAGGCTCATTAACAAGATTATCTAATAGGTATGGACTGGAATGGGCAGCAACACACACATAATATGCAAACAAGACTAGTAGCATGATAACCATATGTAATAAACATTATAATTCCAAGTAACATGTTTTCAACTCAATAATAGTCAATTAGGAATCATGTTAGGCCAAAACAAACAGTAAGTTATGAAGTACTAATGTGTAAGGAAGTATCAAAACTCCTAAACTAATAAGCTTAAATACCTAGTAAGAAAGTAGACCTATGATCATGTAAAACATAATTATTTCCAATGTAAAAGAAAGGAATACTAACCATAAACAATGCTAAAATGAAGGCTTAGCTGAAAAGATGATCCATATAGTTTCTATCCATGTTAGTAAGAACCAAACATAACAGAAAACTATGGTAGAAGTTATGTAGGAAGGATTTATAGCAAACCATAACATAACAAAAAAAAAAAAAACCCAACATTAGGTCAGCAGAACCGAGAAGAGATAGCAGGGAAACAAAAGATATCAAGAAAAGAGGAAAGGTTCTGCCGTGGAAAAATAGAAAGAGGGGGGGGGGGGATTTGTTGAAATAGAAAAAAACAAGGGGGGATTACTGCCAATGAGAGAGAGAGAAGGGGGAGTCGAGAAAGAGAAAGAGAAGGGAGATCGTGAGAGAGAGAGAGAGAGAGAGAGAGAGAGAGAGAAGTTGAGAACTTTTCCTTTTTTTTCTTCAATAATCAATCCATTCTAATTCCAATTAAAAAAAAATTGTTTAATATATAGGCATTACAATCCTAATCACAAACTAACTCAAAAAGGATAAATAGAATAAAGAACTAAATCGTGGAAAAGTAGAATGGGTCCACACCTCTTTTAATTACAATAAAAATCATAACAAAATAAAAGACTAAGTCAAATAGAAATAGAAATAAAAAGCATAAATAGAACCAAATGGTTTTTAAAACCAATACTGATATAAAGCATAACCAAATGGTCCTAAATCACTAATGAAATAAAGTTACTGATGTGATGTCCTCATCAATTCTCCTCGGCTGGAAAGAATTGACCTCCTATGAATAAAACTCATGTAATCCACTAGTTGTTGCCTCTAGCTAGATGACATTCTCGAAACTCGTTATCAAACCACAAGAGGAGAGGGGAAAGCGGGAGCCTATGTCTCCTCCTTTGGTACACTTTAAAAGATGGGTCCACCATGATATCCTCATCAACTCTCCTCGGCATGGAAGAAAGCATCTCTGATGAAGAAGAACTAATGTAGTGCTCAAGCATAGCCTGGTTGAGTCATTGTAGCTCCTCAATAAAAATCCACGTATAGTCAATATCCGGTCGTAACTACCAAGAACCGTTAGAATGTTTAGCGATGACTCTCTCATCAAGAATGTCCTCAATCTCTTCAACTCGCCAATCAAACTTGGGTATGGGACTGGTAGAGGTAGCAGGAAGGGAAATAGGGTCAGATGCAGAAGTATCAATAATGAAAGGAAAGGCCTCAAGGCCATCAGGATAAACAGAAGGGCCAGTAGTAGGGTCATAGTAGGAAACCAGATTCTCAACATTAAAAATGTTGTTGATTCCCATGTTCGTAGGTAACTCTAACACATAAGGATTAGCTCCTACTCGTTTAAGATTTTTGAAAGGTCCTGCACTGCAAGTGTGTAATTTGCTTGACTTTCCTTTGACAAAAATAATGCGAATTAATTCTGACCATCACCATTTTACAATTCTTGTATCCATCGATGCACATCTACCCTGGATTTATATTGTTCATTACTTAATGTTATTCTACGTCTATTCTCTGCATGTAAATCATGTATATGCTGCACAAAAGACTCAGCTGACTGAGATGTCCTCGAGCTAAACACAACAGAGATAAGGTTCATGGGAATCCGGGGTTGGTGACCTAGGCAAATCTCAAAGGGAGATAGACCAATGGTTCAATTCTTAGAAAGGTTATACGCAAACTTGGCTTGAGTAAGAACACGGTCCCAACTAGTAGGATTTTCACCTATAAGCCAA
Source organism: Protea cynaroides (assembly GCA_028583415.1). Classification (NCBI taxonomy): domain Eukaryota; kingdom Viridiplantae; phylum Streptophyta; class Magnoliopsida; order Proteales; family Proteaceae; genus Protea; species Protea cynaroides. Next base: position 64,905,321 of record CM053268.1, on the reverse strand, counting down.
TGTAACAGGTTCCCTAAACTCCTATATGTGACTTTAGTTTGACCATCAATCTGAGGGTGGGAAACTGACAAGAAAAAGAGTTTAGTGCCTAACATTTACCACAGAGTTTGCCAGAAATAACTAGTGAACTTAACATCCCTATCTGACACTATTGTCTTAGGTAAACCATGATATTTGATAACCTCACTAGAAAATTTTTTCCATGATCAAGGCATTAGAGACTTTGAGAATGGAATAAAATGAGCTATTTTCAACAAATGATTTACTACGACAAAAATAGAATCATAACCTCTCGTAGTTCTAGGCAATCCAAGCATAGAATCCATACTCAAATCTTACCATGGGGTATGAGGGATAGGAAGAGGAGTGTACAAACAAGTATTTTGCTTCTACTATTCAACAGTTTGACATGTTAGGCATTGGATAATAATTCGAGCTACATCCTTCTTCAGATTAGGCTAGTAAAATCGATCGTCAACGAGGCCAATGGTCTTATCTCGACTGAAATGACTGACGACTCCACCAACATGCAATTCCCAGATTAGGAAGTCTCTCAGTGAAGTCCTAGGAATGCACAACCAACTTCATTTTAAAAGGAACCCATCCTTAATGAGGTAACCTGAATAAGTTATAGAAGAGTCTTCACTTAGAGAAGTGAAAGGCTCACTAAAATCTAGGCAAGTGGGATACTGCTTCTTGAATCACTTGAAACCTACAACCTCAATACTCATGATGTGGAGTAGTACCTTAACCTGATTTTTTCCACTCTGAGGAAGGAGGGGTATGTGTGCCCGGCTTAACGCATCAATGGAAATATTCTCAACATTGGGTCAATGTTTGAGTGCAAATGTGTACTCTTGTGGAAATTCAGCCCATTTTATGTGTCTTGGGTTTAATTTTGTCTGAGAACTCAAGTATTTCAACGCCTGGTGATTAGAATATAAAATAAATTCTTACGAAAAAAGGTAGTATCGCCAATAGCGCAAGGCTTGGACAACCGTATAAAATTCTTTATCATAAGTGGAGCACCATTGCTTGGCCTTATAAATCTTTTCACTAAAATAAGCAACAAGGTGTCCTTCTTGAACAAGGATGCCACCAATTCCAATGCCAGATGCATTACACTGTAGTTCAAAAACCTTGGAGAAATCTGGGAGATGTAAAACAAGTGACTCTGTAATCAACTTTTTAGTTTCAGCAAAAGCCTTAGCAACTTCCTTAGTGCATTGGAACTTCCCTTTTCTAATGCAATCAGTGATGGGAGCCATGATGGAACTAAACTGGTAAATGAATCGCCTATAAAAGGTCGCTAAGCCATGAAAACTCCGTACTTCATGAATGTTAGTCGGTTATGATGTCTCAACAATTGCCTTTATTTTTTAGGATCAGCGGACATTCCTTGTGCCAAAACAATAAATTCTAACAAAATAACTTGATCACTTATAAAGGTACACTTCTTCAAATTTACAAAAAGTTTTTCCATTAGAATTGTTTGGAAAACTTATTGTTAGTGATCCGGATGAGTGGTTTGGGTTTTACTAAAGATAAGGATGTCATCAAAGTAAACCATTAAAAATTTGTCATTGAATAGCCGTAACACCTAATTCAGAATTCTCATAAGGTACTAGATGCATTAGTCAAGCCAAAAGGCATGACAAGCCATTCATATAAACCATCCTTCGTTTTGAAGGCACTCTTCTATTCATCATCGGGCCTAATCCCAATTTGGTGATACTCACTCTTGAGGTCAAGTTTAGAGAAGATTTCCACTCCTGCCATCATGTCTAGCATGTCATCCATCAAGTCTAGGTAAGGAAAACCAATACTTAACGGTGATTTTGTTGATGGCTCTGTTGTCCACACACATATGCCAAGTTTCATCCTTATTGGGCATAAGAAGAGCAGGTACCCCACATGGACTAGACTTTCCCTGATGAATCCCTTCTCAAGTAGCTCATCTACTTGCCATTTAAGTTCGGCTTGTTCCTTGGGATTCATTTTGTAATGAGGTAAGTTTGGTAGTGAGGAACCTGGAACCAAATTGATAACATGTTGAATGTCACACATAGGTGGTAATTTTGGTAGTTCTTTAGGAAACAGTTTCTCAAACTCTTTCAACAAAGGTCATACTTCTTTAAAAGCCTCAGTAAATTAGTTAGATAGTAATGTATTACTCTGTATGGTGACTAGAGCATAAATAACCCCAGTGTCCTTACCCTCAATTTCAAACTGTTTCGATTTCATGATATTTAGTGTTTTCAAAGGGATTTGTTTGGATGTACTTCGCTTGTATTTTGAGGTCTTTACCTCTTTTGGGGGGCTAAGAGATAGTCTAATTTTCTTTCCCTTAAATTCAAAGACATATGTGTCATATAACTAAGGTCTACCAAGGATTATGTACTCGATGTCCATATCTAAGGGATCATACTACACCCTATCCTCGTATCCAGCAAAGTGCAAGGGAACTAAAATCCTTAAGGTGATGGGAATTGTAGACTGATCAACCCAGGCAACCTTGTAAGGTTTCAGAGTGCCTTTGGTTTGAGCCCCATTATAGCAACAACATTTTGGGAAACTACATTCATGCAACTACCATTACAATGGCAATACGATAATTTTTACCTTGATGACAGGTGTAAGTGATGAAGATATCGGTACATTGTCAATTGTCACTGTTGTCATACCCCAATTCTGGACCAACCGAAATGATGTGATGAACCGTCAATAAATCAATGGTTCAACCAGAATCTCGTATAGGCTATGTCAACCATGTTAAACCAAAACACATTCCACATTAATCAAAGATAATAAAGTACATAGCGAAAGTCTTATTAATGATGAACTGAAGTCTAATCATGATAAATAATTAATATTCCAGTTATCTCCAAGTAACTAAAACATAATTTAATACATATTACAAGTATCCAAATACGAAAGTTAAACACTAAGCGTATCCATAGTTGAAACACTAGCTTGATGAGCCTTATACGTCCTCCACAGCTTGTATATCCATAGTCGCTACATGTCCACACATTAGCGTATCCAGGTAGTCTTCAATAGTAACACCTGCAACATCAGAAACTAAAAAAGAATTACGCGCGCGAGGGTCAGGTCTCCAAATTGAGCTTAGTGAGTAAACAAAACAATGCAACGAACATATGCATGCATTCAATTCATATCTTTGGTATAGTTTATAAGTTTGCAATGTGTTATAGAAAGGTTCGGTGGCTGCCGCACCTCTATACACGAGTGTGTGAATCTACCCAATGGATCAAACACCATTGCCGTTCCACATACACCCATCATGGAATAGAGATAGAGCTAAAGTATCTGGATCAAACACCGCACAACACTTCCCCTGATGCCCTACCCATATCAACACATAAGCCCCTATTGGTGAGGGCTTGCAAACTGGGCTCGCAACTAACCAACCCTAATACCAAATAGTATATCCAAGGCCTCACCCCAGCATCCCTCAATACGTCCATAGAGATAGAGCTAAGGCCCCCCGACAGAGTCAAAGACCACACGGTCCGAGACCACCTCCCCTGATACCCTATGACATAATAGTCCTGCTAAGGTAATGGCGATACAATGATGTTAGTGGGCAAGACTTAAATAGAGATAGAGCTCGAGTCTGGTGACGAGGTCGAAGACCACCATGCCACGTCCTCCCCCTGATGTTCGACTCACATCCAACACACCAACCACATACATATATTCGCATGCCTATTTCTAGCATCATCATCATCATCATGTTATAAATAAATAAAATTAATATGCATGGACAGTAATAACAGGAATATTGGATAAATGTGAGATGCACATTACAAACATACAAGCATAGAATCAATCATGGCATGGACTCAATAAATAAAATAGGTTGTTATTAGCCAATTAGTTTAGGTCTTGTTCCCTCACCTTTGATCGATGTTTGTTCCTCTCCTTGTTCCACTCCCAAGCTTTTGAAGTCACTTTGAATCTATTAGAAACCTAAATAATTAATGTATGTAAGTTAGGGTTCAAGTTTACCAAGTTACAATAGTCAAAAACCTTGTTTGGTCTTAAAATATGCTTGTTATTTTCGTACGGTGGATGCTATGGTAGTAATATATGCCACCGTAGGACCTATGCACCGTATGGTCGCTTCTGCGACCTGAATCGTATGTTTCCTGAATTCTTCCGAATGGCTATGGTCGATACTTTCTCATCCTTGGTCGACCATAGCTGCAACCATACGTAGTTTGGTTGATTTTTACTTCTTACATGAGTTCCTCCTCTTGGATCATCAATAGGGTCCTCCCTAATGATCATTCTAAGGCCAATATTCTTAGTTTATCCCTCATCCATTAACCCTAACCTATTCTATGATTTTGCTTAGAAATTTCATAACCGAAATCGTTACATTAGATTCAACACATTAACTTGATGGAAATGAACCTATCCTATCTAATCTATCATATAGAGTCAAGTTCATACCTTAAGCTTGTTGTAGAAGGATAGAACTCTTCTCTGCAAACCTTTTCCCAAACTTTCCTCTCCTTCTCTTCTTCTCCAAGTCTCCTTCTCCTTCTCTTCCTCTCTCTCTTTCTCTCTTAGGTTTAGGATTTCAATTTGGGTTCTAAAAGAGTGAGAGAGGCTAAGGAACATCCCTTATATAGAGGAAAAACCTTCGTATAGAGTCCTCTTCCAATTAGGAAAGAGTCCTCCTCAAATTAGGAAAGTTTCCTAAACACAGAGTCGGTTCTGGGTTCCTACAATCGATCATACGGTCACATAAACCGTCGACCGTACCACCAAGACATGCGACCATAGGTCACATGGTCTCACTACGGTCGACCATAGGTGCGACCGTAGCCTCCAAACATGCCACCATAGGTCCAAAATTCATTGGTTTTTAGTTTTTGACTGTTTGCTTCCATACAAACTTAATCAGTCAACCACAACAACTAAATTTGACTTGTGGCTTACCTCATATTGTAGTTTCTTTATATAATTTGTTCACTTGAGTCAATTATGATGGGAAAACTGGCCACGACATAAGAACGTAAGGTTAAATTGGGTTTGTGGCGTGCGGGTCTTACAACTCCACCACCCTTAAAAGAAATTTCGTCCTTGAAATTTGCACACACACGGATCTCATAATTCCCCTACCCTCAAAAGAAATTTCGTCCTCGAAATTTAGAAGTACCTTTAGAGTCGAATAGGTGGGAATACTGTTTTCGCAATGCATTTTTCTCTTCCCATGTAATTTCTTCTACCTTTTGGCTTCACCAAGTTACATTCATATAATAATTATCCCAGCTTTGGAGATGTTGTACCTTCCAATTAGTGAACTAGGCTGGTACCACTTCAATAGTTAAATCTTCTATCTAATCCAGTGGATCCGTGGTCAATACCTTTGATATGGATCTCCAACGTACTTCTTCAATAGAGACATGCGAAATACGTTATGCACACTAGACATGGACAGTGGTAATGCTAATTGATATGCAACTTTTCTACATCTCTCCAAAATTTTTATGAGGTCCAAAACATATATAGGATATAACTTTTCCTTTTTGTCGAATCATTTCAAACCATACATAAGTGATATCTTCAAGAACACTTTGTTACTTATGGCGAACTCGAGGTCTTGTTGTCTCTTTTGATAACTTTGAGCTATCTTGGTCCTTTTCTTTGATCTTGTCTGCCACTCGATAGGTTTCTCCAACAGACTCAGGTCTTACAATTCCTTATTCTCCGACTTTGTTCCAAAACAAAGGAATTCGACATTTCTACCGTTCCATGCTTCATAGGTGATATCTACATGGTAGCTTGGTAGCAAATTCAATCCACGGTAACTTCTCAAGTCAAGCTCCTTGAAATCAATTTCACAAGCTCGGGACATATCTCTTAGGATCTGTATAGTTCAATCCGACTGTTCATCGATTTAAGGTAAAATGCGGTACTAAACTTCAACTTCGTTCCCATTGTTTTCTGTAGATCCTCCCAAAACTTTGAGACAAAGCATGAGCCTCTGACCGACACTATGCTGTCAGACATACCATTCAATCTGGCAATATTATCCACATATGGCTTAGTAGCCGCTCTAAAGCACATCGAGGTCGTATAGCAATGGAATGGGCTAGCTTTATAAGGCGATTAACAATCACCCAAACTACGTCAACTGATCTGGGAGTCAGTGGTAAACCAGTGACATAATCTAATATTATACAGTTTTACTTCCAGACTGGCTCCAATAGTGGTTGTAGTAAGCCTACTGGTCTTTGTCTTTCAACCTTCACTTATCGATAATTCAGTCACTAAAACATGCATCTATCCATAACTACTTCCATTCCCTTCCATCAAAATAATCTCTTCATATTTTGATATATTTTGTACTTCTAGGATGTGCCCAATACGGAATAGAATGGGATTTTAGCATTATCTTGTATCTATGATCATCATTTTTCACTTTCAGGTATGCATAATCATCCTCTGTATCTCAGGACCTTTTTTGCATCCAAAGTAAGTCATGGTTAGTATTTCTTTCTCTAAATCTTCTTGCACCGTTTTTATATACAGATCTAACAAAATTGCTACTTTTACTTCGTCTATCAAATCAGAAATGATCTTTAACACTACAAACGTAAGCGAGGAACTATTGCTCTATAAGTTCATCCATAAGTTCTCACTCAACTGGATCATCACAAGTTTTTATCATATGCGGCTCTTCCTCTAAATTTGAATATGTTGTTGCGGAACAGAAGGCAGCTATTGTACTAGGTCCTCCTTTTGGCTTCATTATACCTTGTTGCTCAAAACCTTAGCTACCATATTAGCCTTGCTCGAGTGATACTACGTATCACGGTCTTAATCCTTCAGGAGTTCCAACCATCTCCTTAGCTTCATGTTCAACTCTTTCTGGGTAAAGAGATAAGTAAGACTCTTGTAATCCGATTTAATCTGAAATTCTTTTCTGTATAGATAATGTCTCCAAGTCTTAATTGCATGAATCACAGTTAATAACTCCAAATCATGAGTTGGGTGATTCTTTTTATGCTCTTTCAGTTATCTTGAAACATATGTAATCGCTTATTTACCTTACTTTAACCCGCATCCTAGACCTAATCTGGAAGCATCGATGTGTAGGGTAAAAGATTTTCCTAGTGTTAGAACGTTCAAGATGGGAGTTGATATCAACCTTGTTTTTAGAGTCTGGAAACATTCTTCACACTTGTCAGTCCAATTAAACTCCTCTCCCTTCCTGGTTAGTTTGGTAAGAGGTTTTGCGATCTTAGAGTGGTCCTCCACAAATCATCTATAATAGCCAGCTAAACCCAAAAAACTTCTGATCTTCACAATGTTCTTAGGCGTTTCTTACCATACAATTGCTTCTATCTTACTGGGGTCCACTTTTATCCTTTCTAATGACACTATGTGACCCTGAGAATGCAACCTCGTTTAACCAGAACTCACACTTCATGAACTTGGCATAAAACTTCTCCAATCTTCGTCGTTGTGAAGCTGTTCTAAAATTCGTTATAGGGCTTTCTTCATCTTTAGAATAAACTAATATATATAGTCTATGAACTATGACCGACGTGTCCAATATATCATGAAACACCCGGTTCATAAGCTCTATAAAATATGTTGGTGCATTGGTTAATCCCAAGGATATACCCAGGAACTCATAGTGTCTGTACCTGGTCCTGGAAGTTGTCTTCAGATTGTCACTATCTTTAATCTTCAATTGATGATGCTCCATCCAAGGTCGATCTTAGGGAACACCTTTGCACTTTATAACTGATCGAACAAGTCTTCAATCCGTAACAATGGACATCAATTCTTTATGTTGAGCTTGTTCAATTTTTAGTAGTCTATACATAGCCGGACACTACTATCCTTCTTCTTTATGGGCCACACTAGTTCTTCCCAGGTGGTATACTAGACTGAATTAAACCTTAGTCTAATAACTCTTGTAGTTGAGTCTTCAGTTCCTTCAATTCTATAAGAGCTATTCTATAGGGTACCTTAGACACAGGTGCCAACCCTAGAACAAGTCGATAATGAACTTGGTTGCATGATCAGGTGGCAACCCGGGTAAGTCTCTTGGAAATACATTAAAAAATTTATGCATCACATCAGTATCTTCCATCTGTGGTGCTTCTTTAGTAGCATTTACCACAAATACCATATATCCAACTCATTTCTTTTCAAAGCATCTCTTCACCTTTCGTGCAGAGAGGATGAGCTTTCGCTTCCTAAGCAACATGCTCCCAATAAAACCAAATTATGTGCCATCTTTGTTCTTAAATGATAACCTTTTCTATGCTCATAATCACTTGTAGAGTGTTGAGACAACCAGCTTATTCCCAAGATGACGTCAAAGTCTGCCATCTCAAGTTGATTTAGGTTGCATCCAAATTCTGTCCATCCATATGATTCGAACATTGTTCATAACACTCATCCAATACCACATCTAGCCTAAAAGGGCTTGAACTAGCAAAATCTGGTTTAAAGGTCCTAAGAGCTTGTCTAGTTCCTTCATTTCTTATGATTTTTCAAAGACTAACGCCAATAATCTCATATTCTAAAAACTCATTAGCTTATATCTCTTCTTTCACTGTTGATCTACCCTGATCTCTCTTTCATATATCTCAAAAAGTATCTTGTGATTGTTACTTACTTCATATCCTAAGTTTACCTATAAGCATTAAGGTATATGCTTATAATTTCATTAATTCTGCCAAACTTTCTTGGTCTTTACTTAATCATTTCATTTAACATTGGGCATAACTCAACATTACTTGTATTAATCCAAATACTATCAATGACACCATTTTTCGATTTCATACTTACATCCACTCTTAGATGTGTCTTTAGAAATCTTCTTTCTTGTCAAACTTTATACCAATATAGCCATCTTTAATTCTATTCGAGCGCTATCTACTTCTTTACTGGCTACTCTTGATAGTTCTCACTTTTTGCTCATGCACTCTTTTATAGACATGACTCATATCCATCAATCTAGCAATCTTAAAATAGATTCTCTATTACTTCATTTGAGGTTTCTTGGTTATAGAATCTAATCTGAATTCAATCGTTTTACCTTCAATAATTCCCTTATTAACTAAGTATCTTTATCAAAGAAGGTCGAGAAATGTAAGAATCAGAATGTTTATCCAAAAGTGATTCACTTCCTTCTTTTGAATTTAGTATGATGATGAACACTTGTTCTATCTAGTGAACTTCGGTTTAAAGGATCAGGAGTAAATCTATGGTAATCGAACCAACAACCAAGGACCGTTAGTTGCAAGGTGGTCCAAATACATGAAAGTAGAGATTTTTCAGCTCTTAGCCTCATGGTTACAAGTTCTATCGAGTATATAATGTTGTTGGTCAAGGCACTACAAGAGTAAATCTGGAGAAGTTTTGGTACATCAATAAATCGAGTATAAAATCAAAAAGATGTATATTTGGAATGATTAAACCTTTAAATTCGGTTCATATCTCTATTCATGGTGTCGATCATGGGAGTAGCTTAAATTGGTATAATCAGGACTAATTCTAAGAAAATAACATCTATAACTCCAATTGACAGGTTGAATCAAGAAGGTATTCTATCAAGGTATGAAAATTAGAATCAGGTATGTGCATCCTCTATAATCATAAGAGTAAGTCAATAATGCACCGCATCCTATATACACCTGTCTAGATATATGGCCATAATAGATTTGATCCTTTACTGAAAATGTTTGAGGCTTCATCTTTAAAAAATATTCCTCAACCCTTGTCGGATCATTCTGCCATGATGCAGCTATCCCATACATCAGTGGCTGATATGGATAACCACCTTGATACACTGCTTGTTGTGCACCAAGCTTCTATACTGGGGTGTACATTACTGGGACCTATGGTATGGTAGGTATTGTGTCATGGCTAACATGTGCTGGGGGTACAGTGTTACTACCAACCGGTATCGTACTTGATTTGACCCGGAGGTATTGGTGTAGCATTGGCAACTTGGATAGTGATTTCCATGGTAACTTGCATAATCGGTCTCATCTGTTGTTGCTCTTGCATTTTGTTAGGCCAAGTTTATTACAACCGTAGCCAAGGCACTTGGTAGTCCAGGTAGATTGGCTGGAGTGGCTTGGTTGTTCACCTCCTTTGATTTGCTCCAATCTGATTATCATTATTTAGCATCTGCTCAGATGAGTTTTCATTATCCGTTCTCGACCCAGATAGTGGTGGGGTCAAGTTGCAACCTCTTTTTAATGCTTAGCGGGCAATGGATCAGTGTGTGGTGGATCTCACTCTGAGTCTCACGTCACCCAGGAGTATAGCTTTATCTTCTTTTATAGTTACTCTCATTTTTGGTGTATGGCCATTGTTCTCCTAACTCTGTTAGATTTAGCCCGAGATCTTTCCCTTTACCTTTACAGGGATTTAGACATTACTAGCCATTTTTCTTCTTCCTCTGTCATACAGCGAGTTTCACATCTTGTGATTACCAACTCAGTATTCTAATTTTCTACTTTATAGATGCTCCCTTCTTGCTACTGTACTATATCCTTTGTATACTTAGACAACTGCTCGACTTATAGATCGTACCCTATATTATTTGTTTATCAGGATACATTTAGATTTTCTTTTTTTGTCTGTGTATATTTATGGTTCCACCATTTTATGTACATTATTGTCTTATTTAAGTTCTGTCTCAACCAATACAAGTGCTTATGGTGTGTCCGTATTAAAGCTTCTAAGTTTATCCTAACTCAGTTAATAGACACAATCATGAATGTATTCAGGTTTGATGGGCAAGGCTTGAAAGCTCTGATACCAAGTTATCACACCCCAACTCTGGACCAACTAGAATGGTGTGATGAACCGTCAATAAACCAACGGTTCAACCAGGATCTCATATAGGCTATGCCAACCATGTTAAACCAAAACACATTCCACATTAATCAGAGATAATAAAGTACATAGCGGAAGTCTTATTAATGATGAACTGAGGTCTAATTATGAAAAATAATTAATATTCCAGTTATCTCCAAGTAACCAAAACATAATTTAATACATATTACAAGTATCCAAATACAAAAGTTAAACACTAAGCGTATCCATAGTTGAAATAGTAGCTTGACGAGCCATATACGTCCTCCACAACTTGTACATCCATAGCCGCTGCATGTCCACACATTGACGTATCCAGGTAGTCTTCAATAGTAACACCTGCAACATCAAAAACTAAAAAAAATTACGTGCGTGAGGGTCAGCTCTCCAACTTGAGCTCAGTGAGTAAACAAAACAATGCAACAAACATATGCATGCATTCAATTCATATCTTTGGTCTAGTTTATAAGTTTGCAATATGCTATAGAAAGGTTTGATGGCCTCCGCACCTCTATACACGAGTGTGTGAATCCGCCCAATGGATCAAACACCATTGCCGTCTCACATGCACCCATCATGGAATAAATATAGAGCTAAAGTATTCGGATCAAACACCGCATAACACTTCCCCTGATGCCCTACCCATACCAACACATAAGCCCCTATTGGCGAGGGCTTGCAAACTGGGCTCGCAACTTACCAATCCTAATGCCAAACAGTGTATCCAAGGCCTCACCCCAACATCCCTCAATACGTTCATAGAGATAGAGCTAAGACCCCCCGATAGAGTCAGAGACCACACGGTCTGAGACCACCTCTCCTGATGCCATACGACGTAATAGTTTTGCTAAGGTAATGACGATACGATGATGTTAGTGGGCAAGACTTGAATAGAGATAGAGCTAGAGTCTGGTGATGAGGTCGAAGACCACCATGCCACGTCCTCCTCCTGATGCTCGACTCGCATCCAACACACCAACCACATACATACATTCACATGCCTATTTCTAGCATCATCATCATCATCACGTTATAAATAAATAAAATTAATATGCATGGACAATAATAGTAGGAATAATGGATGACATGTGAGATGCACATTACAAACATACAAGCATAGAATCAATCATGGCATTGGACTCAATAAATAAAACAACATGTTATTAGCCAATTAGTTTAGGTCTTGTTCTCTCACCTTTGATTGATGTTTGTTCCTCTCCTTGTTCCATTTCCAAGCTTTTGAAGTCACTTTAAATCTATTAGAAACCTAAATAATTAATGTATGTAAGTTAGGATTCAAGTTTACCAAGTTACAGTAGTCAAAAACCTTGTTTGGTCTTAAAATATGCTTATTGTTTTCCTGAATTCTTCCCGAATGGCTGTGGTCGATACTTTCTCATCCTATGGTCGACCATAGTTGCGACCATATGTAGTTTGGTTGATTTTTACTTCTTACATGAGTTCCTCCTCTTGGATCATTAATGGGGTCCTCCCTAATGATTATTCTAAGGCCAATATTCTTAGTTTATCCCTCATCCATTAACCCTAACCTATTATATGGTTTTGCTTAGAAATTCCATAACCGAAATCGTTACATTAGATTCAACACATCAACTAGATGGAAATGAGCCTATCCTATCTAATCTATCCTATAGAGTCAAGTCCATACCTTAAGCTTGTTGTAGAAGGATAGAACTCTTCTCTGCAAATCTTTTCCCAAAGCTTTCCTCTCCTTCTCTTCTTCTCCAAGTCTCCTTCTCCTTCTCTTCCTCTCTCTCTTTCTCTCTTAGGTTTTGGGTTTCAATTTGGGTTCTAAAAGAGTGAGAGAGGCTAAGGAACGTCCCTTATATAGAGGGAAAACCTCCATATAGAGTCCTCTTTCAATTAGGAAAGAATCCTCCTCAAATTAGGAAAGCTTCCTAAACACAGAGTCGGTTCTGGGTTCCTACGGTCGATCATATGGTCGCATAAACCGTCGACCGTACCACCAAGACATGCGACCATAGGTTACATGGTCTTACTACGTTCGACCATAGGTGCGACCGTAGCCTCCAAACATGCCACCATAGGTCCAAAATTCACTAGTTTTTAGTTTTTGACTGTTTGCTTCCATACAAACTTAATCAGTAAACCACAACAACTAAATTTGACTTGTGACTTACCTCATATTGTAGTTTCTTCATATAATTGGTTCACTTGAGTCAATTATGATAGGAAAACCGGCCACGACACAAGAACGTAAGGTTAAATCGGGTTCGTAGCGTGCGGGTCTTACAACTGTTCTTGGGTTGTGACACCTAACACCGTATGTAAGTCCCGCACACCACGAATCCGGTCTAACCTTACGTTCTCATGTCGTAACTGTTCTTCCCATCATAATTGACTCAAGTGAGCCAATTGTATAAAGAAACCACAAGATGAGGTAAGTCACAAGTCAAATTTAGTTGTTGTGGTTGACTGTTTAAGTTTGTGTGGAAGCAACCAGTCAAAAATTAAAAACCAGTAAATTTTAGACGTATGGTGGCGGTTTTGAGGGCTACGGTCGCACCTATGGTCGATCATATTGAGACCGTATAACCTATGGTAGTATGTTTTGGTTGTATGATCGACGGTTTATGCGACCATATGATTGACCGTACGAACCCAGAACCGATTCTGTGTTTAGGAAACTTTCTTAATTTGAGGAGAACTCTTTCCTAATTGAAAGAGGACTCTATATGGAGGTTTTCCTCTATATAAAGGATGTTCCTTAGTCTCTCTCACTCTTTTAGAACTAAAATTGGAACTCTAAACCTAAGAGAGAAGAGAGAGAAAAAGAGAAGGAGAAGGAGATTTGGAGAAGAAGACTGAGAGAAGGAGTTCTACAGACTCTCTGCAACAAGTAAGGTATGAACCTTGTCTTTGTAGCCTTTGAACACTAAGAGTAAGAGTTCTAATATAAAATTGAGATACCAAACCCAAAGTAAGGATTCAACTGTGGATTTTTTGAGTAGATCTCAAACAGGGATCCTGGAGAATGGGTTAAAGTATTAATGTAGTAAACTAAGAATATTGGTCTTTGAATTATCATTAGGGAGGACCCCATTGATGATCCAAGAGGAGAAATCCGTATTAGAAGTAAGAAATTATATTAAACTTGTATGGTTGCAGTTATGGTCGACCATGGGATGAGAAAAGAGTCGACCACAGCCATTCGAAAAGAATTTAGGAAACATACAGTCGTAGGTACAATCGCATATAATGCGACCATAGGTGTCACACCCCAATTCTGCACCATTCAGAACGGTGTGATGAATCGCTAATAAACCAATGGTTCAACAAGGATCTCTAATAGGCTATGTCCATTAAAAATAAAACCATGCACATCCACAACCATAATCAGGATAAATACACAATAGCGAAAGTCTTAGAGTAAATGAATTGAGGAATCTAATTGTAATAATCATAAATAAAGTATCAAATTATGTTGTATCAACTGAGACATAAGTAAATAAAATATCAATTATATTTCCTTAATAAATTCAAATGAAAAATCTAATAGAATACGCATGAGTTGCACTCGCATGAGGAGTCATGTGTATCCACTAAGTCTTCGACTTCCATTGCAGCAACACACACGTAAACCGGAGCACTCATATAATCTTCAACAGTGGTACCTGCATCATCAACTAAAAATATTCGACATCGAGAGGGTGAGCACACATCATGGCTCAGTGAGCAAACAAAACAATGCAACAAACATATGCATGCATTCAATTCATATCTTTGGTCTGGTAAATAAGTTTGCAATGTGCTATAGAAAGGATAGGTGGCTGCCGCACCTCTATACACGAGTGTGTGAAGCCGCCCAAATAACCCGGTTACTCTTCGTCCCACATGCACCCATCATGGAATAGAGATAGAGCTAAAGTGTTGAGGTCCGGCCTATGACACTTCCCCTGATACTCTACCCATACCAACACGTAAGCCCCTGCTAGCGAGGGCTTGCAAGCTGGACTCGCAACTAACCAATCCTAATGTCAATCAGTGTATCCAAGCCTCACCCTAGCATCCCTTAATACGTCCATAGAGATAGGGCTAAGGCCCCCCGGCAGAGTCAGAGACTACACGGTCCAAGACCACCTCCCCTCATACACTACGACGTAATAGTTCTGCTAAGGTAATGGCTATACGACGATGTCAGTGGACAAGACTTGAGTTAGAGATAGAGCTAGAGTGCTGAGGCCCGGCCTATGACACCCCCCTGATACTCGCTCGCATCAAGCATACTAACCACACACATACATTCACATGCCTATTCCTATCATCATCATCATCATCATGTTATAAATAATAAATTTAAATATGCATGAACAGTAATAATAGAAATATTGGATGACATGTTGAATGCACATACAAGCATAGAATCAGTTATGGCATTAGACTCAAGAATAAAACAGTTTATTATTAACCAATTAGTTTAGGTCTTGTTCCCTCACCTTTGCTTGATCGTATATCCTCTTTCAAGCTTTAAGAATCAACTAAATATTAATATTTTATCACTAGAAGACCTAATCAAGTCGATAGAATTTAATTAGAATTAATTTTGATTTTTAAAAAGCATGCTGTCAACTGGGGGTCGATGCCAGGGTCGGAGGTTCCATCAACCCTGGGTGCTACCACCCAGATTCTGGACTTCCCAAACACTGGGGGTCGATTGTTAGGGTCTGGTAGGGTCGATTGGCCATCGACCCCCGTGCGACCCCCTGTGGGTTTAGTCAAATTTTCATCCTACAGTCTATTCCTTCGTGTTTGGGGTCCTATGACTTGCTTCTACAATCCATTCCACACATGTTCTATGGTCTAGAACCATAGTTCATTCACCTATATGGTTTTTATGATCTTCCCCATAGTTTTCCATGAAAACCTAACCATGGATGGATGATTTGGGTTTCTCCTAGATCATTCCCTCTTCACTATCTATTCTAAGGTCTGTAGAATTACATGGAGATAGTATCCATACCTGAGAATTAGGTTGGTTTCTCTGAAGCCTTCTCTTTGATCCTCTTCTCTATTTTCCTTCTCTTCTCTTTCTCTTCTCCTTCTCTTCTCTTTCTCTCAATCCAATTAGGGTTCTAAAAGGAGTGAAAGAGGCTTAGGGACGTCCTATTTATAGAGTAGAAACTCCCAAAATAAGTCCCATTGAGATTAGGAAAGAATCCCGTTGAAATTTGGAAAGTTCCTAATTCACGGTTTCTGTCGGAAGACTGGGGGCAATGAGGGGTCGGAGATCCCGTCGACCCTTGGTTCTAAAATGTCCGACCCCTGGTTAAAAACTCAGGGTCTGACTTTTATACTGGGGGGGTCCGACCCTGCCTTGCTGGGTATGCGACCCTCCCCCTTATTTTAATGTTTTTGGGTCAGTTTAATACCTGGGATCGCGATCTCCCTCACGTACTTGATCCATTTGGCTCGACCATGATGGGTAGACCTGGTTTAAGGTGGTAAGACTGGATTAGTTTGATACGGGTCTTACAATAGGGTATTGATCGTACGTCCTATGGTGGCATATATTGAGACCATAAGATCTACCATAGGATAACAATAAGTATATTTTGAGATGAAACAAGGTTTTCGACTACTGTAACTTGGTAAACTTGAACCCTAATTTAAATACATTAATTATTTAGGTTCCTAATAGATTCAAAGTGACTTCCAAAGCTTGGGAGAGGAACAAACATTGATTAAAGATAAGAGAACATGACCTAAACTAATTCGATAATAACAAACTATTTTTTTTATTTTGTCCAATGCAATGAATGCTTCCATGCTTGTATGCTTGTAATGTGCATATCACATGTCATCCAATATTATTGCTATTTCTACTCATGCATATTTATTATTGTCTATTTATAACATGATGATGATGATAATGCTAGGAATAGGCATGTGATTGTGTGTGTGTTAGTGTGCTTAATGCTAGTGGAGCATCAGGGGGAGGACATGGCATGGTGGTCTCTGACCTGGTCACCAGACTCTAGCTCTATTTCTACTCAAGTCTTACCCACTGACATTGTCATATCGCCATTACCTTAGCGAAACTATTACGTCATAGGGCATCAGGGGAGGTGGTCTCGGACCGTGTGGTCTTTGACTCTATCGGGGGGCCTTAGCTCTATCTCTATGGACGTATTGAGGGATGTTCGGTTGAGGCCTTAGATACAGTGGATGACATTTAGGATTGGTTAGTTATGAGCCCAGTTTGCAAGCCCTCGCCAATAGGGGCTTAAGTGTTGGTATGGGTAGGGCATCAGGAGAAGTAGTGGCAGTGTTTGATCCGGACACTTTAGCTCTATCTCTATTCCATGGTGGGGGCATGTGGGACGGCAATGGTGTTTGATCCATTGGGCGGATTCACACACTCGTGTATAGAGGTGCAGTGCCCGCCAATCCTTTCTATAGAATATTGTAAACTTAAAAACTAGACCAAAGATATGAATTGAATGTATGCATATGTTTGTTGCATTGTTTTGTTCACTCACTGAGCTCAAGTTGGAGAGCTGACCCTCGTGCGTGCAATTATTTTTAGTTTCTAATGTTGCAGGTGTCACTGTTGAAGACTACATGGATACGCCAATGTATGGACATGTAGCGGCTATGATGTGCAAGCTGTAGAGGACGAGCAAGACTCGTCAAACGAATGTTTCCACTGTGGTTACGCTTAGTGTTTAACTTTCGTATTTTGATACTTGTAATATGTATTAATTGTGTTTTGATTAATTGGAGATAATTGGATCATTTAATTATTTATCATGTAGACCTCAGCTCATTATTAATAAGACTTCAGCTATTTACTCAAATATCTCTGATTATTAATGTGGAATGTGTTTTGGTTTAACATGGTTGGCATAGCCTATACGAGATCCTGGTTGAACCGTTGGTTCTTATGACGGTTCATCACACCATTGGTTAGTCCAGAATTGGGGTGTGACCCCGTTGAACTCCTAGTTTAGAACTATTTACCACCTCATCCTCTTCATCTGAAACAATTTCATTAAGGCTATGTTTCTCATATTCACCTTCTTGGGTATCATTCTAATCATACTCTCCATACTCTTGTTCATCGACATACAGATTCTTATTTAAACATTCCCTGAAAAAGTGATCGTCGCCTTGACATTTAAAGCATTGTACCTGGTCACTTCTCTTGGGGGCTTCTTCCAAAATACCTTGACCCTTATTGTCAAGTGGACGTGGAGGGTTAGTAATTGGTTTTGGAAGTGTGTAGGACATGGAAATGGTTTTCAGAAGTTAGACTCCCTAAGTGGGAATCCACTTTTCTTTTGTGTGTAAACCTCATAGTCCCTTCTAATTCAAGTGCTATCCAGAAGGCTTAAGGGACATCCCTAACAAGATGAGGTGCTAGGTGTGACTGGATGTCATAGTTAAGCCCCGTCAGGAACCTAGATAATGTTTGCTTGACATGATCTCGAGTCTAGCTTTGGATTTTTAATTCGTTAAATTTAGCCTTGTACTCAATCATAGACATTTTACCTTGTTTGAAGGTGTTCATGTCTTTAGAAAGTTGTAACTTATAGGTGATAGGCAAGAACTCCTTTTTAAGCCTTTACTACATCTTTAGCCAAGTTGTAACAGGCTCGTGTCCTAGAGTTTCCTTTTGATACTCTAACTCAGTCCAGTAGCCTTGGGCAGCCCCAGTGAGATTCATCTTTGCAAATCTAAATCGAAGCTCTTTAGACATCTCATAGAAATCAAAGTACCTATCCATTTGTCTGATCCATCCTATGAGAACCTTGACATCTATCTGATCATCAAATGAAAGAACATCAATCTTCACCATTTTCCTAACATCTAACTCCTATCCCAATGCCCATGAACCTCATCATCTTATTGAGGAGAGTTATGCCTCCGACCTTGGTATCCTCGACCTTTAAATCCACCTTTAAACCTTCCATGTCCTTGACCTTGGAAATTGTTGTCCATCCTATAATGGACTTCAGCATAATCGTGATGTCTCTTATTCCCATAATTTTTTAGAATAGGGTTGGGATCTTCCATTCGAGGCCTATTTCCTTGGACATTTTGGCCTTGCTATCCATCAGGGTTCTAAATAGATGCTTCAATGATAGCTAGCCTATTGGCGATGTTCTGGACACTTTGGTTAATAGTGTAAAGGCTGGTATTTTGTCTTTCTTGGTTAGCTTTGTCACACCCCAATTCTGCTCCAACCAGAATGGTGTGATGAACCGTCAATAAACCAACGGTTCAACCAGGATCTCACAATAGGCTATCCCACATATGATAAATCAAAACACATTCCACATTAATCAGAGGTAATAAAATAAATAGAGAAAGTCTTACAGATAATGAACTGAGGTCTAATCATGATAAATAATTAATATTCCATTTATTTCCAAGTAACCAAAACATAAGTTAATACATATTACAATATCCAAATACGAAAACTAAACACTAAACGTATCCACCGTTGAATCTCTCGCTTAACGAACCATGTTCGTCCTCCACAGCTTGCTCATCACAGCCGCCACATGTTCATATGTTGGCGTGTCGACATAATCTTCAATCATAGTACCTGCAACATCAGAAACTAAAAAGAATTACGCGCGCGAGGGTCAGCTCTCCAACTTGAGCTCAGTGAGTAAACAAAACAATGCAACAATACATATGCATGCAATCAATTCATATCTTTGGTCTGGTTTTAAGTTTGCAATGCGCAATAGAAAGGTTTCGATGGTCAAAGATTAACGTTTATTGACCCCGCCTCTATACACAGGGCGTAGAAGTCCGCCCAAAGGTTAACGTTTATTGTCTTCCCCATCCACCCTACCATAACATTGTACAACAAAGGTTAACGTTTATTGCTGTACAATGTCATACCAACACGTAAGCCCCTGCTGGCGAGGGCTTGCAAACTGGACTCACAACTAACCAATCCTAATGCCAAACAGTGTATCCAAGGCCTCACCCCAGCATCCCTCAGAACGTCCATAGAGATAGAGCTAAGGCCCCCCGGTAGAGTCAGAGACTACAAGGACCGAGACCACCTCCCCTGATACTCTACGACGTAATAGTTCTGCTAAGGTAATGGGGATACGACGATGCTAATGCACAAGACTTGAGTTAGAGATAGAGCTAAAGTACTGAGACCCGCCAAAGGTTAACGTTTATTGACGTCCCCATCACACCTCCCATGATACTCGCTCGCATCAAGTACACCAACCACACACATACATTCACACGCCTATTCCTATCATCATCATCACCATCATGTTATAAACAATAAAGTAAATATGCATGAACAAATAATAGAAATATTGGATGACATGTTGAATGCACATACAAGCATACACGCATAGAATCAATATGACATTGGACTCAAGAAATAAAAACAGTTTGCTATTAATCAATTAGTTTAGAGTCAAGTTTCCTCACCTTTGCTTGTTTGTAGATCCTCTTTCAAGCCTTAAGAATCACTTTTATATCAATATTATATTGCTAGAAGACCTAACAAAGTCGATAGAATTTAATTAGAATTTATTCTAATTTTTACAGCTTGCTGTTAACTGGGGGTCGATGCCTAGGGTCGGAGGTTCCATCGACCCTAGGTGCTACCCCTCCTTTCCTGAACTTCCTGAATGCTGGGGGTCGATGCTAGGGTCGGAGGTTCCATCGACCCTAGGTGCGACCCCCCATGGTTTGAGTCGAAACTATCAAATTTCATTCATTCATTCATGTTTGGGGTCCTATGGCTTGCTTCTATAGTCCATTCTTTACATGTTCTATAGTTTAGAACTATTCTTTATTCACCTACATGGTTTCAATGATCTCCTCCATGGTTTCCATTGAAACCTAACTATGGATGGGTGATTTGGGTTTCTTCTAAGTCATACCATCTTCATAAACCATTCTAAAGTATTAAATAAATTATGGGGAATGTATTCATACCTTAGGTTTCTTTGAGATTCGAGTTTCCTCCTCGAATTTCCTCCTCCTTGGTCTTCTTCTTCAATTCTCTTTCTCTTCTCCTTCTCTTCCTTCTCTTCTCTTTCTCTCAATCCAATTAGGGTTGTAAAAGGAGTGAAAGAGGCTTAGGGACGTCCTATTTATAGAGTAAAACCTCCCAAAATAAGTCTCATTGAGTTTAGGAAAGGTTCTAATTGAAATTAGGAAAGTTTTCTAATTTTTGGTTCGTGCTATTTTTCCCGATTATCGGGGGTCGATGGGGGGGTCGGACAGTTCATAGACCCCCTGCGACCCCTGGTCATGGGTCGATGGGGGGGTCGATGGGGGGGGTCGGACCTGCCTGTTAAAACCTGCGACCCTACCCTCATTTTGACTGTTTTTGAGTAAATTTTCATATTGGGTCTTGATTTTTCTTCACATACTTGGTCTACTTGGCTCGACCATGATATGTAAACGGGTCCCGACACAAAATATAAGGTTAGGCCGGGTTCGTGGCGTGCGGGTCTTACAAGCTTTACTAGCAGTCAACTCTACTTAATTAGCTCTTAATGACTCTTAAGCCTCTAGGAGAGCTTTTAGGGTTTCTTCCTATTGTTGAATTACCCTTTCCAATTGCTTGGATGTCCTAAGGGTGTTAGGAAGGTTTGACATATTTTTGGAAGTTCATGACATATAAGGGTTCACTCTAGGTAGGATTCTTAACCAACACCTACTAGATACTCTAGCCTAAGTTCTGATACTAAACTGATGTAGGACAACCTAGGGTTTCTAGACTAACCTACTCTAACATGACAGTTAACACGAAGACTAACTAAAAACATTATCTAGTAGGTATGGACTAGAATGGGTGGCAACACACATAACATGCAAACAAGATTAGTACAATGATAACCATATGTAATAAATATTTTAATTCTAAGTAACATGCTTTCAACTCAATAATAGTCAATTATGATTAATGTTAGGCCAAAATAAATAGTAGGTTATGAAGTACTAATGTGCAAAGAAGTGTCAAAACTCCTAAATTAATAAGATTAAATACCTAGTAATAAAGTAAACCTATGATCATGTAAGCAAAATTATTTCCAATGTAAAAGAAAGGAATATTAACCATAAATAATGCTAAAACAAAGGCTCGGCTGTAACGATGATCCATATAGTTGCTGTCCATGTTAGTAAGAACCAAACATAATAGAAAACTATGGTAGAAGTTATGTAGGAAGGATTTACAGCAAAGCATAATATAATAGGAAAAAAAAACCCAACATTAGGGTTCAGCAGAACCGATAAGAGAATGTAAGGAAACAAAAGATATCGAGAAAGGGGGGAAGGTTTTGTCATGGCAAAATAGAAAAAGAAGGAGGGGTTTAGCATAATAGAATAAGGGAATGAAGGGGGGGAGGAGGAAGATTTGTTGAAATAGAAAAAAACAGGGAGGAGGATTACTGCCAATGAGAGAGAAAGAAAAGGGGGGAGCCAAGAAAGTAAAAGAGAGGGGTAAGAAGAGAGATCGTGAGAGAGAGAGAGAGAGAGAGAGAGAGAGAGAGAGAGAAGTTGAGAGATTTTCCTTTTTTTTCTTTAATAATCAGTCCATTCTAATTCCTATTAGAAAAATCACCTAATATATAGGCATTACAATCCTAATCACAAACTAGTTCAAAAAGGATAAATAGAGTAAAGAACTAAATTGTGGATTCGTGGAATGCGTCCATGCCTAAGGGGTCTACGCCTCTTCTAATTACAATAAAAGTCATAACTAAATAAAAGACTAAGTCAAATAGAAATAGAAATAAAAAACATAAATAGAACCAAAAAGTTTGTAAAACCAATACTGACATAAAATGTAACCAAACGGGTCCTAAATCACTAATAAAATAAAGGTACTGTTGTGATGTCCTCATCAGCTTCTCCATACAATGTTGATTGTGATTGACTTTGTTTTACATATTAGGTGTGGGGACGTGCATTTAGGCACCCACATTCTTGGGAAGGGCATAATGGGAATAATAAAAATCTTAATAAAGAAAGAGAATGCTTTGCCAAACTTTTCACAATTAGAGCTTAGGTTGAAAAGGGTATTTCAGGATGATTTTGTCCCTCGATAAACCCTAAACCTAGAATAGGTTCTAAATCCTAAACCTAGAATAGGTTCTAAACCCTAAACCTAGAATAGGTTCTCACATTCTAACCTAGAACAGGTTATCAATCCGAACTACGCGGATTCTAATTCCTAGGTCAAACCCTAGGATACGTAGGCCATCTGGGAGAATCCCAAATTCGGATCCAAACCTTAGTCCACTCGGACTATCCATAAATCCACTAGGATATCCATTCAACCCAGAGCCTGAACTACGCGGATTATGATTCCTAGGGCAAACCCTAGGATACGTAGGCCATTTGGGAGAAACCCAAATTTGGATCCACACCTTAGTCCACTCGTACTATCCATAGATCCACTAGGATATCCACCCATCATTTCGAACTACATGGATTCTGATTCCTAGGGCAAACCCTAGGATACGTAGGCTATTTGGGAGAAACCCAAATTCGGATCCACACCTTAGTCCACTCGGACTATCCATAGATCCACTAGGATATCCATCCATTTTAATCCGTTCGAACTACGTGGATTCGAATTCCTAGGGCAAACCCTAGGATACGTAGGCCATTTGGGAGAATCCCAAATTTGGATCCACACCTTAGTCCACTCGGACTATCCATAGATCCACTAGGATATCTATCCATATTTTGACCCAAATAGGGTTATCCACATTCCAACCCAGATAGGGTTATCCATATTTTGACCTAAATAGGATTATTCTTGAATCTACTAGGACTATCTATCAGTCCACATGGACTATCCGGATCCTAACCCATAGGATTTCTCAGCCTTTCAAACATAAATTTCAACTTGAACAATGAACTTAATCATGCACAAGCATAAATCACATCATAAACTTTAATCACACCTGAACTACGATGGTGAATCTGATTTTAAGAATAATTCCGTAATACGTAGGCAATCTGATGGATACAGATTCGGTTCAATGATATCAAATCACTTAGTTTGGTTCAATTTAACAAATAGAGTCTAGCATAGGAAAGGTATAGGAGACCGATTTCGATCGGGCAGTTTGGGTGCCTAACCCCTTCCCATAACCATAACCTGACGCTTACCCAATCTCTGATGGACCAAAAATCCTATCTAGGGGTCATGAGTTAATCGAAGTTTTACTTTAAGGTGAGATTTCACATTTCTAAGGTACTAGACCTTATTCTAAGTGGCGACTTCCAAGATTTTCATCTTTGTCCTCACAAGTATATATTAGAGATTGCAGGAGATCCAGTGGAACATGACTTAATTCATAAGTTCACATTGATGTTCGCAGCTTTGAAGATCTCATCGGATCAATAGATGAGGTCAAAGTAGCAATCCTACAGGATCCACACCTCAAGACTGTGCAAAAAGATCTAGAGAAGGGTAAAAGCAACCCTGATTTTACCTTGGATTCAGACAAGGTACTCAGGTATCGTGGACGATTATGTATACCTGAGAGTGAGAACTCAAATATCAGAGATAGAGTTATGATAGAAGCTCATTACACCCCATATTCGATACATCCAGGAAGCACCAAGATGTACCATGATTTAAGAAGATTATATTGGTGGAGGGGTATGAAAGCGGATGTAGCTCAATTCGTATTCCAATATCTGAATTGCCAGCAAGTTAAAGCAGAAAGGTAGAGACCTGTAGATTTGCTACAACCACTATTGGAGCTAACATGGAAGTGGGATTGTATCACAATAGATTTTGTCACTGGCCCTTGACCCCAAGGTCGGTGGATGCAGTATGGGTTATAGTCGATCGACTTACCAAGACAACTTGATTCATCGTTGTCAGACCTCAGTATACCATGGAGAAGCTGACCAAGCTATATGTGAATAATATAGTCAGACTTCATGGCATCCCAGAGAGTATAGTATCTGACAGAGATCCCCATTTTACATCAAAGTTCTGGGAAGGATTATAGAAAGCCATGGGAACCAAGTTGAAGTTTAGTACAGCTTTTCATCCTCATACAGACGGGCAGTCAGAAAGAACTATTCAAACCTTAGAAGATATGCTCCGAGTTTGTGCCCTAGATTTCAAAGGAGCTTGGGACGAGAAGCTATCGCTCATCGAGTTTGCTTATAACAATAGTTACCAGGCTACGATCCAAATGGCTCCATATGAGGCACTCTATGGGAAGAAATGTCATACACCTTTGTTATGGAATGAGGTGGGAGAGAGAATGATTGTAGGATCGGAGTTCGTTGAAGACACTTGTAGAGAGATTGATCAAATTAAGGAAAGAGTAAAGACAGCTCAAGTTCGACAAAAGCACTATGCAGATAACCAACGTCGAGATCTGAAGTTTGCAGTAGGTGATAAATTGTTCTTGAAGATATCACCTGTGCGAGGTCTAAAACCGTTTGGTAAAAAGGGAAAGCTATGCCCCAGGTATATGGGACCACAGGAGATTTTGACCAGACGTGGTAATGTGTCATATCAACGGGCTCTACTGTCACACCCCAAATTCTGTACCATTCAGAACGGTGTGATGAACCTCTATAAACCAACGGTTCAACCAGGATCTCTAGTAGGCGGTATCCATTAAAAATAAAACCACGCACATCCAAAACCATAATCAGAATAAATACACAATAGCAGAAGTCTTACAGTAAATGAACTGAGCATTCTAGATGTAATAATCATAATTAAAATATCAAATTATTATTGTATCAACTGAGATATAACTAAATAAAATATCAATTACATCTTTTATAAATTCAAATAAAATCCTAATAGAACACGCATGAGTTGCACTCGCATGAGGGGTCATGCGTATCTTCTAAGTCTTCAGCCTCCATTGCAGCAACGCGCGCATACACCGAGTCATTTATATAATCTGCAACTGTGGTACCTGCATCATCAACTAAAAATATTCGACGTCGAAAGGGTGAGCACACATCATGGCTCAGTGAGCAAACAAAACAATGCAACAAACATATGCATGCATTCAATTTATATCTTTGGTCTGGTAAATAAGTTTGCAATGTGCTATATAAAGGGTTGGAGGTCAAAGGTCACGCTTATTGACCCCTCCTCTATACACGAGTGTGTGAAGCCACCCAAAGGTCACACTTATTGTCGTCCCACATGCACCCACCATGAACATAGTACAACAAAGGTTAACACTTATTGTTGTACAGTGCCATACCAACACATAAGCCCCTGCTGGCGAGGGCTTACAAACCGGGCTCGCAGCTAACCAATCCTAATGCCAAACAGTGTATCCAAGGCCTAACCCTAGCATCCCTCAATACGTCCATAGAGATAGAGCTAGGGTCTGGTGACCAGGATGAACCATAGTGTCACGTCCCCCCTGATACCCTACGACGTATTAGTTCCGCTAAGGTAATGGCGATACGACGATGTTTAGTGGACAAGACTTGAGTTAGAGATAGAGCTAGAGTCTGGTGACCAGGATGAACCACAGTGTCACGTCCTCCCCCTGATACTCGCTCGCATCAAGCACACCAACCATATACATACATCCACATGCCTATTCCTATTATCATCATCATCATCATGTTATAAACAATAATTAAATATGCATGAATGGTAATAATAGAAATATTGGATGACATGTTGAATGCACATAACAAGCATACACGCATAGAATCAATAATGGCATTGGACTTGAAATAAAATATTTTATTATTAACCAATTAGTTTAGGTCTTGTTCCCTCACCTTTACTTGATCGTAGGTCCTCTTTCAAGCTTTAAGAATCAACTATATATCGATATTATATCACTAGAAAACCTAACCAAGTCGATAGAATTTAATTAGAATTAATTCAGACTTTAAAAAGCATGCTGCTAATTGGGGGTCGATGCTAGGGTCGGAGGTTTGATCGACCCTGGGTGCGACCACCCCTATTCTGGACTTCCCGAACACTGGGGGTCGATGATCAGGGTCTGGTAGGGTCGATTGGCCATCGACCCCCCGTGCGACCCCTTATGGGTTTTGTCAATTTTTCATCCTACAGTCCATTCTTCATGTTTGGGGTCCTATGGCTTGCTTCTACAGTCCATTCCACACATGTTCTATGGCCTAGAACCGTAGTTCATTCACATATATAGCTTTCATAATTCTCCCCATGGTTTTCCATGAAAACCTAACCATGGGTGGATGATTTGGGTTTCTCTTAGATCATTCCCTCTTCTCTAGCTATTCTAAGGTCTGTAGAATTACATGGAGATAGTATCCATACCTGAGAATTAGGCTTGTTTCTCTGAAGCCTTCTCCTTGATCTTCTTCTCCATTTTCCTTCTCTTCTCTTTCTCTTCTCCTTCTCTTCTCTTTCTCTTAATCTAATTAGGGTTCTAAAAGGAGTGAAAGAGGCTTAGGGACATCCTATTTATAGAGTAGAAACTCCCAAAATAAGTCCCATTAAGATTAGGAAGGAATCCCATTGAAATTAGGAAAGTTTCCTAATTTTCGGTTCGTGCTGTTTTTAACGATTACCGGGGGTCGATAGGGGGGTCGGAGATCCCGTCGACCCCTGGTCCTTAAACTGTCTGACCCCCGGTATAAAACTGGGGGTCTGACTTTTATACTGGGGGGGTCCGACCCTCCCTTGCTGGGTATGCAACCCTCCCCCTAATTTTAGTGTTTTTGGGTCAGTTTAATACCTGGGATCGTGATCTCCTTCACGTACTTGATCCGTTTGGTTCGACCATGATGGGTAGACCTGGTTCAAGGTGGTAAGACCGGGTTAGTTTGATACGGGTCTTACAACTCCCCCCTACTTATAAAAATTTCATCCCCGAAATTGTTCATACCTTCTGAGTCGAATAAATGAGGGTATTGCTTTCGCATAGCATTCTCTTCTTTCCATGTAATTTCTTCCATGTCTCTACTTCTCCAAGTGACCTTAACATAATAAATATCTCGGTTGCGTAGTTGTTGAACCTTTCGGTTGGTGATTTCAGTTGGTGTTACTTCAAATGTCAAATCATCAGTTAAATCAGGTAAATCTACTGTCAGAACGTGCGTTGGATCCTTGACGTACTTCTTCAATAAGGAAATATGAAATACGTCATGCACACTTATCATAGATGGTGGTGGTGCTAACTGGTACGCCACTTTCCTACGCTTAGCTAGAATCTCATATGGCCCGACATATCTTGGACTTAGTTTCCCTTTCTGTCCGAACCGTTTCAATCCTCGCATAGGCGATACTTTTAAGAATACTTTATCACCCACGACGAATTCAAGGTCTCGGCGTCGAGTATCTGCATATTGCTTCTGACGATTCTGAGCTGTTCTCACTCTTTCCTTGATAATGTCGACCACTCGACAAGTCTCTTCAACGAATTCCGGTCCAACAATACTATGTTCCCCAACTTCATTCCAAAACAAAAGAGTTCGACACTTTCGGCCATACAATGCTTCATAGGGTGACATTTGTATAGTAGCCTGATAGCTATTGTTATAAGAGAACTCAATCAATGGTAACTTTTCATCCCATGATCCTTTAAAATCAATCATACATGCTCAAAGCATATCTTCTAGAATCTAAATTGTACGCTCTGACTGTCAGTCTGTCTGCAGATGGAATGCGGTACTAAACTTCAATGTTGTATCCATAGCCTTTTGCAATCCTTCCCAAAACTTTGAAGTAAATCGTGGATCTCTATCGGAACAATACTTTCAGGTACGCCGTGTAATCGCACATGTTATCCACATACAGCTTAGCTAACCTCTCCAGTGTATACTGGGGTCATATAGGTATAAAGCGAGCTGTTTTAGTCAGGTGGTCTACAATCACCCAAACTGCGTCAACTACTCGAGGAGTCAGTGGTAATCCCGTGAAGAAGTCCATAGTGATGCAGTCCCATTTCCATGCTGGTTCCAATAACGGCTGTAACAGTCCTGCCAGTCTTTGTCGTTCAGCCTTTACCTTCTGACAATTTAGGCATTGAGACACGAACTTAGCTACATCTGCTTTCATTCCTCTCCACCAATATAGTTTCTTTAGATCATGATACATTTTTGTACTTCCAGGATGTATAGAATAGATGGTGGTATGGGCCTCTTTCATCAATCGGTGTCTAATGTCCAAGCTTTTTGTTTCGGATACACATATTCTTCCTTTGTACTTCAGTACCTTTTCTTCGTCCAAGGTGAACTCAGGGTTAGTTCTACATTTTTCAATGTCTTCTTGTACCGTTCTTAGGTAAGGGTCTGATTTGATAGCTGTCTTCACTTCATCAACTATATCTGGTAAAATTTTCAATGCGGCAAACATATTCGAAAACCGATGAATAAATCCTTGGTTGGCTGATCCATCTGGTGCATCTATCACAAACTGCTCATTACCGTGCTTGAATACCTTTCTGGTAGTACACATTGCGACAGTTGTGCTAACCTCTCCCTGAGATTTTATCATTGCCTTTCTACTCAACGCGTCGGCTACTACATTAGCTTTTCTCGGATGATACTGGATATCACAATCATAGTCTTTCAATAGTTCCAGCCATCTTCTTTGTCTCATATTCAGCTCCTTCTCATTAAATAGGTAAGTAAGACTTTTATGGTCTGATTTAATCTGAAACTTCTCCCCGTACAGATAATGTCTCCATATTTTGACAGCATGTACTACTGCCGCTAGTTCCAAATCATGAGTGGGATAGTTCTTTTCATGTGTCTTCAGTTTTCTTGAGGCATATGCAATTACTTGTTCTCCTTGCATAAGTACACATCCTAATCCCAGTCCTGACGCATCGGTGTACAAGATAAATGGTTGTCCTGGAATCGGGATGGTCAAGATTGGAGCTGATGTCAATTTAGCTTTCAAGGTTTGGAAACTCTTCTCACATTTATCCGTCTAGACAAACTTCTCGCCCTTTTTAGTCAAACTGGTAAAAGGTACGGCAATTCAGGAATAGTATTCCACAAATCGTCGATAATACCCAGCTAGACCCAGAAAACTTCTAATTTCCGCAACGCTCTTCGGTGCTTCCCACTTTACAATAGCCTCAATCTTGCTGGGATCCACTTTAATTCCTTCAGTGGATACTACATGGCCTAGAAATGCGACTTCCTTTAGCCAAAACTCACACTTTGTAAATTTGGCGTAGAGCTTTTCCCTTCGTAGTCGCTGCAGAGCGGCGTTTAGATTCTTGACATGAGTTTCCTCGTCCTTAGAGTAGACTAATATATCATCAATGAATACAATAACCGACATATCCAACATGTCATGGAAAACCCGGTTCATAAGTTCCATAAAGGTTGCTGGTGCGTTTGTCAATCCAATAGAACATGACCAAAAATTCATAATGTCCATATCTGGTCCTGAATGCTGTCTTGGGGATGTCACCATTCTTAATCTTCAGCTGATGGTAACCTGACCGAAGATCAATCTTTAAGAACACTTTGGCACCTTGCAATTGATCGAACATGTCATTGATCCGAGGCAATGGATACCGATTCTTGATTGTCAGTTTATTCAGTTATTGGTAGTCTATACACAAGTGAACGCTACCGTCTTTTTTCTTCACGAATAAAACTGGCGCTCCCCATGGTGATATGCTAGGGCGAATGTAACCCTTGTCCAGCAGTTCCTGTAGTTGTACTTTCAATTCCTTCAGTTCAGTAGGAGCCATTCGATAGGGTGCTTTCGATACTGGTGCGGCTCCAGGTATAAGATCTATAACAAACTCTGTAGCTCGGTCGGGTGGTAATCCTGGTAATTCTTCAAAAAATACGTCTGGATAGTCCCGCACGACATCAATATCTTCCATTCGTGGTGCTTCCTTGGTAAGGTCGACCACAGATACTAAATACCCGACTGCCCCTTTCTCAAGGAACTTCTTAGCCTTTAGTGCCGAGAGTATGAGCTTTCGTTTATGGGGAAATTTGGTTCCCAAAAAACTGAACTCTGCTCCTTCCTCGTCTTTAAATGTCAGCTTCTTTTCGGCGCACAATAGGTTTGCAGAATGCCGAACTAACCAGTCCATTCCCAAGATGACGTCAAAGTTTGCCATCTCAAGTTGGATCAAGGTCGCATCGAAGGTCTTTTCATCAATAAGAACTGGACATGGTCCATAACCTTTTTCTAACTCCACTTTTAATCCCATAGGTGATCATACAAGTAGTCTGTAGTCTAAGGATTTAAGGGGTAGATTTAACTTCTTTCCAAACGTCACAGATATAAAGGAATGAGTAGCTCCTGAATCAAAGAGTACTCTTGCGGGAATGCCATTAATAGGTACGATACCTGTGATTTATTTTGGTTTAGTCTACATGCTCATACAATGTAATACAACTAACAAAATATAAGTCATACCTGTAACCACATCAGGCGATGCGGCAGCATCCTCGGATGTAACCGCGTAAACTCGTCCTTGATGTAGCTGCTTCTTGGGCTTAGGACATTCCCTTGCTATATGTCCCACTTGTTGACAGTTAAAACATTTTATACCTTTAGTAATTGGCTTCTGTTGCTGTTGAACTACTGGGATAGTCTTGGCTGCAGCGGTAAAGCCTTGAGCACGGAAGGGTTTGAATGTTTTGTTATTCCCTCCGTTATAATAATTTCCAGCTGGCCTACTTACTGGGCATTTCCTATGCTGGCCCCATGGTATTCTGTGCTCCTGGAGAGCCCCAGTTCTTCTCTCTACAGATGAGGGCTGAGATCGATAGTCAGCTCATCCGACCTGATCGCTGGCAGATGAGAGCGTGTTATCTGCGTTCAGATCTATGGGTATACTGCAAGATCATTCAGCATAACCTGATACCGCAGACGCAGAGTGGTCATTACGAGAGGATCTCCCAGCTGACCCAGTATCTCTTATACTGTATATGCACTAGGCAGCCCGTCTGCCTTTCATACATCATTATGCGTACCATGATCAGTGCTACGTTGCCCAGTCACACTGGCAACCTTCCTTACGGACGCATGATCACTACCTTGCTTACCCGCCTGGGGGTTGACCTAGTGGATGAGAAGATTTAAGAGAAATCCTTCTCATCGCCTCTGGATTGGGAGGCTATTTGCAAGATGGGCATGCGGGATGCCCAGGTCACTGATGAGAAGAGGAACGCGATGGTGTGTCCTCGCACTCGAGTGGAGATAGCTGATGCTGAGGCTGCAGTAGTAGCCGCTGGAGCAGGGGTTCCTGGGGATGATGACGATCTGCTGTACATGGATGTAGATGCCATACCCCCTCCATCACCTACTCATGCTACTGGAGCTGGTCTATTTTCTTTAGCTGGTCCTTCGCATGCGGCTGGTCCTTCGTATACTCCATCTGATGACATGATGAGGATATTACATGAGATACAAGAGGCTCAGCATATGTCTGACCTGAGGATGTGAGAGCTTATAGAGGCTCAGCGTATGACTAACCAGCGGGTGGCTGATCTCACAGCTAGTCTCCAGACGAGCCAGACTCAGATAGCCTGGTTGACCAGGGTCTACGCTGAGGACTATGATAGAGACCGGGAGGCATCACCTGCCCCAAAGACCTCCAACTTCTTGATGTACTCCTTTTTTTTTTTTTTTTTGTACTCTTGGAGTAAGGACTATGGACTGTACTCTGTTTGATCATATATATATATATATATATATATATAGACGTTGGTTCTTCATTTTGGTTGTATATAAATTTGTTTCTCATTTAATAGATGCATTATTCTCTTTCAGTTTAGTCTCAAACAATACAGGTGCTTATGGTGTGTTATTATTACATCTTTTAAATTTTCATCCTATCTCAGTTCACACTCTTTTGTGGAAGTATATGGTTTCACAGATAAAGCCTGAGATGCTCTGATACCAAGTTATCACACCCCAAATTCTGCACCATTCAGAACGGTGTGATGAACCGCTATAAACCAACGGTTCAACAAGGATCTCTAGTAGGCGGTATCCATTAAAAATAAAAACACGCACATCCACAACCATAATCAAAATAAATACACAATAGCGAAAGTCTTATAGTAAATGAACTGAGCATTCTAGATGTAATAATCATAATTAAAATATCAAATTATTGTTGTAACAACTGAGACATAACTAAATAAAATATCAATTACATCTTTTATAAATTCAAATAAAATCCTAATAGAACATGCATGAGTTGCACTCGCATGAGGGGTCATGCGTATCCTCTAAGTCTTCAGCCTCCATTGCAGCAACGTGCGCATACACCGAGTCATTTATATAATCTGCAACTGTAGTACCTGCATCATCAACTAAAAATATTCGACGTCGAGAGGGTGAGCACACATCATGGCTCAGTGAGCAAACAAAATAATGCAACAAACATATGCATGCATTCAATTCATATCTTTGGTCTGGTAAATAAGTTTGTAATGTGCTATAGAAAGGATTGGAGGTCAAAGGTCACGCTTATTGACCCCTCCTCTATACACGAGTGTGTGAAGCCGCCCAAAGGTCACGCTTATTGTCGTCCCACATGCACCCACCATGAACATTGTACAACAAAGGTTAACGCTTATTGTTGTACAGTGTCATACCAACACGTAAGCCCCTACTGGCGAGGGCTTGCAAACCGGACTCGCAGCCAACCAATCCTAATGCCAAACAGTGTATCCAAGGCCTCACCCCATGCATCCCTCAATACGTCCATAGAGATAGAGCTAGGGTCCGGTGACCGGGATGAACCACGGTGCCACGTCCCCCCCCCTGATACCCTATGACGTATTAGTTCCACTAAGGTAATGGCGATACGACGATGTTTAATGGACAAGACTTGAGTTAGAGATAGAGCTAGAGTCTGGTGACCAGGATGAACCACAGTGTTATGTCCTCCCCCTGATACTCACTCGCATCAAGCACACCAATCATACACATACATCTACATGTATATTCCTATCATCATCATCATCGTCATGTTATAAACAATAATTAAATATGCATGAATGGTAATAATAGAAATATTGGGTGACATGTTGAATGCACATAACAAGCATACACGCATAGAATCAATCATGGCATTGGACTTGAAATAAAATAGTTTATTATTAACCAATTAGTTTAGGTCTTGTTCCCTCACCTTTACTTGATCGTAGGTCTTCTTTCAAGCTTTAAGAATCAACTATATATTGATATTATATCACTAGAAAACCTAACCAAGTCGATAGAATTTAATTAGAATTAATTCGGACTTTCAAAAGCATGCTGCTAATTGGGGGTCGATGCTAGGGTCGGAGGTTTGATCGACCCTGGGTGCGACCACCCCTATTCTGGACTTCCCGAACACTGGGGGTCGATGATCAGGGTCTGGTAGGGTCGATTGGCCATCGACCCCCCGTGCGACCCCCTATGGGTTTTGTCAATTTTTCATTCTATAGTCCATTCTTCGTGTTTGGGGTCCTATGGCTTGTTTCTACAGTCCATTCCACACATGTTCTATGGCCTAGAACCGTAGTTCATTCACCTATATAGCTTTCATAATTTTCCCCATGGTTTTTCATGAAAATCTAACCATGGGTGGATGATTTGGATTTCTCCTAGATCATTCCCTCTTCTCTAGCTATTCTAAGGTCTGTAGAATTACGTGGAGATAGTATCCATACCAAAGAATTATGCTTGTTTCTCTGAAGCCTTCTCCTTGATCTTCTTCTCCACTTTCCTTCTCTTCTCTTTCTCTTCTCCTTCTCTTCTCTTTCTCTCAATCCAATTAGGGTTCTAAAAGGAGTGAAAGAGGCTTAGGGACGTCCTATTTATAGAGTAGAAACTCCCAAAATAAGTCCCATTGAGATTAGGAAGGAATCCCATTGAAATTAGGAAAGTTTCCTAATTTTCGGTTCGTGCTGTTTTTACCGATTACCGGGGGTCGATAGGGGGAGTCGGAGATCCCGTCGACCCCTGGTCCTTAAACTGTCCAACCCCCGGTATAAAACTGGGGGTCTGACTTTTATACTGGGGGGGTTCGACCCTCCCTTGCTGGGTATGCGACCCTCCCCCTAATTTTAGTATTTTTGGGTCTGTTTAATATATGGGATCGTGATCTCCTTCACGCACTTGATCCGTTTGGTTCGACCATGATGGGTAGACCTGGTTCAAGGTGGTAAGACCGGGTGTAAGCACCCCATTTTTGCCACCCTCGGCATAAGTGAACCAATATGGCAGGTTTCAGACCTTTAACCCAAAGATCTGTGATTTTCCACCGATCCTCACAACAGGGTCATGGGCTATTATCTGCGTGGATGCATAGGTCATAGAATTATCTTCGAAACGAGACCGGAATTGCTCAATTCCGATATCAAATGAGGAAGATATGATCATTTTAGTCGGATGCTACATATAAGGGAGGTTTCCGAAATTATTATAAAATAATAATCCCGGGGGCCTTCATGCAAATTATCCTAAGTTGGATTGCTTGAATTTCAAATCATCATATCTTGATCATCCGACATCGATTCGGGATGATTCCAAGACCATTATTCTTCATTCATGATGTTCTACAAAGTGGACGTAAAAAATCCCGGTAGAAGTCGCCGGGTCCCATGCAAACTTGCATGCAAAATGATCATTAGAACTTCGGCTGCATATCTTTTCCGCTCTACATCGGATTCAGTGATTCCGGCCTCATTATGTTCCATTTTTAGTGCTCTACAAAGTGGACGTAAAATATTTTCGTAGAAGTCTCCGAAGGAACTCATGCAGAATGGTCAACCAAATTATCGGTAATTGGTCCGTTTAAACTTCAAAAATTCATAAGTTGACCATTTTACTTCCAAATGAGGTGGTTCAAGTTCCTATATTTCTCATTTTTTATGTTCTACAAAATGAACGCAAAAAATTTGGAATAGAGGCCATCGGAAAATTCCATGCGGGATGACAAATGGAAATGACCCGTGAAATGACAAGGAGAGGAAACCCAGTGAATTCCAATCCGGCCAAATCAACTCAATTCAAATCGGTTGTCAACCTAGGTCGGCCTCTTATATATATTATAATATATATATATATACATATATATATACATGTATGTATGTATGTATGTGTATGTATGTTATTAAATATATATATGTGTAATATACATGTGTAAATCATAATCCAAAAGATTTTTGAGAAGAAAAAGGAAAGAGGGGAGAGAAAAACGTGGAAAAGAATAGAGATTTCAATTGTGGAGATAATCCAAAAAGATTTTGAGAAAAAAAGGAAAGAGGGGAGAGAGAAAACGTGAAAGAGAAGGGGATTTAGGGTTTTGAGATAATCCAAAAGATCATGAGAAGAAAAAAAGGAAAGAGAGAGGAATAAAAAAAAAGAAAAAAGGGGAGAAAAGATTCCCCCCTTCACGCTTTCTAGAAAGAAAACGTGAAAGGGAGAGAGGAGAAAGGAAGAAAGGAAAAAAGAAAAAGGAAGGAAAGAAAAAGGAAAAAAAAAATATTTTTTAGAAAAAAGGATCTTTTAGAAAATGAGTGAAAAAAACTATAAATAGGCAAAGAGGAGGATCCTTTTGGAGGAGAGCAGAGAGAGAGGGAAACGTGGGAGAGAGAGAGAAAGGAGAGCAGAGAGAGAGGAAAACGTGAAAGAGAGAGAGAAAGAGAAGAGAGAAAGAAGCAGAAGAGAGGAGAAGGAGGATTCACATTCAAAGGGGATTGATACAATCCCCAATCACCCTTCATCAACGGTTTCGCCGATTTGAGCCCAAGGTTAGTACTCTAAACAAATTTAGAGGTCGTTATAATGCCCGAATGCCAATTTTGCTTGAAAAAGGCTAATTTTCATGAAATCTCAATCGTGAATGCTCTATTACATACTTGTTAATGTTAGGATGCCTATGTCTAACATTTTTCATGAATGATAATTTGTCTAAGCTATTCAATGATGAATTTTTGATTGATATACAATGATGTTTGATGTTTTTTGTAAATTTCATAAAGTGATTTTCGGATCTGAAAATTCCAGATTTAGGGTTCAAACTTAGGACGTACATCATATGTACTTTTTCTAAGATTTTGAAGCCCAAAATTTTATGGGAGTCTCTCTGATATGATAGAAGACTACCCTAAAAATTTCGTTCCATTTGGAATTGGGGAAATATATCAAACAATTTGTCTTTGACATTGCTATTTTTCTCGGATGTAATGCAATCCTCCATCGGAAAGTCTCTAGACAAAGACCTTATGGCCATAATCAGAAATTCCACTTAACATGAACTTTTTAGACATGAAAGTCTTCTAAAAAATGGCACTGGTTTCATATTTTTTCCATTTTTTGTTGAATTGATATCAATTTTTAAGTGCATAAAGCTTTGATTTCAGATCTGCCATGATGTGCTGATTTGCATGATTGAAAAGAGTCATTTTTCACAAAGAAAATATACTGTTTTAACTTGTTTTTCTTAATGAAATTTTAGATCAGATAGTTATCTACATAGACATATGTCTGTATTTAATTTTCATTAAGAATAGAATTTTATTTGGAATTTATGGTGCAACTGGTCAAAAATCTGGAACAGACCTGACCAGTGTATTTGCCTGTACTTGGGGAATGTTTTCGACCTGCCTATGGTCTCTTTTAGGAATATCTTCCTTGAGACAAAATGTTGGCCTCTGAGTCTTCTTTCCAGGGATATATTTTAAGAATTTTTTGAGTAAGTACAGTGCCCTATGTGCCCATTTTGGTCCAGCCTGACAAAGCTGTTATCTTGCCGCATGTTCCATCATGTTTTGATTGATTCTCATATGCTTTGGTTGTTTCTCACATGCCATATTTGATGTTATGCTATGTTCGGATGCTCGTATGCATACACCGCCATAATTGGAATGATCATATTGCCATAATTGAAATAATCACGTTGCCATGATTGGAATGATACACATGTTTATTGCCATATTTGTCCGCTACACTTGCTCACATGCTATATTAAATGCTTATTGTCACAATTAGGGTAGAAAACCCTAAAAATGAAAATGGGGGGGAAACCCTAAAAATGGAAAGAAAATAATTAGGGTAGAAAACCCTAAAAATGGAAAGAAAATAATTAGGGTAGAAAACCCTAAAAATGGAAAAAAAAAAGAAAATAATTAGGGTAGAAAACCCTAAAAATGGAAATAAAATTACAATTAGGGTAGAAAACCCTAAAATGGAAAGAAAGTAACAATTAGGGTAGAAAATCCTAAAAAAAATAGAAATAAAATAATAATTAGGGTAGAAAACCCTAAATATGGAAAAAAAATAGCAATAATAGGATCTTGCCATGCTTAGAAGATAGCATACTAGATCATGCCATATAGGCTCTTGCCTTATTTGCAATACATGCCATATTCGAAAGATTTCTAAACAATCTTACAGATGTGATTTTCTTGCCATAAATGTTTTATGTGCCATGTCTAGATAGAATATTCTATTTTTTGGCAATAACTTATTTTATGCAACACCCTAGTCAAACCGCCATATATGCACACTTCTAGAAGACAATCTAGGCGTGGGGACGTGCATTTAGGGCACCCACATTCTTGGGAAGGGCATAATGGGAATGATAAAAAATCTTAATGAAGAAAGAGAATGCCTTGCCAAACCTTCCAAAATTAGAATTCGAATGAAAAGGGTAATTTAGGACGATTTGCCCCCGGCAAACCCTAAACCTAGAATAGGTTCTAAACCCTAAACCTAGAATAGGTTCTCAATCATTAACCTAGAACAGGTTATCCATCCCGAACTACGCGGATTCCCCGATTCCTAGGGCAAACCCTAGGATACGTAGGCTATTTGGGGAGAAACCCAAATTCGGATCCACACCTAGTCCACTCGGACTATCCATAGATCCACTAGGATATTTACCCATACTTTAGTCCACCTCGGACCACTGACTATCCATAGATCCACCTAGACATCCCCTAGTTTTAACCCAAATAGGGTTATCCACACTTTTAGTCCACTTGGACTATCCATAGACCCACATAGGGTTATCCACATTCCAACCCGTAATGGGTTATCCATATTTCAACCCAAATAGGGTTATTCTTAGATCCACTAGGACTATCTATCACCCACATGGACTATCCGGCTCCTAACCCATAGGATTTCTCAACCATTCAAGCATAAATTTCAACTCGAACAAAGAACTTAATCATG
This sequence comes from Protea cynaroides, assembly GCA_028583415.1. Lineage (NCBI taxonomy): Eukaryota > Viridiplantae > Streptophyta > Magnoliopsida > Proteales > Proteaceae > Protea > Protea cynaroides. Next base: position 64,866,287 of record CM053268.1, on the reverse strand, counting down.
CACAAGCATAAATCACATCCATAAACTTTAATCACACCCGAACTACGATGGTGAACCCGATTTTCCGAATAATTCCGTGATACGTAGGCAACCCGATGGATACGGATTCGGTTCAATGATATCAAACCCCTTGGTTTGGTTTGATTTAATAAATAGAGTCTAGCATAGGAAAGGTATAGGAGACCGATTTCGATCGGGCGGTTTGGGTGCCTAACCCCTTCCCATAACCGTAACCCGACACTTACCCAATCTCCGATGGACCGTAATTCCAACCTAAGGGTCATGAGTCAATCGAAGTCTTACCTTGGGGTGAGATTTCACATTTCTAAGGTCCCAGACCTAAATCTAGGTGGCGACTTCTAAAGATTTCCATCTTTGTCCTCACAAAGGGCGACTCCACCGGGGATATAAATGTCAAACTCTTAAATGAAAACTTTCCTTGTGTGAATTGGATGCTAGATTTTAGGATACTATATTTATGCTTGTATATTATTGCTTTGGGGGGAATGGGTTCAGCCACACATTCGTGCGAGTAGCCGAACCGGGTCCCATGCATATGGGGCAGCCCGCTAGGAGAAACACACAGCCTTGGCCTTTTTTTGGTTCATCCCCCGAACCGACCCAAGGAAAATCGGGCTTAACCATGACATCCATGTTCGAGACGCCGGTCTGCCCGCTTTTGTCCTCGATTGGTCAACATGTTAGATTCTACACGATGAGCATCTTGAACTCTCACCCATTGGGAGCATGGGGTATGTATACACCTGTTCTACATCATAGTAGACGGTCACTATACACCCTCCATTAAGTAAGCTCGATGTGTTGAATCTCTCATTGTTAACACGCCGATTTCAAAAAACGAGTAGAAAATCCCCACAAGACTTAGATACCATGGTCAAGAAGAAATTTACTAGTTTGTTCATCTATGAACCGCTTTTGCTAATCATCCCTAATAAGGACGACGGATTAATATATCCATTTCAATTTCATCGAACCGTAATCCAATTGGCCGGACCTTGGTACCACCGATTATCCATTTTTGAATCACGAGGTCCCAAGACCGAACACATGGCTTAATCAAATTCGATTAAATTGACTCTGACAATGTTTACCCGATCGCTCTTATGAGGGAGCTAACTCTTGTTTGGTTGAGTCATCTTTGATTGTGTACTTAACTTCTTTCCACTTCCGTAATCTTAGTGTCCTAATATTTATCACTTTTGGGTTCCTTTCCGTACCCAAGCCAAGGAGTCAGCCCAAACTACAACCATTTCTACCTCTTGGATAAGGGATCCCGCATCGGGAGATTATCTAGGGTGTACACACCAAAGCCGCTAGTCCCATCTCAACCACATCAACCCGAATCAATGGCCGAAGGATCAAAACCAAGTCCCGAACACTATGGATGCTAGAATGGAAAAGATAGAGGATACCATGGGAATGATAGCTACCGCAGCAAGGGATATCCAATTACAACCGCAGCTCAAGGGTTGACCTCCGAAAGGGTAAATATGGCATCACCACAAGGACCGAATACCCCTAATGCAGCTGCGACCAAAAATTTTCATAAACCCGGCATTCGAAGATATGGAAGGTGTCGTACCCCATAAACAGCCCATCATTCAAAGCTACCCCGTGACTAAGAAATCGAAGGAAGAAGATGGCCCATACAAAGGATGTATTGAGTCAAGTGGAAAAATACTAAGGGGCATGAAAGGAGTAGAAAGTCAAATTATTGATGCCGAAGGATTATGCTTCTTTCCGTAAAACTAAACTACCTCCCAAGTTTAAATGGACCACCGAGAAATTTGATGGGACAGAGATCCCGTGGCCCACTTAAGATCATTCACGTGTCTATTGAAGCAAGGCGAAGGATTCACCGATGAGCGCTAGGACAGGCATTCCACCCTCCCTCACGGGTGGGGCCCATCGATGGTTGATGAATCTGAAACCATCACGTATACATTCTTGGTCGATATCACTAAAGCATTTATCAATTTCTATTCCTACAATACGGAGTTGGAGACCCACCGTAGGCGCTTGGAGACCATGGTCCAAGCACAAGGAGAGACGCTCACGGCCCATCCGACCCGGTCCGAGTGTTGCAACGAAGCTTTGGGATCGACCCTCCGAAAGAGATCAAGTGCGCATAATGATGAGAGGTTTGAGCGGGCCATATAAGACATACATCTTCGGCCAGGCCATCCTATCATTTGAAGGGCTCGTGGTTGCGGGACAACAAGTGGAGGACGCCATAACCCGAGGAGATATATTACCAGAAAGTCGAAAGGTCGAAGGAGGGTCAAATAGAAGGGCGTACCCACCAAGAAACCCAGAAATCAATCCGTAAGGCAAATAGCTAATACCAATTCTGAACCATTGATCTTGGAAAGTTCAAATTACACCCCACCACAAGCAGCAAGACCAAGGAGGCAATTTACCGATTTGGGGATGACCCGGTCCAAGGCTCGATAAATTAATACAAGCCAAGAAGTTGACCGTGCTCGACCCTCGTCCACCTCCAAGCCCTCTCCGAAGAATTTTCGTATGGATCTTTTTTTGTAAGTACCACAATCAGCATGGGCATGATACTGGACAATTGCTATACATTAAGGCATGCCATACAAGATCCGTTGGATTCCCGCAAATTTAAGGTCCAGCCCCGACAAGTGTCAATGGCGAATAATCCCCTCCCTCACCACAAAGCATCAACTTCATAGAGTGGGGAGATAACCCCCCGACCTTACTACGCCATAGAAGGAGTAAGCAATATGGTTGTCACATCCGGTGACGAAATAAACATGTTGGGAAGTCATCAACAAGAAGAAGAAGAATATGATTTCTATTTCCTAAGATTCATCACACCTTATAGCACAAGCACAAGAAGAAGAAGAAGAAGAACCATTCATCATCTACCTCTCGGATGAGGAGAGAGAAGTAGATCAAGTTGACAACCGCTTCCTTGAGATGGAGTTCATATTCCCGCAGGATGAGCAAGAAATAGCGTAAAACCGAACATTGGAAGAACTACAAACCATCTCACCCGATGGTAAGTGATCCGGCCCAAGCCGTAAGAGAGAAAGGTAAAGGACCCGCCAATCAACCGTAACCTCCAAACCCGCCTTAAAACAACTACAAAAGACCCAAGCCAATGTGTCCATTTGGGAACTTCCGATGGCTTCCAAGGTCCACAGGGACGCGGTACTCGAAATCTCCGGCAAGCATTCAGTCCCGCCAAATGGAGGGAGAAGAACTAGCCATGCTAGTAGGGGGTAGATATGCCGTTAATGCAATTGTTTTTGGAGATGCGCATCTTCCTCAAGGAAGTAAGGATCACATACAAGCTCGCGATATTACCATCGGATGCCGGGCAATAGCATTTTTCAAGTTTTGGTCGATAATGGGTCAGCCTTAAATGTATTCCCTTTCCGTACGCTCAAGCATCTAGGCTTCAACGAGACGAGTTGAAACCTTCGGATATGACCATCAAGGCATACGACAATACCGTAAGGGCTATATTGGGTGTCTTCACAGCACCAATTCAAGTAGGACCGGCTGAGTTTGAAACAGAGTTCCAAGTCATTGATATCTCCGCCTCATTCAAGATGCTTCGGGTAGGCCTTGGATCCATCGGGCCACTGCGGTGGCATCCGCTTTATACCGTAAGATTAAATTCATCTACAAGGGTACAACCGGGACAATACACGCAGATTCCGCAGCCGCGGAATACATTGGCCACCGGACAAAGTAATGAAGAGTTACAAGGGAATACAAGGCGGGACTTCTCTCTCGAGGGTTTCAAGTTGACAACATCTTAGCCACAACCGAGCCGATCCTACAGTGACGCATCTCGCCTTTTTCATTTCACAATTACTTAACATGCTCTACTTTCCGTGATGGGCCTTGGTTCCCACCAACATGGTAGTACCACTTTCTTATCTCTATTGATCAATGAGTATAGATTTGGGCCGGGATATACCCCCACCGAAGGGGATCCGAAAGTAATCAAGCAAAAGCAGAGCGGAGCCGACGAAGGATTTCGGAAGTTCGAGAGGAGGAAATACAAGTATAGTGTTAAGTATGGTAGCAGCAAAATAAGAGCATCGATAGAGTTAGTGGGGACCGGCGACCTCAAAGGACGGACGGCGGCTCGTCATGCAATATCCGAGGGGTTATACAATGTACAAGATATCCGGCTCAAGGACCCTAAATGGGTATTTTGTCAAAGAAGGAGAAAACAACATTTATTGTGGATTTTCGTAACCTTGGTTCAGCACTCACCTTCAAAAGCAAGTACCCGGGTTCGAAATATTCCATGATTGTACTCTTGATTGGGAAGAGCTCGAGCAAGTCAAGATCCAAGAGCAGAGCAAGAAGCAAAAATCCGAGATGGAAGTGATCAACATCAGCAAACTGCTCGACGATGATCAAGTGATGACGCCACCGGTGAAGACCAAGATAGGAGTCCCGATGTACAACAATTCACCCTACCCATCAAAGGAATAATCCCCAATTGGAGTTGTCATGATAATTTTGTCTACCCAAAGGGGCTGCCATGTAATCCACATATAATGACTATGTCCGAGCCTAGGGTCCCGAGGTCTTTAGATAAGATTGAGTCCGCTCAAAGTTTGAGTCCGCTCCACTTGGAACCATTTCCTCTCGTACCGCTTTTGAATATGAATAAAGATGACATTTTGAATTACTCGCGCCTACTTCTTCCTTTCCTTCTCCTTCTAACTCTAACTTTGAAAATGATGAGAATGATGAACCATTTCCCGAAATATTACAATCCATCCAAGCCTCTGAGGAAAAGAAAGCTCAACCCGCTGGCGAAGACTTCAAGATAATCAGCCTTGGTTCAAGAGAGCAACCTCGAGAAATAAAGATCGGTGCTACCTTGACGGAAGAGGAAACCAAACAAATGACGGAATTACTAATGGAATTCCAAGAAGTATTTGCCCGGTCCTATGAAGATATGCCCGCATAGACCCCGAAGTGGTACAAAGATAAGATACCTTTGGTCTCGCACGTAAGGCCATGTAAGCGTGGCTAAGGCGGTTAAGGCCCGAATGGACCCTTAAGGTTAAGGAGGATATCATGAAGCGCTTTGATGCGGGATTCCCTGAGGTTACGGCATCCGGAGTGGTTAGCAAATGTGGTCATTGTACCTAAAAAAGATGGAAGACCGAGGGTGTGCATTGATTACGTAAACCCGAATAAGGCCAGCCCTAAAGATGACTTTCCATTACCAAAGATAGACATCCTAGTGGATAACACCGCAAATCATGCTCGTTGTCCTTCATGGATGGATTCTCGTGGTACAATCGATAAAGATGGCACCCGAAGACAAGGAGAAGACCGCCTTCATAACGCACCGGGGCACCCACCATATTAATCGGAATGCCATTTGGGCTGAAAAATGCCCGGGCAACTTATCAAAGGATGGCTACTACAATCTTGCACGACCTAATCCATAAGGAGGTAGAGGTGTATGTAGATGATATGATTGTAAAATCGCTCACCGTAGAAGGTCACATCCCCGCTAAGGAAGGAAATTCTTTGAAAGGATCAAGCACTACAAACTAAGGCTTAACCCCCAAAAATGTGCATTCGGGTTATAGCCGGCAAAATGCTAGGTTTTATGGTCAGCCAAAGAGGAATTGAAATTGACCCAACCAAGATAAAAGCCATCTCCGAAATGCCGCCTCCCAAACGTAAAGGGAAGTAAGAGGTTTCTTGGGAAGACTTCAATACATCAACCGGTTTATTGCACATCTCACCGCAACGCGGGAACCAATTTTCAAACTACTCAGAAGGACCAGCCAAAGGATTGGAACCCCCAATGTCGATGGCTTTTGACAAGATTAAGGCATATCCGTTGAACCCACCGGCCTTAGCCCCACCAGGACGGAAGACCGCTACTCCTTTACTTGTCAGGACTAGAAGTTTCTATGGGGTCAATGATAGCCCAAAGATGATACGTATGGAAAGACGTAAAAGGCAAAGATAATTATCTCGAGTAAGAAATTCACAGGATACGAAGCCAATTATACACACCTGGAGAAGACATGCACAGCCCGGGTCCGATATAACAAAGAGATTGAGACATTACATGTTATCCTACAAGGTCATACTCATTTCCGTACCGGACCCCCGGAAGTATCTATTCGAGAAACCGGCTTTAACAGAAGATTGGCTAGGTGGCTATTGTTGTTGTCCGAATTTGACATCACATACACTACTCAAAAGTCTATCAAAGGGAGCGTAATCGCAGAACATCCGTCGGCTCTACCAATTGAAGATAACCTCGCACATTTGGAAGATGTATTCCCCGATGAAGAAGTCTACACCACTCAAGAAGAGGGGAAGAATGACACATGGATAATGTTCTTCGATGGAGCCGCAAATCATATGGGATACGGGGCCGGGGCCTTATTCATAGATCCGTAAGGGGCATTTGTACCATTTTCATTCGGATTAGACTTCGACCGCACAAAACAACATTGCAGAGTATGAAGCATGTATCATGGGACTAAAAGCAGCTTTGGCCATAGGGGTCCGCAGATTAAAAGTCTATGGTGACTCATCAATTGTTATCTACCAAGTCGAGGGGATTGGAAAACCAAAGATGAGAAGCCGATACCTTATCACGAATGTGCAATAACCCCGGCTCGAAGTTCGAAAGCAAATTGAATTTGACTACTCCCCAAGAGATACCAATAAGTATGCCGATGCATTGGCCACCTTGGCCTCAATGATTGGAAATGATCCGCTGGGACGTATCAAACCACTAATCATAGAGAAGAGAGTACGGCCGCCCCACTTGGAAGAAGTGAATGCATTGACACTGATGGTCGGCCATGGTTTGCTCCTATCATAGATTTCATCAAAGAAGGAAAGTATCCAAAGGGAAGCTACAACAGGTGAGAGGAAGTCTCTTAGGAGATATGCCTCCCAATTCATACTATGCGAAGATATCCCGTACATAAAAGATCCCATGAAGGGAGTGCGCTTAGTCCAGACGATGAGGAACAGGCGCAAAATGTTATCGAAAGCGGGTCCATCAAGGAATATGCGGACCTCACATGAACGCTAGAATGCTTGCAAAGAAGATTCTCGAATGGGATATTATTGGAACACAATGGAAGCAGATTGTTCGGGAGTTCGTAAGGAAATGTCACAAGTGCCAAATCCATGCTAATTTGATACACGTGCCTCCAAAGAGTTGCATACTCTTAGCTCTCCATGGCCTTTCTCAACCCGGGGCATAGATGTGATTGGAAAGGTTCACCCTAAAGCTTCGAATGGGCATGAATTCATCTTGGTTGCCATCGATTACTTTACAAAGTGGGTAGAGGCACAATCATACGCCAAGCTCACAAAGAAACAAAGTGGCTAAATTTCTACAAGAGAATATCATATGCCGGCATGGAATGCCCCGCCTATAATCTCGCATCAAGGACAACACTTCGCAGGGAGAGTCCAAGAATTATGTGACAAGTTCCACATCAAAGGCATCGGTCCTCTCCTTACCGGTCCACGTACAAATGGGGCAGAGAGGCGGCCAATAAAAATGTTAAGGTTATCCCCCGTAAGATGGCGTAATCTAATGTTGGATCGGGCGGACAAAACTACCTTATGCACTCGGGCATACGTAACATCCATAAGAACATCTACCGGGGCAACGCCGGATTCACTAGTATATGGTATGGAAGCAGCCCTCCCAAGAGAAATAGAGGTGCCCTCACTAAGGGTCTTAATGGAATGCAAGATTCCGTGCCGAGTGGTTGCAATCCGTATATGACGAGCTGAACTTCGCTGATGAAAGAAGAATGAAGGCAATGGATAATGTAAGAAAATACCAACAAAGAATGGCGGCAACCTTTAACAAAAAGGTGCGTGTTCGCCACCCGACAAGAGGGGGACTTGGTATTGAAAGAACAAAGAGCACCCGGCCCATGACCCTAGGGGCAAGTTTCGTCCCTAAGTGGAGCGGACCGCTCATGATAAAAGAAATCTTACCAGGGAAAGCTGCCCGACTAGTCAACATGGAAGGCATCGAGTTACAATACTTGACCAACTTGGATCAAGTGAAGAAGTATTATGTGTAGCCCCTACGCCCCTTCAAAAAAAAAAAAAAAAAAAAAAAAGGGGGGGAAGAAGGCTTGTCTCTCACCCGCCGACATCAACAACGTGCATCAATCATTTGAGGAACTTACCGACATGGTTGGACCGGATTCTCCAATGGGGCACAACACCTTTCACCCGTGAATGGTTCTTCTTATCATCATGATCAAAGAAAGAATTTCCCCGCTTGTTGGCTAAACTCTTTCATCCGGCCATCTATCCAACGGATTTCCCAAGAGTTACATATCAAAGCCCGCTTTTCATATCATTTGATGTAAACTCTCATGAGTATATCAATCTGAGAAATAAATTAAAAAAAAAAAAAAAAAAAAAAAAAAAGAAGAAGAAGAAAAGTCCGGCCGGAACTCTTATCCGCCGCTCATTACATCCGACGGCGCCCCAAGATTCCAATAAGCCCATCCATTCCAAAGCCCATAAAATGGGATCTTCTCGGGAAGATATGCCCATTCTACATAAACAACCACAAACTCCTTCAGCGGCAAACCCACCTGACAGCTTCTTGTCGCCCCTTTTGGACCTCCATTTTAGCTCGCCATGTCTACAGATTTATGTACTTTAAACTCGCATGACAGTCAATCATATGTATACATTTCATGTGCAACCTTCTAAGGGCATTTTCAACATATCTAAACAACAATAATTGAAGGTAATTCCAATGATTCATTTTTTTAACCTCTATTTGTATGTCGGGATTCCTACAGTCACACCGGGAAGCCGATAATACATTGATCCGCCGACGGAATTACGTAGATGGACAGGCACCGAAAAAATTGGAGCCGGGCGTATTGAGTTCACGTAAGATAGCTCTTTCTTACGAAAGCATCAATTGGAGGCACTTCCTCAATTAACAACCGTAAAATTATGCCCGGACCCTTTAAAAGCGGCCGCCAATGCCGGGATCCGACGCTCATGTTTTCGTGGATGGGAGAAGTCGAAGTTATGCCCAACCCGTGGAAGAATTTGGAGCTTGCCTTTTGCTCACACCTAAGCGGAAGATCTTCAAGCCATATCCGGAAAAGATTACGAAGCAAGAGATACAAGACTTTTTTCAACCCGGGATAAGAAAGAAATGTGCCGCTTTTGTACAAGATCAACGGCTACAGATAAAGCGCATGATCAAGTCATATGCTCATACAAGTCCAACAAGGAAAGAAGCACAAGTTCGGAGAAGACATGTTTACCTATATTGTAGCATAGCCCGACTATTGCTACGGTTGCACGATACGTAATCTCCCATCATAATAGATCTCATAAAGCATGCAAGACAAGGTTTTGATATCATCCCTACAAAGGTTGGCCGAGACATTAAAGGGCCTTGACTTCATGGCAACTCATCAAGACCGGCTTGAGTCGAACAATTTCAGCGGATCACCATATCTTCTTCAAATCTGGTTAACGTAAAGGTTAGGATTAGTTGAGGAATCCGAAATGACGACCCTCAACCCTTTTCAATTGGCAAAGAGAGCAGATCCTATGGCTTATCGGATGGACACGGACCGGTTTAGCCGCCTCAAAGAAATAACCACAGCAGACATCGATGGAAATGCACTTGGTGGAAGCAAGAGCGGGTTGTCACAAATACGTAAAAATAGTTTGCATGTCCGGATCATGGGGTTGACTCATACCTCGCTCTACTCTCCAATAAGATTACCTCAAGAATCAATATCCCAAAGAAGCACCAACAGAGAAGTAACCGATTATGAACTTCCCATAAAGTTGACATCGGATCCGGTTGATACCATTGCTCGTGGAATGGAACAATAGAAATGTTCAAACACTCCCTAGAGTCGCACCAATCAAGAAGCCAATAGCATTTTAGGTTATTTTTTTTGAATTCTAGTGTGTTTCATGAACTATGTCTCTTAGATTCAATAAAGAAGCACTTGATTCAACATAATCATTCATATGCTCTATGAAATTCTCAATGTTCCGACAAAATGCGGTACTCAAGCCAAAATCTTAATCAAGGAAAGACATCAAGTCTTCCATCCGCACAAATCAAATCCGAGCCCAAGCTCATGCAATCAGCCTTGTATTCACAAATTAGCTCCATACAAGAAGAGGTTTATCACCCTACAAATGGATCAAGCCGGGTCCAAGCCCGCACATACCTTGCATTGAGTTCCACCTTAGCAAGAAGAGGTTCCCAGCCTACAAATGAGCCTTGTATTCACAGCCTAGCTCCATACAAGAAGAGGTTTATCAGCCTACAAATGGATCAAGCCGGGTCCAAGCCCGCACATACCTTGCATTGAGTTCCATCTCAACAAGAAGAGGTTCCCAGCCTACAAATGAGCCTTGTATTCACATGCTTCATACAAGAAGAGGTTTATCACCCTACAAATGGATCAAGCCGGGTCCAAGCCCGCACATACCTTGCATTGAGTTCCACCTCAACAAGAAGAGGTTCCCAAACTACAAATGAGTCTTGTATTCACAGCCTAGCTTCATACAAGAAGAGCACTCACCAATCTTCCAAGAAGAGCAAACCTTTCTTGCCACCGAACTACGCTCCGGGCTTGATTTCTAGGACACCCTTAGAATACGTAGGCGCTTTAGGAAGAAATACCCTAAGTGCAGCCCAATAAACAATGTCACTCATACCCCAAAAATGTGGTTCTTTTATCTTTAGCCTTCAACCGATAACAATCTCGGCTAAAGAGGGGCATCTCGTAAGCACCCCATTTTTGCCACCCTCGGCATAAGTGAACCAATATGGCGGTGTTTCGCACCTTTAACCCAAAGATCCGTGATTTTCCACCGATCCCCACAACAGGTCATGGGCTATTATCCGCGTGGATGCATAGGTCATAGAATTATCTTCGAAACGAGACCGGAATTGCTCAATTCTGATATCAAATGAGGAAGATATGATCATTTTAGCCGGATGCTACATATAAGGGAGGTTTCCGAAATTATTATAAAAATAATAATCCTGTGGGGCCTTCATGCAAATTATCCTAAGTCGGATTGCTTGAATTTCAAATCATCATATCTTGATCATCCGACATCGATTCGGGATGATTCCAAGACCATTATTCTTCATTCATGATGTTCTACAAAGTGGACGTAAAAAATCCCGGTAGAAGTCGCCATGGGTCCCATGCAAACTTGCATGCAAAATGATCATTAGAACTTCGGCCGCATATCTTTTCCGCTCTACATCGGATTCGGGTGATTCCGGCCTCATTATGTTCCATTTTTAGTGCTCTACAAAGTGGACGTAAAATATTTTCGTAGAAGTCTCCGAAGGAACTCATGCGTAATGGTCAACCAAATTATCGGTAATTGGTCCGTTTAAACTTCAAAAATTCATAAGTTGACCATTTTACTTCCAAATGAGGTGGTTCAAGTTCCTATATTTCTCATTTTTTATGTTCTACAAAATGAACGCAAAAAATTTGGAATAGAGGCCATCGGAAAATTCCATGCGGGATGACAAATGAAATGACCCGTGAAATGACAAGGAGAGGAAACCCAAGCGAATTCCAATCGGTCCAAGCCAACTCAATTCAAATCGGGCTTGTCAACCTAGGTCGGCCTCTATATATATTATAATATATATATATATACATATATATATACATGTATGTATGTATGTATGTGTATGTATGTTATTAAATATATATATGTGTAATATACATGTGTAAATCATAATCCAAAAGATTTTTGAGAAGAAAAAGGAAAGAGGGGAGAGAAAAAACGTGGAAAAGAATAGAGATTTCAATTGTGGAGATAATCCAAAAAGATTTTGAGAAAAAAAAGGAAAGAGGGGAGAGAGAAAACGTGAAAGAGAAGGGGATTTAGGGTTTTGAGATAATCCAAAAAGATCATGAGAAAAAAAGGAAAGGGGGAGAGAGAAAACGCGAAAGAGAGAGGGGTTTGAGATAATCCAAAAAAAAGAGAAGAAAAAGGAAAGGAGGGGGGAATAAAAAAAAAAAAAGGGGGGGAAAGATTTTTCTTCACGTTTTCTAGAAAGAAAACGTGAAAGGGAGAGAGGAGAAAGGAAGAAAAAAAAAAGGAAGGAAAGAAAAAGGAAAAAAAAAAATATTTTTTAGAAAAAAGGATCTTTTAGAAAATGAGTGAAAAAACTATAAATAGGCAAAGAGGAGGATCCTTTTGGAGGAGAGCAAAAAAGAGAGGAAAACGTGGGTGAGAGAGAGAAAGGAGAGCAGAGAGAGGAAAACGTGAAAGAGAGAGAGAAAGAGAAGAGAGAAAGAAGCAGAAGAGAGGAGAAGGAGGATTCACATTCAAAGGGGATTGATACAATCCCCAATCACCCTTCATCAACGGTTTCGCTCGATTTGAGCCCAAGGTTAGTACTCTAAACAAATTTAGAGGTCGTTATAATGCCCGAATGCCAATTTTGCTTGAAAAAGGCTAATTTTCATGAAATCTCAATCATGAATGCTCTATTACATACTTGTTAATGTTAGGATGCCTATGTCTAACATTTTTCATGAATGATAATTTGTCTAAGCTATTCAATGATGAATTTTTGATTGATATACAATGATGTTTGATGTTTTTTGTAAATTTCATAAAGTGATTTTCGGATCTGAAAATTCCAGATTTAGGGTTCAAACTTAGGACGTACATCATATGTACTTTTTCTAAGATTTTGAAGCCCAAAATTTTATGGGAGTCTCTCTGATATGATAGAAGACTACCCTAAAAATTTCGTTCCATTTGGAATTGGGGAAATATATCAAACAATTTGTCTTTGACATTGCTATTTTTCTCGGATGTAATGCAATCCTCCATCGGAAAGTCTCTAGACAAAGACTTTATGGCCATAATCAGAAATTCCACTTAACATGAACTTTTTAGACATGAAAGTCTTCTAAAAAAATGGCACTGGTTTCATATTTTTTCCATTTTTCTTTGAATTGATATCAATTTTTAAGTGCATAAAGCTTTGATTTCAGATCTGCCATGATGTGCTGATTTGCATGATTGAAAAGAGTCATTTTTCACAAAGAAAATAAACTGTTTTAACTTGTTTTTCTTAATGAAATTTTAGATCAGATAGTTATCTACATAGACATATGTCTGTATTTAATTTTCATTAAGAATAGAATTTTATTTGGAATTTATGGTGCAACTGGTCAAAAATCTGGAACAGACCTGACCAGTGTATTTGCCTGTACTTGGAGAATGTTTTCGACCTGCCTATGGTCTCTTTTAGGAATAGCTCCCTTGAGACAAAATGTTGGCCTCTGAGTCTTCTTTCCAGGGATATATTTTAAGAATTTTTTGAGTAAGTACAGTGCCCTATGTGCCCATTTTGGTCCAGCCTGACAAAGCTGTTATCTTGCCGCATGTTCCATCATGTTTTGATTGATTCTCATATGCTTTGGTTGTTTCTCACATGCCATATTTGATGTTATGCTATGTTCAGATGCTCGTATGCATACACTGCCATAATTGGAATGATCACATTGCCATAATTGAAATAATCACATTGCCATGATTGGAATGATACACATGTTTATTGCCATATTTGTCTGCTACACTTGCTCACATGCTATATTAAATGCTTATTGTCACAATTAGGTAGAAAACCCCTAGAAAATCCCCTAAAAATGGAAAGAAAATAATTAGGGTAGAAAACCCTAAAAATGGAAAGAAAATAATTAGGTAGAAACCCCCAAAATGGAAGAAAATAATTAGGTAGAAAACCCTAAAAATGGAAAGAAAATAACTTAGGGTAGAAAACCCTAAAAATGGAAATAAAATTACAATTAGGGTAGAAAACCCTAAAAATGGAAAGAAAGTAACAATTAGGGTAGAAAATCCTAAAAAATAGAAATAAAATAATAATTAGGGTAGAAAACCCTAAATATGGAAAAGAAATAGCAATTAGGATCTTGCCATGCTTAGAAGATAGCATACTAGATCATGCCATATAGGCTCTTGCCTTATTTGCAATACATGCCATATTCGAAAGATTTCTAAACAATCTTATCGGATGTGATTTTCTTGCCATAAATGTTTTATGTGCCATGTCTAGATAGAATATTCTATTTTTTGGCAATAACTTATTTTATGCAACACCCTAGTCAAACTGCCATATCCGCACACACTTCTAGAAGACAATCTAGGCGTGGGGACGTGCATTTAGGGCACCCACATTCTTGGGAAGGGCATAATGGGAATGATAAAAAATCTTAATGAAGAAAGAGAATGCCTTGCCAAACCTTCCAAAATTAGAATTCGAATGAAAAGGGTAATTTAGGACGATTTGCCCCCGAAAACCCTAAACCTAGAATAGGTTCTAAACCCCAAACCCAGAATAGGTTCTCAATCATTAACCTAGAACAAAGCCCTTATCCATCCCGAACTACGCGTGATTCTCGATTCCTAGGGCAAACCCTAGGATACGAGGCTATTTGGGGAGAAACCCAAATTCGGATCCACGACTTAGTCCACTTGGACTATCCATAGATCCACTAGGATATTTACCCATACTTTAGTCCACTCGGACTATCCATAGATCCACTAGGACATCCCCCATATTTTAACCCAAATAGGGTTATCCACACTTTTAGTCCACTTGGACTATCCATAGACCCACATAGGGTTATCCACATTCCAACCCAGAATGGGTTATCCATATTTCAACCCAAATGGGGTTATTCTTAGATCCACTAGGACTATCTATCAGTCCACATAGACTATCCAGCTCCTAACCCATAGGATTTCTCAACCATTCAAGCATAAATTTCAACTTGAACAAAGAACTTAATCATGCACAAGCATAAATCACATCCATAAACTTTAATCACACCTGAACTACGATGGTGAACCCGATTTTCGGAATAATTCCGTGATACGTAGGCAATCCGATGGATACAGATTCGGTTCAATGATATCAAACCACTTGGTTTGGTTTGATTTAATAAATAGAGTCTAGCATAGGAAAGGTATAGGAGACCGATTTCGATCGGGCGGTTTGGGTGCCTAACCCCTTCCCATAACCGTAACCTGACACTTACCCAATCTCTGATGGACCAGAATTCCAATCTAAGGGTCATGAGTCAATCGAAGTCTTACCTTGGGGTAAGATTTCACATTTCTAAGGTCCTAGACCTAAATCTAGGTGGCGACTTCTAAAGATTTCCATCTTTGTCCTCACACCGGGTTAGTTTGATACGGGTCTTACATCTACCACCATCCATGTCGAGTGTTCATGATGTGTTCCATGTTTCTTTTATGAAGAAGTATGTCAGGGATCCATCGCACATCTTGACAGCAGACCCACCAGACTTGACAAAGGACTTGACATTTGAAGTGGTACCTGTGATGTTCACAAGCCGAAAGGTACAACATCTCCAAAGCAAGGATATCTATTATGTGAAAGTGCATTGGAAAAGCTAAAATGTAGAAGAAATCACTTGGGAGAAAGAGAATGCGATGCGAAAGGAATACCCTAACCTTTTTGATGACCAAGGTACGTTCAAATTTTGAGGCCGAAATTTATTTTAAGGGTAGGGGAGTTGTGAAACGTACATGCAAATTTCGGGGACAAAATTTCTTTTAAGGGTGGGGGATTTGTAAGACCCACACTCCATGAACCCGATCTAAACCTTTAATTCGTGTCGTAACAGGTCTTCCAATCATCATCGGGCCAGACGGGATGAACATATGACAACCAGGTATGAAAACGGACCCATGTATGATATTTATTCATACCGGTCGATGGTACCGGTCAACCGGTATGCCTGCGCGAGCAGATCACTTAGATCCGAAAACGGATCTTTGCGAGTCTTACTTTCCAAATTCTGAACCGAAGGACTTTCCTAATGTTAGGGGGCTTCCTAAACTTAATCCTAGTCTATATAAGGACCCCTAAACCTCCTTAAATCCCTTTCATTGATCCTCACAAACCTTAGAGATGAGAAAGAGATTGAAGAAGGAGAAGGAGAGGGAAGAACCGCCATTGCCGTTGGACGAAGAACACATTACCGCGAACCAACGGTAAGTGCTTAAACCTTCCTCTACGTTAAGCGTTCTAGAATGGTTAGTCATGATTAGATCAATACCATGTAAGGCAAACTGTTGATCTGTTGATCTAATCCATATTTTGTCGTCAAACCCTAATCCAGTCGGTAAACCCTAGATTCAAGTTCTAGGTTGAAGATCATCGAAACTAGGACTTGAACAGAGTTGGAACAACTCTAACTCAGTGTTCAGACCTAGAAGGTATAGGAGAAACCCTAGAATCAATAGGGGGTGACCAACGGAAGGCGAGAACTGGGTGTTTGGTCTTCTGGAGACATACCGGTCGCACCCTATGCGACCGGTACCTACGACCGATATCTCCCAGAGACTGGTCTGTGGGAATCAGTCGACCATACCGGTCGCACCTTTCCCCACAGTGCCGCAGCCGGTACCTGCGGCCGGTACCTGCGACCGGTACCCACGATCGGTCTGCTCTGTGAGAAGTGTTTTGACCTTGTTCGTTTTCCAACCAACGTAAACCTTAAGAAAAACTATTCTAACTTAACCCTAACATCGTGTAGGACCTTGTAATAGCAAGTTTGGATTCTGTAACGCGGAGCAAGCTACCAATCAAGCGTCAGGTAAGGGAATCGGACCTAAACCCTAATAATTTAATAACAGTAAAACGTTGCTAAAAACTATGATTCTATGGAATGGTGTTTGTACATACTCGCATGTCATCTTTACTTTCAGTTATTATTATTGTTCATGCATACTCGCTATGCTAGGATGTGACTATTAGGCATGTGATTGTTTTTGTTGGTGTGTGGAATGGGAAGGGCCTAGGGTCTAGGATCATTCCTCACACTAGCACATTTCGTATCATTTTGTCTTAGCATGCTTGGTGCGGGTAGGGTATTAGGGGGAGGAAGTGGCACTGTGGTCTCTGACCTGGCCACTAGACTCTAGCTCTATCTCTATGCCATAGGGAGCTGTGCTGGGATAGGGCCTACTGTGATGACATATAGGATTGGTTAGTTGCAAGCCTAGTTTGCAAGCCCTTACCAATAGGGGCTTACGTGTTGGTATGGGTAGGGTATTAGGGGAAGTGTTGGCGGTGTTTGATCCGGACGCTTTAACTTTATCTCTATTCCATGGTGGGTGCATGTGGGACGATAGTGGTGTTTGATCCATTGGGCGGCTTCACACACTCGTGTATAGAGGTGCGGTGGCTGCCAATCCTTTCTATAGCACATTGCAAATTTAAAACCAGACCATAATGTGAATGTTACTCATACATATGTTTGTTGCATTGTCTGATTGTCTTACTGAGCTATGTTGTGAGTTCACCCTATATATATATATACATGTTTTAGATGTTGATACAGGTTATACTGTGGAGGACTACATGGATGCTCCGGCGTATGGAGGTGTTGTTGCTTTAGAAGTGCAAGCGGAAGAGGACGAGCATGATGCTTCATGCGAGTGCCCTTTCTGCATGTACCTCTAGGATGTTGATTTAATTTATTTTTATTTATTTTTAGTTGGATTTACAATTGATGTAAGGATAATTATTTACGTTTTGGTGTGGAGAATAATTAGATATTTTATTTAAATTATCAATATAGAATTCAGTTCATTTAATTTAAGACTTCCGTTGTATTTTATTATATTCTGATCATGGTTATGTGCAATGGTTTGTATGAGTGGACACGATCTTATTGAGATCCTGGTGTGAACCGTTGGTTCAGTGACGGTTCACCTACACTTCTGGTTCAGTCAAAATTGGGGTGTGACAGGTGTGGTCTACCACACCTCAGAATAATGCGACCACTGGAGTCTGGGACGTGTAGTCATACTTTTTGGATGTGTGGTAGATGGGTTCTACGACCCCACATGTGACCACATGAAGTCAAACTGACTCAGTGATTAGGAAACCTTCCTAATCCAAAGGGGTTCTTTCCTAATCTAAGTAGGACTCTATATGGAGGGTTTTCCTCTATATATATAGGATGTCCCTTAGCCTCTTTCATCCTTTTAGAACTCAAACTGAAAGAGAGAAAGAGAAGAGGAGGAAGAGAAGGAGAATTGAAGAGGAAGACTAAGAGGAGGAATTTCAGAGAGAACTCTGATTCTTTAACAAGTTTAAGGTATGAAAACATTCCCCACATCAGTTGAATACTTAGAATAGATCATGGAGAAGATAGCGATTCAAAGTGAGACCCAATCATAAAACCATAGACAAATTCTAAGAGATCCATGGAGAGAATCTATTAGGATGATGGATTATGTAAAAATATGGATTTTAAACCATAGAACAATCATAGGAAGGATCATGATGATAAGTCAAAGAATCAAAACACAAAGGAATTGAGTTGAGAGTGGAAAAGTCGACCATTACATGTATGGTCGCATGTGTGGTCGCATGATATGCGACCACACGAGATACATATGATCGACCACACGCCCTCGGGAAAATTCCAGGGAGGGTGTGGTCGCATGTGTTGCAACCACACGAGACACACATATCGACCACACGCCCTCGGGAAAGTTCTAGGAAGGGTGTGGTCGCATGTATGGTCACATGGTATGCGACCACAGGTAGCAACCACACGCCCTCGGGGAAGTTTCAGGGAGGGTGTGGTCGCATGTATGGTCGCATGATATGCGACCACACATAACGACCACTGTAAGACTCGTACTGAACTAACCGGTCTTACCACCTTGTACCAGGTCTACCTATCATGGTCGAGCCACATGGACCAAGTGCGTGAAGGAAATCACAAAACCAGGTATGAAATTAACCCAAAAATAGTAAAATGGAGGGTAAGGTCACATGCCAAAACAGGCAAGGTCGACCCCACCTCAGCAAGGTCCAACCCATGACTTTTGAGTCCTAGGGTCGGATGACTTGAGACCCTAGGGTCGATGGATTCTGCAACCCTAGGATCCACCATAGGCAAACTGACAGAAACCAAAAATTAAAAAACTTTCCTAATTCAAAGGGAACCTTTCCTAAACTCGTTGGGACGTATTTTGTGAGGTTTTCCTCTATAAATAGGGCATCCCTTAGGCTCTTTTACTCCTTTTGAAATCCTAATTGAAAGTGAGAGAAGAGAAGAGAAGGAAGAAAAGGAAAGTTGGAGAAGAAGGCTAAGGAGAAGAGTTTCAGAGGAATCTCTAAATTCAGCAAGACTAAGGTATGAAAACATTCTCCCTAGATTGTGTAAGACCCTAGAATAGCATATAAAGAGGGTATGATCTAGGAGAAACCCAAATCATCCATCCATGGGAAGGTTTCAATGGAATCCATAGAGGGAATCATGGTAAACAAAGTAAAGGAAGTAACTTGGAGTTTAAGCCATAGAACAATCATAGAATGGACCATGAAAGTAAGCCAAATGATCCAAACATGAAAAAGTGGACTGTAGGATGAAAAGTCGACTCAAATTACATCTAGTCGCACTTAGGGTCGACTGGTAACCGACCCTATCAGACCACAGGATCGACCCCTAGCTCTCGGGAAGTCCAGGGAAGCTACGGTCACACCTAGGGTCGATGGATCACCGACCCTACGATCGACCCTATACCCTGGGGTCTCAGATACCTGCGACCCATCCTGCGACCCTAGCTTTACAGCAAGCTTAAAACTGTCGGAATGAATTCTAATTAAGATCTATCGACTTGTTAGGTTTTCCTATTGATATAAAGGTGATTCTTAAAGCTTGAAAGATAATCTACACTCAAGCAAAGGTGAGGGAACAAGACCTAAACTAATTAGCTAATAATAAACCATTTTTATTTATTGAGTCCAATCCCATGTATGATTCTATGATTGTATGATTGTAATGTGCATATCACATGTCATCTACTATTCCTGTTATTACTGTTCATGCATATTTAATTCTGTTTATTTACAACATGATGTTGATGATGATGCTAGGAATAGGCATGTGAATGTTTGTGTGTGGTTAGTGTACTTGATGCGAGTGGGGCATCAGGGGAAGTGTGATGCGGTGCGGTCTTAATCACTTTAGCCTTATATCTACTCAAGTTTTGTCCATTGACATCGTCGTATCGCCATTACCTTAGCAGAACTATTACGTCGTAGGGCATCAGGGGAGGTGGTCTCGGACCGTGTAGTCTTCGACTCTGCCGGGAGGCCTTAGCTCTATCTCTATGGACGTATTGAGGGATGCTGGGGTGAGGCCTTGGATACACTGTTTGACATTAGGATTGGTTAGTTGCGAGCCCAGTTTGCAAGCCCTCGCCAATAGGGGCTTACGTGTTGGTATGGGTAAAGCATCAGGGGAAGTGTGATGCGGTGCGGTCCTAAACACTTTAGCTCTATCTCTATCCCATGGTGGATGCATGTGGGGGCGGCGATGATGTTTGATCCGTTAAGCGGTTCCACACACTCGTGTATAGAGGTGCGGCGGCCATCAAACCTTTCTATAGCACATTGCAAACTTATATACCAGACCACAGATATGAATTGAATGCATGCATATGTTTGTTGCATTGTTTTGTTTGCTCACTGAGCCGTGATGTGTGCTCACCCTTTCGAATTCGAATATTTTTAGTTGATGATACAGGTACGATTGTGGAAGATTATATGAATGCTCCTGCATACGGGCACGTTGCTGCAATGGATGCTGAAGATATAGTGGAGACGCATGACTCATCATGCGAGTACAACTCATGCGTTCTCGATTAGATTTTATTTGAACCATTAAGGAAATGTAATTTGATATTTTATTTATTTATGTCTCGATTGATACAACATAATTAGATATTTTATTTATAATTATCACATTTAGATTCTGAGTTCATTTAATATTTAGACTTTCGCTATTGTATATTTATTCTGATTATGGTTGTGGATGTCTATGGTTTAAGCAAATGGACACAGTCAATTTGAGATCCTGGTTGAACCGTTGGTTTATTAGCGGTTCATCACACCATTCTGAATAGTACAGAATTGAGGTGTGACAACTTGGTATCAGAGCTCTCAGGCCCTATCTGTTAAACCAGTATACTACCACAAAAGTTCGTGAACTGAGATAGGATAAAAATTTAAAAGCTGTAATAATAACACACTTTAAGCACCTGTGTTGTTTGAGACAAAAATTTGAAAGAGAATAATGCATCTATTAAATGAGAAACAAGTTCATATACACTCGAGTGAAAGACAAACGTATATACATGTCAAACCAAAGCAAGTTTATATACATATCTAAAACAGAGTACAATCCACAACCCGGACAGTTACTCTGTAATACAAAAGGAAATAAAAATACATCATGAAGCTGGAGGTGATGGGGGAGGCGGTGCCTCGCGGTCTCTATCATAATCCTCAGCATAGACTCTAGTCAACCAAGCTACCTGAGTCTGGGTTGTCTGAAGACTAGCCGTCAATGCAGTCATTCACTGATCAGACGCACGCTGAGCATCTAGAAGCTCTCCCACCCTCAAATCCATCACACGCTGAGCCTCCCTGATCTCACGAAATAATCCCATCATATCATCAGATGGTGGGCGTGAAGGATCAGCCATGCACGAAGGAGTCTGTGAGGGACCAGCTCAAGTAGAATGCAGAGGTGATGGAGGAGGTATGGAGTCCACATCCATGTACATACGATCCTCATCCTCAGCATCACCCCCATGAACCCCTGCTCCAGCGGCTGCTGCTGCTGCCTCAGCGTCTGCCACCTCCACCCGAGTATGAGGACGCACCAGAGCGTTCCTCTCCTCATCACTGACCTGGATGTCCCGCATGCCCATCCGACAGATAGCCTCCCAGTCCAGCACTGATGAGAAGGTCTTCTCCTGAATCCTCTCATCCACTAAATCAACACCCAGGCGGATAAGCAGGGTGGTAATCAGACGTCCATAGGGCAGGTTGCCTATCTGACCAGGCAGCGTAGCACAGATCATCGTTCGCATAATAATTTAAGGGAGGCATATAGGCTGCCTAGTGCAGATACAGTAAAGCAAATACTGGGTCAACTGGGAGATCCTCTCGTAAGTGTCCACTCTGGGGTATCAGGTTGTGCTGAATGATCTTACAGTACACCCGAGGCTCTAGATGGAGGTTGATCACCTTTATCTCCCAGTGATCCTCTCTGATAAGCTGACAGTCTATCTCAGCCCGCATCTCCAAAGAAAAGAACTGGGGCTCTCTGGGAGCACAGTATACCAAGGGGCCATCATATGAAATGCCCAAGAGGTCCGCTAACTGTCGGCAGTCAAAGGAAATCTCTACTCCCTTGACGTAGCTCATGATCCTGAGCTCCCTACCCCTCTCAGTGTCATTGTGATCTCCCACCACCTGAAGATTACAATAGAACTGTCTCACCAGATCCGGACGGGTACAGGCGTCGTAGGTAATCATGGGAAGCCAGCCCATGTCACAAAAGGCTCTCTCCACGTCGAACAAGGCTAGATTAGCCAAGTCCATACGACGACCTCCCTCTACATTCTTACAAGCATAGTGGGCATACTGAGCCTCGGCCTCGTTAGAACGGAAACGAACTGGGTCGTGAACCCTAGGTACTTTGGTACGAGCCATATTATCTGCAAAAACAAAGAAAAACATATAATAGCTTAGTAATGGTGAAAAACCCAAAAATTTTGGCATTATAATGGCATAAATTGGGCAAAAGCCTCACTTTTCACCCATACACATGGGCAGGAGGACTTTTATAGATTCTAAACTATCCTGCAAGACTTATACAATTGGAAATTATCTAAGAAGATTAAATTTGAAGAAATTTCAAGAAATTAAAAAATATCGACAAATTAGGTAAAAATTGGAATTTTTCAAGTTTCTCGATAAAAACGGATGAAACTTGAATATTTTTAAGGGCTTTCGTCCATTGAATCACCAACAGCAGAAGCCCCCAATAAAAATCGAATTTTTACAGTTGAAAAAATTTTAATTTGAAGAAAACGATAGAAATTGGCGAAAACCTAGTTAGGAAACCTTAAAAACATGCAACAGTAGAGCACATACCTGAAGAGAAGGAGTGAGAGTCTCGGAAGTATGATAAAATCACCAACGGGTCGGAGTTGTCACTGTAGCAACTCAGAGGAATGAGCTGAGTCGGAAAGGAGGAGAAAGAATGAGAAATGAATCCAAAATCAAGAATTAAAACCTGATTTTGAGTCCTAGGGTCGCATAATTCGACCAAAACATGCGACCCTACCTCCGACCCCTTCATCGACCCTAGCCTCTCGGTGATCTGACAGAAAACTAGGGGTCGACCCTAGGGTCGGACATATACCGACCCTACCATCGACCCTAGGCTCTCGGTAAGTTGACAGTGATTCTCAGGGTCGCATACCCTAGGGTCGCATAAGGATCAACCCTACCATCAACCCTACGATGGAAAATACAGTATTTTGATAGAATGATCGGAAAAATGTGAATATGATATTGATTAGTTGGATTTTTGACTGGAGAACAATTATATTGATTGCCTCACATGTGCTATGGTTACTTACAGGCACTACTATCTTCAGAATGGAAAAATGGTTGGGTGAAGAGTAACCAGACAAAACCGAAACTCTATTCCACCACCACCACCACCTGTGGAGAAAGATAGCCATATAAATCCTAAAACATAGGAGAATCTGAACACGACACCGTCTGTAGCTAATGGGCAGACAAATCCTACAAATCTGCCAGCTCCACCTATAGACCTGGCTACAGTCGTAATGAATTTGGCACAACAGCTGCAGCAAATACAACAGGTACAAGCTACTATGCAAGCTACCATAGGCATGGCTTTTCCAGCTGCACAGACGACACCGATGCCAGCAGGACAGGCAAGCACAATACCAGGGGGAAGTAACACAGTACCCCATGCACCTTAGACTCCCATCATGCAGGCTCAAGTGCAAAACCCGGAAGTAGCTCTAGGTGGATATCAATACCAACCACCTATGTACGGGGCTTATGTTCCTCATCAACTAGACCACTCCAGACTAGTTGAGCGTTTTCTAAAGATGAAGCCCAGAGAGTATAGTGGTAAGCCAGGTGATCCGTTGTGGCCAGCACACTGGATCAATGAGATGGAGAGGAATTTCACGATGATGACAGTGAACGAAGAGGAAAAAGTGTTGTGTGCAACGTTCATGCTGAAAGGCGATGCACACCACTGGTGGAAGTCCACATGGACATAACTGTTGACAAAGCACGCCCAACTAACCTGGGATATATATAAAGAGGCATTCTTTGAGAAGTATTTTCCTAGGAGTTTCAGAGATTCTATGGAGAAAGAGTTCCTGAGTTTGTATCATGGACAGATGACTGTCGATGCATATCAACATCGTTATGTTGAGCTGTTCTTCTTTGCACCAGTCAGTATGCAAGCGGAAGATACAAAGATCCGAAGGTTCGTCATGGGACTTAGGGGAAGTATTCGTGAACATGTACTAGGACTTGAGAAGAAAGTCTACAACAAAGCTGTGTAAATTGCTCGGGTGATAGAGTCGAGCCAGAAAGAGAGCTATTTTGCTCAAAATAGGGGTATTAAGAGGCCAATTGGAAATTCATATAACGGAGGGAAAAATACAAGGACATTCAAACCCTTCCGTACTCAAGGTTTTAATGCTGCAGCCAAGACTACCCCAGCAGCTCAACAACAACAAAAGCCAATTAATGAAGGAGTAAAATGCTTTAACTACAACCAAATGGGACATTATTCAAAGGAGTGCCCCAAGCCCAGAAAGCAAACACAACAAGGAAGAGTTTACGCTGTTACCCCTGAGGATGCTGCCGCATCACCTGATGTGGTCACAGGTATGACCTGAAACTTTCATTGTGTGAACATGTAGACTAAATTAAAACAAATCACAGGTATAGTACCCATTAATGGCATCCCCGCCAGAGTACTCTTTGATTCAGGAGCTATTCATTCTTTTAAATCTGTGTCATTTGGAAAGAAGCTGAACCTACCACTCAAATATCTAGACTATTAACTGCTTATACGGTCGTCGATGGGATTAGAAGTGGAATTAGAAACAGGTTATGGACCATGTCCAATCCTTATTGAGGAGAAAACTCTAGATGCAACCCTGATTCAACTTGAGATGGCAAACTTTGACGTCATCTTGGGAATGGACTGGTTAGCTCGGCATTCTGTAAATCTATTATGTGCCGAAAAGAAGCTGACATTTAAAGACAAGGGAGGAGCAGAGTTCAGTTTTGCGGGAACCAAACTTCCCCATAAACGAAAGCTCATCCTCTCTGCATTAAAGGCTAGGAAATGCCTCGAGAAAGGAGGAGTTGGGTATCTAGTATCAGTGATTGACCTCACCAAAGAAGCACCACGAATGGAGGATATTGATGTCGTGCGTGACTTTTCAGATGTATTTCCTGAAGAACTACCAAGACTACCACCTGACCGAGCCACAAAATTTGTTATAGATTTGATACCCGGAGCCGCACCAGTGTCTAAAGCACCTTATCGAATGGCTCCTACCGAACTAAAGGAATTAAAAGTACAACTACATGAACTACTAGACAAGGTTACATTAGACCTAGCATATCACCATGGGGAGCGCCAGTATTATTCGTAAAGAAGAAAGACGGTAGTGTTCGACTGTGTATAGACTATCGAGAACTGAATAAGCTGACAATCAAGAATCGGTACCCATTGCCTCGGATCGATGACCTGTTCGATCAGTTGCAAGGTGCCAAGGTGTTCTTTAAGATCGATCTTCGGTCCGGATACCATCAGTTGAAGATTAAGGACGGTGATATTCCTAAGACAGCATTCAGGACCAGATATGGACATTATAATTTATGGTCATGTCTTTTGGATTAACGAACACACCAACAACTTTTATGGAACTTATGAATCGGGTATTCCATGATATGTTGGATGCGTCGGTCATTGTATTCATCGATGATATATTGGTTTACTCCAAGGACAAGGAAACTCATATTATGAATCTATACGCCGCTCTGCAGCAATTACGGAAAGAGAAGCTTTATGCCAAATTTACAAAGTATGAGTTTTGGCTAAACGAGGTCGCATTCCTAGGCCATGTTGTATCCGCTGAAGGAATTAAAGTGGATCCTAGCAAGATTGAAGCTATTGTGAAGTGGAAAACATCAAAGAGCATTGCAGAAATTAGAAGTTTCTTAGGTCTAGTTGGTATTATCGATGATTTGTGGAAGACTATTCCCGAATTGCCGTACCTCTCACCAGTTTGACTAAGAAGGGTGAAAAGTTTGTTTAGACTGATAAGTGTGAGCAGAGTTTTCAAACATTGAAGACTAGATTGATATTAACTTCGGTTTTGACTATTCCTATACCAGGACAGCCATTTATTTTGTACACTGATGCGTCAGGATTGGGTTTAGGATGTGTACAAGTAATTGTGTATGCCTCAAGACAACTAAAAACCCATGAGAAGAATTATCCTACTCATGACTTGGAATTAGCGGCAGTGGTACATGCTGTCAAGATATGGAGACATTACTTGTACGGATAGAAATTTCAGATTAAATCAGATCATAAGAGTCTTACTTATCTCTTTAATCAGAAGGAGTTGAATATGAGACAAAGAAGATGACTGAAACTATTGAAAGACTATGATTGTGATATCCAGTATCATCCAGGGAAAGCTAATGTGGTCGCTGACGTGCTGAGTAAAAAAATGATGATAAAATCTCAAGGAGTGGTTAACACAACTGCCGCAATGTGTACCACTGGAAAAGTATTCAATTACGGTAATGAGTAGTTTGTGATAGATGCACTGGGTGAATCAACCAACCAAGGGTTTATCCATCGGTTTTTAAATATGTTCGCCACATTGAAGATTGTACCTGATATAATTGATGAAGTGAAAACAGCTATTCAACCAGACCCTTATCTAAGAACGGTACAAGAAGACATCGAAAAAGGTAGGACTATCCCTGAGTTCACCTTAGATGATGAAAATGTACTAAAATATAAAGGAAGAATATGTGTACCTAAAACAGAAAGTTTAGACATTAGACACCGACTAATGAAGGAAGCCCATACCACCGCCTATTCGATACATCCCGGAAGTACAAAAATGTATCATGATCTAAAGAAATTATACTGGTGGAGAGGAATGAAAGCAGATGTAGCTAAGTTCGTGTCTCAATGCCTAAACTGTCAGAAGGTGAAGGCTGAACGACAAAGACCTGCAGGACTGTTACAGTCGTTATCGGAACCAACATGGAAATGGACTACATTACTATGGACTTCGTCACCGGGTTACCATTGACTCCCCGAGTAGTTGACACGGTTTGGGTGATTGTAGACCGCCTGACTAAACGGCTCGATTTATAGCTATACGACCTCAGTATACACTGGAGAGGTTAGCTAAGTTGTATGTGGATAATATTGTTAGATTACACGGTGTACCTGAAAGCATTGTGTCCGACAGAGATCCACGATTTACTTCAAAGTTTTGAGAAGGATTGCAAAAGACTATGGGTACAACATTGAAGTTTAGTACTGCATTTCATCCTCAGACTGATGGACAGTTGGAGCGTACCATTTAGATATTAGAAGACATGCTTCGAGCCTGTGTAATAGATTTTAAAGGATCATGGGATGAGAAACTACCATTGATCGAGTTTGCCTATAACAACAGCTATCAAGCCACTATACAGATGTCACCCTATGAAGCACTGTATGGTAGGAAATGTCGTACTCCTCTATTTTGAAATGAAGTTGGAGAACGTAGCATTGTTGGACCAGAATTTGTTGAAGAAACTTGTCGAGTGGTCGACATTATCAAGGAAAGAGTAAGAACGGCTCAGAATCGTCAGAAACAATATGCAGATACTCGACGTCGAGACCTTGAATTTGTCGTAGGTGATAAGGTATTCCTCAAAGTGTCACCTATGCGAGGTTTGAAACGGTTCGGACAGAAAGGGAAACTAATTCCAAGATATGTTGGACCATTTGAGATTCTAGCTAAACGTGGAAGAGTGGCTTACCAGTTAGCACTACCACCATCTATGTCAAGTGTGCATGATGTATTTCATATCTCCTTACTAAAGAAGTATGTCAGAGATCCAACGCACATTTTGATAGTAGATCTACCTGATTTGACTGATGATTTGACATTTTAAGTAGCACCAACGAAAATCACCAGTCGAAAGGTTCAACGACTATGCAACCGTGACATCTATTATGTTAAAGTCACTTGGAGAAGCCAAAATATAGAAGAAATCACGTGGGAAGAAGAGAATGCTATGCGAAAACAATACCCTCATCATTTCTACTCGGAAGGTATGTACAAATTTCGAGGATGAAATTTTTATAAGCAGGGGGAGTTGTAAGACCCGTACTGAACTAACCGGTCTTACCACCTTGTACCAGGTCTACCTATCATGGTCGAGCCACATGGACCAAGTACGTGAAGGAAATCACAAAACCAAGTATGAAATTGACCCAAAAACAGTAAAATGGAGGGTAGGGTCGCATGCCTAAACAAGAGGGTCGATCCCACCTCAGCAGGGTCCAACCCATGACTTTTGAGTCCTAGGGTTGGATGACTTGAGACCCTAGGGTCGACGGATTCTGTGACCCTAGGATCGACCCTAGGCAAACTGACAGAAATCGAAAATTAGGAAACTTTCCTAATTCAAAGGGAACCTTTCCTAAACTCGTTGGAACGTATTTTGGGAGGTTTTCCTCTATAAATAGGATGTCCCTTAGGCTCTTTTACTCCTTTTGAAACCCTAATTGAAAGTGAGAGAAGAGAAGAGAAGGAAGAGAAGGAAAGGAAAGTTGGAGAAGAAGGCTAAGGAGAAGAGTTTCAGAGGAATCTCTGAATTCAGCAAGACTAAGGTATGAAAACATTCTTCCTAGATTGTGTTAGACCCTAGAATAGCATATAAAGAGGGTAGGATCTATGAGAAACCCAAATCATCCATCCATGGGAAGGTTTCAATGGAATCCATGGAGGGAATCATGGTAAACAAAGTAAAGGAAGTAACTTGGAGTTTAAGCCATAGAACAATTATAGAATGGACCATGAAAGTAAGCCAAAGAATCCAAACATGAAAGAGTGGACTGTATGAAAAGTCGACTCAAATTACATCTAGTAGCACTTAGGGTCGACTGGTAACCGACCCTATCAGACCACAGGATTGACCCCTAGCTCTCGGGAAATCTAGGGAAGCTACAGTCGCACCTAGGGTCGATGGATCACCAACCCTATGATCGACCCTATACCCTGGGGTCTCAGATACCTGCGGCCCATCCTGCGACCCTAGCTTTACAGCAAGCTTAAAACTGTCGGAATGAATTCTAATTAAGATCTATCGACTTGTTAGGTTTTCCTATTGATATAAAGGTGATTCTTAAAGCTTGAAAGATGATCTACACTCAAGCAAAGGTGAGGGAACAAGACCTAAACTAATTGGCTAATAATAAACCGTTTTTGTTTATTGAGTCTAATCCCATGTATGATTCTATGATTGTATGATTGTAATGTGCATATCACATGTCATCTACTATTCCTGTTATTACTGTTCATGCATATTTAATTCTGTTTATTTACAACATGATGTTGATGATGATGCTAGAAATAGGCATGTGAATGTTTGTGTGTGGTTAGTGTACTTAATGCGAGTGGGGCATCAGGAGAAGTGTGATGCGGTGCGGTTTTAAGCACTTTAGCCCTATCTCTACTCAAATCTTGTCCACTGACACCATCGTATCGTCATTACCTTAGCAGAACTATTACGTCGTAGGGCATCAGGGGAGGTGGTCTCGGACCGTGTAGTCTTCGACTCTGTCGGGGGGCCTTAGCTCTATCTCTATGGACGTATTGAGGGATACTGGGGTGAGGCCTTTGATACACAGTTTGACATTATGATTGGTTAGTTGCGAGCCCAGTTTGCAAGCCCTCACCAATAGGGGCTTACGTGTTGGTATGGGTAGAGCATCAGGGGAAGTGTGATGCGGTGCGGTCCTAAACACTTTAGCTCTATCTCTATCCCATGGTGGATGCATGTGGGGGTGGCGATGGTGTTTAATCCGTTGAGCGGTTCCACACACTCGTGTATAGAGGTGCGGCGGCCTCCAAACCTTTCTATAGCACATTGCAAACTTATATACCAGACCACAGATATGAATTGAATGCATGCATATGTTTGTTGCATTGTTTTGTTTGCTCATTGAGCCGTGATGTGTGCTCACCCTTTCGAATTCGAATATTTTTAGTTGATGATGCAGGTACGACTGTGGAAGATTATATGAATGCTCCCGCATACGGGCACGTTGCTGCAATGGATGCTGAAGATATAGTGGAGACGCATGACTCATCATGCGAGTGCAACTCATGCGTTTTCGATTATATTTTAAAAAACTATTAAGAAAATGTAATTTGATATTTTATTTATTTATGTCTCGATTGATACAACATAATTGGATATTTTATTTATGATTATCACATTTAGATTCTCAGTTCATTTAATATTAAGACTTCCGCTATTGTGTATATTTTTTCTGATTATGGTTGTGGATGTGTATGGTTTAAGCAAACAGACAGAGCTTATTTGAGATCCTGATTGAACCGTTGATTTATTAGCGGTTCATCACACTGTTCTGAATAGTGTGGAATTGGGGTGTGACAACCACACACCCTGTGATCGCAGAAACTGAGACCACATGTCACACCCTAATTCCGACTGAACCAGAAGTGTGAGGGAATCGGCTCTAAACCACGGTTCACACCATGATCTCAATAGACCGTGTCAACCAATCATTTCCAAGCAGTCTAACATAATCAGAAAATAATAAATAGCAACGGAATTAATAGATAAATGAACTGAGCTCTATATTGTAAATTAAATAATTATCCAAACTATTCCATCATTCACAAACTTAAATAATAAAAATATTACAATGTATTGATTAAAATAAAATCTCCTCTAATGGAAAACACAAAAAGAGCACTCGCATGATGCGTCATGCTCGTCCTCTACTGCCTGAGTGTCAATGGCAGCAACTGTACCATACGCTGGGGCAGTCATGAAGTCATCAACTATGTACCCTACATCAAAATCTAAAAAAAAGAATATATATATTCGGGTGAGCTTACAACTTAACTCAGTAAGTACAAAACCAATGCAACATACAAAATGCATGAGATAATATTGCAATTTGGGTCCGGTATAACTTGCAAGGTGCTATGGTAAAGTTTGGCGGCCACCGCACCTCCATGCACGAGAGTGTGAGCAAACCCAACAGTCAGACAATAATTAACACTACTGTTGTTGCCCCACATCACTCACTCCGGTATAGAGATAGAGCTAGAGTCTAGCGGTCAGGCAACAATCCACACTACCGCATCCTCCCCCTGATACCCTACACTATACCAATACCTAAACCCCTATTGGAAAGGGCTTGCAAGTGGGTTTCGTTTCTAACCAGTCCTATATGTCAATACAGTATCTATGGCCTTACCCGAGCACGACTCCCTACGACATAGAGATAGGGCTCGAGTCTAGCGGGCAGGATGAACCACAATCCCATGTCCTCCCCCTGATACCCTATTCCCACCAAGTCTGCTAAGGTAAACGGTGATTTTATCCTACCTCAGCACAACTCCCTACGACATAGGGATAGGGCTCGAGTCTGGTGGGCAGGATGAACCACAATCCCGCGTCCTCCCCCTGATACCCTATTCACACCGAGTTTGCTAAGGTAGAAGGCGATACGAGAAAAGTGTTAGTTGTAGATATATCCAGGGCTCACTCCCCATCACATTCCACACACTAACTAAAAACATACACATGCCTAACATCCAACATCATAGCATATGAAATGCATGATTAAATAATAGCAAAAGAAACAACTACATGGCATGTGAATATGCACAAACACCAAGCAATTCAATTTACATATAGATTTAATCACAAAAGTTTACTGTTATTTAATTAATTAGAGTTTGGGGTCTTGTCCCTTACCTGTCACGTGATAACAATTTCGTACAGCATCATAGTATTTACTCACGCTGTCTACAAGTCTTACATAGTCATACCTTTAAGTTAGAATTCATTTATTAAGGTTAGAATTCATTTATGAAGGTCACAGCTGGTCAGAACCATGTTTGGTCAAGCAAACAAGGCTCGGAAGGCATACCGGTCTCAGTATACCGGTTTCAGTAAAGTGAGACCGATATGGTGCCATCGGTATATACTGGTTGCGGTACATACCGGTGAGTGAGACCGGTATGTGCCTGTGGTATATACCGCAGGCCCATACCGCATGACCTTGTGTCCAACCGGTATGTCCCACGGTTTGGATCCGAGAACCCGATCTTGGATCTCCCTCCCTCGTCGGTCTTCGACTTGGTTTCTAGGGTTTCTCCTAACCCATTCTAAGGTCCAAATATTCTAATGGCCTTCTGGTTGTGACTAGAACGTCGTATCAAACCAGATCAGATCTAAAAGAAAAACTAGGCTTTAAATCAAAGTCCTAGGATTTTGGATCGCTGTGCCGCTTCATGACTCCGATCCAAAATTCTATCATGACTAAGAGAATTGAGCACTTACCGGCGGTGTTCGTCGGTTGGTGGTGTGCTCCTACGACGAAAACCCCTTTCTTGAGCGGCCTCCTCCTTCCTTGCTCCTTCTCAGATCTCTTCAGACGGCTAGGGTTTTGAAAAGGATCAAAGGAGTGTCCAAGCCTCTATTAATAGTGGGAAACCGTTCTTAGGAAGGTTTCCCATGATTGGAAACTTTCCAAGTTTCAATTCGGAGTGAGGGACCCGCTGGAGTCCGTCTCCAGCCGAAACTAAACATACCAGTCACACATTACCGGTTTGACTGACTCAGACCGGTATAGTCAGACCAGTATACACATACCGGTTGCACATACTGGTCTGACTGACTCAGACCGGTATAGTCAGACCGGTATGAAATTTATACAGTTTTTTTACAGGTTCTCATACCTGAAAATTGAGTGGTTCGTCACCCGGCTTCGCCTTCCGGTCCGGTTATGATTGGAATACCTGTCACCATATAAAACCATGGGTTAGACTAGGTTTTTAGAACACGGTTCTTACACCACAGGTGCAACGGCACCTGCGACCACTCAGCTTCTGGAAGTCTGAATTTATGGAAATTAACTCTAATTTAAAATCTATAAATTTGTTAGATTTTCAAGTGGTCTAAAAGTGATTTACAAAGCTCGGACGAGGAACAATCATCGACCAAAGGTGAGGGAACAAAACCTAAACTAATTGCCTAATAACAAGTTGTTTTACTTATTGAGTCCAATGCCATAAATGATTCTATGCTTGTATGCTTGTAATGTGCATTTCACATGTCATCTAATATTTCTGCTATTACTGTTCATGCATATTTAATTTTGTTTAATTATAACATGATGATGATGATGATGATGATGATGTTAGGAATAGGCATGTAAATGTATGTGTGTGGTTAGTGTGTTTGATGCGAGTGGAGCATCAGGGGGAGGACGTGACACTGTGGTTCATCCTGGTCACCAGACTCTAGCTCTATCTCTACTCAAGTCTTACCCACTAACATCGTCGTATCGTCATTACCTTAGTAGAACTATTACGTCGTAGGGCATCAGGGGAGGTGGCCTCGGACCATGTAGTCTCTGACTTTATCGGGGGGCCTTAGCTCTATCTCTATGGCGTATTGAGGGATGCTGGGGTGAGGCCTTGGATACACTGATTGGCATTAGGATTGGTTAGTTGTGAGCCCAATTTGCAAGACCTCGCCAATAGGGGTTTACATATTGGTATGGGTAGGGCATCAGGGGAAGTGTTATGCGGTGTTTGATCCGGGCACTTGAGCTCTATCTCTATTCCATGATGGGTGCATGTGGGACGGTAATAATGTTTGATCCATTGGGCGGCTTCACACACTCGTGTATAGAGGTGCGGCGGCCACCAATCATTTCTATAGTACATTGCAAACTTATAAACCAGATCAAATATATGAATTGAATGCGTGCATATGTCTGTTGCATTGTTTTGTTTGCTCACTGAGCCATGATGTGTGCTCACCCTTTCGACGTCGAATATTTTTAGTTAATGATGCAGGTCCTACTGTGGAAGATTATATGAATGCACATATGTATGGACATGTTGCTGCGATGGATGTAGAAGCCATGGTGGAGTCACATGATTTGTCGTGTGAGTGCAACTCTTGTGTTTTCGATTAGATTTAGTTGTTGGATTATCAGAACATGTAATTGATTACTTTATTTTAGTTTATGTCTTGAGTCATTTGAAGATTTAAATAATTAATTATGTTATCACTGTTAGATATCAGTTCATTAATATTAAAGACTTTCGCTATTATTTATTTACTTTGATTATGGTTATGGTTGTATCTGGTTTGGTCAAATGGGCACGGCTTATATGAGATCCTGGTTGAACAGTTGATTCATAGACGGTTCATCACACTATTCTGGTTAGACCAGAATTGGGGTGTGACAGATGATATAAGTGATGTTGAACAGGGGGAGTAGCCCCTTCCAGAGCTACCAGTTAAGCCTCAGTTGAGAAGATCTATTAGGGAACGAGAACTATCTACCAGGTATCCACCAAATGAATACATTATGCTAACAAATGCATGTAAACCAGATTGCTTTGAAGAAACACAGACTAATGAACATAAAGCTGAGTGGTTAAAAGCTATGCAAGAGGAGATGAATTCTTTGCATAAGAATCACACTTATGATTTAGTGAATCTATCTAAAGGTAAGAAGACACTAAAAAATAAATGAGTATTCAAGTTGAAGACAGAACAAAATATCTTACAACCAAGGTACAAAGAAAGGTTGGTTATGAATGGTTTTAGACAAACAAAAGGAATTGACTTTGATGAAAATTTTCTCTTGTTGTGAAAATATCATCTATACGAGTTGTGTTGGGTTTAGCTGCAAGTATGAATTTTAAAGTTCAACTTGATGTCAGGACATCCTTTCTTCATGGTGATTTGAAGGAAGAGATTTACATGGAGCGGTCAGAAGGTTTTAAAGTTAAAGGTAAGGAACAAATGGTTTGCAGGTTAAGAAAGAAATTGTATGATTTAAAACATACTCGAAGACAGTGATACAAGAAGTTCGATTTATTTATGATTGATTATGAATACACTAAAACAACTGCAAATCATTGTGTGTTTGTTAAGAAATTTTCAAAAAGTGATTTCATTATTCTTTTGCTCTATGTTGATGATATGTTGATTGTTGAACAGGATGTCAATAAAATTGACAGGTTGAAGTAAGAGTTGAGCAAGTTTTTCAATATAAAGGACTTGGGACCAGCACAGCGGATCTTAGAATGCAGATCTCTTGTGATAGGAAAACAAAAAAAAAAATTGGCTATCACAAGAAAGGTACATATAAAAAGTACTTGAAAAGTTCAATATGAAGAAAGCAAAATCAATCAGTTCTCCACTTGTAAATCACTTTAGATTGAGTAGTGAGTAAAGCCCTTCAACTAAGCAAGGAATAACAAAAATGAAGAAAATTCCCTATGCTTCAGCTGTAGGAAGTTTAATGTATGTCATGGTATAAGATCATATACTGCATATGCAGTTGGAGTCATGAGTAAATTTCTTACCAATTCTGGCCAAGAACATTCGAAAGTAGTCAAGTGGATTATGAAATATCTTAGAGGTACATCCAATGCATGTTTATGTTTTGGTATTGATAAACCTATGTTACAGGGGAACACAGATGCAGATATGGCAGGTGACATCGACTTAAGAAAATCGACATCAAACTACCTATTTACTTTTGCAGGGCAAGCAGTGTCATGGTAGTCCAAGCTGTAAAAGTGTGTCGCTTTGTCAACTACAGAAGCTGAATATATTGTTATAGTTGAAGCTTATAAGGAGATGTTATGGATGAAGATGTTCATTCAAGAACTGGGTCTGACACAAGACAAGTATACTGTTTATTATGACAGTTAGAGTGTCATTCACTTGAGTAGAAATCCCAGTTTTCATTACAAGACCAAGCATGTTGATTTTTACCCAAAAAAACCAAGCATGCTGATGTGAGGTATCACGGGATTCAGGATATATTGGAACATAAGCAATTACAGGTTGAGAAGATCCATACTGACAATAATAGTGCAGATATGATGACAAAAAACATTATCTAAAGTGAAGCATGACTTTTGTAGGCAGGTTTGGGTATGACAAATTCCCACTCGTGAGTCAAAGGGGGAGTTAGTTGGGTTCTTTCTCACGTGGGTGGAGGGACCCACCACATCTTTTTAATGATGATGTTAAAGGCGGTTTTGACAGCCTTCTCTCACCTTACCCCTCATCTTTTCTTTCCTTCTTTAGAGAGGCGGTTGTGGCAGATTTCTTTCCTAAAACCGTCATTCCATATATGTATCTATAAAGCCTTTGGCAACGGCTAGTGCTATGGAAAATAACTGGAGGGAATTTCAGAGAGATTAAAACCTCCGTAGAAAACTGAGAGTTTCTTGAAGAAAAACTCTAGATCCTTCTCTAAATCTGCTACTGTGAGTGATTGGAGAAGAAAAAAGAGAGATAACAAGAAGCTTTTATTCTTCGTATGTAATTACAGTGTGACGGTATTTTCCCTATTCAGGGAAGAGAAAAAGGTTACAATTCTTTCCTGTATTTGTTACATCGACATTGAGGTGAGAGTATTTTTGTATTCTTGGATTACCACCTATTGTTTTGGTGA
The DNA here is from genome assembly GCA_028583415.1 of Protea cynaroides. Taxonomy (NCBI): domain Eukaryota; kingdom Viridiplantae; phylum Streptophyta; class Magnoliopsida; order Proteales; family Proteaceae; genus Protea; species Protea cynaroides. The sequence continues at coordinate 64,829,478 of CM053268.1, read as the reverse complement.
GTTATTGTATTACTCAAGAGTGAGTTATTTTCATGGAGATTGGCAACCTCTAGTTGTGACTAGAGAGGATTATATTGTGTATCCATTATTAATATAGTGGAGATTACTAAGTCATGTGGTTTTTCTCTTTTCACCTCGGAAGAGTTTTCCCCGTAAAAATTGGTATGTTTATTGTGGTTTGATTGTCCCTATTTATTTCCACTGCTTTATCTCTATGCATGTATTTGTGGTTGTGTTCTCCATTGGTTTGCATATAGGAGGGAAAAGCCTTGTGTTTTCCTTAACAATTAAGAGCCGACGCCCTACGGGGATCCCCTCCTAGTTAGAGATGTAAACATATCAAATCTAGATGGATACAGATTGAGATTTGATCAGATTCGGATACGCCTGATTGTGGATACCCACTAATCGGATATAAATACTAATCAAATTTGAAGTTTTGATTATCCATTTATAATCTTAATTTGTGTAACCTAAACCCAAATCCAAACCTTTTCTCTAAGTGATATTCAATCAATGTCTCTTAGTTGTCTTAGTTTCAAGATTATCTTATACTTTTTTCTCTAGAACTTATCAAATCTTCAATCTCTTAAGATCATTTTTATTATTAATTGGAATGTATTCGGATTAGATTAATAATGTTTTGGATTATTCAAATTTAGATACATGACCGGATATGAATACCCTTGATGGATTTGGGCGAATCAAATTTGGATTTTGGATTATCCGTTCACATCCGAATTTATAGTTTTATATATTTTATTGTCTTTTCAAAAAACGTACAAATAAAAAATAAAAATCTGATTGGTGAGATTTTTCAATCATATTTTTTTGGTAATCGAACTATGATTACTTGATATCATGTAGACGCTGATCACCGTCTATGATTCTGATAGACTCCTGGTGTGAAGTATGAATATGCTCCATTATTCTACGGTTTTGCCTTTTCATTGTAAAGTTTTGTAGCAGCAACTTCCTCTCTTGGTTTCGTCCTTCCGTTAACGCCCTAGGGTTTATTTGCTATACCTGTTTACAGCAGGGAATAACACGAAACTAGGGTTACGAGATCATCTACGAGTTATCTTCAATGGCGACTGTAGTGGTAACTTCGGACGAAGATCCGGCGCTGTCTGTTGTTCGTTTCACGTCGGAGCTCGCCTGGGCTGATGCTGGACCGGAGGTATTCAACCTTCTTTATGTCCCCTCCCCCCCCTTTTTTTTTTGGGATATATTTGGAAGTTATTTTCAATTGTTGGATTTTATGGGATCGCCAAGAAAAAAAAAAGATCTTTTTGGATGAATTTTATAGTTGCTCGAGCACCAACTCAACTAACATTCGCACACGAAGCCGTATCTGGACTACTTGCTCTATGCTACATGAACAGATTGTTTAATTCTATCCGCTTCTATTTTTGTACTGTTTTAGTTTTCTCTTTGTTATGAGTGTGGTAGGAAATCAGTGTTGTAAGAAATCATTTTTCATAGGTTTTTGTCTTTCCTTCAGGTTAAAGGTTAGAACTTCCAAAATCCAATGCTGTTAGTTTGGTTGGTTGTTTATCATAATAATGTTCGATATAGTTAATTTTAAAATTTTCTTCACTCCCAATTGCAGTGCTGGTGACTATTGTGTAACACAGATGACGATGATGGTGTGAGTTTGTGGTTTTTTGGGTATTGGATAGACTAAACAAAAACAGCTTACTTCTGCTTTATTGAGGGTGCAAGGTCTTCACTTTTTTTTCCCAGAAGAGAGAAATTCATGTGGTTTGTTTCACTGAAGTTACCTAGCATATTCCTTCGGCATAAAACTTTATGTTGAACTGGAAATCACTAAGTTCTATTCGCAGAAAACAAAATAAGATATGTCCTGGGTGTGGGTTTGGGCAGTCTGGCACATTTGATCATGCCATTTCCTTGACATAGTGGTTATGTCTACTGTTTTTCTAAACTGGTACGATGTATAGTTCTTTGTATCTTACTTTCCTGTTTTCTTTTTGTTTTGTAGGTTGCAGAGCCTCAAGTTGCAAGATTATGCATAGAGGCTCAAGAATGCATAGTTATGGGTAGATGGTCGGACTTGGCTTCTCTTATGCTTACCTCAGCAGACTTGATATTTTCAAAAGTGTCTGAAAAAGGTGTGGGAGTTTTATTGCATAGGTTTTAATTTTGATGAAATACTTTTTTCCATAGGCTTTGTTCTTACAGGTTTACAGTTTGCAGTGCTTGGTATTGTTGTTTTCTCTTTTTTTTATATTTTACTCGGGTGGCCAATTGTCTATAGATGAAACATGATAAAACAACTGGATGTTGATGACTGATAGAGGAGAAGCCCTCAGTAACTGTAAAAATTAATTAGAATTCTGGCTGCTTGTTTTTTGATTATCTGGAAGGAGACAAAACTTATGTTTTTCCCAGCCAGTCATTTTTCACAGAACAGTCGTATGCAATAGAAGCCTTATCTGTTCACACTACATCCAATTTTAAGTTTCGTTGCCACATTCATTAAAGTGTTCAACCGTCTTACTTATAATGTGATCTAATCTTCTAAGAGAATGCTACCATGAGAAGACTAGGATAGCAGGATAGGGAAAACAGAACAGAATCATGGAATTTCTGTAACTACAGTCGAGCAGATCAGAATGGGTTAAAAATTCATTTAACGATGGGTCTATCCTGTTGACAGTACAGGTCTGCAAAGTGTAGGCAGATTCTGATAACTGAACAGTAGTTTTCTGAATAATCCTACTGTCAGTAGGACTGATAATTTACTGCTATTGAGACCCAGTAGGAGATCAGTTTGTGACAGGATCGTGTTTAAAGGAATAAGAACCAGATTAGAAGAAAACTTAATAATAGAGGAACGACCATTCAGATTTAGCTGAAATCCTGGTTGAGTGGACTGTTTTAAGGATGGAACAGTTTTGCGAATTTTAGTAATAATCTGACAGTTAGATGCTCACTTATGGAGCAGTCGTACTGAAAGCAGAATCGCAAGATAGATTTAGGGCTTCAAACCAGATTTTAGGAAAAGGTAATGTAGGACTGAATTGGAAGGTCAAAACAGTCCCAAGGAGCAGGACCTAATTCAGAAGTTAACTCCAAAATTCCAGGTCTGAGATAACAATTTAAATCTGTCACTACAGGACAGATATGACATAACACGACACTCCCTGATCAGCAGGTCAGGAGGACCTGTTCCAATGAATGGAAAACTCGATACAAAGAGGGGGCTGATGCAATGGCTGATAGAGCCAACACTTGCAGAACTTGGGGGCCTAGTTTAATGAGAAATTTCAGAAGCACAACCCTATTCAGTACCTGAAACGTAATAAGGGAGATTGAAGAATTCTTGTAGAACTGAAGAATGATAATGGAGGATCCACTTGGGCTTCCCACCGCTAGGTGTCGATTGGATCACACACCAATCCCCGCTCCTTGATCAAACACAAGGTTCTCCATTGGAGGAAAGGCAGCAGCCAATATTTCAGTAATCAAATTGGTGCTCAAGCTTGTAGCCCTTTACAAACCTATATAGAAGATTTAAAACAAGAAGCAAACTAGTCCTAGAACTCGTTCAAACAATAACTTACCTTGGGAGGTAGTTTATTTCTAATAGAGCTCTACATAAAATAAAGAAAAGTAACCTAAAATACTTAAAGCAATAAAAGACTTAAAGCTATAGAAGTCTTATCCAACTAGATAAAGATTACCCAATTGGCAACTAGATAAGGACTTATCTACCTAACTTAGGATGCTAAAACACTAATTCTGTATTCCTTTACACCCATAGTTTAGGCTCATTAAAGTGACCTATTACAATGAAAACCCATGGGATCAAAGGCCCAACTTGTATATAACCCAACTCAAAGCTTATTTCTACTAAAAGAAGCCCATTTGTGTGTTTTATCTGCATCGAAAGGAATAGTCAATGATTTATCTGTAAGCAGAAGCCCAGTACTTGGAACTAGAATATCAATTTCAAAAACCAGAGATTTGAAGAATAATACTCGAAATAGGATTCTGAAAATTGATGGTAGAACTGATCATAAACAGAAACTCAAGTAATGATTTAATAATTAAATCCTTAAAAGTATTCTGAAATCAGTTATAGAAAACCAAATCAGAAACAATAGTTTGAAGAATTTGTCAGCAAGTAAGATATCAGAACCTATAGGAAATTAGGGTTTTCTGAAAAAGGAACTAAAACTAAAATAGAAAAGAAATAGAAGAAAATGTAGAAAAGATTTGATCAGGAATCACCACCTGATCTGCAAGTTTATAATCATCAAGGTTCAAGGTGCCGGTTTCGAGGCCTGTTTAGGTCAGCCTCGAAACCGAGACAACTCGTGGTTTCGGCCGAACCAGGTCGAAACCTGGTATTTTTCCCAGTTTAATGACTCCATGGTTTTGAGTCCTAAATTTGTTTTTTTTTTGTCTGATTTTTTTGTATACCCTATTTAAACCATTTTACACCTATTTTTAATGTTAGAAAATAATTACATGTGGTGTGGACCCAAGTTTTGTAGTGTACGCTGAAATAATCCACAATGTACTAAGTCACTAACTAACAACATTCATTCAAAATTAATACATTGAACTTAGAATTTAGAAGTCTTACCAATTAGTTCCATGTTGGGCTTTGTGGTACATCTAAACCATGTGCAACGTACCACTGATGGTGGCGATAACGCTCCTCTGATTGCAACACGTATGTATCCCACGACATGGTATCACTCAAATTGTTTTGATTGTCTCTAACAATCCACTGGTGGATACTATCATCGACATAATATAAGTACCCTTGTCGAGGGTAAGGCTGATTGAGTGAGGTTGTGGGTGGAGCAGGAGTAGGCATGAACGTCGGATGATGAACATATTGAAAGATGGAGTCGTCGAACAATGACCTAATAGTGCCACTGCAACACCTAAGGCTGAGTCATCTCTAAACTAACTGCTGGGGTAGGAACTAAAAGAACCTCCAAACCTCCAACAGTTACCTTGAAGAGAGAGAAAAGAGTTGAGAGTTGATATATGTTGAAGAACCTTGATAAATCTTGTCAAATCTTGAGATCTCTTGAAGAAATGAAGTCTTTGGGTGAAAAATATAGAGAAATGAAGTTGGGAGAGCAAAATGGAAGAAAAAACAACAAATCAGTCGAAACCAGTAAGGTTTCGAATGGTTTCGATAGCTAAACCTTGGTTCCAGTTATGGGTCGAGACAATGGTTTCGTACGAAACCTAGTCGAACCCAATTGGGTTCAATCGAGATAATGTAAAAGTTAGTTTTGAGCCTGGGCATCGTCTCAGCCAGGCTCGAAACTGACTTATTTCTGGTTTCGATCGAAACCTCGAACTATGATAATCATTATGAGTACCCCAACCTTGGCATCCCACCAAGGCTTCTTGTCATCACCACCACTGGTCCTATTGAATCACTGTAGTAGGTAGTATTTTGAACCACCACAGAACCAGAGACCACAAGCCAAATTCATTACTCAAATTCGTGTATAGAGCTGTGGCCCCTTACAAACTTACATAAAGGACTCAAAAATATCTCAAACTAAGCCTAAAACTCCACCAGCCAATAGCTTGGTTTGAAGGTAATCCTAACTGACTAAAACTATGCATAAAAAAGATGAAAAGAACGGAAACCAGCTTAAAACAAGCTGGGATCATAGAGGCCTAGTCTAGCCCAACTAACTATTTAGTAATAGTCATAGTTCGAGGTTTCGGTCGAAATAAGTTGGTTTCGAGCCTGTCCGAGAGGAAACCCAGGCTCGAAATTGACTTTTCCATTATCTCGGTCGAACCCAACCAGGTTTTGTATGAAACCTCTGTCTCGACCCATAATTTGAACCAAGGGTTTTATTTAGCTGTCGAAACCATTTTAAACCTTATTGGTTTTGACTGGTTTGTTGGTTTTTCTCCCATTTTGCTCTCCCAACTTCATTTCTCTATATTTTTCACTAGAGCTGCAACAGGGCCGGGTTGGGCCGGATTTTTTAAGACCCTAACCCTAACCCTGATACCTTAAACATAATCCTAACCCAGCCCAATCCTGCCAGGGTCAGAAAATGTGCAACCCTAACCCTACCTTGGCAGGGTTGGGCCTAACCCTAACCCTACCCTGATTGACCCTGATAGGGTAGGGTTGGGCTGGGTTAACCCTGATTAACCCTTATTTATGGATTGACTCTGATTGGCCCTTAATAATTGTGAGCAATGGTATTGTTATTTTTAAGATACTTAAACCAAGCATTTGGTATTAAGGTATAACAGAAAAAAAATTCATTAACATCACATGGGACATTAAAATTAAAAAAAAAAAAAAACAAGAAAAATATTCCAGGAATTTTTTTCCTACCCAGGGTATTCCATTTAACAAATTAACCAAAAAAGAAGAAGATAGATATGATACAGAGAGGCTGTTATAATGGCATGAATAAGTAGAAGTCCACCATGGAAGACAATAATCACATATTTAGAAGCCTCATAGTCATATCCACCACCATTTTTCCCCTGGCTAAGTAGAATGATCACCTGAATCAGTTGCGCCAGTGAGAACTCCACACTTGTTGTGATAACCCACTGCAAACATACCAGATTTTAGAAGATTATTTCCTCAACTTTACTAGTCTTAGGCAACATAACATTCAGAACAAACATTGCCCCAACTAGGTATTGGAGGTTTTAATCTTGAAAACATATGTATTCCTGAATTACCTGACCAACAATGTTGAACCTGCGTGAAGATCAAAGGGGAGATGAAAAGGAGTTCATTTGAAGATTATCAGAAAATCTGATGCAAAGGCCCAAATAGTTTGTAACTTACTCTGCCTCAAGAATCAGAATTAAAATAAAATGTAAAAAGACTCCAATATTATTATCTGATGACAATAATGAATATTCTGGTTTCCCTTAAAACACCTTTCGAAAGGTTGACAAAAGTTAAAGTTGATCTATGAAAGATTTTACCAAAAAAAAAATCTATGAAAGATTCTAATTTTACAAATCCAATTTGCTCCCAAACCACAGCCTATGCACATGATCTAAACAAGGGTTATAGCGGTGACAATGATATGCAGCTTTTGGACTTATTTTTAGTGCTTGAAAGTTGAAACTGGTATTATGGTATGAAGAAGAAAAAAACACACACATCAAAAATTAAGGAATTATAAAATACAATCATTCCTTCCCCCATGTAAGCTTCTGATAAAAGTTTCCATTTTACCCATTCCCCTGGGATCTTATGCATATTATAAAGAAGAGCATCCATGCTATAAGTTATAACAGAGTGAACGTCCATGAGTCTGAGAGATTATGGAGTTATCTGGTCATTGTAATGTATAGCTTAAGTTACAAGCTCTTTTTAAATGAGTAGCGGTCCTTTGGGTAAACCTAGAAGAAAGTTTTCCTCCATCTTCGCTTTCTTTTACTGTTCATTTCTTTCCTAATTTTGCCTTTCAGCTAAGTACAAGAGCACGTATATTACTAGCCAACTATACAGGAACAGAAACTGAACATAATGGGTACAAGACAAAATGATAACATTAAACACAAGGAGGCACAAAAGCTTACAGAGGATCTCGAATGGTATCATCTGCTTTTGGCGGGGATTTCTCTGCAGTAAAATTAAACTTTCAAGTAACTAAGAATGAGAGAGGACTCATGAGATAACCTAGGAAGTGAACTAACAAAGAGTGAGACGAGAGAGATAACAGTAAATACCCCTAAGTATATATTGAAGAGATCGACAATGGCGGCTTTCGAGGGATGAAACTGCTAATATGCCTTGTTCTCCCTCTGGTTTTGATCTAACCAAACAGTCATACATTCGCAGATAGCAGAGGACAAGCCCATATTAGAATAAGGAAGAAAAACCATTAAAACTTCAATTAGGCTGGAAATCAATGTCAAAATCATCAGTTTAGGTTGCTTCATGTGAAGAGAGAAAGGAGAAGCAGAGAAGAAGTACCAACCGTCAACCTAGAGGCAAAGGGCGGCTAATCCTTGCCAGCAAGCTTGGCGATCCAATAATGGAGACCACCCCCTCCAAAAAGAAAAGAATCGGTCATTCTGGATAAGTTCCCCAATGCCCCCAGAGGTATCCCCAAACCAATGTTTAGGGATTCCCCAAACATTGGTAACGTAACCTAACCAGGCAGTGACAGAACATGAATGAGACGCTCAACTCACAGGGACTAGATAGGGAACCCGTCACCTTAGGTGCGTCTATATATATATATATATATATATATATATATATATATATATATATATATATATACGTATATACGGGCCGGGCTCAACTCTAGGGGTAAAACCCTAACCCAACCCAACCTTGCGAGGGTTGAACAAAATTTAAGCCTTAACCGTCAGGGTTCTGGCCGGGTTCAACCCTACCAGGGTTTAGGGCGGGTTAGGGCCGAGTTCGGATCGTCAGGGTCAAACTTGTAGCCCTATTTTTCACCCAAAGACTTCATTTCTTCAAGAGATCTCAATATTTGACAAGATTTCTCAAGGTTCTTCAACATCTATCAACTCTCAACTCTTTTCTCTCTCTTAAAGGTAACTGTTGGAGTTTTGGAGGTTCTTCTAGTTCCTACTCCAACAATCAATTTAGAGATGACTTAGCCTCAGGTGTTGGTAGTGGTACTGTTGGGTCATTGTTTGTTGACTCCATCTTTCAATATATTCTTCCTCCGACATTTATGCCTACTCCTGCTCTACCCACAACCTCACTCGATAAGCCTTACCCTCAACAATGGTACTTATATTATGTTGATGATAGTATTCACTGGTGGGCTATTGGAGATTATCAAAACAATTGGAGTGATACCATATCGTGGGATACATACGTGCTGCATCAGAGGAGTGTTATCGCCACCATCAGTGGTACATTGCATGTGGTTTAGATGTACCACGAAGCTCAACATGGAACTAATTGATAAGATTTTTAAATTCTAAGTTCAATGTATTAATTTTGCATGAATGTTGTTAATTAGTGGCTTAGTACATTGTGGATTATTTCAGTGTACATTACCAAATTTGGGTCCACACCATATGTAACTATTTTCTATGTCTTTTTTTTTCAAACTAACATTGGAAATAGGTGTAAAATGGCTTAAATAGGGTATACAAAAAAAAAATCAGAAAAAAAAAAAATTAGGACTCGAAACCAAGTCAATAAAACTGGGAAAAAGTACCAGGTTTCGGCCTGGTTTCAGCTGAAACCACAAGTTGCCCCAGTTTCGAGGCTGACCAAAACAGGCCTCGAAACCGGCACCTCGAACCTTGGTAACAATTGAAATAAGGATATAGACTCAAACTAGGCAGACTTATAAAGTAAATCCTACATTCCTACCTCCTACCGATATTTTAGGGCCATTATATTGTCCTATTACAAAGAAAACCCATTGGAACAAAGGGCCAACATGTATGGAACACAACCCAAGGCTTATTTCCATTTTCCACTAAAATAGGCCACTTCTGTGTTTTATATGCATCAACTAAAAAAGCATGATCAGAAGTGATGCGTTTGACTAGAAGATTCAGAAACTCAACAGAAATTCATATACAAATAAGTCAGAAGTTACTGAAGCTATTTGAATACAGATTAACGAAATAGAGTAGAACTTTCGATAGTATTAGATTCTGAGAATTAGCAGGAGTAACAGAATAGCTGCAGGGTTTAGAGTTATATAGATATAACCTGTAGTTTCTGATAGAATGATACATAAAAAAGATAGAAGGATAATAGGTTAGGAATCCACCTAGTTCTCACTCAGAATCCTGCAGGTGCACCACTAAATCCATAGCAGCATATTTCAGAGAATTCTGAGCTTATATAATCTTTGAATCCACAACATTGAGCAAAATATAATCCATTCTATTCTCTGATTAACTCCTGGGTTACATTGGAATATTTAAAGCAACAAAACTAGAAGACTCCTAATAAGCTTAATAAAAGATAAACCCTTAATAAACCAAACAACTATTAAGATAGACTCTTAACAACCCTCTAAAACTGGAAGTAAAATTTAGCCTAACTGTATCTCCTACGATTTGATCTCCAACTGAGAAAAGGATTAAAAAAACCAAATAACAAGTAACAAAAAATAATAAAATTCCTAATTATTCTAATGGACTGAAACAAGAGTTGGACCGGCTCTGCATGGATTGGGTTTGCAAGCTGGCCAAGTTAATCACTTCTGTAAACGTGTCATGTAAATATCTTGCATATGCTAATATGGAAGATTCCATATGTGGGTCGTGTGGAATCTGTGGATCTCTTAGATATAGAATGTTCCTATTGACATATTGAGGGATGGCGTGGGCAATCTTGATTCTTGACTATTCATCTTATGTCGATCTCTAGCCTGTGACCATTTGTTGGGCTGCCGAATTTTCTGTCTTCATTATGCCTTGGATTAGTGTGTAGTATATCCTAGGTGAATGTTATAAACTGTTTACAGAGTTTGTGAAACTTCTTGTTATCATTTATCCAGAGTCACTGAAATTCCTTTTTTATATAATGCTCATACTTTGTTTTGTGTTTTTTTTTTTTGGTTGCAGATCTTGAGTGCATATTTACCATTATTTGTAGCCTTGTCACAAAACCTGAAAGTCTGGACGAAGCGTTTGAGATGGCAAAGCTTATCTCCACAAAAGTTACCCAACAAGCAAACGACAAGCCTGCTTTACGCTTGAAGATGTAATTTGAATAAATAGTTGCCCTTTTGGGTTTCTTGTCCTGCCCCTATGTTATTTCTTGTTCTATTGTGGTTGATATTTTATATGGCTTCTTGATCCAGCTTATTCAATCTGTACAATCTGCTGGAGAACCCATATAGCAAGTTCTATGTTTATATGAAGGCCCTTAATTTGGCTGTCAATGGCAAAGTCACTGAACACATTATACCTTCATTCAAAAAGATGGATAGCTTCGTAAAAGAATGGAATATTGGGACCTTGGATCAGAGAGAGCTCTTCCTCACCATCTCTAATATTTTAAAAGAGCACAAGAGGTACATGTAAATGTGAAATCTATTTGAACTCCATACACTACACATATTGTGTACATTATGATTTTCTTTGTGACTAACATTTGTACTTATCATTCTAATCTTAGCTCTGCAAAGGATTCATTTTACTTCCTGACCAAGTACTTGGTGACTTTTTCGGGTGAGGATGCATATACAATGACTGAAGCTAAGGAGGAAGCAGTGCGTGCTGTTGTGGAGTTTGTGAAGGCACCAGATATGTTTCAGGTATCTCATTTCCTTGCTTTATTGTACAATGAGGGCCTTTAATGGGTCGCATGCAGCCTGTATAAATGGTACATAGTGCTATAGTTCAGCTAATTTCAACAAATTCTTTAAAATTTTCATTATGTTCTAACTTTTCCTTCACTTATTCCATTTGCATGGTTGAGTCTGGAAGTCTTGCTAGCCTAGAAATTGTTAATTTGCTATTCTATGACTGATAAGTCAGTTGTAGGATGCCTGGACAACCTTATAATAGTAATGCCTCTGGGTTTGCATGTGATTAAAATTAAAAATTAAGCAAAGGTAAAGTGCATGTTGGACCTGTGTTTAATCGTCTCAATGGCCCTCATTAACCAGATTGTTTGATTAGTATGGCACATCTTAGTTGGGATTTTGCTGCTTAGTTTTCTGAGTTGGCCAAACAGCCTCATATTGTGCCAATTATTGGCATGTCATATCTAAAGCATATGTTGGTGGCTTGTGTTTTGAAGGTTAGATTTTTTGTTCTAGTTTTTTCAAGGTATCACCTTGCACTAAATACACTTCACGCCTACAACTAGGTATAACAGCTTCTAGATTCAATTGATTTCTTCTAGAGCCTTTTTGGTTTATGATCCTACTTCATACTTGGGAATAACCATGGTACAGGACATACTGTGGACAGCTTTCCCCACCCCATTGATGCAGTCCAAGAAGCAACCAGCCCAAGGTACCGTCAACATGGGCCTGGGCCTAGCCTAGCCCACACTGTTCACCTGAACACTGTTCACGCGGTACTGTTCACGTGAACAGTACCAACAGCATTAGTTATGACTCTTTTGATTAGTTTCCTAATTTTCAGTTTACTTATTTCCATTGTTTAGTTTCCTAAAAATTAGGCTAGTTAGTTTAGAAGTCTTAGTTGCTTGGAGACTAAAACTTGCCTAAAATCGAGTTTCCTAATTCCAGTTTTTAGAAACTTTCCTATTTCTATGTTTTAGAAACTTCCTAAGTTATAAAGGAGGTTTAACTTTTCCAAATTTCGTTCTTTCCTATTTTATTTGTAATGTTTCAAAGCTATAAATAAAGAGAATGCGGATCGGTTGCGAGAGAGAGAATTTTCCGAGAAAAAGAGAGTGAAACTCCTATTTTCCCGGTTGAGTCTCCAAGGTTGTGAGACTCAACCGAACTCTATTTCCTTTGTTCCTTTGCATTCAATACTCCTATTTTGTTCTTTGTTGCTGGTTATATGTGAAACACTCAGCACCAATTAGAGGAAGTAAAAACAAAATCAGCAGCCGACATTCTTTTGAACCTGCCCAGGTTTTGGCGGCACCAGGTACAACAAGGTTACAAAGCTCATAGCTCCTTCAATTCTTTTCGGATCATTCTCAGATTTTGAAGGGTGTTCATAACTATTATAAAGGCCATTCAACCCAAGTTTCATCAATTTCTGACGGTCGGATTTCCAGATAAGAATTTTTTTCTATTACTTTTCTCTGCAGATTTTTGTGTTGGACTAAATTAAGATCCTATAGCAAAGAGGGTTTGTTAATTTGATATGTTTTAACCCCTTTTGCCATCAATTGGTATCAGAGCATGGCTGAGGAGAGTTCTACCTCTCCTAATCAGTCCAATAATCTCAATGACCTTGTTAATTTGGTTCTCCAACGATTGACCAAATTGGATGCCAAGTTAGGCAGTATGGATGGAAGAATAAGTAATTTGGAAGAACGAGATAATCCTAGGCCGGCCAGATTAGAAGCCCCTCGAAGAGAAATTCCCATAGCCAACCTAATGCCAAGGCATGTTCCTAGGGCTCCCCAAAGAGTCCCTAGAGAAGAATACCAAGACCCACCCTATGAAGACTATGATGGCAATCAATTTATTCGGTATCAAACCCATAAGGTGCGAATGGACCTCAAGGAGTTTCATGGGAGGCAAGACCCTGAAGCCTTTAAAGATTGGTTGAATGCTCTAGATGACTACTTTGATCAGTTTAGCCTTCCCGAACCTAGAAAGCTGCAATTGGCCCGCTCCAAAGTAGTAGGGGGTGCTCGTGATTGGTGGCGTAACTGTGAATATAGTCTCATGAGGAGTCGTAGAGAACCCACTACTTGGGAGGAGATGAAGGAAGAATTGGAAGAAAAATATTTGCCACGATCCTTCCAAAGAAGGTTGCATGACCAGCTGAATAATCTTCGACAAAGCACTCTGAGTATGGAAGATTATGTCTATCAGTTTGATCAATTGTGTGCATGGTTAGGTTCACGAGACAATGATGATTAAATGATATCTCGGTTCCGTTTGGGGCTGCGACCTGAAATTAGAGAAAAAATGGGAGTGGTTGATATTGTTAGTTTTAACGACTGTGTTGATAAAGCTTTCCAAGCCGAGGACCTTATGAAGTCAACACCAAAGCCCACCTCCAGTTCTTATGAATTGAAGCACCCTACACCAAACAGTAAAGCCATAGGGACTACATCTCATGCTACTCCAACAACAGATAAAGGTAAAACTCTCATGGTAGCAGCTACGAATGTGCAATGCTATCACTGCAATGCATATGGTCATTTTGTTAGAGATTGTCCACAAAAATTAAAGGTAAACTCCTTAGGTGCTGCAATCGAGGCCAATCCAGATACACAGGTATGTGAACCACAAAGTGATGACACTTTTGTTCCTAATACGGATGTCATGGATGATGGTGAGGATTCATATGGAATCCATATAATCAGCAGTATGGTGGTGATTGCCTCAAAAATAGATGTGGATAATTTTGATGCCTTTGCTAAAGCTCCAGGGATTGAGAAAGGTGACCACAGTTCTGATGAAAACCACGGTATTATGGAGACAATTGCGAAAAATGAAGAATTGAACAAGATAGTCCCTATGAATACCACGATTTCACTTGACTTTCCTCAAGATGTTGAGCATATGGACTTTGTGATACCGTCTAAATATCTTGAAGAAAGTGGACCCAAAGTGATAGATTTTCTTCCAACATTGCAAGGACAACCAAAATTTCAAAATCAGAAGACGTTGCCTACCGAACCCACTGAAATCATTCTTCATCATTATCGAACTCGTCCGCTCGTGGACGAGTTCATTTTAAGTGGGGGGAGTTGATGCAGTCCAAGAAGCAACCAGCCCAAGGTACCGTCAACATGGGCCCGGGCCTAGCCCACACTGTTCACGCGGTACTGTTCACGTGAACAGTACCAACAGCATTAGTTATGACTCTTTTGATTAGTTTCCTAATTTTCAGTTTACTTATTTCCATTGTTTAGTTTCCTAAAAATTAGGCTAGTTAGTTTAGAAGTCTTAGTTGCTTGGAGACTAAGACTTGCCTAAAATCGAGTTTCCTAATTCCAGTTTTTAAAAACTTTCCTATTTCTATGTTTTAGAAACTTCCTAAGTTATAAAGGAGGTTTAACTTTTCCAAATTTCGTTCTTTCCTATTTTATTTGTAATGTTTCAGAGCTATAAATAAAGAGAATGCAGACTGGCTGCAGTAGAGAGAGAATTTTTCAGAAAAAAAGAGAGTGAAACTCCTATTTTCTGGTTGAGTCTCCAAGGTTGTGAGACTCAACTGAACTCTATTTCCTTTGTTCCTTTGCATTCAATACTCCTATTTTGTTCTTTGTTGCTGGTTATATGTGAAACACTCAGCACCAATTAGAGGAAGTAAAAACAAAATCAGCAGCCGACATTCTTTTGAACCTGCCCAGGTTTTGGCGGCACCAGGTACAGCAAGGCTACAAAGCTCATAGCTCCTTCAATTCTTTTCGGATCATTCTTAGATTTGGAAGGGTGTTCATAACTATTATAAAGGCCATTCAACCCAAGTTTCATCAATTTCTGACGGTCGGATTTCCAGATAAGAATTTTTTCTATTACTTTTCTCTGCAGATTTTTGTGTTGGACTAAATTAAGATCCTATAGCAAAGAGGGCTTGTTAATTTGATATGTTTTAACCCCTTTTGCCATCACCCATTGTTGGGTTCAATTCAAGGATTAAAATCTCGGAACTCGAGGGTGTCTCGACCCTTGAGAAAATTGAAATCTCGGTGAGATCCTGATGAAACTACCCAAAGGCTAAAAATGGGAGTTTCAACATGTTTAAGGTGATTTTGAGGCCATTTTAAGGCAATATACTGCAGGGAAATTCTATTTTGACATATATAAACACATTTAAAGGATAAAATTGTAAAACTAATCACATTGTAGGAAAATCATACATTCATAAATCATAAATCCATACAATGACACAAATACTTAAAGTCTCAATGTCTGAAATACTTAAAATCAAATAGTACATGTGAATATGTGATCAAGATCAACTACTAAAATACAATGATCTTAAGTTCCAGCCCAAGTTCCATCTTCCCATCACTCCATCTCAATGTCTAATTCCACGTAGAGTGGCGTGGAGGATCTATCTCGTCATCTCGCCTTTGCCGTGCACAGTATAGTTCGGACTGAAAAACAAAGTCGTGCCATGACATCCTATGTTTGAAGAAGCGCTAGTAGTCCTCCACATGTCTCCTATACATGGCATCATTAACATTTGTGAAGATACCTATCCTTGGGTACATTGCAGCAAACGGTGGAATGTATGTCACTATACACTGGCTGCTGAGGCATGTTTTTGGTGGAATGATTTGGAAAAAACAACAACCTTCAAAGCTTAGAACACCAACTTGGAGAAGAGGAGAAGCAAAATAGAAGGAAAAAAATGAAAATAGTAGTCTCGGGGACTTACCTTTAATATAAAAATTTGGGTTGAGTTGGTCGAGACTGGTCGAGACCAGCTTGAGAACTAGTCGAGATGATCAAGTTTTGGTTTCAAGGGGGCAAAACAGAAGGAAAAAATGAAAACAGTAAGTCTCGGTCGAAATTTGGACCGAGACTTACCTTTTATATAAAAATTTGGGTCGAGTTGGTCGAGACTGGTTGAGACCAGCTCGAGAACTGGTCGAGATGATCAAGTTTTGGTTTCGAGGGGGTGTCTTGTCTTGACCCCCTCGAAATCACCAAGAAAATCGAGATCTCGCCGAGATTTTAATCTATGGTTCAATATGAGCCTTAACAAGTTAGGGATGAGTTTGGTATTCAAAAATTCCTAGGAACCCCTTCTTTCCCTGTTGGATCCCACCCTAGCTTCTTGTAGTCTTGGTAGATGGCTTGCATGATTCATGCTGTAGGATCCAAGAATATATAATACATTGGGTTTGTTACCTGCAAAGTCCACACATTTCCATCCATACTAAGAATGATGCAGACCCGGGGTTGGAAAATCCTAATTGGTCCTCTAATGAGCCCTCCCAAGATGGTATAAGCTTTAATTGAACAAACAGTGGCAATTTGGTAATTAACCAGAACTATCAAGTGCCTCTTGAATTCTTGATGAAACAAACAGATCCTTAGGGTGCAACTGGAATTAGAATTAAAGACAAGGGATAAAACTGGAAGCAATTATAGAGGTTGGACAAATGGGAATTGATTTATAAAGATAAGGGCATTATGGGAAATCAGATATAGAGGACAGGCTAACATAAAGTAGGAAAGCTTTTTTTGTAAGAATGGGAAGGAGGTCTTGGCAGAAATCCAGTTCTGGTTTTAGGCAAGGAACTCATGTGACAGGGATCCAGTGGATCTGAAATTTAATGGTTAACTTGCAAGTCACAGCCCTCTTGAACCTAACTCGTATCAGGCCAAACAAATGAATTATTTAAAGAAATAACATCACTGAACCAGGTCCTGGCGGTAGTTGCACGCTCAACTTAGTTTCATACTTTGATTCTCACAGAAAGGGTAGTTTTAAGGGCTTGGGTTCTAGAATATGAGGCGCCCTTGAGAGAACAACCTTAAACCCAAATCTCAGACAGATCTGAGATGTATTGGAGGAATTCTAGTATTCTAGTGACTTCGCTCAAACAATCCAGCATTGCAGGGAGCAGGAAACTAAGGTAACAGAACCAGATTAGAGAAGAAAGTATAAGGGAAAGAAGAGGAAGACCTGCAGGCATAGTTGTCAAGGTGCCAAGGCGTTGGAGGCCTTACGGGGCACCCGATTTTCCAAGGCGTCACAAGGCCTCCTAGGCGACGCCATGACAACTATGCATGCAGGTCATGCAGGGAAAAGGAGAGAGAAAAGAAAGGAAGCCGGGGGGTTGGAGATAACAGCCAATTAACTTATATTCCATTCCATTCAATATTCTATATTGTCTTCTGCCTTCTTCATCAATTACATGTACTTTTAAAGGGAAAAACTTGCCTCAACTAATTGAAATAAAAATAGCAACGAAATAATATAGAAACCATAAACAAAGAAATAAAATCAAATCTAAAAGAACTCTAATAGGTAGCTAATAACTGATAAATATAAAAATAACTAATTATATCTAAATTTTTCAAAATAATAGATTACAAATATATTCCAATTAAAATAAAATTCTTTGGAGATTCTCAACCATATCCATCTCATCATGTGGGTTCGCCACTGCATCAAAGAATAGATTTAATATGTTTCTTTAACAATGCATCCATTTAATGTCTTATTCTTATGTCAAATTGATATCCACCTTTTCTTCCTCGAGATGTTCTACTATTGTGTCACAGAAATGGGGTTTGGGGAACAAGGAAAAGGAAATAAAATGGAAATAATTAGAAAAAATTTCATCTACACCCCATCAAAGGTCGTTAACATCATCTACACCCACAAGAATGCAAAAACTTCATCTACACCCCAAAGCTTTGGCTGTGGTAATCAAAGAAGTCCACTTCGTCAATTGATTCCCGTTAGATGCTAACGTCAGGTGGATTGGAATTTTTGACAGACGAGAATACCCTTTTGGTCGACTAAAAAGACCAATATATCCTTTATCTGATTTTTTACCCTACCTCAATTCTGGTTTTCCTTTCGTGAAAAAAAATTGAAAAGAGTCTGTAAGCTTCTCTGAATATCTTCTCCGGCGACTCGGTCAAGACCGCAACCATGATTGCCCCAATGAGAAGGGTCACCGTTCCGCTCCGACTATGCAATATCTGATTCTTGAGAACCTGCGAGCGATTCCCCCAATCGGACAGCGAATCCCTCACCCAGTATAGCTCCTCTGATGCCAGATCCATGCCTCATCGCAACCATTGAATCCCTAAAACGAGCAGAAGTCGACCGTGTCGAAAACGTTCGATATCCAAAACGATCGAGTTACAGAGATCCAAAAGCTTGATACTATCATCCAAATACGAAGCAAGAGAAATCTCAGAACTCGATACTTTCAGATCGGAGACCAACCTTGCTGCTTTGGGGTGTATAGAAGAGAGGAAATCGATAGCCAGGGAGAGCCACGAGAGATTGACCAATGGTGAATTTAGGGTCTTCAGACCATGTATGAGTTTCTCATCGAAAGATTGAGAGATGAGATCGAGATTCTTGGTCTGCGTCTCTGTCAATGTAACACTAAGAAAACAACGGTAACTCAGAAAGTGTTGTCAAGATCCCTAAAATCAAGTTCATGAAGCTCTTCATCAGTGGAGGATTCGAGATTTCGCGTCTTCTACTACAAGAATGGGAATTGACTACTCGGGCAAATTATTAAATTGCAATCCTGGAGGGATTGGGTACGATGGAACAGAGAGAGGGATCGATAATCATGTTTGAGAAATAAATAAAGAAAAAAAGAGATGATATTAAGGAACCTGAAGGTTTTTTGACATCACTCCAACTCCCGTTGCTTGCCTATCTCCGTGAGGCGGGAATTGCAGCAAAACCATTATCAGATGCCGCTGCTGTTTCCCAAGCTTTGATCGTTTCTTCGACACATTGGGGAATAGCGGCTTCGAAAGTAGTATCTTGGCTGGTTTTCCGGCAGATTACAAGGGTTGTTTGTTTTTATTATTGGGTGGTGTTTTAGTCGATGGTCGCAGTGAGAAGAATTTCACCATGATCGGTAATAGACATTTCACCATGATCAGTAATAGACATAGCAGAGTGGAATCTGAATGTACATGGAGACACCATAGACATGAAACCAGAGAGAACCAGTGAATGAAATCTTTTTTTTTTTTTTTAAGTGATCGACCAGTGACTGTGATACGAGGTCACCTGATCCCATATCCTCCTCTGAATTCGCCGGCGACGAGATTGTTGAGGTATGTGAACGATTCAGATTTCTTCCTCTCTTTTTTTTCTTTTGAAGTGATCGACCAATGACCGTGAGATGAGGTCGCCGTAGATCCCATATCCTCCCCTGAATCACCGGCAACGAGATTTCTTCTCCAAAGTTTCCATTGGCACTGGACTTTCCACAGATGAGCTAGCTAAGCCTCCCATCTCTAACTCATCGTTTGTCAATATTCCACTTCAGTGGAGACGACAAAGGTCAAAGTAGTAATTTTTAAAAATTTCAATTTAAAATAAGAAGGGTAAAACTGTATATTAACAATTTTAGTGATTTCCGTCAGTTAAGTGGACCTAGTTGATGTTTTGGCAATCTTGTGGGTGTAGATGATGTTAGCGATCCTTGATGGGGTGTAGATGAAATTTTTTCAAATAATTATATGTTTTTAACAGAAGAACATGCCTGCTACCGAAAGAAACTTTAATTTGTTGGTAGTATTCATATTAAAACCCAAGGTCATGAGTTAGATCCTAGCTTATTCTTATATGCACTCCATGATTCTCTGTTTTTCATGCTTTTCTCCATTGCTTTTCTCGTATGTTACATAACGTCTAGTGCATTGGATATTGAATGCCTTTCGATTTCTTCTCTCATCCAACCCCACCCTTTCCCTTGGAAAAATAAAACCCCATTGCAGAGCGATTTGTTGGACATGCCTGCTGTGGGGCAACTGGAGAAGGATGGCAAATTTGCTTTGGTATATCAGCTGTTGAAGATCTTTCTCACACAGAGGCTGGATGCCTACTTAGATTTCCATGCGGCAAATTCTACTTTACTGAAAAGCTATGGTATTTTTTTTTTGTTGGTTTGGGTATTTCGTACACATGCATGCAAGGGAGACTACTAAATCTTTTTTTTTTGGCTTGGTTCTATGTATGTATAGGTCTTGGACATGAAGACTGTATAACAAAGATGAGGTTGATGACACTGGCTGATCTTGGTTCTAACTATGATGAAATTCCATATGCTCTCATCGAAGACACACTGCGGGTTCTTTTCGTCCCATACTTGTTTGGTGATTGCGTATTTTTTAACATTATTGTAATTGGGGACCTGGGTTGTAAATTCTTTTCCAGGTCAACGATGATGAGGTGGAATTGTGGGTAGTGAAGGCAATAACTGCAAAGCTGCTTGACTGTAAAATGGACCAGATGAACCAAATAGTAATTGTAAAGTGAGTTCTATAGGTTCCTCAAAATTGTTTCTTTTTAGTCTTGTTTTTATCTAGAGAAGATATGTTGGATGTTTCATTGTGTGGCCAATTCTTTCTTCTTTTGATTGCCTGACCATTTCAATTTATTTATTTATTTTTTTGTGGGGTGGTGGTGTCTTTGTTTCTCAATGTGCAGCCGCTGTACTGAGCGTGTGTTTGGGCTGCAACAATGGCTTGCACTTCGATCAAAACTCACAACATGGAGGGTAAGGAAGGTCCCCTGCCTTATTATCATTGCTGTTTCTGTTACATCTTTGGTGAATCGGCACTCTTAGGATTGGGAGCCCAAGGAAGATAAACTTGGTTCCACCTAGGTCCACCTAGGATTGGGAGCTTAAGGAACAAATTTATTCTCCATCTTTCCCAGCTCAACACATTTGTTCTGTTCAAAGGGAGAACAGGCTGTGGGGTTATTGCTGGATCTCAAATTGTTTGTGTTGGACTTTCGCACCCGACACCAACCTAATCTAGTACCTAGTGAGTGAGTGGGTGAAGTTCTAGATACACATGGTTCTAACTGGTGTTTCTGAACCTTTTGTCTCAATGTTGCTTCTCAGGGTAATATTGCAAATGTTATAAACACCATCCAAGCAAACAAAGTAGCTGAAGATGGCGCACAGGGAAGGCAAGGTCTAACGACTCGTTGAGAAAATTGCTGGCAAGGCTGCCAAATTTTGTTATTGGCCTTTACCAAATTTTGTTTTTCGGGGTCATAGAAGAGTTTGACTCTTTATTCCTCCTAGTACTTTCTAGTTGTAGTTGGGGCTTGCCCAAATTTTTTTGGAATAGATGTATTGCAATTGATTTCGTGATCTACAACTTTGCCAGAATTCAGTTATTATTATCTCCCTGCCATAGCTTCCATGACTTCTGGTTGGTTAGCAGTTCACAGAGATCTATATATGGATGTACGCTTTATGAACCGTTCGGCCCTTGCAATCATTACTTGATGGTCTTTTTTCTAAGGCTTTGTTTGGTTGTAAAGGGAATTGAAAGGGAATTGAAGGGAAGAGAAGTGAAATTTTTCAACTTATGGAAATTTTTATAATTGTAATACAACATGATTGTATAAATTATCTAAACTTCTTTACATATTTAGTAATGATACTTATAAGATGTAAAATTTATTTTTCTTTTTAAATGGGAGGGATTTGGATGTAAAGTGAAATATAAATTAATAATTAAATATGGAATAATTTGGAGTTAGTTATAAAGTAGTGTGATAGTATCTGTTGTAGTCATTAAAAAAGTTTACATTTAAAGTTAAAAAATTTCACTTGTTTTTTCTTTAGTTTCCTTTGCAACTAAACAAAGTCTAAGGGGATTTTTTATGGACCCATCAAAGGTGTTAAATGATTTGATATCTATATTTTTTTTCACCTTAATGGTATTACACAATTGTTCTTTAGTGAGATCAATACTTTTCATTTCACGTGTTTATATAGAAACTATACAAGATAATAATAAGACAATGATATAATGATGAATCATTTAAAAAAAAATTTGTTAACTCTTTTTTACTTGTGATTTCAAATTTTTTTTGGAAATAATATAAAGGGTTTTTAAAATGTCTTATCTTGGAAATGCACCTGTAGATGTATCATTAGATATAATCAGTTGTGCTCCTTCCCCAATGATAATCCCCCATTTCCTACCTCATTTTGCTCACATTATAACGTCTGTTAAGTGGATGGCCAGAGGCATCCCAAGCCACATCACGAGCTACCAAGTCCTGACAGTGAGTCCAAGATTGGGACTACATTCCAGTTGCTACTGCCTTTGCTAACCCATCCACCACCATATTTACCTCACAAAAACAATATAATTCTTAGTTGACGTACAAACAAGTTCACTGATAAGCTATTCCATATTTGTAACCCATGCCAGGGGATCTGATGGGATGAGAGACAAGTCACCAGAGACTTGGAATCCGATCCTAACCATATGTGATAACAACCAAGCCGACAATTCTCCCTCAAATTAACCAAAGCTGTCATAACCTCAGCCATGTAATTTGAGATCACAGATTCTTTTCTCTACCACTGTAAGGATGCGATGTTGTGAAATGGAAGCTCCCTCAAAGCAACAAAAGTTCCTTTCTAGCCAGAGATGGTAAACCACCACAAAGAAAATCGGAAGCCAGATTGACTTCAGAGGCACCACCTTCTTCTTACGCTTCCACCAAGAGAAGAACAAGTTGACAGTCATCGAAGCCTGGCCAACTCAGCTGAAAAACCGCCAATACTGTTGTCTGGACAGCTTTAGATACTTCACAACCAGTAAACAAGTGATTAAACGATTCTGCTGCTTGGCGGCATAAAACAGCGGGAAACAATCGGCACTGATTTAGCCGCCACCAAATCATCAGTTTGAAGCTTATTGTGACCCCATCACCAGCCTAATACAGAGGTGTGAGGGGTGAGGCTTTTATCCCACACCGCTCCTGTCCCAGTATAAGGTTCACCTCCGTGAATGTTCGAGATCCCATGCAGATTTCATGCAGAAGTCAACATTAGTAGTGCCAGACCATATCTATCGCCCATGCCAATGGTAAGTGGGATGTCTGCAGCCACCGCGAAGCAATTTTGAAACACACAGAATTGGACACTTGGGAAGTGCCACTACCTATTGACTATAAATGCTGACAGTTTCTGCCGCATGACCACAAACTGAGGGATTAAGCTCTTCTCCAGTCCAACCACCCTTCAAGTTGAGATCGAGCGACTGAAGAACCGCCCCACCACTTATCTCTCCACAAATCTATATTGGATCCGTCATTGATGATCCAATGGCAATGCTTAGCGGTCCATTCCCAACACCTACGAATGCTCAACCAGACAGCAGAGGCTTTATATTGTGACGAATAGAGCGTCTACCTATAAATATTGCCTTTTCATGAAAGTTGCAAAAATCAACTTCTCAGATTTAATTTTCCAGTATAGCTTGAAAGCAAGGCAAGGTTAACATCTTCTAGGCGCTGAAGACCTTGGCCCCCTTCATCCCTAGGAAGACAGACAGCCTTCCAGTTAACCACTATGGATTTCTACCTATAAAGGTCACCGCTCCAGATAAAATTTCTCATCCATGATTCTACAATGGAGATTAAGGATTTTGGCCACCAATATACTCAGAAATTATGCACAAAAAGCTTGCTAACACAGAGTGAACAAGCTCAAACCGACCTACTATGGAAAGGAAGTGATTATACCAAACCGAGAACTTCTTGAATCGGTCCATAAGCGACATTAGATATTCTTTTTTCATTCTCCCTTTGAAAATTCCCACTCCGAGGTAACGAGTAGGGAATAAGCCTTTCAGAATCCCATATTGGCTAGGATATTTAGTTTTCCGCCCATGAGAGACATTATCAAAATAAATTTTGCTTTTTTTGACATTTAACCATTGACCTCCGAACTCTTAATAATAGTCCAGCAAATCCTTCAACCGACGAGATTCTCGAATACCTGCCTACACAAAGATAAATATGTCGTCAGCAAAAAATATATGAGTAAGAACACTCACCGACCTTGTACTTTTAGGAGATGAGATCGCTCCTGTTAGGGGTAAATATAAATCCTCGAATGGACGCATGACACGTGTAAAGTGACATACGTCTAGTCAACTAAGCTCAAAAGATCATCCCTCAAATAACCAACTGACACGTGGACAGCAAAGAGAAGACTCATCAACAAGGGCAAAATAGAGAAGAAAAAAGACAAAAGAGGGGCATTAGCCATATTCAGAAGGGTAAAGACAGAATTATACCCCAAAGCTCCGCATGACGTCAGCAATAATTGCTGATATAAATACCCCCACCGCCAAAAGTCAAATCACGTCAATATTATATTAGCTAGTCTCCCTACTTGCTCTTACACCTTTTTACTCAGCCTTGGATTGGTATTTACTATAACTTTCCTATCCCGTTTATCATCTAAAGGTCAGGCTTAACCTTGATTATCTGTGGCATAGAATTCTAACTTTAGCATCAGAGAGGTTACGAGCTACAAGCTCGACCCCACCTTTGCCTTGTTCATTTCATCTACAAGTTAGACTTAGTGGAAGACCCAAGTGAGCAAATTTTAGCGGCAACAGGTTGGCGCCCACAGTGGGGCCTATAGGAAAATATTGGTAAGACCTTGCAAGACTTGGCTTCAACAACCTACATGACCCAACGTCAAACCCGAAGCCAAGGGATAAACCTCCCCCCCCCCAAGACAACCGAAATAGGGAGAGGGTGGAGGAGAACTTCAGTGATGGTTAGAATCATGTCCCTCCCCCCTCCTTACCAAGAACCGATACTGAAAGACAACCACCAACACGACTACATCACTCGGCCTGAACTAGAAGCTATGACAAAAAGAATGGACGACCTGACTCTATTGTTGCAAACTTTCCAAGCCCTTCCTCGTCCTTGTACAGATGAGCGCAGGGATGTCCCTCTACACTTGCCCGACAGTGTCTAGTGGGGAGATAAGCGTGTGCCCCAAGGACCAGTGGACCAAAAGGTACCATCTGATGTGCCCAGCAATGGAGATATACAAGCCTCAATTCCCCCCCTAGAGATGAGCAAGCACCGCAAGTTTGGGATGATCGACGAGTACCGGCAGGTCATCCCAACAAGAGAAGTGTCCCGCATCATGCCACAAGAAGCGAGACTCTCCCGTGAACCTCAATACCTCCTCAAATCAAGGAAGCTACAACCGAACGGGATCCCCAACCCCTTTACTGCGAATCTTGATAAGAGATAGGTTGGGTCCCAGAGGACACCCTGGAGTCAACTAGCATCGACTTCCGTACCAAGAGCAGGAAGAAAGACCTTTAAAGGATCTCTTGGTAAGGTGTGAGAAGTACACCGTTGCAAATGAGGCCTTCCAGTTGGGCAGAAGTCGGACCCTCTGAGAAAAGGAAGCCCATTGTTCCCTACAAGGAGCCCAAGAGGGAGAGAGTGGAAGAAGGCAAGGAAGAACCACGAAGAAGGTTACATACATCGAAAATGAATTGACCCGTCCTCTTCGGCAAGACCGAGCAGGATGGCCCTAGGCGGGTATATCAGACTTCAAGCATACGTCGAAAATGAATCGACTTGTCCACCTCGGCACTCAAGCAGGACAGCTCTAGGATGGTATATCAGACTTCAATCATACGTCGAAAATAAATCGACATATCCTCCTCGGCAAGACTGAGTAGGATGGCCCGAAATGGGTATATCGAACTTCAAGCATACGTCCAAAATGAATTGTCCCGTCCACTTCGGAAAGACTGAGTAGGATGGCCCGATGTGAGTATATCAGACTTTAATCATACGTCAAAAATGAATCGACTCATCCTCCTTGGCAAGAGCGAGTAGGATGGCCCAAGTTGGGTATATCAGACTTCATGCATACGTCGAAAATGAATCGACCCGTCCTCCTCAGCAAGACCGAGAAAGACAGCCCGAGGAGGGTATATCGGACTTAAATCATACATTAAAAATGAATCAACCCATCTTCCTCGGTAAGACCGAGAAGGATGGCCCAAGGCGGGTATATCGGACTTCAACCATACGTCGAAATTGAATCGATTACTCATCCACTTCCCCTCGGACAGGCTGAGACAAATGGCTGAAGAGGGTGAAATTCAAAGACAAAACACCTCGTCAGCTTGGTTAGCGGAGGCATCTTTTTGAACTTGGCTACTCGGCTACTTCCTCTCGATCAAGTTGAGGCAAATGACCAAGGAGGGTAGATTCAACTTCAAATTTTGACAGCTTGAAAAGACTGAGCCATCTTGGCTGAGCGTGACTGTCCGAAAAAGCCCCTAGGCTGAGCTGAGACACATGGCAGACCCGAGGGTAAATTCAAGATAAAACAAGGAGTAAGCCGAGCCAAACAGGTCGACCAAGACTACTAGGACAAAACAACTCATCCAAGCCTAGCTAAACAGGCTGACCAAGAATGCTAGGACAAAACAACTTATCCAAGCCGAGCCAAACAGGTCGACCATGATTGCTTGGACAAGCCCCTAAGCCGAGAAGAAACACATGGCCGACCCGAGGGTAAATTCAAGACAAGATAAGGAGCAGACCAAGCTATATTGGCCAATAAGGCCCACGCAGACCATTCCCCTCAGACAAGTCGAAGCAAATGGCCGACGAGGGTGTACTTGACTTCAAAATTTCTTTAGCTCGGATAGGCAGAGCTATATTGGCCGAGAAAGAACACACGGACCATTCCCCTCTGACAAGCCGAGGCAAATGGCCAACGAGAGCGTATTCGACTTCAAAATTTCTTTAGGTCAAATAGGCAGAGCTATATTGGCCAAGAAGGAACACACGAACCATTCCCGTCAGACAAGCCGAGGCAAATGGCAGAGCTGACCCAAGAATACCGAGCCGACTCAAGAATACCGAGTTGAGGCAAGAATACCGAGCCAACCCAAGAATACCGACTCAACTCAAGAATACTAAGCCAACTCAAAAACGATAGAGCCGAACAAAAATGCTGACGCAAAGACCGACTGAACAAGGAATCCGAACTGACGCAGGCAACTCCAAGAACTCCAAGTGAAAACCACAAATGAGAAACCAAGTGAAGAAGAATGGGGGAGGCATTGGTTTATATAGACCCCCCCCCCCCCCCCCACCGCCTCTCCAAATTCGAATTTTGAAAAATAGGTGCCTAAAATAGCCTCTCCAAATTTGAATTTTGAAAGATGGGTGCCTCGAATAAAGTATCGAAGGGATGCATGGCATGTGGTTAATGCTGCCCTTTGAAGTATCATTCCATTGAGTGGGTTCCGGGTGGCAGTATCCAAGAACCTGACCTGGAAAAATGAGATGTAGTAATTTTTAAAAAGTTGGGTTCCAAGAAGATTGGTTTAAATTGCTTCTTTCTAGCATTTGCTTCGAAGAGTCCCACTACCCTCTGTTATTCTTTGAGTTAAGCCTAGTTGATAGTGGTAACAACGGTTGCAATGTTAAATCGTGGAGATAACCATATTACGATGGAGCAAGCCTTTCTATTAAGTACCCTTGTAGAGTGTTTGAACAATAAATTGGTTGAAATTTCTATTTCCAATGATTTCACCCATTGTGTTCTTGTAATACTGAAGATAGTAGGTGGGGTTCTCGATTGGGTCTCAGGGCAAGTCTGGACTTCCAACAGGCTCTACTGCAATCGACGTTCTTGAGTACTCACTAGCCATATGGAGGGATATTTGTGCGCGGGACGAGACGGGGAGCTCCAAGAAGGATAACTCAGTTGATGTTTTATTGTCATCAGGACTTGTAGAACTCATGTTAGATTTGCTTCGTGAATTTGAGCCCCTTGATTATATTAGGAACTCCATAAATCAAAACTAAAGCTATGAAAATCATGAAGGATCACTTAAGCTCTGCCCTTACAAAGGATTCCAGAGGGATATTGTTAGTGTGATTGGGAATTGCTCATATCGTAGGAAACGTATACAAGATAAAATTAGGCAGAAAAATTGCAACAATGTGTTACTGATGAAGAAAGCCCTTTCTTAAGGGAATGGGGTATTTAGACAGTGAGGAGCCTATTAGAAGGAAATGTAGAAAATCAACGGGATATTGCACAACTGGAGGTTCAAGGATCCGTTGATGTGCCTGAATTTGTAGCACTTGGTTTGCGAGTGGAGGCAGACCCGAAGACTAGTCGTGTAAAGCTTGTTAATGTTGATGCTGCTGAAAAAATCCCTGGTGGTTGATAAGAATTTGGACTAGATGGTATTATTATTAATTTTTTTGGACACTAAACGGTATTATAAGTCTCCTATGATGAATGATGATGGCCCCCCTGTCCTTGCATCTTTTTGGTTCCTATTCTACAAAATTTGCAGAAGGGATGGACAAGGTTTTGCGTAATGGATAGAGAAGAACAACCAGTGTAAAGGTGATAGTGAAAAATTATAGTTGCGAAAAAATGTCCAAAAAAAAACAAAAAAAAGCAGGCGTACTGAGTAGTAGCGACCGAGGCATTCTGCTCGGCCTAGTCCATTCGGACTAGCCTAGTAGAATGTCTGACAAAAAAAAAAAAAAAAAAAAAAAAAGAAGCAAAGCACGTGGACATACCGAGTACTAGCGGCCGAGGCATTCAGCTAGGCCCATTCCATTCTGACAGGCCAAACAGAATGTCCAAACAAAAAAAATGATGAAAGAAGCCGCGAAATTTAGAAAAGACTATGATCGCTTCAAAGAAGCCGGTATTGATGGTAGCATAGAAAAGTAGATGATGTGTTACTACTAATCTCTTGCTGAGCTTGGGGATGTTCCTAACGATGCTCAATTTGCCTAGAAAAGCCCTAGCGAAGCTGTGAATGAAGAATCGAGGCAACGTCCAAGCGAAACGCCACTTTGCCCAAGGCTCTCAACTGTTGACCCGAGCTCAATCCGCCCATCAGCAAAACCACTTGTGTCTCCCTCACCAAGGAAGTTGTCGACGAGGCCGACAAAGCCCTCCTTTTTTACCCAAAAGATGCCGCCATTCACATCTTGAAAGCCCTAGCACTCGACCTACAGGGCCATAAGTCCTCTACCCTCAAATCACTAGACATCGCCTTCTCCCCACCAGCCGTCAAGACTCTCTCCCATCGAGAGCAAGGGGACACTCTCTTCAAGCATGCCGAATTGCAAATCGGAATCAATCGACGACGTAGGGGTTGATCGGCATTATCAGACCTAGTCGAAGCGGTGACACTTAGCGCAGAAAATTCCAAGGAGTTTTGTTTCTTGAGGCAATGCTATGAGTAGCAGGAGATGGAGGAAGAAGCCAAGCAAGCGTACAAGAAGGCCATCAGAATCCAGCCTAGTTTATCCGCCGCCCATGAGGCTTTGGATCTTTTAGAGTTGTAGTAACGGTCAGAACCTTAAAGGGGGAAAACACTAATTAGAGAGACTCAGGAGGTCAACACTTTCAAATTACAGAAAACAAAAAAAAATGATGAAAGAAGCCGCGGACTGTCCGAGCGATAGCGACTGAGGAGTTCAACTGGGCACATTCCGTTCGGACAAGCCAGGTAGAAGGGCTGACTAAAAAAAAATGGCGCGGAAAGACTAAACTGCAGTGACCAAGAAGTTCTCCTTGGTCCCTTCCTTTCGGATAGACCGAGAAAAAGGGCTGACCAAAAAAAAAAGGGGTGCGCGGACAGGCTAAGCGAAATGTACAAACACTTGCCCCACCAAGATCGAGCGTCGAGCAGAATGAACCGTTACATGACTTTACAAGTTTGACTCAGATAGGCCAAGGGAAATGGACTGAGGCAAAGGCTGCCTTCACTCTTCACTACGACAACTTGACCACAGTCGACCAAGGACAATCGTTCGGTCCATTCTGTTTGGAGAGGCCGAGGGGAAGATGAAAACGAGATATATTCTATTAGTTATTATGCTCGGAATGACCGAGCTATACAGGCCACGAATGAATCTCAACCAAGATCAGCTCGGAAGGACCTAAAGAAGTTTATGAATCAGAACTCTCAAATTCTTATATTCGAATCACATTGACCTTTAAATCGGATGAGCCGAGTTGCATTGGCCAACAGAAACCAGCCAACCCATTAGCCTCAGTAAACCAAGGGAAATAGTAAAACATAAAGTTCAACATTTTTTTTACGAACATCCCCCTCGGGTAGGCCTAAGGGAAGGGGCCTCAAGGGTTCGTGTCAACGTCAAGGCAAATATGCAGACCATCCCCCTCGGGCAGGTCGAGGCAAATGGCCTCAAGGGCTCGTGTCAACGTTAAATATCAAACAAGGCTTCACCCCTCAGCAAAGTAGAGGCCCATAGCCTAAGAGCAAGGAGGCAACTGTAAGAGGTAAATATAAACCCTTGAATGGATGCATGATACGTGTAAATTGACCTACAACTAGTCAACTAAGCTCAAAAGATCATCCCTTGAATAACCAGCCGACAAGTGGACAGCAAAGAGAAGACTCGTCAACAAGGGTAAAATAAACAAGAAAAAGGACAAAAGCGGGGCATTATCCATATTCAGAAGGGTAAATATG
Source organism: Protea cynaroides (assembly GCA_028583415.1). Taxonomy (NCBI): domain Eukaryota; kingdom Viridiplantae; phylum Streptophyta; class Magnoliopsida; order Proteales; family Proteaceae; genus Protea; species Protea cynaroides. Next base: position 64,798,828 of record CM053268.1, on the reverse strand, counting down.
GAATTACACCCCAAAGCCCCACATGACATCAGCAATAACTGCTGATATAAATATACCCCAACCGCCATAAGTCAAATCATGTTAATATTATATTAACTTGTCCCCTACTTGCTTTAACACCTTTCTACTAAACCTCGGATTGGTATTTACAATAACTTTCCTACCCTGTTTATCATCTAAAGGTCAAGCTTAACCCTGATTGTCTATGGCATACCCTGATTGTCTATGGCATATAATTTTGACTTTAGCATTGAAGAGGTCATGGGGTTACAAGCCCGACCCCACTTTTACCCTGTTCATTTTGTCTATAGGTTGGACTTAGCAGAAAACCCAGGCGAGCGGATTCTAGCGGCAACAGCTCCTATTGTGGTCAAATATTTTAGCCCGACACAAGACCTCAACACGAATAAAGAAAAAGGGAGACATAGGGCCTCCTTGAAGGAGCCCCTGGAAGCACCATAGAACCCTATTGGTCTACCTTTTACGATCATTGATAATCTTGCCGGCTGCAACAATGCATATACATGTTTCAGCAAGATCTCTGAGAAGCCAAACTTTCTCAAAATTGCAAATAAGAATCGTCACTCTATTGTATCGTATGCTTTCTGAAAATCAAGTTTCAAAGCCATCGCCCCTCTGGTTTTGCTCCCCATTAATGTAGTCAGTTTTGAAGTCAAATCAATTTATCAATAATAAATCGGCCCTTCACCAAAGCCCCTTGTTCTTCAGAGATCAAACCCCCCCATAAATCCACTCAGTCTGGTTGCCACTTCCTAGTATTTTAGGGATTAGCTTGATGAAATTGCCAACACAAATCGGACGGAATTTAACTAGACTCATAGCTCATTCTTCCTTTAGGATCAAGGTCATAAAAATTATTATTTATATCTCTAGCCATTACTCTATATTGAAAGAATGTTCGAATGGCCAGGCATACCTCCACCACCCACAATATCCCAACAAATCTCAAAAAACTAATCTCGATAACCATCAAGACCTAGAGGACTATCCTAGTCTCCACATTTCAGCCATTGAACTCTGGATTTATCCGTACACAAAGCTTCTTGTAATGCAACAACTTTTTCATGTACTTTCGCAGCTTCCTCGGCCTGAGGAAGAGTATCATTTTGATCAATCACTTCAATTGTCTCCTGAATATCTTCCAAGAGCAGTATCAATCGATTAACTTCTACATCAATTTTGGGAAAAGCCCCATTCGACCACATCTTCCATTTACCCTTTAATCTTTTCAATTTTTGAGTCAACACAAAGAAGGGAGATCCCCACCACCTCTAAAAAGGCAAGGTGATCCATCCAAAATCTATGGATTTGGAATGGAATATTAAAAGGTAGCTCCCAAATCTCACAGCAAATGACCAACGAACAATGATCCGATTCCACCCGTATTAACACTTGTTGGAAACAATTGGGGTAGCGAGAAAGCCATTCAGCATTACCTATGCTTTGGTCCAAAACTGCCTCAAGCGTTTATCCTACCTATCAATTATGTCAGATACTTTTGCACCTGCCGATCATATGCTTCTTGCGGTGTATCATCACACGAGTGATGCCTCCCGTGAGGAATATAATCCGATCTATATTTGTAAGATAAAAAATCTAAGATAAATTTGTTAGTTCATATAGACCGGGATGAATAGATATGAACAAGGATATCTATTAAAAATAAAAGTTGAACAAATATGAATCAAGGAGATGTTTACTAGGTTCATTGATATGTGCAAAAACTGTGTATCATCCTCTTTTAATTATGTGTTGGAACCTTGGCTAGTGTGGAGCAGATATGGACAGTTCATGGGCAATTCCAAGTGAGTTGTCATCGTTGGCAACCATGGTAGTGTATGTGAGCAGAGCAGCGACAGTATGGGTAGTGTTTGTAGTAAGAAAGCATTTGAAGAGGAGAGAGAAAGAGGAGAGAGAAAGTGGGCTATGTGGGTTCCACATGATCTAGCTTGCCACCTTGGCACCAACCTAGGCCAACATGGCCGAGGCCCATGACACCAAGCCAGCAGCAAGGCAGCATGGCCTGCCAGCCCTAGTAGCCTCACAAGGCCAGCACGTAGCCAGCCCTACAAGGCCAGCCAGCAGCAAGCCTTGCAAGGCCAACCACTAGTAGCCTCAGAAGTGTTGCGTGCACAGCAGCCGCATGCAACAACATGCCACGCGCGCATGTGTCTCGCGCATGCTCCATAGCGCACTTGCGAGGTGTTCGACGTTTTGCCTCAGAGAGCAGGGTCCTTAGGACCCTACTGGAAAAATGGACCCTGAATCGTGTTTAACAAAAATCAAACGGTTACAGAGGCCATTCTTTTATGGTCTCAGTGGGAATGTCAAAGAAAGATGGATTCGAAATTTATGGCCAGAATGAAGCCATGCCATTAAAATTCTGATCTGGCGGGTACGATTAATGCGGGCTATGGTGTAGCTCGCATTGTTGCTTCAGATACTCCCGCAAGACTTGGGATTGGCCAGAAGCAAGTTAAATCTGTAGGCCGCGTTACATGAAGGTGGATCGACGATTTGGTGTAACGCGCATATGATGCGCAGGTGCATGTGATCCAGATCTTGCAGCTAGTATCGTAGCTGATCACGCCTGACATGATTGAGAAGATCTGGCGGATGAAATTAAATCCCGCTTTTTCTGATCCGATCCAACAACCGAATTTGAGAGATTCTGCCTGCACCAATCGATGCTCGACGATGCAATACGATATGTCAGCGGAGGCGGCGATAGGATGTGGTGTGGCGCACTTAATCAGCTCCAAAGATTCCATTTGTTTTGTTGTGATTGATCGAACTTCAATCGACCATATCTTGGCTGTCCGAACTCTGATTTGAATGATTCAAGTGCCCACCTTCTCCTTTTTCGAAGGTGAATCCATTGGAACAACTTCGAAGGTCAGCTTATGAGAGAAAAGTGGGGTTTTGTTGAAAAACCCTTGCTGGAGTATCTCGATGTTGATTTTTGGCTTCCACATACTTCCATTGCCATTAGTGTCTCAGTAAAGCTAAGGGAGAGTGTTGTGAGCTTCTATTGAGCCTCCATAGAAGCTGTGGTGAGAAGAAATGACATGAGTGGCCATTAGAGGTGGTGAACAAGCTCATTAGAGTGTTTCATAGAAGGAGTGATTACGCCGGGAAGGTAATCTCTCGCGCAAACCCTCATTATGATGTATGTGCTTAGTGGAAAGGATTTGTAATCATCATATTCATGTATTTTTAGTCTACTGGGTTGGGGCTTAGAAGACTTGTGGGTTGTAGCTCATATTCGAGTTGTAGCTCGTCTTATCCTAATAGTGTGGCACCTCGTTGTTGTAATAGTCGAACTCCACCTATTATAGTTGCGTATTGGGTATAATACGAAACCCTGGTTAGGGTATTACCCTGTGGACTAGCCATCACAGTGTGTGGTGAACCATGTTACATTTTGTGTTGTGAATGTATATGTGGATGCCTATGTGTGTGGAATAGAAGTCCGTGTGCTACAGGTCTGGGTGTACACACTTGGTAGGCCAAACTTAGGGTATGGATACCTGTGGGTGTGTGGTTGATTGGTACATGAAATGTGTTTGGCAAACTGGTGGTGAGAGAAATCCGTTTGACAGCTTAAGACAGCACACTGTGAACAACAGCTCTTGTCAGCACAGGTCTGGGTGTACACATTTGGCAAGCCAAGCCCCTAGTATGGATACCTATGGGTGTGTGGTTGGTGTGTACACGAAATGTGTTTGACAAACTGGTGGTGAGAGAAATCCATTTGATAGCTCAAGGCAACACACTGTAAACAACAACTCTTGGCAATAGTGACCAAAGTAGTAGGCCGGATCATTTCAATGGGATTGTTATAGTGGGAACTAATTTACCCCCCCCCCCCTCCCCCTCTCAATGACTACCTGGGATTGACAATATGTTCATTTGCCGTCGGCATCTATGCACCTTGATCTCTCATGTCAACCCTCACTTCATCTCATCTTTCCCTTAATCCTTCGTCCAATCATGTGATGCAACGGCAATCTTTGCAATCATCTCTGGTGATTTATGGTCTTTATCCCTTTCGTGTCTTCTGCAATTCCATCTCATGTCAATTCATCCCTCATCTAATCTCCTGCTTCATCTCATCACTCGACAACAATGATGGGAACATCAAAAGCAACCTTCACAGTTACACATTAAGAATAACAGCCTCTTCCATTTCTTCGCTTTCTTCTGTTCTCTGACTTCTCTTATACTTGCAAAATATTACCACTTTTGTCCCTTTTCAAATGCCGTGAACAAGCGAAGGATAAATAAAACCAGGTTACAACAGTCAAACCTGTAGGTGTGAATTCCCATATATAAACTAATATTAACTGGCTGAGCGAGTACAAGTAATATGGAAGGAAACTATACTTTAATTTGTCATAGAGACACTGCAGTAAATGAATTTCATTTCTTGGAAACCAAAATCTGCCTACATTTTAATGAAAATGCTGGGTAGTCAACCAAGGATGGGGAAAAAAAAAAAAAAACTAATCTCTGAACCAAGGCAAAGTTAGAACCAGAGACTAGATGGAAGAAGATCATTTCCATTGCCCTTTAATCATTTCCATCGCCCTTTAATCCGAGCCCATGCTACAGCAGCAACAACAGCACCTCCCAGGTGGGCTGATCCTGAGATTTCACTGTTCCCCTGCAATATGCATATGGTATGAGTAAAGAGCCACAAAAATCAATGGGACTCTTGACAGATGCAATGCTCTGCTATGGCTCATACAAAAACCTGTTGCCAGGATGTTTAATGAGTGAGGAATAAAGGACTAAACACAAACATTCAAGATCGCTAAGAGGCATCTGATCAGAACTGGTTGCACATTTCCCTCCAGTCCCAGTCAAAATGATTGAAAAGATTGAGATGTTGAAAGAGTTAAAAGTGATACAGGCATGCATAAGATCCAGATTCATACACGTACCTGAACTATCGTCAGTATATCTTTTCCTATTAAGAATGCACCCTAAAAAAAAAAGGTAGAAATTTATAGTAAGAATTATATCTGAACCTGAGCATTAATTCATAATTAATTCAAATAGAAAGCTAACTTACCAGTAACACTGCTGGAACTGGTATGAAGAGTTCTAAATAAATGGTGGATGTTGGAAAGAGAAATATATAAAGAAGCATAATAGCATTCACAGCTCCACTTGCACCCTGTATTATGTCAAGGGACATGATGAAATCAAAAGTTAATCACCTAAGGCAAATTAGTAAACTGTGCAACGAAAAGACTTCATTTTTGAATTCTTCCATGCTGGCCAGTGTTTGTACCATGCTGGAAAATGAACAGTGATTCTCCTGTTTTATATGCAGGCCTATAAAATGTTCACAGAAGATGTTGCATTGGACCCAGATTGGACCCCTCTTGTATCTGTGTCCAATTACACAAGGGTTTAAAGAGGTGGGGCGACATGTCACAACCTTAATGATGAACCTCTTTCTGACCCTCCCCCCGGTGCACAATGATGTGTACCTCAATGGGCCGTTATGCTCACTGTTAGGGTAATGAGGCTGAATTGACGCACACATAGGGGCCTATATGCAGATTTGATTTTGTGCCATCGGTGGCACGCATGTGTGGGGCTTGATGGTGTAGAGGTTGGCCAACGTGCTCGCAGAAGCATGCATGTGTGGTGCTTTGTGGACAAGAAGACAGCTATTGTGCTTGGTAGTGCAACAAGTGAGGGGGCATGCATGGCTTGTGTGCTTATGTGTGAAGGCATGCACGGCCTATGTGTCAAAGAGGGGCAAGGGAATGGTTTTGTGCTACAGATGTGGGCAGGTGTGCATGGATGTGTGCACGGTGTGTGCCAACAAAAGGTGGAGTGGTGCACATGATGTGCTAGTGGCATTATCGTAAATACTAATTGGAGAGATCCATGGGCAGTATGATTTTTCGGGAGAGGTGATGTCTTCTTCTGGAAATGTGGGAAAAGTTTAAGAGGTACCTTGAGGAGAGGTGGTGTGCCCCTCCCCCTTGGTGCAATGGTCCTTTGGCATGGCATCGTGATTGGCCACAAGCAAGGCAATGCGGGCATTGAGATCGGATGTGGCTTGCCACAACTAGGCACTGTATGCAGGGTTGGCCTAGTATTGTGTGCATGGTGGTTAGGTATTCCATGGGTGGAAACTATGGGCAGACACCTGGGGTCGCAGGGGATGTCGAGTGTCTCCTTTGTGTGGGTAAGGGCAACCACAAGGACTGCGTCTAGGGGAAGGCCCTGGTGTAGCGTGCTACCATGGCGGCAGAGGTTCCTGGATCATGGTGCTATTAGCATCTGCTATGCGACAGTGGCACCACGGCTTGAGCAAGTTAGGCTATCCCGTTACTCCTTGTGTGGGTGTGCCTGTCCTTGGCATTGCTTCGGTTCAGTATGCCTAGGGACGTGTCGGTGTTGTTGCTATCTACTAGCACGAAGGATCATGAGTGTGACAGTGATGACACAACGTGGATGAGTGCGCCGTAGAACTAACCAACTTTCGGTGCGTATGGGACTCTATCTAAGTAGGCTTTGAAGGGGAACCCTATGTGTGAGCACGATGATCGGCTAGTCGTATCCATGAGCGGGCTAGCGTGCCTACCTAGTGGTAGGGTGGCACTACTGATGGGCTTCGATGACAAGGAAGCCATGCTGTCGGATGGCGTTGCACAATGATGCGAGGAGATACGTCTAGGGTGTTGGGCGTAGTGCACAAGTGGCCCTAGATGGTACAAGTGTCTTGTTGGGACGCAAGGTGATGGTAGTGTGGACTAATGTTGAGTGAGCCTCAACGTGATGGTGGCTTATATGCAGAGCCATTTCCTATCAATTATCGGGGTAAAGCATTGCTGGGTTAGTATTCTGCTATATGAGATGGAGTAAGGCTGGCCTTGGCTAAACGGAGCTGAGGTGCCGCATAGACATTGAACCCTGAAAAAAGTTGGTCCATGACAGACAGCTGGCCTAGATGCATATCATGCTGCATACATAGAACCTCTTGATGAAGGACATATACATTCACAAAAAATAAAGTTATTTGAACCCAAGTTAAAATATGAATCCCATGGGGTGAACGTGATAGTACAACATGTACAATACCTGACAAAACATACATGAATTTGAGCTTTTCTGCTTTAAAACGTTTAGGAATTACACCAGAAAAAAATGTCACAGAAGATGAAAATATGTCTAGATTAATGGAAAATCTTTTAGGACATCACATTTCCATGTGCTGCATAGTAACTAATGACAACTTATACAACCTATGGGGATGCATATGAATTTCTGTATGCTACATTAACCATAGGTTGTAATTAATTAATGACATATAACCTTATAACAGACAAATTGCACAAAGTCCCTCTATAAATCGCCCATCACTTTTGATAATGCAGCATGAAGAATCATAGATATCAATGTTAACTAGTCAAATGAACATATATATGCATCTTTTATGTACAGTAGCATGGCTGGGTTAAGCTGGAAACATTCAATACAAGCAAAATATTTTTTTTGGTACTTGGTAGAATAAAGTAACCTGGACATGGCAGGTTAGATGGCCAATAGGTCCTTCAATCAGGTTAAAAATTCTCACAACATTTATGTATTTTCCATATTGAATCAAAATAATGTTTCCAAAAAAAACAGACAAAAAGAAGCATACCAGTCCTGGAATTCTCTTAGGGTCCATGTTCCACAGCCCTGGGTTCTGCACAAAGGAAAATAGGAAGACAATAAAAAATGACGTCACACCCAATTGAAATTTATCTCAAGTACAAGCAACATGGCCATAAAAAAATTCAGAATATGCTGAGGCTTTGTCCAGTTGAGTAGAACACAGGAGTAGAGTTTCAACAGAAAAAAAAGATAGCCCATAAAGGAAAATGAATATAACTGGGAAAAACAAACTTGAAAGTCAGGGAAAATCACATTTTATTGGCAAATCATCTTACTTTCCAGCACCTTTCAGAACAATGAGACACAGGCTGAAGCTAATGAATGGCCACTTTTTTCATAGACATCCAGCCTCTCTTTGAATAGAAACAAGGATCTAACTTGCTTTGAGATTATCTTTCCTACCTCAGACATAAAGGCATGGTGCACCAGGAAGAATATGGATCCAGTAACTGCACCAGCTAGATACAACTTCAACAGGAATTCTGGTCCAAAAAGTGTTCCAATCTGGTAAATGTAACAAAATATTAGTGACCAGAATTAATAGTCTGAAAAAGTAGTATTCATTCATATTAGTCTAAGTTCCTTTTTTCCCTACCATAATCAAAGAAAATAATAAAAGATGTACTAATTACTACAAATAGATGATGTCAAGAAACACGGCATAAGAAGGCATAGCGTAGGTGCATAAGACCATATCAAATCTTAGGCCTGGATCACACTGATGGATCCAATCTTAATCAGAGCGGAACACGGTATTAATGTATCCATCAAATAATTTAATGTATCTTATATGGATGAGTTGAGTATTGATCAAAAAGAAATATAGCTCATCTGTCTTTTTTTTTTTATTAATCAGGAGGACTTGGACAACGTTTCAGAAAAGATCTGGCATGCTGACAGCCCTACCAGACATACATATTACAACCCTGACCATAAGCCACAACTTTAGCAGTGACTGTTTCTTGCCTCTCGAGCTGATCCTTATTGTGACCATTGACTGCTTGAAGATGAGCTACTTAGTTGGCCTGTTGCTTTAAGCTAAAATGTCCAATTGTCACAGTTGAATTGGATGGCTAGGTCCTCTAGACGTTTTCATAATAATAACAAGTCTCCTTTCTAATGCCAATAATAGGGGCAAAAGTTGAGTCAATTGATACACTTGTTGGCACATGTATCAGAAAATGGCCAACTTGCTCATATTATAATTTGGAAAAGGGGGAACCAAGGGAAATAATTAGATAGGTCCCTGAGCAAGTCCGGACCAATCCACCTCTCACAGGCACACCATTGCAGAAGAAAGCCCTTTCAGCCAGGTTCTGATCCCCCCCTCCCCAAGGTTAACCTAAACTATGTGTGGTTCAATTACCAGGCCAAGTTTTATAATTACCTATTAGTTGAAAGCAGAAAAGTAAGATCCAAAGTAAATTATATAAGAAAAAGCATACATACAGTTTTTCCAAAGAAATATAGACCAAACATATTGGAAACAAGATGCCCAATTTCCTTATGACTGAATGCAGAAGTGATCAACGTGTGTAGACGTCCACTGGTGACATTTTCCACTGAAATCTGTAAAAATAATACCAGGTCAGAATGATACTTAAACACAACTTTATGACAAGAAAAAGATTAAGCAGCACAAAATATTGTTTAAGTATCTTCCAGGAGGAGGCTCAATTAAGGCATAGTCAGATCAAAATAAAAAAGAGAAAAATGTAAAATTTTTTTCCAGTTTTCAGGAAGAAAGTATTTATCCTAAATGAGTAAGTAATTAGGTGCTTCACTATCATTTGAAGAATTTTAATTTACAATAAAATTTCAAAGAGGACTGACCATGAAGTGCTTCCTCATAAATGTGGGATCAGCAATCCTCCATAAGATGAAAACAAAAACATTAGCTCCAACCAAGCCCATAACAATGTTATCTGCTGTTGGGAACCATGATCTCCTGTAAACAGGAAGTGACAATAATGACATCAGATAAATATATATATATATATATATATATATATATATATATATATATATATATATATAATGCCCCAACGTAAAGCAAGAGAAAATATATTGTTTAGTTAACAAAATAGGCCAATAAAATATTTGACTTTCAGGAAACATGGCAATAATAGATGACGCAGATTCAGTCTTTAAACTCAACTCAATTCAACTAAACCTTATCCCAGCTAAATGGGCAAGCTATATGAATCTTATTTCACCATTCAACTCTATTTAGAAACATATTTGTTGTTAATCCACAACCATCCATATCTTTTCTCAACACTTCTCCTCGATTCATTTTCGACCTACCCTTGTTCTTCTAGCTCCCATAATCAGCAACATATCACTCCTTACTGGTGCATTTAAAGGCCTTCATTGTACATGCTCATATTACTTCAAGTGACTTCCCTAACTTATCATCTGTTGCAGCAATTCCTAAATTTCTTTCAATGAGCACACTTCTAATTTTACCTTCCTAGGTTATGCCACTCATCCATCTCAATATTTTCATCTCAGCTACACATTTGATTTTTTTTTTCTTTTTTTTTTTTTTTTTTTTTTCTCGCTTAGTTGCCCAACTCCCAGCTCCATACAATATTGTCTGTCTCATTGATGTACCTTTTTGGTGAATCTCTCACTGCATCAGTCTCTAGGGATCAGAAATAAACACAACATTCACTGAAGAAAAGCATATGCCACAAGACAAAAGATATTAGATACACCTGAAGCCCAAACTAACTTCCACTGCTTTACTACAAGTTTTTCTCTTCCTTAGCTCCCCAATATCCTTACAATATAAAAGTAGAGATGCGCAAAAAGTTATTCTGCATTTCCACCAGTGTATCTAAAGCATTGCCATGCAGTACAACATAAACTATTCAAAAGCAATCTGTTTGGGGGACATATTACTCTCTGCAACTAAGTCCATTCCTTCTTATCCCAACATTTAGAACCCATGAGTGTCTGTGTAACACCATCCCTGAGACTCCAATGAAAAGCACAAATCTTTTCCATAAAGGTGGTGAAGAGACTACCATTGACAGGCTTATGAATAGAGAAGGTTTTAGTAATCAGTATTGATCGATGCCAAAACTGATCTAATACCGATTTGGATTGGGTATGGCCCAATGGCTGATTGAAACATGGCTAATACAAATTTAAAAAATAATAATAAAAAAAGGATATAATCGGGATCAGCCATGGCCAAAACCGATATGAATTGGCTAATCTGATACCGATACCTTGAACCATGTGTATAGATAACCATACTAACAGAATTTGCTACACACCCAAGTAGTTCTTAGGAATATGTGGCAATAATAGAAATGCAAAGCATTGTTTGGTGATGTTGGAGTTCTGCTTAGGTAGAAGAAGTCTCTTTTACTTATATTTCTTAACTGTAAAAGTTTTCCAATATGAATGAAATTTTTGTCGTTGCAGAGGGAGAGGGATTACCAAACCCTAAAATTTTGATCAATCCATAAAAATCTAGACCCTAGTAATCATTCTCTCTTGGATAAATTTATCCTCAATCCACTAATTGTCACATAGCAGCTGACGGTGCAATTTAAAAACCTTGGTTTTCATGTTTGGTCTTCTATCTGTTTCTTTTTTATGTTGTGCATATTGGGTCAGTCCTTTTAGTCATCAACAGAAAAAGGAAACGAAAAGAGATAGTAGGATCCTAACCATACATATCAGGAGCTAGCCTAGGCAATATTTTTTACTTGACTTTATTCTAACAGGGAAAATAAAAACGATAAGACAGTATCACCAAGTGACATGTGCATTGATATAATATTTGACAGATGATATAATGCTAACTATTTTTAGTTCAGGAACAAATTAGCTTTCACAACTGAGTCCAATGCTCAACTGTTAAATAAGTTATCCAGTATTATTTGCATTGGCTTCATATTTCTGTTGACCTTCTTTAACTGCTGCATATTCAACTTCTTGCAAGATATAGGATATCCAAAACCAAAAGAGAAGAGTGTAGAAGGTGCAAAACAAACAGGGGAAAATTAGACCTGATAACTTTTCACTCTTAAGTTGCATATGTTATATTCTTGGAGGTTTATTCTTTCCAGACTTTAACCCAAATGAGACTTCAGTTGGTATCAGAAAGCAATTGACAAATTTTGGGTATTATTAAATTACAATATTCATTTGATCAAGTAGTTTATCTATTTACTCATCCATCAGTCACCGGCACATGCCAAATCAATCATCTGTGGACCATAAGCGACACTCACAAAGAAAAGGAAAAAGGGTCCCATCCAAACGATAGGATCATTAATGGTTGGGTTGATTTTTCTACCTCTGATATACAGGGTTAAAATACTAATACTGTCAATCCCCATTATAAAAGTTCCCATTTGCCAATCCCATTCAAATGAGTCTATCAAAGTCCAAGAAGGCTAAGAGTTGGGTTCTTTTCGTTAGTACAGAGAACGTGTTTACCAAAATTATGAAAAACAGAGGGAGAGAGAGAGGTTGGCAGCTTTTTTTTTAATTTTTTGGGTGCACAAGTACGCTGCTTTTTACAAGCACGAACAGTTAGTGCTGTTTAAAGGAAAGACAATAACATGAGAGAAGTAATACTACTGAGAAGTGAGAAACTGAGAACATCTGAGAGAGAGGTTGTTGGCTGCTTCTTAATTAGTGCAGAGAAAAGCTATGGCTATTTGCCAAGGAGATGAAAACATGAGAGAGAGAGAGAGAGAGAGAGAGAGAGAGAGAGATGGCTACTCTTCCTTGGAACCGTGCACAGCCATGGCCGTTTACCATAGAGATGGAAAGAATTAGAGGGAGAAAGAAACTATGGCACATGATGACCTCCAAACGCATTTCCAAATCTTCGTGAAGAATTCCTTTCTTTGCCGATTATTTGACAAGCTCTCGAGACCTCCACGCTATGGAATCTTTTTTCTTTTGTCTACGCCCATTTGTCCCAATGTTATCAGTGAAAAATCGTTGCCAAATAAGAAAAAACAAGCAAAGCTAGAAATTAAACATGAATAAAACAAAGCACTGTTTAAAGTTTTTGTCCACTGTAACAGAAAAGCCCCTACTGTATTTGACAGTTATTGAAGAATAATAAGAACAGTTGTTCTGAGAAAGCTTTTCTCTATGTATTTTGTATTCACAATTATTCCAATATATATAGAGTTGTACAACAACATTGATTGGGTTCAATCCCACGAGATAAGGGATAGAATCCCACGAAATAGGAAACAAATTTACAGTTTTGTACAACCATGTAACAACCATGCAATGTACAGTCATTTGAGATTCAAAATTTGAAATCTAATCTTATCTCTATGTATGTACACCATAGTTGTCAAGGCGTCGCCTAGGCGCCCAGGCTGCCTTGGGTCGCCTTGGAAAATTGGGCGCCTTGGTCGCCTAGGCGGTCGCCTTGGTCGTCTAGGTGCCCAGTCAGGCCTCCATCGCCTTGATTCGCCTTGGCGCCTTGACAACTATGATGTACACTAATTGTACAGTCATTTGAGATTCAAATTTTGAAATCTAATCTTATCTCTAATTGACCGTATCTTCAGTGGATTGACTGGGTATCTTATCAGCCTCCCACAAGCTGAGCGGAGGTAGGCATAAGTGAAGCTTGGACTATAAGTATTGAAGACGTATGAACTCAGGCCTTTGGTGAAGATGTCAGCAACCTAGTCCTTGCTGGAGATATATTTAATTGCAACCAGATTCCGCCTAACAAGTTCTCTGATGTAGTGATAATCTACAGCAATGTGTTTAGTCCGCACATGAAAAACGGGATTGAAAGCAAGAGGCTAAGACATTGTCACACCAAATAGTGGGAGGTGCCGTGAGGTGTAATGGAGTTTTCGAAACAATGAACAAAGCTAAATAACCTCGGCAGCAGTCTGGGCAAGACATCTATATTCAGCTTTAGAGGAGGAGCGAGCCACAGTCATTTGTTTCTTAGCACACCAAGCAATTTGATTAGAGCCAAGGTACACACAATATCCCCCAGTGGAATGTCGGTCTATTGGACAATCGGCCCAATCTGCGTCGCAGTAGGCATTCAAGGTTAGAAGTCCATGGGTGAGATGTAGAGTGACTTTAATAGTGCCCTTTAATAATCTGAGAATTCTCTTAACAGTAGCAAGATGAAGTTTGGTAGGAGCCTGAAGGAACAAAGAGACCTGATTTACAGCAAAGGAGACATCAGGCCTCGTTAAAGTTACATATTGCAAGGCACCAACAAGGCTTCGATATGCTATGACATCATTGAGAAGGGGACTGTCATCAATTCCGAGTTTGTGTGTAGCCACGGGAGAGCTAACAGGCTTGCATCCGATCATGTTAGCTCGTTTTAAGATCTCTAAAATGTATCATGATTAATCAAGATAAAGACTAGAAGAGCGCATATGAATGCCCAAGAAATGAGAAAGAAGGACGAGGTCCTTCATGATGTCTTGCCAAGATAGTCCTTGAGGTGCCCAGGGGTAGTGGGCAGGTTGCTTATAATGATGATATCGTCTACATAGAGTAAAAGATATGGTGACCTGCTTTTGATGAAAAATAAACAGTGATGGGTAGGATTGAGAGGCATAAAACCCATAGTATACAAGCCGAGTAGCAAATTTCTCATATCATGCCCTTGGTGCTTGACGAAGACCATAGATGGTCTTCCGCATAAGACAAACATGAGTTGGTTTAGTAGGATAAGTATAGCCTTGTGGTTGTGCCATATAAATAGTCTCCTTGAGATCACTAAGCAAGAAGGCACACTCAACATCTAGTTGTTGCAAAGGCCAATTATGGGAAACTGCAAGAGAGATAATGATTCTGATTGTGGTTGGCTTCACAATCAGGCTAAAGGTTTCAATAAAGTCGATGCCAAGCTGTTGTTGAAAACCTTTAGCCACAAGTCTAGCCTTGTAGCGACTGATCATACCGTCAGCATTATGCTTTATCTGATAAACCCCATTTACAAAAGATTATTTTCATAGAGGGATCATATGGGACTAATTGCCACGTTCCCTGCTACTGCAAGGCATTGTACTCTTGATCCATGGCTGCCTGCCATTCATAGTGGTTATTGGCCTTAGTGTAACATGTTGGTTCCTGCGGAATAGAAGATAATAAAGCATAGGGGATTGGGTGATTAGTATGAGTGAATGCTTTCCTTTTGGAGATGCCAGACTTGGATCTGGTTTGCATTGGGTGAGAACTAGAGGGAACCGGGACAGTGGAGGATGGAGGGGAATGGTCAGTCGGTGGTGGTGGTGCCACAGGGTCAAGGGTAAGAGAAGGGTGGGGTATCTCACTAGAAGTATGGGAGGGAACAGGAGCTCAGGATCCGGCAAGGGGGAAGCCGTAGGGGAACTATGCGGCGGATGAGTGGTAGTGATGCCAAATAAATCAAGTCCATTAGGAGGAAGGGAAGGAGAAGGTAAGGGGGATCAGCGTAGGGGAAAACAAGTTCGTTAAACACCACGTGTCTTGAAATGTATACCCGATTTGTATTCAAATCAAGACAGCAGTACCCCTTATGAGTAGAGCTGTATCCCAAAAAAATCTTGTAGATCTGTATTATAGTTTATGGGAGGTGTAAGGTTTCATCCATGGGAAACACAAGCAACCGGAAATCCTTAGTTGTGAATGATTCGGTTTTGTATGGGTAAGGACTTTAAAGGTGTTGAGAATATTACGTATTTCATTTTTTGTCTAGATTCAATGATTCATTGTACTACCTGTGTACAATTGTACTACCTGTACTACCCTCATTATACTACCTGTATTGTACTACCTGTACTACCTCTTTCTTTCTTTGTATTCATTCTCACATTATAAATAAGAGAACCTCTGTCTATTACAGACAAGTCATTCCATCATTCAACATGGTATCAAAGCCAAGTTAACTCTAACGCCAGATCCCTCCACCGCCTCACCACCGCCGCCGCCAACCTACCACCGCCGACCACCGACTTTTCTTCTTTTCTTTTCTTTTTCTTTTGTTTTTTTTTCTTTCCCCATTAAGGGCAGCAACCAAAGAGGGAATCATACAATGATATAGGTACTGCCCTTCTTTTTATCCCTCATTACGGATCATTTTTTTATTTTCTTTATTGGAAATCAATTTTTTTTTATCAGTCTGGATATTAATAATATGGTTCAGTTTGGTCGGATATCTATGAGTTTCTGAGTTTACCCCAATAAACGAAAAAGTGGGTGCAAACCAGAATTGATTTCCATATATTATGTTGCACATGGGACAAGTTAGGATATCTGACAAGTGATATTTCTACTTTGATTTCCATATATTATGTTGCACATGGGACAAGTTAGGATATCTGACAAGTGATATTTCTACTTTGATCTCCATATATTGTGCTATAACCAAACAGGGAGGTTGTTCATATTGTTTTTGGGTGTTTGTTCTTGAATACACAACTCAAGGATGACATCTGAAGTAACCTCTTCTGGGATCAAGAGTTTTAAAATAGACAATCTCACTATTCCCACTAATACCACTAAACTTGATGGTGGTAATTACCTAATGTGGTCTCGGGCCACCCAACTCTCAATTACAGCTCGATGATTATCGGGATATCTCATCGGCACCAAGGAAAAACTTTTGACCAAGGACATTGTTTTGGAGAAATGGCATGCTGAAAATTCATTGGTAATGCAATATCTCCTCAATTCCATGCAACCCATTATAGCCGAGGGCTATTTGTTATTGGATACTGCTGCACAAATTTAAAAGTCTGCTAAGGACACCTATTCCCAAGTTGGAAATGCTGCTTTAATTTATGCCATTCAAAAAAGTGTTCATGAAACTATCCAAAAAGAATTCACTGTATCCCAATATTATACTAAGTTGAGGAGCTATTGGTAAACAATTGATTTTTATGATTCTATTCATGTTAAATGTGAAGAAGATGCTATCCTATTTCACAAAAGGGAAGAGAAATACAGGGTTTATACTTTTCTAGCAGGACTAAATGTGGAGCTTGATCCTATTCGCTCACAAATTCTCAGCAGGGACCATTTCCCCACCCTCGAACAGGCTTATTCCATGGTTCATTTAGAGGACCAACGACGAATAACAATGTTGTCCCCTTCTGTTCCGGATAGGTCTGCTCTCCAGACAAATACTCAAACATACAAGAGTCCCCTTGTTTCCCGTGATGCTATCAAATGTGAGTATTGGAGCAAGCTTTGGCACACCAAAGACACATGCTGGAAACTTCATGGCAAACTGACAGATTTTGAAGCAAAACACCAGGAAAAAGGTATGCACAAGGCAAAGTCCTCCCATGCACCTCAGGCACATCAAACTGAAGCAAGTCCTCCTCCTGGTCCTCTGCCATAACTCTCTGCACAAAAACTTCAGACTCTCCGGCATCTCCTTCGACTACAAATCAATCATCCACATCTGCATCTACCAATCCAGGTTCTTTTTTTGTTCAGTCAGGTATTTCCCATGATGGTCGTTGTGCTTTCTCTGTCTCTAGCCCTTGGGTTATAGATATTGGAGCCACTGACCACATGACTGGTTCGTCTGAGTCCTTTTATTTATACTCTCCTTCTTCTAGACATAATACTGTGAAGGTCGTTGATGGATCCCTCTTTCCTATATCTGGAATTGGATCCATCCACTGTTCTTCCTCCCTTGATTTAAATTTCGTTCTACATGTTCCTAATTTATCCACAAATTTACTCTCCATTAGTAGTCTTACAAAGTCTCTAAATTGTAAAGTAACATTTTTTCCTACCTATTGTGTGATTCAGGATCTGGAGAACAGGAAGACGATTGGACATGGTAGTGTACATGGTGGCCTATACTT
Source organism: Protea cynaroides (assembly GCA_028583415.1). NCBI lineage: Eukaryota > Viridiplantae > Streptophyta > Magnoliopsida > Proteales > Proteaceae > Protea > Protea cynaroides. The sequence goes on along the minus strand of CM053268.1, from coordinate 64,781,288 downwards.
GCTTGACAATGGTCGTTCAACACCTTCCTCCCATTCCGCAGTCAGTACCCTTCAACAGTGGCACCGCCATCTTGGGCATCCCTCTTCTACTGTTCTATCTCATTTTTTTCCAAAATTATTTAAACAATGTAATAAAGACGAGTTATTATGTGAGGCTTGTGTTTTGGCCAAACAGGCTCGTATTTCTTATTTACCTTCTGTTTCAAGAAGTCCTTGTATCTTTGATTTAGTCCATTCTGATGTTTGGGGTCCAACACGGACTACCTCTATTTCTGGTCATAGGTGGTTTGTAACCTTTACTGATTGTCACACTCGTAATACATGGGTCTATTTGATGCGTCAAAAAAATAAGGTCTTTGCATGCTTCCGTCATTTCCACAATATGATCAAGACGCAGTTTCAAACTCAGTTGAAGATGCTCCGTAGTGACAATGGTAAGGAATATCTTGAAGGATTTTTTCAGCAATACTTGGCTGATAACGGGATAATTCATCAGACAAGTTGTGTGGATACTCATACTCAGAATGGAGTTGCTAAAAGAAAGAACTGCCACTTACTCGAAACAGCTAGAGCACTAATGTTTGAGAGACATGTTCCCGCTCAATACTAGAGTGACGCTGTCCTCACTGCAGCATTCCTGATCAACCGCCTTCCTTCTCGAGTTTTAGACAACAAGGCTCCCTTGGACATCTTACTTGGAAATTCTGATTTTGTTCTTCCTCATAGAGTCTTTGGTTGTCTTTGTTATGCTCGTAACCATTGTTCCCCTAGCAAGCTTGATCCACGTGGATTAAAGTGCATATTTTTAGGGTATTCTGCAACACAGAAAGGATACAAGTGTTATCATCCTCCCTCTCGTCAGGTCTTTGTTAGTAGAGATGTCATTTTTCATGAGCATCTCTCTTATTATCAGGCTCCTCTTCAGGGGGAGACATAGACAGTTGAAGATGCACCTGATATCCCTAATGTACTTATACCGGATATACCTGATGTATCAAAAATAGTTCAAGAACAAATGCTCGATGCAACTGCAACATCCAAGCATCTAACCACCAAGCCACCTCTGCAAGTTTATAGCCGTGCCAAAGACAAGCAAGGAAAGGCCACTACCACTCCTGCACATGTCCCTTCGCTAGCCCTGGATCCAGAAACTGAGTCTACTGAGCCTTCTTCTGGTAAGGAACTTACTCCTTCTGATCTTGATCTTCCAATTGCACTTCGAAAAGGAACTAGGGTCTACACCCTACATCCTATTTCCAATTATGTTTCCTATGACTCCCTTTCCCCTTCTTTCCGTGTTTTTGTGTCTTCGCTCTCTTCTGTGTCTGTTCCTCAAAAATGGCAGGATGCAATTATGGATGAAAGGTGGAAAACTGCAATGGTGGAAGAAATGAGGACTCTGAAGAAAAATGGTACATGGGATCTTGTTTTACATCCTGCAGGATCAAGGTGAGTAGGATGCAAGTGGATCTTTACAGTGAAACAAAAACCAGATGGGACTATTGATCGGTACAAGGCTAGATTGGTTGCACGGGGATTTACTCAAACATATGGGATTGACTACCAAGAAACCTTCGCTCCACTGGCCAAAATGACTACCATCAGGGTTTTATTGTCCTGTGTTGTACATCACAACTGAGACTTGCAACAGTTAGATGTAAAAAATGCATTCCTTCATGGAGAACTTACTGAAGATGTCTATATGGACTGCCCATCGGGTTTTACAGATGATAAAAGCCAAGGAAAAGTCTGTTGCATTCCTTCATGGAGAACTTCGAAGATGTCTGAGCGATCTCTTTATGGTCTAAAACAATCCCCTAGAGTATGGTTTGGAAGATTTAATAAAGCTATGGTAGCATTTGGCTATGTTCAAAGCAATGCTGACTATACTTATTTATAAAACATTCTCCTAACACTTTTACTGCCTTACTTGTATATGTAGATGATATCATCATTGCTGGCAATAACAATGATGAAATCACGAAACTAAAGGCATTTATAGGGAAGGAGTTTGAGATCAAAGACCTTGACAAACTTAGGTACTTTCTTGGGATTGAAGTTACCAGATCTGCAAAAGTCATCTATTTGTCTCAAAGAAAGTATGTTTTTGATCTTCTCTCAGAAACAGGGTTACTTGGGGCTCGACCTTGTGATACTCCTCTCGATCCCAATACCAAGCTAAGGGCAAAAGAAGGCACACCAAAAGACAAAGGAAAATATCAGAGACTTGTTGGCAGACTCATATATCTTGCCCACACACGACCAGATATTGCATTCGCAGTTAGTTTGGTAAGCCAGTTTATGCACGACTCATACTCTACACATATGGATGTTGTCTATTGGATACTACACTACCTAAAGTCAGCCCCTGGAAGAGGAATCCTGTTATCTCCTAATGACCCTTTGAAAATGGAAGCATATGCCATTTCAGATTCACCAAATAAAAAAATCCAGGTGGAGGCTTATATTGATGCAGATTGGGCAGGAAGTCCTGATCGTATGTCTATCTCTGGTTATTGCACATTCTTGGGTGGCAATCTGGTAACCTGGCGCAGCAAGAAGCAAAATGTGGTTGCCCGATCCAGTGCAGAAGCAGAATACAGAGCAATGGCGCATGGAATATGCGAACTACTATGGTTACAACGACTACTCAAAGATTTGAAGGTTATGTGTAACCAGTCCATGAAATTATTCTGTGATAATCAAGCAACCATTAGCATTGCTAATAATCCGGTTCAGCATGATAGGACAAAACATGTTGAAGTAGACCATCACTTCATCAAAGAGAAACTGGACAGTGGACAAATCGAGATTCTGTTTGTCAGATCAGAGGACCAACTAGCAGACATTTTCACCAAAGGTCTGCCAAGGAAATCCTTCCATATGATATTGTCCAAGTCGGGCATGCATGATATATATGTACTAACTTGAGGGGGAGTGTTGAGAATATTACGTATTTCATTTTTTGTCTAGATTCATTGTACTACCTGTATTGTACAATTGTACTACCTGTACTACCCTCATTGTACTACCTGTACTACTTCTTTCTTTCTTTGTATTCATTCTCACATTATAAATAAGAGGACCTCTGTCTATTACAGACAAGTCATTCCATCATTCAACAAAAGGGGCTAGTGGTATTATTATGAAGTATTGACATTCAACAAAAGGGGCTAGTGGTACTATTATGAAGTATTGACATCCTGTTAATAAGGTAAATAGAAGTAAAAAAGGACTCGAGCCAAAATTTCGTGGCCATTTGAGCATGGGATAATAAAGATAAACTAGTTTCGACAATGTGTCGATGCTTATGCTCCATGACCCCGTTTTACTAGGGAGTGTAGGGACAAGAGGGTTCATGGGTTATGCTATTATGGGTGAGATAATGTTTGAAAGCCTTACTTGTGAATTCACCACCACCGTCTGAACAGAATGTTATGAATTGAGATTGAAGCAATTTTTCTACTTGGGAATGAAAAGCAACAAAGATATCATAATAATCAGATTTAAACTTCATTGGGAATAACCAAGAGTACCTTGAAAAATCATCAATAAAGAGAACATAATATGAAAAACCAGAAATAGAGAGTGTTAGGGCTGGTCCCCAAACATCACAATGAACTAATTCAAGGGGCTAATGTGAGACCCTCCGGGAGATGAAGAAGGGCCTTTTATGACTCTTTCCCAATTGATAAGAGGTACAAACATTCAGCTTTCCTTTATTTGAAATGGACAAAGTAGAAAAGATAGATTGTTGAATGGTACCAAATGGTAGACCTAGGCGAGTGTGCCACTGAGCAGGAGAGATGGTGGGGCTGAAATAAGTTTGAGAGAATGAAGGTTGCCGAACAAGAGAAGGACGAAATGGATAAAGTCCATTCTCAACGGGCCCATAGAATTTTCCCAGTGTCCTTGTCCTGAATAGAATAGCCAAAGGCATCAAACAAAAAAACACAACGATTGTCAGAGGAGAATTTATGAACAGATAAAAGATTGGTTGATGCAGAGGGGCAGCAAAGGATGTTATTCAGGTGTAAAGAGGGGGAAGTGGAGAAGAGAGACAGAGCCAACATGGAAGATGGGCAATCCTTGGCCATTTCCAACCTGTACGGAGTTGTTACCATCATATGGAGCAGCAATGTGAAGATTTTCAATATTCGGAGTGATGATTTGTGGCGCCTGTGTCCGAGTACCATGTGTCGGAGTGAGGTGAGAGAGTAGAGACCATAGCAGCTAGCTTCCAAGGGGAGTGTCGGCCTTGGTAAGCATAGTCCATACGATGAAAGCAATCAATGGCCAGATGGCCCATTTTGTTGCAGATCTGACATTGTGGACGAGGTGGTCCAGTTGGAGAGGAGGCACTAGGTATTGGAAGAATACCACTTTCAGTGTTGTTGAGAGGACGATGTGGGAATTGAGAACTACAACCACCATAATTGGATCGACCTCCAAGTAAACTTCGGCCTCTGAACGAACCACAGTGAGAGTAAGGACGACCTGCCCTGGGTGCCACAAAAGCAGTAAGTAGATCTTTATGCTTTTCATTGGCTAATGCTAGTTCTTTATAGATTAAAAGAGTGTGTAACTCCTCTAATGTCAAGGTAGCTGTGAGAGAACGAATTCTAAGATGGCAAAAGACTATCGAGAATATGAAGAAGTAAATCATCATCACTTTTGGTAAAATCAGAAGCCGCCAACTGATCAGCAATGTTCTTAAACTGTTGGAAGGTTCTCAATCATTGATTGACTACCCTTCTTGATATGACTAATTTGTAGTTTGAGGGACATGATGTAGGTAGGGGTGGTTGAAGCATACCGTTGTTGAAGAAGATCCCACACCTTCTTGGAAGAGGAGATACCAATAATGTATGATAGGGCAGATTCACTGAGTGTAGCATTGATCCAAGATAGGAGCATTTGATCTTGCTCATACCATTTGGAATCTGCTGGAATAGGAAATGGTGTGATGCCATCGAGAAGATGCATAAGCTTATGACCTCTCAATATGGGTTCAAAGAGTGACTTCCAGAGGAGATAGTTGCTGGACGAAAGTTTGACAGGAATCAAACTAGTGATATTTGATATCACGATTGGTGGTGAGGTAGTAGCGAGAGGGATGACATTGCCAGTAGATGGACTGGAGTCGGTGAAGGTTGACATGGATGAGTATCGACAAAAAAAAAAAAAAAATTGGTGCTGGTTGAGCTTATAGCTCTGATACCATGAAGATTAATAAGAACAGTTGTTTTGAGAAATATTCACAATTATTCCAATATATATAGAGTTTGTACAACAACATTGATTGGGTTCAATCCCATGAGATAAGAGATTGAATCCCATGAAATAGAAAACAAATTTACAGCTTTGTACATGTACAATCATGTAACAACCATGCAATGTACAGTCATTGTACAGTCACTTGAGATTCAAAATTTAAAATCTAATCTTATCTCTATCTATGTACAGTCATTTGAGATTCAAATTTTAAAATCTAATCTTACCTCTAATTGACCGTATCTTCAGTGGATTGACTGGGTATCTTATCAGTTACCAAGACAATAAAACCTCAAGAACCAAACCCCCAAGTTAAAAACAAGGATAAGAACAAAAAATAAATAAATAAATTTATATATATATATATATATATAAGGGCAGGTTACCTTGAGGAATTGAAATTGAACGAGGTTGATTTGAAATTGAGCTGCCGGCCAGGAAGCTGAGCTCTGAAAGAGCGGATCCAACGGTCAAATACTTTTACGTTTGGAATCTTGAAATGGGCATTCGATGCCAGTTGTTTCAAAAGCGTTGGATTTGCGAGAAAGCCAGAGATTTTCTCCGATACAAAGTGTTGGGAACGCCATGAAGGGGTAGAACTGAAGCTGAAGGAGTGAAGAGAGAAAGAATGGGGTTGAGAGAGTGTAGGCTGTTTGGGGTTTTCCTTGGCGAGAGAAGTGAAGTTTTTGCAGGGTCGGGATTGTTGGAAGGAGGAAGAAGAGTTGGAGAACTTGCTGGGGATTTCTGAAACAAGTTTGAGTTTGAACGAAAGGAGTTTCTTCATTTCTCTATTTTTTTACCCTTTTTCTGCGTCGGGGAATTTGCCTTTTAAATAGAAAGGAATCTGTAGAGGAGTCACACGGCTCACACTGCAAGGTTCAACTAGGTCCCGGCCCGTGTCAAGTCCAACCGTCAACTAAGTTGTGATTGGGTGTGAGTCGGTGTGACCATAGTTATTAAAACGGGGATGGTAAAAAAAAACATAACGGAATGGTACGAGTTTTAAACGGCAAAAATAAAACTGTTACGATAAAAAAAACAGTCAAACATTTTGAAAACGAAAAACAAAAACGGACGGTATGAGTTTTAAATTGATCAAAATTAATACGATACGGTGAAAAAACAATAATATACTTTCATAAATTAAGAAATGATAAATAAAAACATAATGAGGTGGATATTCAAATAGATTACAATAAATAATTAAAGAAGAAAGAGAAGAGCATATGATGGGAGGAGAGAAAAAGCATTTAAAGAAGAAAAAATAAATAATAAATGAATAATAAAGAGATAGAGAGAAGAGAAAGATAAAAAAAAGAGAGAAATTATTTATTTAAGAAAAGAGATTGAAGAGATTGAAGAAATTAGATTTCAAAAACTTTATCACATAATATCCCACATTGGTAACGGGTGTGAGAATAAAGAATATGGTTGCCTATAAAAAAGAGAGATGGGATAGATGACATTTGACTTAGTTTGTTGGGCAGTCGAGCAGCCTGACAATGGGGTAGCTTGACAGCTTACTTCCACTTATAGTTAAAGCATTTATTTTTTTTATTCATTTAATACCCTTTTTTTAATTAAAAAAAATAGGGGGATGTGTTTAATACACTTTTAATACGCGTTTAGTACACGGAGGCCAACCGTAATTCGCCTAATGGATCAAACATCATTGTTATCCCACATGCACCCATCATGGAATAGAGATAGAGCTAAAGTATCTGGATCAAACACCGCATAACACTTCCCCTGATGCATTATCCATACCAACACGTAAGCCCCCATTGGTAAGGGCTTGCAAACTGGGCTCGCAACTAACCAATCCTAATGTCAAACAGTGTTTCCAAGGCCTCACCCCAGCATCCCTCAATACGTCCATAGAGATAGAGCTAAGGCCCCCCGGCAGAGTCAGAGACCACCTCCCCTGATGCCCTACGACGTAATAGTTCTGATAAGGTAATGGCAATACGACGATGTTAGTGGGCAAGACTTGAGTAGAGATAGAGCTAGAGTCTGGTGACGAGGTCGAAGACCACCATGCCACGTGCTCCCCTTGATGCTAGATTCGCATCCAACACACCAACCACACAAATACATTCACATGCATATTCCTAGCATCATCATCATCATCATGTTATAAATAAACGAAATTAAATATGCATGAACAGTAATAGCAGGAATATTAGATGACATGTGAAATGCACATTACAAGCATATAAGCATATAATCAATCATGGCATTGGACTCAATAAAAATAAACAGTTTATTATTATTCAATTAGTTTAGGTCTAATTCCCTCACCTGTTAGCAATTCTCGATGTCTTTTCAAGCCTTGAAATTCTCTTTGAATTGATTTAACAACCTAAAAGTTATATGAATTTAAGTTAGGGTTCATATGTGACATATTATAGTAGTCGAAAATCGAAACAGAGCACTGATAGGTGCCTGATTGGTCCTATGGTCTCATGCTGTATCGACCTTACTGTCTACGGTCGATACCCTACAGTCGCATGTGGTGCGACCGTAGCTGCGACCATATAATTTCTGAAATCTTCCCAAATGTCTATGGTCAATCCTCTGGTCATACTGGTTAGCTATGGTCGACCGTAGCTGCGACCTTGAGATTTTTGGTCACAGTCTACCTGAAATTCGAGTTCCTCCTGGGTCAATTCTTTTGTTCTTCAATGGGGTTTATCCTAAGGTCATCACTCCTCATGGTTCTCCTTGGGATTTTCTCAAGGAAATCACATAGATCATAATAGGTTGATATGTCCTATCGTCCATAGAAGTCTTATTCCTTAGAGTTTACATCTCCAGAGATTCGTTTCATACATTTACCTGTGATAGAGAGTCAATCCCTTCTCAGCAAACTCTTCTCCTTAGCTTTTTCTTCTTCTCCTTCTCTTCCTTCTCTTCCTTCTCTTTCTCTAGGGTTTACTAATGTTCTAAAAGAGTGAAAAAGGGTTGAATGATGTCCTTTATATAGAGAAAAACTCTCCATATAAAGTCCTCTTTCAATTAGGAAAGCAATCCCTGAGTTTAGGAAAGTTTTCAAAACTCAGAGTCTGATCTGGGTTCTCACTGTCGATCATATGGTCGCATAAACAATCCACCATAAGGTCAAAATCATCGACCGTGGGATTCTGGATTTGAGATTTTTGGTTCCCTTCCTTATAATCGACCATACCTACCCAGGCATGCAACCTTAGGTATGTTTTTAAAGTTTTTAACTCGATTCTCATACCTGGTTTGTGATCTATCTTCACAAGCTCAATCCACTTGGTCCAGGAATGATGGAAAGACCTAGCACGACACAGTTAGACCAAGTTAATGTAGTGCGGGTCTTACATCACAAGTTAGCTCAATAAGAAATAAGACAATGCAACAGGCAATATACATGAGATAACATTCAACATTGGGTCTGGTAAAACTTGTAATGTGCTTTGGTAAGGATAGGCTGCAACTATACCTCTATGCATGATACACTCAAGAGTCAGGTTCCAACTACATTATTATTATGGTCCCATAACATTCACTCCGAAATAGAGATAGAGCTAGAGTCTGACGATCAGGCTATAATCCACACTACCACTCATCCTCCCCTTGATACTCTATTTCATACTAATATGTATACCCCTATTGGCAAGGGCTTGTAAGCAGGGTTCTGTTACTAACCAATCCTGCATGTCATCACAATGTATCCAAAGCCCTACCTTAGCATAGCTCCCTATGAAATAGAGATAGAGTTAGAATCTGGCGATTAGGCTACAGCCACACTACCGCTCGTCCTCCCCCTGATTCCCTACTCATACCAAGCACGTTAAGATAGATGACGATATCAAAAATTGTCAGTGTGGAGAATAGTCCAAGGCTCCAATCCATTTCTACTCCACACACTAACGAAAACACAAACATGATAAGTGTATAATTTTATAATTTTTATTCCCTTTGCATAGCAATTTTTAGGGTGTTTTATTTCTTATTGAGCTTAATAAAATTTATGTTATGAGTTTGGTATATTTCATAAACCTTGTTAATTAATTAATAAAATATTAAAAAATTTTAGCACTCTCAATATTAATGTTCTGAATTTCATGCAGGATTCTGGCGTGGAAATAGTTCGTTTGAGCTTCCAAACATAGTTTCAAAATCTGATCTCGAAAGCTTATCCAAATCCAAACCAGAGAAGGAAAGTTACCACACATGAAAGGTTCATTATTGGAAGGCCTTGATTGATTGTTAGAAATTTTGAGGAGAATTACACAACTATAGAATCTTATAAAAATTGGTAGATTTGGGGGTGATAATTGGTTAATAATGGAATGATTTTCATCTAATCTAGGAAAGAGGATTTTACTTAATTTTTATTTCTATGTAATAAGGTTGTCAAATCTAGGCATACCAATTTTAGTCCCGTATTTTGGCTATTTAAACAATGTAAAGCCTACATAAAGAGGCATCCAAGAGTTATTGAGAAAGAAGACGGAGGCTGAAGAATAATTCTCTTTCTTTTATTCTTGTGTTCTTAAAGAAGTCATGTGTGACTAACTTTCTTATCTTCGATTAGACGAAACTGAAGCCATCATTGTAAACTTGTGAGACTTGTTTTTATTTATTGATTTTTAATTAAAATATGATTTTCTTCCAATTTATGTGTAGAATGATTGATGAATGGTTTGATTAGGAGTACTACTAATTGATTTATTTATCTAATCGATTGTTAGAATAGAATTGGATTGCTATCAATTGATTATTCTATGTCAGTAGCAATGGGAATTGATGTTAATGGACAAGTTAATGTTATATTCCTAGGAAAAATTAGATTAAATTGATTAAATCATGTTGGTGTGTGCTTAACATTTAATTTCAATCGTCTTTCTAATTGTTAATGCTATTTCTGAATCGAATCGAGAGCCTAGTCTTAAGATTGATTTAGGAGTAAGGGTACTATTAATAAGCTATCTTTTAATAGACCAATCTTAAGAAAAGACTAAAGATTTTAGGCCTAGTCCTGACTTTCTTGATTGATTATTCAATTGGAATTGATTTTCCCTTGTGTCGATAAACAAGTTTACGAAGATGGTGTAAGTATCCTTTTGATCGAAGCTTTCTCTTATTAGTTTAATCTTTGATCTTTGTGTTATCTTACTCCTTATTCTTGTATTTTAAATAATTAATTACTGTTCTTTTCTATTGCAAACATACACCCCTCCTCTATACGTAGGATAGCTAGTGAAGTTGTGCTAATAAGATCAATCAGAATCTGCTTTAGTACAACAATTGGTCATTTTCTAAGTCTTATTTCATTTTTATTTGTTTTTCTCTCTCTTTAGGTTAATTAAACATTTTAATCTTGATCATAAAGTCCTTGTGGGTTCGACCTTTACTTGCTACTATCGTTTCAATGTAAGGTAATTTAATTTGAGTGCTCGACACGCATCAAAACACATGCATATCATCACATCCTAGCAATAATAATATACATAAATAAGTAATAGCATAATAAAAGGATGACATGTTATATGCACAACCATCAGACAACAACAATAAGCAGAGTGTTTTATTGTATTAGTTATTTAGTTTGGGTCTTGCCCTTTACCTGATGCGTGATAATAGACCCCCTTTGAGCCACAAAGCCTAACCTCGCTGCCCATAAGTCTTAGATAACAATAGGATTTGATTAGAAAAAAGTTTGTAGGTTTCAAACTGATTAGACTCAAGTCTAGACTGACAAAATAGTCTTATAGACACTGTCTGGTCGCACTTGTATGATACCAAACTGTCAGACCAGACAGTCTCTGGATCCCTTTGTTAACATGTTCAGTTGATGGTTGTAAGTATCCCATTTTTGCCATCCCTAACTAAACAAAGTCCTACTGGTGTATGGACAACAAAGGAAGTATGATGAGTGAAAAATTGGATTTTGATTACGACCTCGAAGTAGTTTTCGATGGGTCCTACAACAAGGTCATTAGCTGTAATCTGCATGGATGCATAGGTCATGGAATTATCTTCGAAATGAGACTATAATTGCTCAATTTTGATATCAAGTGAAGAAGATATGGTCATTTTAGTCGGATGATACGCACAAGGGAGGTTTCTGAAATTATCATAAATAATCTCAGGGGCGTTCATGCAAATTATCGTAAGTTTGATTGTTTGAATTTTAAATCATCATATCTTGATCATCCAATATCGGAATCATATGGTTTAAGTACCAATGTTCCTTATTTTTAGTCCTTTTCAAAATAGACGTGAAGAATCCCTGGTAGAGGCCATCGATGGGTCCCATGCAAGCTTGCATGTAGAATTATCGATAGAACTTCATTTCTTCATATCTTGGCCGTTCTACGTCCAATTCAGATGATTCAAAGTCCATTATTCCTCCTTTTTTATGTTCTACAAAGTGGTTGTGAAGGATTTTAGACAGAGGTCTCTGAAGCATCCCATGCAGAGTCGTTAGCCGAATTATCATAAAATGACTTGTTTAATCTTCAGAAATTCATAAGTTGATCATTTTATTTCCAACTGAGGTGATTCAAACTCCAGTATTTCTCATTTTTAGCGTTTTACAAATGAACGTGGAAAATTTAGGATAGAGGTTGTCAAAAAATTTCATGCTGAATGATAACGAAAATGGCCTATGAAATGATAGAGAGAGAACAAATCAATTTTTGGCCTAACCCAGCTCAATGTATTATATATATTGTATTATATAATATTATGTCTATGTATATTAGTGTAATATATGATATTTATTATATATATAAGATATGAGTATAAAATAAATAAAAAGAAAAAAGAAAAGGAAAGAAGGGAAAGGGAAATCCGACGTAAGGGAGAGAGGAGAGAAAAAAAAAAGGAAAGAAAAGGAAGGAGAGAAGAGACGTGAGGGAGTGAGAGAAGAAGAGAAGAAAATGAAAGAAAAAAAAAGAAGGAAAGATGGAAGAGAGGAAATTTGACGTGAGGGAAGGAGAGAAGAGACGTGAGGGAGGGAAAGAAGAAGAGAAGAAAATGAAAGAAAAAAAAAGGGGGAAAGAAAGAGAAGAAGGAAAGAAAAAAAAGGAAAAAAAGGAGAGGAAATCCGACGTGAGAAGAAAGAGAGAAAAGAGAATAAAGAAAAGAGACGTGAAAAGAGGAGAGGAAAGAAAGAAAAAAAAAGAAGAAAGAGAAGAGACATGAGGAGAGAGAGATTGAAGTGAAAATGAAAGAAAAAAAAAAGAAAGAAAATGAGAAGATAAAAGGAGAGGAGAAACGTGAAAGAAGAACTCTTTTTTTCGATTTTGGGGAATAAGAGAAGAGAGATTGAGATTTAAAGAGAAGAGACGTGAGGAGAGAGAGATTGAAGAGGGAAAAGAGAGAGAAGGAAAGGAGAGACGTGAGGGAGAGAGGATTTGATTTTTTCTATTTGTTTGAGTGAGAGGGAGATTGAGATTGAGAAGGAAAGAAGGAGAGGAGTCCAGAGAGAGAGAGGAAGAAGAAGATCGAGATCGAGAGAAGAGGAAGAAGAAAAAGAAGGAGAAGAAGAAAGAGAAAAAGCACAAGGTAAGATCTTTACCTACTATCCTTTGCAAGCATACGATCTGTCACCTCCCTCATCCATCAACTCATCTTCTTCCCTAACATTTGTCTTATCCATGCTCCACCACCATAGGGTCATAAACCAGTCCTTTAGCCACTTGTCCATCACTAAGCCATTCAGTTACTCCCATGATTTGTCACATACAACATACCCAATACATACCTCAATGGTATCCCATTAACACTTGGTTTTTCATTCCACATGCACCACCTTACCATTACCCTATCCCATCTATCCATTATTTTCGAAACTGTGATGATGATGAATTGTTTTAATTTAGGTTATTTTTATTTTATTTCTTTTCATTGTTTCTCTTGATAGTTTATTGTGATTGTACATAGTTTCTATTATAATGTTTATTTATTCTTTTGTATCTTTGATATTTTAATTCGATTATATAGTTTTCTTTTAACTTGATCTTTGTTATGTCTTGGTTCGGTTGTATGAAGATTATGTATTAATTCTCTTTGTTATTATTTATTTTTCATATACATCATACCTTATTTTTGCATGTATAGTGACATACATGTATATTTTATTTTTTTCATGTCTTAATGTTTTTTGTATATTATTTATCATTACATGTATGTTGTTTTTTTATATTAACATTATGTTTATTATCACATGTATATTATTTTCATATTTACTTTCTTACTTTGCGTGTATTATAGTTATATGTGTATTTATATTTATTTTTACGTGTATGTTATTCATGATTATTTTCCCATGAATAGATATAATATTATGTTATTTTTACATGTACATTATTTTCTTATTTATCTTTGACATGCATATTTATAGATTATTTATTATTACATATATGTTGTTTTTTTTATCTGAACATTATTTTATTATCACATGTATATTATTTTCATATTTATTTTCATCCTTACTTTGCATGTATATTATATTGTATTATAGTTACATGTGTATTTATATTTATTTTTGCATATGTTATTTATGTGTTATTTTTTCATGAATAAATATTATGTTATTGTTATTTTTACATGTATATTATTTTCTTATCTATTTTTGACATGCATGTTTTGAGAATAGCACATTGCTATGTTGGATTTTCATTGCCATGTTTGGATGATCACTGCTATATTCGGATTGCTCACTTGTCATGTTTAGATTATTCACATGATCATTACTATATTTGGATAAGCACTGTTACCTGCTATATTGATTTTCACATGCTTTGCTTGATTCTTACATGCTTTAATTAATTTTCACATGCTTTGCTTGATTTTTTACATGCTTTGATTGATTTTCACATGCTTTGCTTGACTCTTACATGCCATATTGGATGCACACTCTGACTATTATATTTGGAATTCTCTCACATATTGGATGTACACTTGATTGTTATATTTGGAATAATATCATTGCTATATTTGGAATGTTATCACTGCTATAGTTGGAATGTTTTCACTTGCCATATTTGTCTTGGAAAGAGGCAAGTTGGAAAAATAACAATTAGGGTAGGAAACCCTAAAAAATGAAAAGAACACATCAATTATGGTAGAAAACCCTAAAATAAAAAGAACATATTGATTAGGGAAAGTGAAACCCTAAAAACGGAGAGAACAATTAGGGAAAATAAAACCTTAGAATAAAAAGAACAATTAGGGTATGAAACCCTAAAAAATGAAAATCACAACAAAAAGGGATAGGAAATCCTAGAAACCTAAAAATGGAAACAACAAAAATGGTAGGAGTTTAGGTCTCATCCCTAGATCCTATTGACAAAAAATGAAAAGAATTTGGTACACATCCCAAATCTAAATGGTAGGAGTTTAGGTCTCATCCCTAGATCCTATTAACAAAAAATAGAAAGAATTTGGTACACATCCCAAATCTGAATGATAGGAATTTAGGTCTCATCCCTAGATCCTATTGACAAAAATGATAGGAATTTGGTAGACATTCCAAATCTGACTCTCATAACCCATTTCGAACTACGTCGTACCTGATTTCTAGGGCACACCCTAGAATACGTAGGTAATTTGGGAATTCCAAATACAGTACAAAGCCACCCATCAACCATCTATCCAGCATCAACTTCAACTTGAACAAAGAATCTAATTGAAGTACATGCATAAATTACTTCCATAATCTTTAATCACACAAACCATTTTGAACTACATTTTAGACTTGATTTCCAGGATTGGAATACGTAGGCAGTTTGGGATGTCTTACACGTCTCAAATTCAATCCAAGACAAAACCATCTTTGGTCCGGTTCACTGTATAGTATTGTACTCATTGCTTGTTTATTTGCTTTAAAACATGATTGGCTGAATCCTAGGTTAGAATAACCAGCAATTTGGTTTAGGACATCCCCCATTGAACCCTAGTCAACCAGTTGACCAAGCACAGTCAAAATTAGAGTTTAAGGAAAGTTTAGGAGGCCGATATTGATCGAACGGTTTGCGTGCCTAACACCTTCCCATAACCGTACCCTGAATACTTATCTGATCTCTTGCAGACCAAAGAACTGATACATTGGGTCATGAGTCAATAGAAGTCTTACCTTAGGGTGAGGCTATATTTTTAGAGGTCCTAGACCTTAATCTAGGTGGCGACTCCAATAGATCAGTGATCTTCATTGATCCGGATATTTTTTTTTTATCCCAAGGAGGATCATAATTTCTTCATTGTCCTCACAATGGTGTCTAGGAATAGAAGTCCGATCGGATAGTCAGACTGAACATCTTTTAGAGACTTCCCGAATATGTTCGGAGGCTTGTCCGGTCGTACTCTATATGCCACCAGGCACTCCCACCAGACAAAGTTCAAGTGTCCTTCTATTTGCCCTTCTCTATAGTCAATTCTTCAATTTGGTTTTAGGGTTTCTCCTAAACCATTCTATGGTCAAAGGATGTATTAAGGTCATTATAATTAGATCATTCTTCATCTTACATTCCCATAAACATTGGTCCATAATCCCTATATATGAAATTAGGGTTTTCGCATGGGATTAGGGTTTCAAATCAATACCTGGACTTTCAAGGTATTGATCATAACCTAATACTTTCCTCACCATTTTACAGAGATGGAGCACTTACCATTGGCCTCTGGACGACGGTGCTCTTCTTCTAATGGAAACTCTTCCCTTGCAAGCCTTCCTTGTTCCCACTGCTCTCTCCAGATCTTTGGATCTCTCTTTCAGACTTTAAGGTTTGTGAGAGTCAACAAGAGATCTAAGTAGGAGAAAAGATCTATTTATAGGGATGGGTAGCCTTTTAGGAGACTCTCCTATGTATAGAAGGGGTCTATATTGAGATTTGGAAGGCAGGACTAGCAGTCTGTACATACACCAAATAGGTTGACAGGTCGATTGATCGGTCGCATTGTTCATGAGACCAGACAGTCATAACCAGTCAGACTAAACAACCTAGAAACATGTTCATTTTCGTCTATTTTCATACCTGAAGTCATGGTTCATCATCCGACCATCTCTTCTGGCCTGGTTATGATTGAAAGACCTGTCATGATACAAAAAACTATGTTAGATCGGGTTTGTGGAGTGTGGGTCTTACAACTCGCCCACCCTTAAAAGAAATTTCGTCCTCAAAATTTACACATACAGATCTTATAGAAGTGGTGCAGGTGTCTCCTCATTACGCTAGTACTCATCACACTCATAGTCCTGCTCATACGCATTCTGGAGCTACGCCATCTGCTCCTGAGTGACTCTAAGGCTTTGGGTGAGGTCCACCACAAGCTAGTCTATCACCCGCTCAGCCGCTCGAAAAGCTTACTGGCCCTCTCGTAGCATATGATAATCCTCCTAAATGGCTTGAAGATGTACTAGAATCTGGTCTGAAACAAACTATGGGGGTGGAATCTTAGGAATGGACTAGGGTGTAGGAGCAGGAATATCATCCATGTCCACGTCCATATTTGCTTCGACATCCTCTGTAGGTGCTGCTATTACTACGGCTGCTGCTCCTCTAGGTGGCCATGGATGGGCCTCCAACTCATCATCACTTAGGACCACGTAGTGTAGTCTCATCTTGTAAATGGCCTCTAAGTCTAAGTCCACTACCATGGTCTCCTCATAGGCCTCCTCACAGCTCATGTCTACCCCAATATGTGCGAGGAGAACTATGATCAAACAACCATAAGAAATATTGGCCTTCAACCTAGGCGTAATGGCATGGTACATAGTCCTGATGATGATGTAGGGGAGGTAGACTTCTTGCCTGGTGGTCACGTGGAAAGTTAAGTACTGGCCTAACTGAGAGACCTCATTGTAGTGCCCATTCTGTGGAAAGATGTTGTACTGGATGATCCGACAATAGACAAGAGGTATAGGCCGTAGGTTAGCCACCTTCATATGCTGCCTAAGGAGAAGAATTTGACTCCAGATGACCTGGTGCAAATCCTTAGTAAGGTATATCCGCTCCTTGGGCGCACAATAGACCAACTCACCATCGTTGGATACGCCCAAGATTTTTGCCAAGTCCTCGGTGTCGAATGAGATGTCAATCCCCTTCACCCTACTAGTGATGCTTAGCTCTCTTCCCCGAATAATGTCATTTAGGTTTCCCTCTAGCTGCAGGTTGTAGTAGAATTGCTTCACCAAGTTGTAAGCACCCCATTTTTGCCACCATCTGCATAAGTGAACCAATATGGCAGTTTTCGGCCTTTAACCCAAAGATTTGTGATTCTCTACTGAACCCCACAGCAGGGTCATGGGCTATTATCTACTTGGATGAATAGATTGTGAAATTATCTTCGAAATGAGACCGGAATCATCAAATTTTGACTTCAAACAAGGAAGATATCGCAGTTTGAAAGTGCAAGGGCATTTACATAATTATCGTATGATGCATGCATTATCATTCAAACTTCAAGTCATCATATCTTGGTCATTTGATATCGGAATAAGATGATTCAAAGGCCAATATTCCTTATTTTTAGTCCACTTCAAAGTGACATGAAAAATCCTGGGTAGAAGTCACCAATGGGCCCCATGCAAGCTTTCATGCAAAATTATCGTTAGAACTTCAAAGCTTCATATCTTTGTCGTTCTACATCGGATTCAGATGATTCCAAGGCCATTATTCTTCATTTGTAATGTTCTACAAAGTGGATGAAAAAAAATCTCGGGTAGAAGTCTCCGAAGGGTCCCATGTAAAATTACACATGGAAATGGTCATTTAATCTTCGAAAATTCATATTTTGGTCACCCCATATCCAAATCAAAGTGGACGTAAAAAAATCTCGGATAGAAGTCTCCAAAGAATCCCATGCAGAATGGTCAGCCAAATTATCAATAATTGGCCTGCTTAAACTTCAAAAATTCATAAGTTGGCCATTTCATTTCCAAATGAGATGATTCAAGTTCCAATATTCCTCATTTTTAATGTTCTACAAAGTGAACGTATAAAATTTAAAACAGATGCTATCAAAAAATTCTATATGGAAGGGTGACAGAAATGGACTATAAAATATTAACCTTAGTCCAAACCAGCTTAATCCAGCTTAGTCTAACTTAGTCCGGCCCAGCTCAGACCAATCCAGACCAAGTTATGTCAGTCTATATGCATGTATTTTTTTTATATATATATAATATATAATATATTATTGTATATAATACATAAGAGAATGGGAGAAAGAAAAAAAGAAAGAGAGAGAAAAAAAAGAAAAAAAAAGAAAAGATTCCCCTTCACGTTTTCTAGAAAGAAAACGTGAAAGAGAGAGGGAGAAAGAAAAAAAAGAAAAGGAAGGAAAGAGGAAGGAAAGAAAAAAAGAAGAAAAAGAAAAAAAAAATGTTTTCTAAGAAAGAAAACGTGGAAAGAGAGGGAGAAAAGAAAAAAAGGAAGGAAAAGAAGGAAGAAGAAAAGGAAAGAAGAAAGAAAGTAAAGAGAGAAGGAATTTTCTAGAAGAAGGAAAGAGATAATGAAAAGAGAGAAGAGATTTTCTAGAAGAAGAAGGAGAAAAAGGAAAGAAAGGAAGAAGAAAAAACATGGGAAGGAAGAAAAGAAAGGAAAGAAGAAAAAAATGGAAAGAAAGGATTTTCTAGAAGAAAAAAAGAAGAAAATGAAGGAAGAAAGAAGAAGGAAAGAGGAGGAGAGGATTTTCTAGAAGAGGGAGAGACAGAAAACGTGTGGAATAGAGAGGGAGAAGAGAAAAGGGAAGGAAGAGAAGAAAGAAAGCAGAAAAAAAGGAAGAAAAAAAGATTTTTTAGAAAAAGAAGAAAGGAAAGAAGGATCTTCTAGAAGAGGAGAGAAAAAATATAAATAGGCAAGCGAAGAGAGAGGTGGGGTTTTTTTCCAGACCATGGAGAGAGGAGAACGAGAATGAGGGAGAGGAGAACATGAGTGAGAGAGAGAAAACGGGAGAGAGGGAGAAAGAAAGAGAGAAAAAAGAGAAAAGAAAGAAAGAGAAGAAGAAAAGAGAGAAAGAGAAGAGAGAGAGAGAAGCAGAAGAGAAGCGAAGGAGGATTCACATTCAAAGGGGATTGATACAATCTCCAATCACCCTTCATCGATGGTTTCACTCGATTTGAGCACAAGGTTGGTACTCTAAACAAATTTAGAGGTCGTTAGAATGCTCGAATGTCAATTTTAGTTGAAAAGACTAATTTCCATGAAATCTCAATCATGAATGCTCTATTACATGCTTGTTAATGTTAGGATGTCTATGTATAACATTTTTCATGAATGATAATTTGTCTAATCTATTCAATGATGAATTTTTGAATGATATACAATGATGTTCGATGTTTTTTGTAAATTTCATAAAGTGATTTTCTGATATGAAAAATCCAAATTTAGGATTCAAACTTAGGACATACATCACATGTATTTTTTATAAGATTTTGAAGCCCAAATTTTTATGGGAGTCTCTCTGATATGTTAGAAGACTATCCTAAAAATTTCATTCTATTTGGAATTAGGAAAATATATCAAAAAATTTGTCTTTGACATTGCTGTTTTTCTCGGATGTAATACAATCCTCCATCAGAAAGTCTCTAGACAAAGGTCTTATGGCCATAATCAGAAAATCCACTTAATATAAACTTTTTAGACATGAAAGTCTTCTAAAAAATGGCACTGGTTTCATATTTTTTCAATTTTTTTTGAATTGATATCAATTTTTATGTGCATAGTACTCTGATTTTGAATCTGCCATGATGTACTGATTTGCATGATTAAAAAGAGTCATTTTTCACAAAGAAAATATACTGTTTTAACTTGTTTTTCTTAATGAAATTTTAGATCAGACAGTTATCTACATAGACATATGTCTGTATTTAATTTTTATTAAGAATAGAATTTTATTTGGAATTTATGGTGCAACTGGTCAAAAATCTAGAATAGATTTGACCAGTGCACATGTTCGATTTTAGGGCATATCTTTGACCTATTTTTGCTTTCTGTTGGAATTTAAATCCTTCATATGAAATATAATATATTAAGTCATCTTTCTATGAAAAAAGTTGAGCTTGATTTGAGTTTCGAAAGACCTACTTATGGTCATTCTTGTGTAATGTGACAAAATCTGAATACAGTTCATAGTTTTGTCAATTATCTGAAACCTTGTGTCACAATTTTGACAGTTTTGAGTCATTAATCTTCCCAAATTTTTTCATAAAAGTTATAATTTTTTCAAAGAACATTGAACATATGTTTTTTTTTTTGATTTTGTACTTTTCAAAAAAAGGTTTCATTGATGTCTCATTCATTATAACATCAATGATTGTTTAAGTGAATTTTACCATATTGGATAAATGGCTATATTTGGAGCATTCATATGCTTTGTTTGGATTGTGCATACCATGTTTGCCACATTCCATGTGTTGCTATTTTTGGTAGAATGGATAAATTTTTACCATATTTTAGCAAAATCTTAATTTCTTACCATTTTTAAGTCTTACTATGCTTAGAAAATAGCATATAAGATCTTTCTTTTTTTTTGAAAAATTCATGTCATATATGCATTCTATGATTGGTACCTACCATATTGATATATAGATGTATATTAGATCTTGCATATTAGATCTTGCCATATTAGATCTTGCCATGCTTAGATCTTACCATATTAGGTTCTTGCCTTATTTGCAATACATGCCATATTAGAGAAATTTTCATAATCTTACTATATGTTGTGATAATTACCATAAATCATACATGCCATGCTTAAAATATTCCTTTTTTGGTAATAATTTAATTTATGCAATACCTAGTTGAACTGTCATATCTGTACACCTAGCAAACATATTAGGTGTGGGGACGTACATTTAGGCACCCACATTCTTGGGAAGAACATAATGGGAATAATAAAAACCTTAATAAAGAAAGAAAAATACTTTGCCAAACTTTCTAAAATTAGAGCTTAGGTTGAAAAGGGTAATTCAGGACAATTTTGCCCTTCGGTAAATCCTAAACCTAGAATAGGTTCTCAACCCTAAACCTAGAATAGGTTCTAAACCCTAAACCTAGAATAGGTTCTAAACTCTAAACCTAGAACAGGTTCTCACATTCTAACCCAGAATGGATTATCAACCCGAACTACGCAGATTCTGATTTCTAGGGCAAACCCTAGGTACGTAGGCCATTTGGGAGAATCCCAAATTCGGATCCACACCTTAGTTCACTCGGACTATCCATAGATCCACTTGGATATTTACCCCCATTTCAACCCAAAATGGGTTATCAGCCTGAACTACATGGATTCTGATTCCTAGCGCAAACCCTAGGATACGTAGGCCATTTGGGAGAATCCCAAATTCGGATCCACACCTTTAGTCCACTCGGACTATCCATAGATCCACTAGGATATTCAACCATTTCAACCCAAGCTCGAACTACGCGGATTCTGATTCCTAGGGCAAACCCTAGGATACGTAGGCCATTTGGGAGAATCCTAAATTTGGATCCATACCTTTAGTCCACTCGGACTATCCATAGATCCACTAGGATATCCAACCATTTCAACCCAATCCCGAACTACGCGGATTCTGATTCCTAGGGCAAACCCTAGGATACGTAGGCCATTTGGGAGAAACCCAAATTCGGATCCAAACCTTAGTCCACTTGGACTATCCATAGATCCACTAGGATATTTATCTAAATTTTGACCTAAATAGGGTTATCCAGTTCGAACTACAGGATTCTGATTCCTAGGTCAAACCCTAGGATACGTAGGCCATTTGGGAGAAACCCAAATTCAGATCCACACCTTAGTCCACTCGGACTATCCATAGATCCACTAGGATATTTATCCACATTTTGACCCAGATAGGGTTATCCATATTCCAACCCAGATAGGGTTATCCATATTTCAACCCAGATAGGGTTATCCATATTCCAACTCAGGATGGATTATCCATATTTTAACCCAAATAGGATTATTCTTAGATCCACTAGGACTATCTATCAGTCCACATGGACTATCCAGATCCTAAGCCATAGGGTTTCTCATCCATTCAAGCATAAACCAACTTGAACAAAGAACTTAATCATGTACAAGCATAAATCATAGCCATAAACTTTAGTCACACCTGAATTACGATGGTGAACCTGATTTTCAGAATAATTTCGTGATACGTAGGCAATCTGATGGATACAGATTCAGTTCAATGATATACCGTTCGACGACGCTCACATTACGCCAGTCAACGGTAAGTGTTTTAACCATTCTTCTTACCCTATGACTCTAGAATAGTTGTGTGGGTGGATCAATACCATGCAAAGTAGGTATTGATCTAAAATCCTAAATTCAATATTAAACCCTAAGTTGCCGTCAAACCCTACATTCGAGTTCCGAGATGATATTCATCGAAACTAGACTCGAATGAGTTGGGGATAACTCTAAGTTAAAGCTTAGACTTAGAATGGATAGGAGAAACCCTGAAAATCCAAAGTAATCGATCGACGGCAGTCGAAAAACCAAGTGTATGGTCTTCCGGAGACATACCGATCGACCATACCGGTTGCTAGTTTGCTCACAGAGCTGCAAACGGTATGTTGCGACCGGTCAGCTCTGAAAGGCTGGTTTTGGACTCTGTTGGTTTCCGACCAGCGTGAAACCTTAAGGAAGCTATTCTAATGAAACCTTAATAATATTGTAGGACTTTGTGACTTTCCGTTTGGATTTTGTGACGTAGAGCAAGCTAACAAACGAGCGTCAGGTAAGGGAATCTGACCTAAACCTAATAATTAATGGACAGTAAGTCGATGTTAATCACCTGATTATATATGATGTGATGTTTGTGCATATTCACAAGCCATCTTTTAATTTCAGTTATTATTATTGTTCATGCATTGATAGGATGTGATTGTTAAGCATGTGATTGTTTTCGTTAGTGTGTGGAGTGGGGCATGGGCCTGGGATCGCTCTTCACACTAGCACCTTTTTGTAGTATTATGTCTTAACATGCTTGGTATGGGTGGAGCATCAGGGGAAGGTCGTGGTACGGTGGTCTCCGATGTTGATGCTGGCCTGGCTATGGTTATGTGGCATTGTGGTCTCCGAGGTCGACGCTGGTTTGTCCACGATGCTTTAGCTCTATCTCTATGCCATAGGGAGTTACGTTGGGATAGGGTCTACTGTGTTATGTATCTATCCTAGTGGGTTAGTTACGGATGGGGCATTAGGGGAGGTGTGGGAATGCCTTAGCTCTATCTCTATGCCATAGACGGCTGTTGTAAGACCCACACTCCGTAAACCCGGTCTAAACCTTGGTTTTGTGTCGTGACAGGTCTTTCGATCATCATCGGGCCAGACAGGACAAGCGGATGACAAACAGGTATGAAATCGGACCAAAGACGACCAATAGTCATCATTTTATGTTGACCGGTCGATGGTACCGGTCGACCGGTATGGCTTGCGCAGCTAAGTGCGGGGATCTGGAAATTGGTCTCTGCGGGTCCCATTTTCCTAATTTCGAATCCTAGAAGTTTCCTAATCCTAGTAGGGTTACTAAACCCTATTTTTAGCCTATAAATACACCCTTAAGCCTCCTCAAATCCTTTCCATTGTCTCTCAAAAACCCTAGAGAAAAGAAAGAGGTTGGAAAGGAGAAGGAGCTAGGAAGAAGAAGAAGAGGTGCCGCCATTACCGTTCGACGAAGCTCACGCTACGCCTAGCCAACGGTAAGTGTTTTAACTATTCTTCTTATCCTATGTTAGTTGTGTGGGTGGATCAATACCATGCAAAGTAGGTATTGATCTAAAACCCTAAATTGGCCAATAAACCCTAAGTTGCTGTCAAACCCTAGATTCGAGTTTCGAGATGATATTCATCGAAACGAGACCTGAATGAGTTGGGGATAACTCTAACTCCAAGTTTAGACTTAGAATGGATAGGAGAAACCTTGGAAATCCATGGAGGATGATCGAAGGCAGTCGAAAAACCCATGTATGGTCTTTCGGAGACATACCGGTCGACTATACCGGTTGCACACAGTGCGACCGGTATGTTGCCACCGGTATCCCTCGGGAGGCTGGTCTGTGGGGACCGGCTGACCATACCGGTCGCCAATCTTCCCCACAGAGCTGCGACCGGTACATGCCACCGGTCAGCTCTGTGAGGGTATTTTGTAACCGTGTTGGTTTCTGACCAACATGAAACCCTAAGAAAAATGTTCTAATGAAACCCTAATAATATTGTAGGACTTTGTGACATATCGTTTGGATCTTGCGACGTGGAGCAAGTTATCGAACGGGCGTCAGGTAAGGGAATCTGACTTAAACCTAATAATTAAGAGACAGTAAATTGTTGTTAATCACCTGATTATATGAGATGTGTTGTTTGTGCATATTCACATGCCATCCTTTACTTTCGGTTATTAATACTTGTTCATGCATTGATAGATTGTGATTGTTAGGCATGTGATTGTTTTCGTTAGTGTGTGGAGTGGGGCATGGGCCTGGGATCGCTCTTCACATTAGCACCTTTTGTAGTATTCTGTCTTAACATGCTTGGTACGGGTGGGGCATCAGGGGAAGGTCGTGGTACGGTGGTCTCCGATATTGATGTTGTCCCGGCCATTGTTATGTGGCACTGTGGTCTCCGAGTCGACGCTGGCTTGTCCACGATGCTTTAGCTCTATCTCTATGCCGTAGGGAGTTATGTTGGGATAGGGTCTACCTACGTATTGTTTCTATCCTAGTGGGTTAGTTGCGGATAGGGCATCAGGGGAGGTGTGGGAATGCCTTAGCTCTATCTCTATGCCGTAGACGGCTGTGCTGGGATAGAGCATACATTGATGACATATAGGATTGGTTAGTTGCGAGCCCAGTTTGCGGGCCCGGCCGGTAGGGGCTTAGGTACTGGTATGGGTAGAGTATCGGGGAGGTAATGTGGGTATCTTAGCTCTATCTCTATTCCATGATGGGTGCATGTGGGCCAATGGGGGTGTGAACCATGAGGTGCCACACACTCGTGTATAGAGGTGCGGGGCCACCAAACCTTTCTATAGCACATTGCAAACTTAAAACCGGACCACAACATAAACCGATTGTTACTCATGCATAATGTTGTGAAACTGTCTGATTGTCTTACTGAGCTGTGTTGTGAGCTCACCCTTTGTATATATACATGTTTTAGATGTTGATGCAGGTTACACTGTGGATGACTACATGAATGCTCCGGTTTATGGTGGTGTTGCTGCGTAGGATGTACAGGCAGGAGAGGACGAGCATGACGCTTCATGCGAGTGCCCTTTCTGCGTGTAATTTTGATTGGATTTTTATTTTTTATTATTATTTTTGATTGGATTAAAGAGGTGTAATGATATTATAGTTATTTGTTTGGATTTGGATAATTTGATATTTTATTTAAAGTTATCAATAGATTCTCAGTTCATTATGTTTAAAAGACTTTCGCTGTACTATTATATTCTGATTGTGGTTATGTGTGATGGTTTGTATGAGTGGACACGGCCTATTCGAGATCCTGGTGTGAACCGTTGGTTCAATGACGGTTCACTCACACCATTCCGGTTGGATCGAATGGGGTGTGACAACTTGGTATCAGAGCTCTCGGGCTCTGTCCAACAAACTATATTGCACCTAACTAAGTCGATGAACTGAGTTAGGAAATATTAAAAATTTTAATACAAACACATCCTAAGCATTATTTGATACCTGGGACTGACTAAGAAAGAGAATAATGTATTATTCTAAATATGAAACTTAACATGTGCACATACACTAGTTAGGTGAAACATGAAAATTTTCATTTAAAAGAAAAGAGTATCAAATGATGTAGTGCTACAGGGTACAATCCACAAACCGGACAGTTACCCTGTTATATAAACAGTCATATGTAAAAGAGGAGAAAATAAAGGGAGACAATCATGGGGTAGGGGGCCTGGGAGGAATAGGGTCTGCTATGTCATAGTCTCACTCGTAAGCAACCCTGAGCCAGTGCACCTGATCCTGTGTGACTCTGAGACTGCGAGCCAACTGCGCCAAGTCGTGGCTCATCTCGCGCTGAGTGTCCCTGATCTCCATCATCATACTCATCATGGTGTCGGAGGGAGGCTGAGATGGTCCAACGGTAGAGGTAGACGGAGGTGCTGCTGGTGTAGGCTGTGGAGCTGGCACTGGTACATCCTCGGCCCTATCCTCGTCATCATCCCGCTCGAGCTCGGCTGCATAGGCCGCATTGGCTGCTATTGCTGCTGCCGCCGCGACTGCTACCCTCCCAAGTGGGCGAGGGCGAGCCTCCAACTCGTCATCGCTAACTGGCAGATCAACCATCTGCATCCTCTGAATGGCGTCTCAGTCTATGTTAGACATCATAGTATCCTCAACGGTCACCTCGCCTCTCATGCTCATGCCTAGACGACGTAGCAAGGAGGTAATGAGACGACGTAGGGAAGGTTACTGGCCTGATTGGCCAGGGTTGCCTGATGCATGGTCTTAATGATGAGGTATGGGAGAGAGACCCGCTCCCCAGTGCAGACGCAATAAGTAATATACTGAGTGAGCTGGGATAACTCACTATAATGACCGCTCTGGGTAACGATGTTGTGTTGAATGATGTGACTGTAGACCCGGGGTATAGGTCTCAGGCTAGCCGCCTTCATAGGAGCTCCAGGGTTTAGTATCTGATCCGCTATCTCTTGGCGCAGATCCTCAGTCAGATAGCCCTTCACTTTGGGAGGGCAATACACTAGGTCTCCATCATTTGGAACCCCTAGAAGGTCGACCAGCTGGTGGGTGTTGAAGGAAATGGGAACACCCCGGACATAGCTAGAGATGCGTAAATCCCTACCTTGGTTGGGATCGTTCACATCTCCGTGCAGCTCCAGGTTAGCAAAGAAATTCTTAACCAGGTTAGGACGGGTGGTGTCGGTGTATGAAATGACGGGCAACCAACCAAGTCTGTCAAACGTCGCTCGCACGTCGAACCGGTCTAACTGCTCCAAGTTAACACGACGCCCGGATTCTATGCTCTTATTATCGAACCACGGGAATCGAGCTTATGCCTCAATAGAGCGAAATCGGTGCTCGTCAAGCTGGGGAACTGGTGGCTGGGGAGCACGTGAACTCGAGCCATGAGGGCGTTTCCCAAGAGCGCATCGAGGAGCCATTTAAACTGCAAAACAAGAAAACAAGATAAAAAAGTTAGAAATTGTCAAAATTTCGACAGCATAACGACGGTAAATTGGGAAAAAGCCTCAAACTCACCCGAAAACATGGGGAGGAGGACTTACGTAACCCCCACACTCTTCAACAAACCAATCACAGGCAATTACAATAATAAATTTCAAGAAATTAAGAAAAATCAAGAATTTTCGAAAATTTTGGAAAACCTAGGTCAAAAGGTGTAAAAATTTGATTTTTATCAAAACCGTTCGGTGAAACCCCAAATTGGTTGAGGGCTTTTGCTCTTGGGGGTCCCTAAACCCTTCCCAAGCCGAAGGAAAAGAGTTCCTACGGTTGAAACATCTCGAACAATGAAAAACCTAAATTTTTACATATAGACGATATGAAAAATTTATAAAAACATGAGAGAGAGGGAAGAGACCTACCTGGAGACGATGTGCTAGGTCTTGAATGGAAGGAATCGGCTTCAAATAGCACCGGTCAGACTGTAGAAACTCGAAACCCAGAGGAGAATCGCCACCGGAGAGAAAGAAGAAAAGAAAAGTGAGAAATTCTCACTTTTTTTTCGCGATTTTAAAGCCAATTTGGGCATACCGGTCGACGGTTTTGTCTATACCGGTCGACCGGTATCACCCCAGATGTGCGACCGCTATGTCTCAGTCAGAATTCTAATTCTGACCGGTCGACTATACCGGTCGCAACACTGTATACTGAGTGTCGACCGGTATCTCCCAGACATGCGACCGCAATGTCTCGGTCAGAAATTAAATTCTGACCGGTCGACTATACCGGTCGGAAATCCTATGTACAGATGTGCGACCGGTATGCTGCGACCGGTATGCACCAGAAAAATTAGAAAATTTTTCTAAAATTTTTTTTTAAAAATTTGTGTAAATTGAAATTTTACTTCTCGACTATTTCCCCTGTATTATTCAAGACTAACACTACTATTATTGAGGTTCTTACGTGTTATGTCTTCTTCTCAGATCCAACAGAATAGACTGAGATGGTGGGAGGAAATGGTCGTAGGGGTCGGAAGCGTCATCAGGCCAGGATGCGCCTAGAGGAAGAACAGGTCGAGCAAGACCATGTTAGAGAGCCAAGTCCGGAAGTGGAGGAGGAACAGGTTCCAAAAGTACCAACAAATTTACCTGGACCACCTCACAGGGATTCTGAGACCATTGTTACAAACCTGGTCTATCAGATGCAAGCTCAACAGAAAGAGTTCCTGAGCGAGGTACTGAAGATGCTCAGGCCAACAGGTTCTGTTCCCACCGGAGATACGCCTGAGTTTGGAGAGAAAATGTTTTCGCAACCGATGCAGGGTAGCCCAAGACCGATGGGCCAAGCTCAGAACATACCACTACCGCATCAGTTTCCGTCGCCTTCTGCTTACCCGGGAGCTTATCCGTATCCACCACCATGGTACGGAGCAGACACGCATGGACAGCATGATCTGAGT
This sequence comes from Protea cynaroides, assembly GCA_028583415.1. Classification (NCBI taxonomy): domain Eukaryota; kingdom Viridiplantae; phylum Streptophyta; class Magnoliopsida; order Proteales; family Proteaceae; genus Protea; species Protea cynaroides. The sequence continues at coordinate 64,752,392 of CM053268.1, read as the reverse complement.
AGGGCGGTGGATAGATTCCTGAAGTTGAAGCCTTCATCATTCACTGGTAGAACGGGGAAGCCATTGTGGCCAGCACAGTGGGTTGCAGAGATGGAGAAGAATTTCCGTCTGATGACATGTACAGAAGAGGAAAAAGTTTTATTTACTGCTCACATGCTAAGAGAAGATGCAAACGCTTGGTGGAATTCTACACGGGCATATCTGGAGACTAAGTATACACTGGTGGGTTGGGAAGTGTTTAAAGCTGCCTTCTTCGATAAATACTTTCCGAAGAGTTTCAAAGATCAAATGGAGAAGGAGTTTCTCAACCTGCAGCAATCTCAGTCGACCGTGGATGCTTATCAGCAGAGGTATGAAGAACTATTCTTCTTCGCACCGGCAAGTATGCAAGAGGAAGAGACCAAGACACGTAGGTTCACCATGGGACTACGTGGGAGCATCAGAGAGCACATATTGGGTTTGGACAAGAAGATCTACAATGAGGCTGTGCAGGTTAAGAGGGTGATAGAGTCCAGTCAGAGGGACAGCTTCTTTGCTCAGAACAGGGGAGTGAAGAGACCTGCTAGTGAGAGTTCGGGTGGCGGTAATACTAGACCATTCCGTCCATACAGGGATCCGTCCGTTGTAGTGCCTGCAAGGAACAATGCGGCACCACCTGTGCCACAGAATGCCGGATACAACCCGAATATAAAGTGTTTCAACTGCCAGCAAGTGGGTCATATTGCAAGGACCTGCACTCTACCTAAGAAGCAACCTCCCCAGCAAGGAAGAGTTTATGCGGTCACCACTGAAGAGGCAGCCACATCACCGGATGTGGTCACTGGTACGACTCTATCCCTTACTATTTGGCTTATCTTTATCATTTGTGTGTATGCGCATATAGACTAAGGGACGATAGAAAATTCCAAGAATTGTAAATGTAGCTGGTATACCCGCCAGAGTATTATTTGACTCTGGGGCCACGCACTCCTTTATCTCGATTTTTTTTGGAAAGCGAATGGAGTTACCAATCAAGCATTTGAACCCAAGCTTGATAGTTCGCTCTCCACTAGGAGTCGAAGTGGCTTTGACCGAATATTACGGACCATGTACTATATGTATTGAGGGCCGAGACTTAGAAGCAAGCCTAGTACTACTCGAGATGGCAGACTTTGATGTCATTTTGGGAATGGATTGGCTAGGCCATCATTCGGCCGTCCTTTTATGTGGCGAAAGGAAGCTTGTGCTTACTGACAAAGAGGGAAGGGAGTATAGTTTCGCTGGGATCAAGCTATCTAGGAAGCAGAAGCTGATTCTCTCTGCCCTCAAAGCCAAGCGATACTTAGAGAAAGGGGGAGTGGGGTATCTAGTATCTGTAGTCGACATCACGGTAGAGTCACTCAAGATGGAAGATATAGATGTGGTTCAAGAGTTCCCAGATGTATTTCCCGGAGGAGCTTCCGGGCCTACCGTCGGAGACGGGGCTACGAGATTTGTAATAGATCTTATGCCAAGTTCGGCGCCGGTGTCCAAAGCACCATACAAGATGGCCCCGACCGAGTTAAAGGAGTTGAAGACCCAGTTACAAGAACTGTTGGATAAGGGCTTCATACGACCTAGCATATCACCTTGGGGAGCCCTTGTTTTATTCGTCAAGAAGAAGGATGGAAGTGTAAGGCTGTGTATTGACTACCGTGAGCTGAACAAGTTAACGATCAAGAATCGGTATCCTTTGACTAGGATCGACGATTTGTTCGATCAGCTGTAGGGTGCAAAGGTTTTCTCGAAGATTGATCTCCGATCGGGGTATCACCAACTGAAGATCAAGGCCGGAGATATTCCGAAGACTTCTTTCAGGACGAGGTATGGGCATTATGAGTTTCTAGTTATGTCTTTCGGGTTGACCAATGCTCTAGCATCGCTTATGGAACTGATGAACCAAGTGTTTCATGATATGTTGGACACTTCGGTCATCGTATTCATCGATGACATATTGATCTACTCTAAGGACATGGAGACTCATACAGCACATTTGAGGGCAGCCCTACAACGGCCGAGGCAGGGAGAAGCTTTATGCTAAGTTCAAGAAGTGTGAGTTTTGGCTGAAGGAAGTGGCTTTCTTGGGCCATGTTGTATCTGAAGACGGTATCAAGGTTGATCCAAGCAAGATAGCTGCTATAGTAGGATGGAAAGCACCAAAATCTGTTGCGGAGATTCATAGTTTCCTTGGGTTGGCTGGTTATTATAGAAGATTCATGGAAGATTACTCTAGGATCGCTGTTCCACTCACCAGATTGACCAAGAAGGGAGAGAAATTCATATGGACAGATGAGTGTGAGAAGTGATTTCAGACTTTGAAGTCAAGACTAGCCTCTGCACCTATTTTGACCATCCTAGAACCAAGCGTACCGTTTACTTTATATACGGATGCTTCAGAGTTGGGTATTGGGTGTGTTTTGATGCAAGGAGAACAGGTGATTGAGTACGCATCAAGACAGTTAAAGGAGCATGAGAGCAACTATCCTACGCATGATTTGGAGCTAGCAGCGATTATTCATGCAATCAAGACTTGGAGACACTACTTGTACGGTGAGAAGTTTCAGATCAAGTCAGATCACAAGAGCTTAACTTATCTTTTCACTCAGAAGGATCTGAATATGAGGCAAAGGAGATGGCTGGAATTGTTGAAAGGTTATGATTGTGACATTCGGTACCATCCGGGGAAAGCAAATGTGGTGGCCGGCGCCTTAAGCGAGAAAGTGGGCATCGAAACCTGAGGCTGGACCAAGTACAAATGTTGCATTATGTGCCGCAGCTTCAAGTTCAATCGAAGGTGATGAAGAGTATATTATAGAGACTGCAGAAGATCCAGTTGAGCAAGGCTTAATTCATAAGTTTACTATGATGTTCGCAGCTTTGAAGATCTCGCCGGATCTAGTTGATGAAGTCAAGGTAGCAATCCCTACGGGATCCTCATCTCAAGGCGGTGCAAGAAGACTTAGAGAAGGGCACGAGCAATCCTGATTTTACCTTGGATTCGGACAAGGTACTCGGGTATCATGGACGATTATGTATACCGAGGGCAAGGCTGCGATATCGAGAGACCGAGTTATGGCCGAAGCTCATTACACCCCATATTCGGTACATCCGGGAAGTACCAAAATGTACCATGATTTAAGAAGACTATATGAATTGTCAACAAGTTAAAGTGGAAAGGCAGAGACCCGCAGGTTTGCTACAGCCATTACTAGAACCTGCATGGAAGTGGGATTGCATTACCATGGATTTTGTTACTGGCCTACCTTTGACACCAAGGTCAGTGGATGCAGTTTGGGTTATAGTAGATCGACTCACCAAGACGGCTCGATTCATTGCGGTCGGACCTCGGTATACCATGGAGAAACTGGCCAAGTTATAGGTGGATATTATAGTCGGACTTAATGGCGTTCCGGAGAGTATAGTATCGGCGAGAGATCCCCGTTTTACATCAAAGTTTTGGGAAGGATTACGAGAAGCTATGGGAACGAAGTTGAAGTTCAGCACAACTTTTCACCCTCGGGACGGACGGACGGTCGGGAGCGAACTATTCAAATTTTGGAAGATATGCTCCGGAGCTTGTGCAATAGATTTCAAGGGAGCTTGGGATGAGAAGCTATCACTTATTGAGTTAGACACAACAACAGTTATCAAGCTACAATTCAGATGGCCCCATATGAAGCACTCTATGGGAAGAAGTGTCGTACACCTCTATTATGAAACGAGGTGGGAGAAAGAAGAATTGTAGGTCTGGAGTTCGTTGAAGAAACTTGCCGAGTGATTGATCAAATCAAGGAGAGAGTAAAGACAGCTCAAGTTCGACCGAAGCACTATGCGGACAATCGACGTCGAGATCTGGAGTTTGCAGTGGGTGACAAGGTATTCTTGAAGGTGTCACGGTGCGAGGTCCGAAACGGTTTGGTAAGAAGGGGAAGCTTTGCCCGGTATGTGGGACCGTATGAGATATTGACCCGACGTGGTAATGTAGCATATCAATTGGCTCTACCACCATCTATGTCCAGTGTTCATAATGTGTTCCATGTATCATTACTAAAGAAGTATGTCAGAGATCCATCGCACATCTTGACCGCTGATCCCCCAGACTTGACTGAAGACTTTACTTTCGAAGTGGTGCCTGTAATGCTCTCAAGTCGGAAAGTTCAGCAACTTCGAACCAAGGATATCCATTATGTGAAGGTGCATTGGAGAAGCCAAAATGTAGAAGAAATTACTTGGGAAGAGGAGAGCGCGATGAGGGAAGGAGTACCCTAACCTTTTCGACGATCAAGGTACGTTCAAATTTCGAGGCCAAAATTTCTTTTAAGGGTGGGGAGTTGTGAAACCTACATGCAAATTTCGGGGATGAAATTTCTTTTAAGGGTGGGGAGTTGTAAGACCCGCACTCAGTAAACCCGGTCTAAACCTTGGTTTTGTGTCGTGGCCAGTCTTCGATCATCACCGGGCCAGGCAGGGACAAGCGGATGATAAACGGGTATGAAATCGGACCAAAAGGCGACCAATAGTCATCATTTTATGATGACCGGTCGATGGTACCGGTCTTGGTACCGGTCGACCGGTATGGCTTGCTTGGCTAAGTGCGGGGATCCGGGAATTGGTCTATGCGGGTCCCATTTTCCTGATTTCGAATCTTAGAAGTTTCCTAATCCTAGTAGGGTTACTAAACCCTATTTTTAGCCTATAAATACACCCCTTAAGCCTCCTCAAATCCTTTCCATTGTCTCTCACAAACCCTAGAGAAAAGAAAGAGGTTGGAAAGGAGAAGGAGCTAGGAAGAAGAAGAAGGTGCCGCCATTACCGTTCGACGAAGCTCACGCTACGCCCGATCAACGGTAAGTGTTTTAACTATTCTTCTTATCCTATGTTAGTTGTGTGGGTGGATCAATACCATGCAAAGTAGGTATTGATCTAAAACCCTAAATTGGCCAATAAACCCTAAGTTGCCGTCAAACCCTAGATTCGAGTTTCGAGGATGATATTCATCGAAACGAGACTCGAATGAGTTGGGGATAACTCTAACTCCAAGTTTAGACTTAGAATGGATAGGAGAAACCTTGGAAATCCATAGAGGATGATCGACGGCGGTCGAAAAACCCATGTATGGTCTTTGAAGACATTACGCGTCGACTATACCGGTTGCACACGGGCGACCGGTATGTTGCCACCGGTATCCCTCGGGAGGCTGGTCTTTGGGGACCGGCTGACCATACCGGCCGCCAGTCTTCCCCACGAGGCTGCGACCGGTACATGCCACCGGTCAGCTAGCGTGAGGGTATTTTGCAACCGTGTTGGTTTCGACCAACATGAAACCCTAAGAAAAATATTCTAATGAAGCCCTAATAATATTGTAGGACTTTGTGACATATCGTTTGGATCTTGCGGCGTGGAGCAAGTTATCGAACGGGCGTCGGGTAAGGGAATCGACTTAAACCTAATAATTAAGGGACGGTAGAATTGTTGTTAATCACTCGATTATATGAGATGTGTTGTTTGTGCATATTCACATGCCATCCTTTACTTTCGGTTATTAATCCTTGTTCATGCATTGATAGGATGTGATTGTTAGGCATGTGATTGTTTTCGTTAGTGTGTGGAGTGGGGCATGGGCACTGGGATCGCTCTTCACATTAGCACCTTTTGTAGTATTCCGTCTTAACATGCTTGGTACGGGTGGGGCATCGGGAAGGTCGTGGTACGGTGGTCTCCGATATTGATGTTGTCCCGGCCATTGTTATGTGGCATGTGGTCTCAGAGTCGGCCTGGCTTGTCCACGATGCTTTAGCTCTATCTCTATGCCGTAGGGAGTTATGTTGGGATAGGGTCTACCTACGTATTGTTTCTATCCTAGTGGGTTAGTTGCGGATAGGGCATCAGGGGAGGTGTGGGAATGCCTTAGCTCTATCTCTATGCCGTAGACGGCCAGTGCCGGGATAGAGCATACATTGATGACATATAGGATTGGTTAGTTGCGAGCCCGGTTTGCGAGCCACGGCCGATAGGGGGCTTAGGTGCTTGGTATGGGTAGAGTATCGGGGGAGGTACGTGGGTATCTTAGCTCTATCTCTATTCCATGATGGGTGCATGTGGGCCAATGGGGGTGTGAACCATGAGGTGCCACACACTCGTATATAGAGGTGCGGGGGCCACCAAACCTTTCTATAGCACATTGCAAACTTAAAACCAGACCACAACATAAAACTGATTGTTACTCATGCATAATATTGTGAAACTGTCTAATTGTCTTACTGAGCTGTGTTGTGAGCTCACCCTTTGTATATATACATGTTTTAGATGTTGATGCAGGTTACACTGTGGATGACTACATGAATGCTCCGATTTATGGTGGTGTTGCTGCGTTGGATGTACAGGCAGGAGAGGACGAGCATGACGCTTCATGCGAGTGCCCTTTCTGCGTGTACCTTTGATTGGATTTTTATTTATTTTTATTATTTTCGATTGGATTAAAGAGGTGTAATGATATTTTAGTTATTTGTTTGGATTTGGATAATTTGATATTTTATTTAAAGTTATCAATAGATTCTCAGTTCATTATGTTTAAAAGACTTTCGCTGTACTATTATATTCTGATTGTGGTTATGTGTGATGGTTTGTATGAGTGGACACGGCCTATTCGAGATCCTGGTGTGAACCGTTGGTTCAATGACGGTTCACTCACACCATTCTGGTTGGATCAGAATTAGGGTGTGACAACTTGGTATCAGAGCTCTCGGGCTCTGTCCAACAAACTATATTGCACCTAACTAAGTCGATGAACTGAGTTAGGAAATATTAAAAATTTTAATACAAACACATCCTAAGCATTATTTGATACCTGAGACATTGTGTCCGATAGAGATCCACGATTTACTTCCAAATTTTGGGAAGGACTGCAAAAGGCTATGGGTACAACATTGAAGTTCAGTACTGCATTCCACCCACAGACAGACGGACAATCGGAGCGTACAATCCAGATTCTAGAAGATACGCTACGAGCATGTGTGATTGATTTCAAGGGATCATGGGACGAAAAGTTACCATTGATCGAGTTCTCTTACAATAACAGCTATCAGGCTACTATACATATGTCACCTTATGAAGCACTGTATGGCAGGAAGTGTCGAACTCCCTTGTTTTGGAATGAAGTTGGAGAACATAGTCCTATTGGACCGAAATTTGTTGAAGAGACTTGTCGAGTGGTCGACATCATCAAGGAAAGAGTAAGAGTAGCTCAGAACCGTCAGAAGCAATACGCAGATACTCGACGAAGAGAGCTAGAGTTCGCCGTAGGTGATAAAGCATTTTTGAAAGTATCGCCTATGCGAGGATTGAAGAGGTTCGGACAGAAAGGAAAACTAAGTCCAAGATACGTCGGGCCATATGAGATTCTAGCTAAGCGTGGAAAAGAAGCTTATCAGTTAGCACTACCACCATCTATGTCAAGTGTGCATGACGTATTTCACATATCCTTATTGAAGAAGTATGTCAAAGACCCAACACATGTGTTGACAGTGGATTTGCCGGAATTGACTGATGATTTGACATTTGAAGTAATACCAATTACGTAACAGAGATATTTACTATGTTAAGGTCACATGGAAAAGTAGAGACATGGAAGTGGTTACATGGGAAGAAGAAAGTGCTATGAGAAAGCAATACCCTGACTTGTTTGATTCAGAAGGTACGTACAATTTCGAGGACGAAATTTTTGTAAGTTGGGGGGAGTTGTAAGACCCGTGTCAAACTAACCCGGTCTTACCACCTTGAACCAGGTTTATCCATCATGGTCGAGTCAAATGGACCAAGGGCATGAAGGAGATCGAGATCCCCGGTATAAAATCGACCCAAAAACACTTAATTCTAGGGAGGGTCGCACACCCGGCTAAGCGGGGTCGAACCTCCCAAAACGAGAAAGTCGGACCCTCGGTTTTGAAGGGAGGGTCGGACAGCTTAAGACCCTAGGGTCGACGGGATCATCGACCCTCCCATCGACCTTCGGTTTTGACGAAACCGAAATTAGGAAATTTCTAATTTTTCGGTTGGGATTCTTTCCAAATCTCAATGGGATTATTATAGGACATTCCTAGTCTATTTAAAGGACGTCCCTAAGCCACTTTCACTCCTTTCACAACCCTAATTGAATTGAGAGAAAGAGAGAAAAAGGAAAAGAGGAAGAAAGGAGGCTAGGAAGAAGGCTTAGCAAAAAGGAGAAGAATTTGCAGAGAAAAATAATCTTCTCAGGTATGGATACTAATTCCATGAGTTTCCTACGGACCTTAGGTTAGATATGGTTGAGTGTAGGATTTCGGAGAAACCCAAACCATCCATCCATGGTTAGGTTTTCATGGAAAACCATAGGAGGATGCACGAAAACTATCTAGATGGATTATACATGGTTCTAGACCATGGAATGACTGTTGAACGAATATAGGAAGTAAGCCGTAGGACCCAAACACGAAGAATGGATTTAAAAGTGGAAATTGGACCAGAGTGCACCAAGGGTCGCACCGAGGGTCGATAGACCATCCGACCCTAGGTGTTCCTGACCATCGACCCTCAGCATTCGGGGAAGTTCGAGAATGGAGGGAGGGACGATAGACCCATCGACCCTAGCATCGACCCTAGCATCGACCCTCAGTTGACAGAATGGTTTTAAATTCTGAATTAATTCTAATTAAATTCTATCGACTTTGTTAGGTTTGCTAGCAATATAATTACGTTATAACGGTGATTCTAAAGCTTGGAAATATCTATTAGCAAGCTAAGGTGAGGAACCTTAACCCCAAACTAAATTGATTAATAATAAACTGTTTTCTATTTCTTGAGTCCTATGCCATGTTTGATTCTATGCGAATATGTTTGTAATGTGCATACAGCATGCCATCCAATATTTCTATTACTTGTTCATGCATATTTACTTTATTGTTATAACATGATGATGATGATGATGATAGGAATAGGCATGTGCTTGTATGTGTGTGGTTGATGTGCTTGATGCGAGTGAGTATCAGGGGAGGTGTGATGAGAACGTCAATAAACGTTAACCTTTGGCGGGTCTCAGCACTTTAGCTCTATCTCTAACTCAAGTCATGTGCATTGACATCGTCGTATCGCCATTACCTTAGCAGAACTATTATGTCGTAGAGTATCGGGAGGTGGTCTCGGTCCTTGTAGTCTCTCGACTCTACCGGGGGCCTTAGCTCTATCTCTATGGATGTTCGAGGGATCTTTGGGGTGAGGCCTTGGATACACTTGTTTGGCATTAGGATTGGTTAGTAGCGAGCCCGTTTGCAAGCCCTCGCTAACAGGGGCTTACGTGTTGGTATAGCATTATATAGCAATAAACGTTAACCTTTATTGTATAATGTTATGGTAGGGTGGATGGGGACGACGATAAACGTTAACCTTCAGGCGGGCTTCCACACCCTGTGTATAGAGGCGGTGTCAATAAACGTTAACCTTTGACCACCCAACCTTTCTATTGCACATTGCAAACTATAAACCAAGACCAAAGATATAAATTGATTTTTTTGCATGCATATGTACTGTTGCATTGTTTTGGCTACTCACTGAGCCGTGTTGTGTGCTCACCCCTCGACGTCGAATATTTTTAGTTGATGATGTAGGTTATACAGTTGAAGATTTTATGAATGCGTCAGCGTATGGGAATGTAGTAGCTATGGAAGTTGGAGCTGAAGACGATACACACGACTCCTCTTGCGAGTGCAACTCGTGTGTATTTGACTAGATATTTTTATAGGTTTCTTTATTGGATTTATAAGACATGTATTTGGTACTTAATTATTTATGTCTCAGTTTAAACGCAGAATAATTTGCTATTATTTATGAATACCATTTTAGTTCTCAGTTCATTTATTTATAAGACTTCCGCTATTGTGTGTTTACTCTGATTATGATGGTGAGTATATGAAGGTTCAGGTAACGCGGGGATAACCTATTTGAGATCCTGGTTGAACCGTTGGTTATTTAGTGGTTCATCACACCATTCTGAAATATGCGAAATTGGGGTGTGACAGTACGCCCGAGTCTGGAGGGAATAATAGTACACAGCCAACGCATGGTAGTCCAGGACTGATGGGCCATCCCTAGAATGTACCACCACCATACCAGTTTCTGTCATCTTCTGCTTATCAGGGAGCATATCTGTATCCACCACCATTGTACGAAATGAATACACAGGGACAGCACGACCTGAGCAGGGCGGTGGATAGATTCCTAAAGTTGAAGCCTTCATCTTTCACAAGTAAAACAGGGAAACCATTGTGGCCAGCACAGTGGGTTGCAGAGATGGAGAAGAATTTCCGACTAATGACTTGTTCAGAGGATGAAAAGGTCCTATTTGCCACTCACAAGCTGAAAGAAGATGCAAATGCTTGGTGGAATTCTACACGGGCATATTTGGAGACGAAGCATACGCAGGTGGATTGGGAAGTGTTCAAGGTTGCCTTCTTCGATAAGTATTTTCCGAAGAGCTTCAAAGATCAGATGGAGAAGGAGTTCCTTAATCTACAGCAGTCTCAGTCGACTGTGGATGCTTATCAGCAGAGGTACGAGGAGTTATTTTTCTTCGCACCGGCAAGTATGGAAGAAGAAGAGACCAAGACACGTAGATTCACCATGGGACTACGTGGAAGCATCAGAGAGCACATATTGGGTATGGATAAGAAAATCTATAATGAGGCTGTGCAAGTTGCGAGGGTGATAGAGTTCAGTCAGCGGGACAACTTCTTCGCTCCGAACAGGGGAGTGAAGAGACCCGCTATTGAGAGTTCTGGTGGCGGTAACAATAGACCCTTCCGCCCATACAGCGCTCAGACCACTACAGTACCTGCTAGGAACAATACGGCACCACCTGTGCCACAGAACGCCGGATTCAACCCGAATATCAAATGTTTCAACTGTCAGCAAGTGGGTCATATTCCAGGACCTGCACTCTACCTAGGAAGCAACCTCCCCAGCAAGGAAAAGTATATGCGGTCACCACTGAAGAGGCAGCTGCATCACCTGATGTGGTCACTGGTACAACTCTATTCCTTACTATTTGGCTTACTATTTTCATTGTGTGTATGCGCATGTAGAACTAAGGGATAATGAAAAATTCTAGGAATTGTAAATGTAGCTGGTATACCTGCCAGAATACTATTTGACTCTGGGGCCACGCACTCCTTTGTTTCTATTTCCTTTGGAAAGCGAATGGAGTTACCAATTAAGCACTTGAACCCAAGCTTGATAGTTCACTCTCCACTAGGAGTCGAAGTGGCTTTGACTGAATATTATGGACCATGTACTGTATGTATTGAGGGTCGAGACTTAGAAGCAAGTCTGGTACTACTCGAGATGGCAGACTTTGATGTCATCTTGGGAATGGATTGGCTAGGCCATCATTCAGTTATCTTATTATGTGGTAAAAGGAAGCTTGTGCTTACAGACAAAAAGGGAAAGGAGTATAGCTTCACTGGATCAAGCTATATAGGAAGCGAAAGCTGATTCTCTCCGCCCTAAAAGCTAAGAGATGCTTAGAGAAGGGGGGAGTGGGGTATCTAGTATCTGTAGTCGACATCACTGCTGAGGTGCCAAAGATGGAAGATATAGATGTGGTTCGAGAGTTCCCAGATGTATTTCCAGAGGAGCTTCCAGGTCTACCATCGGACAGGGCTATAGAGTTTGTAATAGACCTTATGCCAGGTTCGGTGCCGGTGTCTAAAGCACCATACAGGATGGCCCCTACCGAGTTAAAGGAGTTGAAGACCCAATTACAAGAATTGTTAGATAAGGGTTTCATACGACCTAGCATATTGCCTTGGGGAGCACCTGTATTATTTGTCAAGAAGAAAGACGAAAGTGTAAGGCTGTATATCGACTACCGTGAGCTGAACAAGTTAACGATCAAGAATCGATATCGTTTGCCTAGAATCGAAGATCTGTTCGATCAATTGCAGGGTGCAAAGGTGTTCTCGAAGATTGATCTCCGATCGGGGTATCACCAACTGAAAATCAAGGCCGGAGATATTCTGAAGACTGCTTTCAGGATGAGGTATGGGCATTATGAGTTTCTAGTTATGTCTTTCGGGTTGACCAATGCTCCAGCGTCGTTCATGGAACTGATGAACCGAGTGTTTCATGATATGTTGGACACTTCGGTCATCGTATTCATCGATGACATATTGATCTACTCAAAGGACTTGGAGACTCATACAACACATTTGAGGGCAGCCCTACAACGGCTGAGACAAGAAAAGCTTTATGCTAAGTTCAAGAAGTGTGAGTTTTGGCTAAAGGAAGTAGCTTTCTTGGGCCATGTAGTATCTGAAGATGGTATCAAGGTTGATCCAAGTAAGATAGCTGCTATAGTAGGATGGGAAGCACCAAAATCTGTTGCGGAGATTCGAAGTTTCCTTGGGTTAGCTGGTTATTATAGAAGATTCGTGGAAGATTATTCCAGGATCGATGTTTCACTCACCAGATTGACCAAGAAGGAAGAGAAATTCATATGGACAGATGAGTGCGAGAAGTGCTTTTAGACTTTGAAGTCAAGACTAGTCTCTGCACCTATCTTGACCATCCCAGAGCCAAGCGTACCATTTACTTTATATACGGATGCTTCAGGGTTGGGTATTGTATGTGTATTGATGCAAGGAGAACAGGTGATTGCTAAAGCATCAAGACAGTTAAAAGAACATGAAAAGAACTATCATACGCATGATTTGGAGTTAGCAGCGGTTATACATGCAATCAAGACTTGGAGACACTACTTGTATGGTGAGAAGTTTCAGATCAAGTCAGATCACAAGAGCTTAACTTATCTTTTCACTCAGAAGGATCTGAATATGAGATAGAGGAGATGGCTAGAGTTATTAAAAGATTATGATTGTGACATCCAGTATCATCCGGGTAAAGCAAATGTTGTGGCTGACACCTTAAGCAGAAAGTGGGCATCGAAACCTGAGGCAGGACCAAGTACAAATGCTGCATTATGTGCCGTAGCCTCAAGTTCAATTGAAGGCGATGAAGAGTATATAATAGAGGCTGCAGAAGATCCAGTTGATCAAGGCTTAATTCATAAGTTCACCATGATGTTCGCCGCTTTGAGGATCTCACCGGATCTAGTTGATGAAGTCAAGGTAGCAATCCTACAGGATCCACATCTCAAGACAGTGCAAGAAGACTTAGAGAAGGGTACGAGAAATCCTGACTTTACCTTGGATTCAGACAAGATACTCAGGTATCGTGGACGGTTATGTATACCTGAGAGTGAAGACTGCAATATCAGAGATCGAGTTATGACTGAAGCTCATTACACTCCATATTCGGTACATCCAGGAAGTACCAAAATGTACCATGATTTAAGAAGACTATATTGGTGGAGGGGTATGAAAGCAGATATAGCTCGTTTCGTATTCTAATGTCTGAATTGTCAACAAGTTAAAGCAGAAAGACAGAGACCCGCAGGTTTACTACAGCCATTACCGGAACCTGCATGGAAGTGGGATTGCATTACCATGGATTTCGTCACTGGCCTACCTTTGACACCAAGGTCAGTGGATGCAGTTTGGGTTATAGTCGACCGACTCACCAAGACAGCTCGATTTATTACGGTCAGACCTCAGTATACCATGGAGAAACTGGCCAAGTTATATGTTGATAATATAGTCAGACTTCATGGTGTTCCAGAGAGTATAGTATCTGACAGAGATTCCCGTTTTACATCAAAGTTCTGGGAAGGATTACAGAAAGATATGGGAACGAAGTTGAAGTTCAGTACAACTTTTCACCCTCAGACGGACGGACAGTCAGAACGAACTATTCAAATTTTAGAAGATATGCTCCGAGCTTGTGCAATAGATTTCAAGGGAGCTTGGGATGAGAAACTATCACTTATCGAGTTTTCTTATAACAACAGTTATCAGGCTACAATTCAGATGGCCCCATATGAAGCACTCTATGGGAAGAAGTGTCGTACACCTCTGTTATGGAACGAGGTGGGAGAAAGAAGAATTATAGGACCGGAGTTTGTTAAAGAAACTTGCCGAGTGATTGATCAAATCAAGGAGAGAGTAAAGACAGCTCAAGTTCGACAGAAGCACTATGCGGATAATCGACGTTGAAATCTGGAGTTTGCAGTGGGTGACAAAGTATTCTTGAAGGTATTACCGATGCGAGGACTGAAACGGTTTGGTAAAAAGGGGAAGCTATGCCCCAGGTATGTGGGACCATATGAGATATTGACCCGACGTGGTAATGTAGCATATCAATTGGCTCTACCACCATCTATGTCAAGCGTTCATAATGTGTTCCATGTATCATTACTGAAGAAGTATGTCAGAGATCCATCGCACATCTTGACCGCTGATCCCCCAGACTTGACTGAAGACTTAACATTCGAAGTGGTGCCTGTGATGCTCTCAAGTCGAAAAGTACAACAACTTCGAACCAAGGATATCCATTATGTGAAGGTGCATTGGAGAAGCCAAAATGTTGAAGAAATTACTTGGGAATAAGAGGGCGCGATGAGGAAGGAGTACCCTAACCTTTTCGACGATCAAGGTATGTTCAAATTTCGAGGCCAAATTTTTTTTTAAGGGTGGGGGAGTTGTAAGACCTACATGCAAATTTTGGGACGAAATTCTTTTAAGGGTGGGGGAGTTGTAAGACCCGCACTCCATAAACCCGGTCTAAACCTTGATTTTGTGTCGTAGCAGGTCTTCCGATCATCACCGGGCCAGACGGGACGAGCGGATAACAAACAGGTACGAAATCGGATCAAAGACGATCAATTAGTCATCATTTTATGTTGATCGGTCGATGGTACCGATCAAAGTACCGGTCGACCGATCAACTCTGCGCAGCTGAGTGCGGAGATCCAGAATTGGATCTCTGTGGGTCCCATTTTCCTAAACCCTAATGCTTGAACCTTCATAATCCTAATAGGGTTACTAAACCCTAATTCTAGCCTATAAATACACCCTTAAACCTCCTCAAATCCTTTCCATTATCTCTCACAAACCCTAGAGAAGAGAAGGAGGTTGGAAAGGAGAAGGAGCTAGGAAGAAGAAGGAGGTGCCACCATTACCGTTCGACGACGCTCACGTTACGCCAGTCAACGGTAAGTGTTTTAACCATTCTTCTTACCCTATGACTCTAGAATAGTTGTGCGGGTGGATCAATACCATGCAAAGTAGGTATTGATCTAAAACCCTAAATTAGATATTAAACCCTAAGTTGCCGTCAAACCCTAGATTCGAGTTCCGAGATGATATTCATCAAAACTAGACTCGAATGAGTTGGAGATAACTCTAACTTAAAGCTTAGACTTATAATGGATAGGAGAAACCCTAAAAATCTAAGGTAATCGATCGACGACAGTCGAAAAACCAAGTGTATGATCTTCCGGAGACATACCGGTCGACCATACCGGTTGCTAGTTTGCTCACAGAGCTGCAACCGGTATGTTGCGACCGGTCAGCTCTGAAAGGCTGGTTTTGGACTCTGTTGGTTTCTGACCAACGTGAAACCTTAAGGAAGCTATTCTAATGAAACCTTAATAATATTGTAGGACTTTGTGACTTTCCGTTTGGATTTTGTGACGTGGAGCAAGCTAACAAACGAGCGTCAGGTAAGGGAATCTGACCTAAACCTAATAATTAATGGATAGTAAGTCGATGTTAATCACCTGATTATATATGATGTGATGTTTGTGCATATTCACAAGCCATCTTTTAATTTCAGTTATTATTACTGTTCATGCATTGATAGGATGTGATTGTTAAGCATGTGATTGTTTTCGTTAGTGTGTGGAGTGGGGCATGGGCCTGGGATCGCTCCTCACACTAGCACCTTTTTGTAGTATTATGTCTTAACATGCTTGGTACGGGTGGAGCATCAGGGGAAGGTCGTGGTACGGTGGTCTCCGATGTTGATGCTGGTCTGGCCATGGTTATGTGGCATTGTGGTCTCCGAGGTCGACGCTGGCTTGTCCACGATGCTTTAGCTCTATCTCTATGCCGTAGGGAGTTACGTTGGGATAGGGTCTACTGCGTTATGTATCTATCCTAGTGGGTTAATTGCGGATAGGGCATCAGTGGAGGTGTGGCAATGCCTTAGCTCTATCTCTATGTCGTAGACGGCTGTGCTGGGATAGAGCATACATTGATGACATATAGGATTGGTTAGTTGTGCGCTCAGTTTGCGAGCCCTGGCCAGTAGGGGCTTAGGTCCTGGTATGGGTAGAGCATCAGGGGAGGTGCGGGGGTATCTTAGCTCTATCTCTATTCCATGATGGGTGCATGTGGGCCAATGGGGGGTGTGATCCATGAGGTGTCACACACTCGTGTATAGAGGTGCGGGGGCCACCAAACCTTTCTATAGCACATTGCAAACTTAAACCAGACCACAGTATAAAATTGATTGTTACTCATGCATAATATTGTGAAACTGTCTGATTGTCTTACTGAGCTAAGTTGTGAGCTCACCCTTTGTATATATACTTGTTTTTAGACGTTGATGCAGGTTATACGGTGGATGATTATTTGAACGCTCCGGCGTATGGTGACGTTGCTGCTTTGGGTGTACAGGCAGGAGAGGACGAGCATGACGCTTCATGCGAGTGCCCTTTCTACGTGTATCTTTGATTTGACTTTTATTTATTTCCATTATTTTTGGTTGGATTAAAGTGATGTAACGGTATTATATTTATGGTTTGGATTTGAATAATTGGATACTTATTTAATTTATCAATAGATACTCAGTTCATTCTATTTTAAAGACTTCCGCTGTACTATTTATATTCTGATTGTGGTTATGTGTAATGGTTTGTATGAGTGGACACGGCCTATTCGAGATCCTGGTGTGAACCGTTGGTTCAATGACGGTTCACTCACACTATTCTGGTTGGATCAGAATTGGGGTGTGACATTAACGGCTATAAATTGGACAAAAGCCTCGAAGTCGCCCCAATACAAGGGCAGGAAGACTTACATGAGAAGGGAAGCATTCAGAGTAAATTTGGACAAGCATAAAAGAATTTAAGCAAAATCAAATTTTTAGGGTTTCTCCATGAAACCCTAGGTCAAAATGATGGGGAAATGGGGATTTGAATGAAAAACTCAATTCCATAGCAAATTGGTTGAGGGGTTTGGTGCTTTGAGGTCCCAAAATCATTCTTAAGTCAGAAAATGAAGTTTTCCATGATTGGAATCTTTCTAATCAAAGAAAAACTACAAAATAGGCAAGAAAACCCTAGAAAGTGCTCAGAAGAGAAGTTCAAGAGAGGAAACTTACCTTTGGGAGGCAAACAGAGACTTTTAATGGAGTGGAATGATTGTTCGATGTCCAAAGGGACTGTAGGAAACACTGATGGTGAGTAGAGTCACAATCAAAGGAGACAGGAGGGGAGTGAGTTTGAAAAATGACTCAAAATCGCGGTTTAACAAGTGATTTTCAGTTGACTGGTTGGACCTTTCCTTGCCTAGGTGCCGCCGAACATGCTACCAGACACGCAACTAGGACAACTCCCTGCCCTCTCGTTAAAATGTCTGGTGGGATGATCGGTGGGAAAAATTCCCAGTCCAGCCACGCCGGACAGTCCAATCGGACGAGGTTTTAGAAGCCCCTTGGGCTTGTGAGGTGGGACAAAATATTCTAGACGTGCCATTAGACAACGCCACCAGATAAATTTTGTTTACTTGTTTTGTCTTAACTGGAAATTTTTATTGCTCAATTCTAGTTGAGATTATTTGTCTCGCATGCATTGTATGGGACTAATGCAATATTTTATTGACTCATTATGTGCAAAGTGTCTCACGCACTATGGCGATGTTTTTAGGTTCACTCAGGGATCGATAATTGAAAATGGCAGGCAGAACTTGTAGAGGCAATCGCAATAGCCATAATCCGATAATAACATCGATTGGAGTGGAGACTAGGGATGTTAACTAGACTGAGTAGATACCATCCCACAAGAATCAAGTGGAAAGAGACCAAGGGGTACCTGTCCAGGGCACACAAAACCCATTACCTAGACCCCCTTAGGTGATATGGCTACGATTGTGACCAACCTGGTCCATCAAGTGTAGGCATAGCAGAAAAAACTGACAGAGTTATGAGCTGCCTTGAGAATAACAGTGCCAAACCCTGTCAATGATACACTGTTACCACCCTGCCAAGATAACACTGTGTCGATTGGTAGTAACATGGTTCCTATTGGTCAACAATAAATCTCGGTTGCAAACACCCCAGGGTTGTACCAAGGTGGCCATCAGGGAGGTTATCAAGGGGGGTTACCATATTAGCCACATATGTATGGAATGGTTGTGCCATGGCAGAATGATCTCATGAGAACGATGGAGCGATTCTTGAAGATGAAGCCATAAACCTTCTCAGGGAAAGGGGTAAATTTGTTATGGCTAGCATAATGGATAAAAGAGTTAGAAAAGATCTTCCGAATAATAGTGTGCAAGGAGGACGAAAAGGTACTATGCACCACCTACATGCTAAGAGAAGGTGCAAACAACTGGTGGAATTTCACCCATACTTATTGTGAGGACACTGTATTTTGATCCTCCTCAATGATCCAAGGCTCTCGCCTATTGACTTTGTCCATCCATGCCAATGGGCGGTGAAAGAACTGGAGTTACCACAGGAAAGCGGCCAGGCTAGTAACATCAAGTGCTACAATTGTAACCAAATGGGGTATTATGCAAAGTCGTGCCCACAACCCAAGAAGCAGTTGTAGCAAGGAAAGGTATGCCATGACCTCAGAGGATGTAGCCGCATCACCTAATGTGGTTACAAGTGTGATTTAATTTACTTACGACATACTTGTGTGAGCATATAGGCTAAATGTTAGTTATAACTATAGGTACTGTAAGTGTAGCCTGTATACCTGTTAGAGTTCTCTTCGACTCTGAGGCCACCTATTCTTTTTTGTCTGTCTCGTTTGGGAAGAGATTGGAAGTACCCGTCAGACTTTTAGACCAGAGCTTATTAGTACGATCCCCTTTAAGGCTAGAGGTGGCAGTAGACGAATGCTACGAACCGTGTCCGGTTCGTATTGATGGACGGGATTTGGAAGTGAACCTAATTCAACTCGAGATGGTAAACTTCGATGTTTTCTTGGGAATGGACTAGTTGGCTCAACACTCTCAACACTCAGCAAAGCTGCTCTAGGTCAAAAAGAAGTTGTCGTTCAAGGGCAATGATGGTACATAATTTGGGTTCACTGGAAGCAAGCTGCATATGAAATGGAAGCTTATCCTTTCTGCTCTCAAGGCAAAGAGGTGCCTCAAGAAGGGTGGGGTTGGTTACCTCGTGTTCGTAGTAAGGGTGTTAAATGGTGCGGTTTCAAATTCACGGTTTGATTCGATGCATAAAAGGTAATACCAAAATCGAACCGTTTAATAAACGGTTTGAAAGTTCCTATCGAAACCGTTTATTAATTAATTTCAGTTTACTGGTTTGTAAATGGTTTTTCAGGTTACCAGGTTAAACAGTTTTGAATGGTTTAAACGGTTTAATTTTAGCATTATTGTCTTTTAGTACCATTAGATTTTACATTTAGTCTTTTAGTTTAGGGAAATGGAAACATTTTAAATTTCAAAACTGAAAAGTTAATTCAAATTTGTTACTTATGTATTGACTTAGGAAATGAAAAAGTCAAGTGTCATACGGTTTTAATAATTACAATTGGTTTTTAAACGGTTTGATTAAACAATTTTACAAACAGTTTGGTTATACGATTTTAACCGGTTTACATTGTTGGTATAATCAGTTTAAGTGGTTAGATTCGGTTTCGATATATGGTGTAAAATTGCAAACCAGAACCAAGCCGTTTAAGAAATGATTTGGCGGCTATAGTTTAAATGGTTTGGTTCGGTGTACGGTCTGGTTTCGTTTTTGACACCCTTAGTCCTTGGTGGAGGTTAGCGTAGAAACACCACGAATGGAAGACATTGAAGTAGTTCAAGAGTTTCCTGAAGTGTTTTCGGAAGACTTACCAGGGTTGCCACCATATTGAACAACCAAGTTCATGATAAACCTTCTACCAGGGCCAGCCTTAGTGTTAAGACACCCTATTGAATGATCCTTACAGATCTGAAGGAATTAAAAACTCAACTGCAAGAACTATTAGATAAAGGACTCATACGATTGAGTATCTCGCCATGGGGAGCACCTGTGTTGTTTGTAAAGAAGAAGGACGGTAATGTTCGACTATGCATAAATTATCGGGAGTTGAATAAGCTCACTATCAAGAACCGATATCCATTGCCTCAGATCGACGACCTGTTCGATTAGTTGCAAAGTGTAAAGTTGTTCTCTAAGATCTATCTTCGGTCAGGGTATGTCATCATTTGAGAAGATCAAGAACGGCGACATCCCTAAACTACATTCAGAACCAGGTACGGATACTATGAGTTTTTGGTTATATCGTTTGGATTAACCAATGCCCCCACATCATTTATGGAGCTTATGAACCGGGTGTTTCATAATATGTTGGATACGTCAGTCATAGTATCATAACACATCATTAAGGTAAGCAATTTATTCCCATTATATTACTTAGAATGACCAACCATTGATCTCATGAGATAATTCTCAACCTCTGATCTTGTGGGAATTGTTGTTCCCTTAGCCATTGATGACCATTATCATAGAAGTGCATAATGTTGGACAGATTCGATTAACCGATGTAAAAGTAAAATCTTTGATCACAATTTGAGATGATACTACTGAATTAATGTAGAAAAGTAGTCCCCAATAT
Organism: Protea cynaroides; assembly: GCA_028583415.1. Taxonomy (NCBI): domain Eukaryota; kingdom Viridiplantae; phylum Streptophyta; class Magnoliopsida; order Proteales; family Proteaceae; genus Protea; species Protea cynaroides. The sequence goes on along the minus strand of CM053268.1, from coordinate 64,731,586 downwards.
AGTTCATACCATTATAAACCCTCTGGGAACACTCTTGACCACGTACCAGAGAGATCGGAATGAAGTAAGTTCAGTTCGAGCTCATTCGGAACGTATAGTCAATGGATACGATCAATGAAATGAGCCTGATCGATCGCTCGATCACAGAAGGGTGTAATACTTATTGAATTGTTCCTATTCGGCCACTATGGACTGACTATACTCATTCAACATTTTAAGGCATATATTTTGGACCTTTTGGAGTAGATAATTCAATTAGAATACATCCCCAAGAGTATAGACATGTATGGTTGCATAATCGACGTTCACAATTGATAACCGTACATGTATATAAACTATGGAAATGGGATTCTACTATAATCAGTGACTTTACAACATTGTAAATTTTCTATGGATGTGACCCCAATGAGGTACAAGCCTCTAGAATAAAAAAATAAGCCAAAAAACCATCGACTGGTGGATGAAAAGTGTCTGATCGATTGCATGGATTGATCGACCACTCTTATTAATCGCTCATGTTACAGAATGACTGATATGGTTGAATCTTTGACCATTAATTATGAAACTTGACCAATTGACCCTAGGACATATTCTTAAGACTAATGAGGTTACCCTAGACCAATTAAAAAGAACAAAAAAATTCAGAACATTAATCATATACTAATTGCAACTAGGTGAAACCGATGTAGGAAACAAGGGAAGGTACTCTATCTACATCAGAGTAGTGATTAGCTCAGCATCATAGGTGAGAGGATTAGCTTGTTTTATTTTAAGTGTTTTCCATGTACATGTTGTAATTGTGATCATGATTGGATCACTGTGTAATAACATGTCATCCAATATTTGTGATAAGTGTTCATGCATTCTTGCATACTATTTCTGTATTGGATTGATAACATGTGGAATGTGTGATAACATGATTGTTTAGCATATTCTTGTATCCTAATGGATCCGGATGGTTAGAATGGGATGGTTCATCATGGTCCGTTAAGCTAGGATACGGGTACTTGCATTAGTAATGTTCATGGTTTAGGTTTCAACATCCCATGACTGGCAAACCTTGCCAATAAGGATTTAGGTATTGGCATAGGTTTATTTTAAAGGGATTGACCATTGAAGGGAGTGAACTGGATATGGTCAGTAGCCTTCTTTAAGGGAGTAAACCGAGGGATGAGTCGCTCTCTAAGTGTTTTTCCTCAGGGATTGGGTATGTTATCCAATGATGGGAGATACCTTAGAGATTGGGCACATTAGCCAGTAAAGGGTTAAGGCAGTTAAGGCTTAGTTTTGTCAATGCTAGGATAAAACCTCTGAAGGGTGAATGCTGGTAGGTGCCATGGCGTAGTCCTTGGGTCGTTATCTTTATTCTTTGGGTAGTGATTCATATGCGGTGGACCAAGTGTGGATCATTTATCTCACCCATGCTTGAGTGTTCTTGCCTGTGGGAACAACATAAGAGGATTGGGAGCTGGCACACAGTCGTCGAGGACTAGCAGGATTTTGAGATCAGGAGGTTCATCGGGCTGGTCTGGATCTAGAGCCTAGAACTAGTTTTGTACATGTAGAGCCTAGAACTAGTTTTGCAATGTAGGGACAAAGGGAGGCAACATGAGGAGAAGGAGTACTGGGGTTAGGGTTTGGGTTCTGGCTAAGTGTATAATATGGCAAAAAAATGGTACGACATATAATACGCGTATTAACTAACTATGCTCTTGTGTAATACAATAACTCACAAAAACAGTAGGTGGTAATCCAAGAATACAATAATACTCTCACCTCAATGTTGATGTAACAAAAACAGGAAATAATTGTCACCCTCTCTCTTCCCTGAACAAGGAGAATACCGTCACGCTACAATCACGTACGAAGAATAAAAGCTTCTTGCTATCTCTCTTTCTTCTTCTCCAATCACTTACAGTAGCAGATTTAGAGAAGAATCTAGAGTTTTTCTTTAAGAAACTCTCGATTTTCTATAGAGGTTTTAATCTCTCTGAATACTCTCAAGCTATTTTCTATAGTACTCGCCGCTACCAAAGGCTTTATAATACATATATGGAATGATGGTTTTAGGAAAGAAATCTGCCAAAACCACCTCTGTAAAGAAAGAAAGAAAAGATGAGGGTTGAGGGGAGAAGCAGTTGTCAAAACCGCCTTTAACATCATCATTAGAAAGATGTGGTGGGTCCCTTCACCCACATGAGGAGGAACCCAACAGTAATGACATCTATACACCCAGCCAACGAAAGTACAGGAGCACCACAAAGTTTGTATACAACAAATCCATAGGTCATGAGAGAGAAAGAGAGTACTATGTGAGAAGGCCATACATACTGAAATTGTGGACTAAGGGTGCAAGAAATGAATCAAAACCAACCCAAACCATTTACAAAAAGTCTTCAATGGTAGGTTGGACATGGGAACTATATTAATATTTGGACTTATAATTGGATTCTAGTATTTTTTTGGATTTGTATTACAACAACTCCTCTACCTAATTGTTCGATTACCGTGGTAGACGATGTTTTGGCTAATCTCTTATCTCTAACTGAAATCATAGAAATTTTGAAAATCCATTTACTATTATATCCTTTTGATGATCCACTAATTTGGGGTGTTGCTCAGAATGGGAATTTTTCAGTCAAATTTGCCTATTATCTATTATCTAACTTAGCTGATGCAAGTCTCTCACAAAAGGCTTCAACTTCTTCAAGTGTTGTTACCACGGTTTTGAACTCTACTTGGAAGCAGATTTGGGGCTGTCCCAACTTGTCAATGCTTCAATCTTTCCTTTGGCGTGTTTGTGGTTCTGGATTGGCTACAACTATGGACTTAAGAAGGGAGAATATCTTGATGGATGGTACTTGTATTTGTTGTGGACAAACAGAGGAGACAGTGTCTCACATTCTTTTGGACTGCCCCTTTGCTAGATGAGTATTTTTTTGTTGCAGTTTGAGTTACAAATTGCTATACTCTTTCCCATCGTTGTTTCATGAATGGATTAAGAGGTGGTCTTCTTTTCAATCCATGGGGAAATAAAAAAAAAAACACTTTGCTCCTTTATCTATTGGCACCTGTGGCACTCTATAAATGATGAAGCTTTTGGCTAAGGAATTCTTTCCCCATCAGATGTAATTGTGATTGCTAAATGTAATTATCGAAACTATATGAATAGTCTTCTCTCCTCTTCTTCCTTCAGATTTTTTTACATCCGGTTGTGGCTTCTTTGAAAGCGTTTTGTCAATGGACGACTCCACCACATTATTATAAATTGAATACGAACACAAGTTTTGTTCTAAGAAGCAAGGTGGGTTGGGCTGCATCTGTCATGATCACATGGTACTCCCATTTTTGCTATTTCGGAACCATGTTGTTTTAGTCTTCCTATTATGGTTTTGTACAACAATATTGATAGCCATAAATGAAGGTCTTGAGCCATTGCTAGTGGAGTCAGATAGTCAGATAGTTAGGAGGTGGTAAATTATTTGCTTTGAAAATTGATCTCTTCAAATTTCCATTGTGTTTAGATCTTTCAATATGTCCTTTACTTATTGTCACACCCCAATTCTGGTCTAACCAGATTAGTGTGATGAACCGCCAATAAACTTACGGTTCAATCAGGATCTCGTATAGGTCGTACCCACCATATCAAACCACACACACATTCCACAGTAATAATCAGAGGTAATAAACAAATAAGCGAAAGTCTTACAGATAATGAACTGAGTGTCTAACAATGATAATAAATAATTAATCCGACTATCTCCAAAACTCAAGATATAAAAATAATTAATCCATTATATGTTTCAATAATCAAATATAGCTAAACTAATCGAATATGCACTGGTTGCACTCGCATGAAGAATCATGCATCTCCTCCATTAATTCCTCGTCCATTTTGAAAGTTGTATTTCCAGTTATATTTATCGGGAGGAAAACACTGACTCCCTTGCTATGAGTGCTTTTTCGTTAACGTGTATGATGGTATGGCCTGTTTCCAATCCATGGATAAAGACAACATGTGCACTGTCTTCCTTGTGTGACACACATTCTAATAAATAAATAACTTTCTTACCCAAAAAAAAAAAAATTCGAGAAGGGTAATTTTGAAAGAACAATTACATAAGTGTTATTATTTTGGGAAAATTTCACCCACCACTTTTGTACTTTGCCTTAAAAGCACCCAACCCCTGAAATCGTGATTAATTACAACTGCTTCCCATACTATTAATTTGACTAACACAAAATGTTAAATGACCCAATTGCCCTCCCATTTTAATTTGAAGCAGCTTTTGGAGTCTGTCAGTAGCCACGCCACTGAGGCTATGGCGATGGAGATCTTTGGGGAGAGGATAAGTGATAGGGATTTCAGACTTGGTGGGTTTGCAGAGTATGTGGTAAAGGATTTGAGAACTTAGATAGAGTATGAGGGTAAGACGGTAAATAACACATGTAAGAAGGTAGTTTTGGTATTAAGAAATTGTAGATGACGCCACTTCATCAGGTAACAGACCTATCATACAGACAAGCTCTATCTGATACATAGTTAAAAAATTAAGAGAGGTGCATGTAATTAACTGCAAACTCAGGGGTTGGGTGCCTTTAAGGCAAAATATCGAGGAGGTGCATAAAATTTTCCCTTAAATTAATGCCTTCGTTACATCTAGCGGTTCATATCAATTTTTTATAATACAAGGACTATAAACCGGCTGCGTGGATTCTTTTCCCCACATAGTCGGACAACCTTCTTAAAAACTAGGAAAAATTTCACACACCACCCTTGAGGTTTACCTTAATGTTAACTACCCCATTATTGTCATTAATGAAAACCCCACCCCAAACTGTTAAAATGGCTAACAAAAAATGTAAAATGACATTTTTACCCTCGTATTATTAACACCACCATTGTTATTCTTCCAACTTCTTTTCCTTATTTTTTTTTCCTACTGTTTCCGTAGCTTTTTCTCTTCAAGATTCGCTTCTTCTACAACTCCTTCCTATCTTCTTCTTCTCTGCGATCTTTCTTCTACCTTGTTTGTTACATTAGACATTTGCTTGAAAATCCTGAAAATCGAACCTCAGAATGCTTGGCAAAACTATGCGAGGATTTACCAATGCCCTGCAACGTTGAATTGAAGACACAACTGACAGCATGACCTCGGGAGAAGCATGAAGAAAATATAATGGCAGGCAAGAATTGGCTTTTGTTTCCAAACCAGACAATGTCTTCAATAACTTCAAAGAGGTTGGTAATCCATAATACCCTTTGTAAGAGACTTACGAGTTCATTATTTCTCCTTTGTTCTGCAAGATTGTAGTTTCTTCTATTCTTCATTGATGGCGGAAGAGGTAAGAATAAAGGAAACGAGATCAAAATTCTATTTCTTCAGTAGTAATTTGTTTTCATTGCCAATGCAACGATCGGGAAATTAGATAAAAACAATCCGTAGGAAGTTACAATGTTTTGCAATCTCTGAACATCTACATTGCAAAACCACAAACCGACTTCAACCTTCCCCGATCATCCAAAGATGAAAGACTAGCAATACAACACCGAAGAGCCCCAACATATAGCGCACCATTCGATTTTTGATGGCCTTGTTGGATGATGTGGCCCTATTGCCATGTCAGTCTGACACGTGTGCAAAGTGGGACCCATCAAGATAGTTACAAGGAGGCATATAAGAGAGGGACTTTGGTTTCTAGAAAGGTTACGTGATCCATCCATTCGTATCATTCTGAAGAGAGATTGAGAAACCAGAAGGCAGTCCCTAAACACAGTGACTAAGACACTAGAAAGAAACTTGACGGCAATGGCATCGAATACTTCTTACACTTCTGCAGCGGCTGATTCGATATTCATCGGACCAGGACCAGCAGGAGGTATGTTAATCTCCTCTTATGACTTTCATATAGTATCAGAACAGGATCGTATGTCTTGCCGATTAGTTTTTTATTTTTCCTCGGATCTGTGGTCGGTGTATTTTTCCAGCTGTAGGTGTATTTTTCTGGTAGATTCCTATATTTTTGCCCTTATATTTTATTTTCAAAATTTTTGGAATGCTTTCATTTTTCCTACCGAGTGAGGACTGTAGTTGGCATATGCTCATCTGGAACCGGCAAGAAGGCCTGCAGCCACAGTCTAACCTGCAACCGCAGGCCAGCAGAATAGTTGTCGATAGCGCTAGCAGCAGCAGGCCAGCCCGCAAGGGATAGCCTACAACAGCCTTGCGATGCGCGGCCAGTAGCAATTGTTGTAGATGACTTGCAATCTGTGGGGCTTCTCCGGTTTATGGTGGTGGTGGTTTTCATCGGTAATGGCGGTGCTATGGTGCTCTCCGTTCTCCAAGGGGAGTGCCAAATGTTTCGGCAAGTTCTAGAGCCGTTTACAACCGACGTATTCTTTTAAATTTCATTCGGTTAGTGTTTAATCTGATGGAATTATTTTGAAAATATAATATGTTGTTGTGGGATTTTTTGGTCTTTTCAGACCATTTTAAAGAATTAAAAATAATAATAATAATTATAATGGTTTTTGGTCCAAGCTCGACCCAATCCCATTTTGTAAAGTTTAAATATTCTGTTTATGGTGTTATTTAGCATTTTTATACAGCTTTTTATTCTCTATCACCATTGTTTAGTTACCGATCGGATGTCACCTTATAAGTGACTGAACTTTTTGTGACAGTCTGTTCAAGAGAACGTTAAAGGTCATGAACAGTGACTGTATCTATTGTCACAGTATGTTCTGAACGTCGCTAAAGGTCCAATTTTTGTTCGTGACATTTATAGATAGAACGTCACTATATCTATAACAGAATGTATTAAGTGCTATTTGGTTAATTCTAATTGTTGTTTTGGTTATTCTTAAGTACTTTTGATTATATTATTGTCTATTGTTGCACTTCAATGTTATAAAACTATGAAACACATGTGTCACACTAAAGTTTCATGTAACACACTAAGGATATGGGTATGTGATGCAAATTCATTTCCAAAAATTATCACTGAGGGACTATGTCACACCCCAATTCTGGACCAACCGGAATGGTGTGATGAACCGTTAATAAACCAACGGTTCAACCAGGATCTCGTATAGGCTATGCCAACCATGTTAAACCAAAATACATTCCACATTAATCAGAGATAATAAACTACATAGCAAAAGTTTTATTAATAATGAACTGGGGTCTAATCATGATAAATAATTAATATTCTAATTATCTCCAAGTAACCAAAACATAACTTAATACATATTACAAATATCCAAATACGAAAGTTAAACACTAAGTGTATCCATAGTTGAAACACTAGCTTAACGAGCCATATTCGTCCTCCACAGCTTGTACATCCATAGCCGCTGCATGTTCACACATTGGCGTATCCAGGTAGTCTTCAACAATAACACCTGCAACATCAGAAACTAAAAAGAATTACGCGCGCGAGGGTCAGCTCTCCAACTTGAGCTCAGTGAGTAAACAAAACAATGCAACAAACATATGCATGCATTCAATTCATATCTTTGGTTTGATTTATAAATTTGCAATGTGCTATAAAAAAGTTTGGTGGCTGTCACACCTCTATACACGAGTGTGTGAATCCGTCCAATGGATCAAACACCATTGTTGTCCCACATGCACCCACCATGGAATAGAGATAGAGCTAAAATGTCTGGATCAAACACCGCCAACACTTCCCCTGATGCCCTACCCATACCAACATGTAAGCCCTTGCTGGTGAGGGCTTGCAAACTAGGCTCGCAACTAACCAATCCTAATGCCAAATAGTGTATCCAAGGCCTCACCCCAGCATCCCTTAATACGTCTATAGAGATAGAGCTAAGGCCCCCCGACAGAGTCAGAGACCACACGGTCTGAGACCACCTCCCCTGATGCCCTACGACGTAATAGTTCTGCTAAGGTAATAGCGATACGACGATGTTAGTGGACAAGACTTGAGTAGAGATAGAGCTAGAGTCTGGTGACGAGGACGAAGACCACCATGCCAAGTCCTCCCCCTGATGCTCCACTCGCATCCAACACACCAACCACACACATACAATCACATGCCTATTCCTAGCATCATCATCATCATCATGTTATAAATAAATGGAATTAAATATGCATGAATAGTAATAGTAGAATTATTGGATGACATGTGAGATGCACATTACAAGCATACAAACATAGAATCAATCATGGCATTGGACTCAAATAAAATAGACAGTTTGTTATTAACCAATTAGTTTAGGTCTTGTTCCCTCACCTTTGATTGAGTTTGTTCCTCTCCTTGTTCCTCTCCCAAGCTTTTGAAGTTAATTTGAATATATTAGGAACCAAAATAATTAATGTATGTAAGTTAGGGTTCAAGTTTATCAAGTTACAGTAGTCAAAAATCTTATTTGGTCTTAAAATATGCTTGCTGTTCTCCTACGGTCGATGCTATGGTAGCAATATATGCCACCGTAGGACCTACGGTCGATACCCTATGGTCGCATTACATGCGACCCTAGCTGCGATCGTATGTTTCCTGAATTGTTCCCGAATGGCTGTCGTCGATACTTTCTCATCCTATGGTCGACCATAGCTACGACCATACGTAGTTTGGTTTTTTTTTTACTTTTTACATGAGTTCCTCCTCTTGGATCATCAATGGGGTCCTCCCTAATGATCATTTTAAGGCCAATATTCTTAGTTTATCCCTCATCCATTAACCCTAACCTATTCTATGGTTTTTCTTAGAAATTCCATAACCAAAATCGTTACATTAGATTCAACACATCAACTTGATGGAAATGAAGTTATCCTATAGAGTCAAGTCCATACCTTAAGCTTGTTGTAGAAGGATAGAACTCTTCTCTGCAAACCTTTTCCCAAAGCTTTCCTCTCCTTCTCTTCTTCTCCAAGTCTCCTTCTCCTTCTCTTCCTCTCTCTCTTTCTCTTTTAGGTTTAGAGTTTCAATTTGGGTTCTAAAAGAATGAGAGAGGCTAAGGAACGTCCCTTATATAGAGGGAAAATCTCCATATAGAGTCCTCTTTCAATTAGGAAAGAGTCATCCTCAAATTAGGAAAGTTTCCTAAATACGGAGTCGGTTCTGGGTTCATACGGTCGATTATACAATCGATCGTACCACCAAAACATGCGACCATAGAACCTACGGTCTCACTGCGGTCGACCATAGGTGCGACCGTAGCCCCCAAACATGCCACCATAGGTTCAAAATTTACTGGTTTTTAGTTTTTGACTGTTTGCTTCCATACAGACTTAACTAGTCAACCACAACAATCAAATTTGACTTGTGGCTGACCTCATCTTGTAATTTCTTCATACAATTGGTTCACTTGAGTTAATTATGATGGGAAGACCGGTCACGACATGAGAATGTAAGGTTAGACCGGGTTCGTGGCGTGCGGGTCTTACAAACTAAATTGTTGCCTCATTTTTGAGAAGTCCATTATGCTCCGTATAAGAGGCAGTTTAGTGAATAAATTTCTTTGGCATCATTTATAATGCAACCTGTGCATGGATTTTGGCACTTGTCCCCAAAGGGAAGTAGTCAATCTTCATGCATGAGTTGGAATAAGATGGAATGCAAAGCATTTAGACAGAAGGAATTCTTATGGCCCAAAGGTACGGGATTCCTTTGGACTTGATTGTAATGTGTTTCAGTCTTATTGCTTAGGACGTAGACCTCACAAATCATAGTCTTTGCCCAAAGGTAGACTATGAGGAGTTTTGGTTTGCTATTGACGTTATCATTATGGCTTGATATCAGCATCTAAGTAACAACTTGTGATAAGTTACAACATTTGCCCAAAGGTAAGTTGTAACAAGTCATATTTTGTTTATGATTAAGCATTGGCTTTTTCATTATTGAGTTAGTGAGCATGTCACTTATTAAGTTATTGTTTTGATTGCAGTTATATTGGGCAATCAAATGAGGCTTCCCTATATTGAATGGGGAAAACTATGCTGAATGGCTCGAGTTGCTCGAACTAACCCTAGACTGTATAAACCTTGATTTGGCTATTAATGAGGAAAAACCTGAAGATTTAACTGATGAAAGCACACCAGATCAGAGTGACTACTATGCAAAATGGCAGAGGAGCAACAATATGAGTTTGAGGCTCATTAAGGCCAGTATGAGTAAGACAATCAGAAGGTCTATTCCAGATAAGCCTACTGCAAAAGAATATCTTGATGCTATTAAGGAACAGTATGTCAGCACTGACAGTTCTACAGTGAATACTCTGATAGCGAAGCTTGGAGCTATAAAGTACAGTGAAAGCAAGGATGTACGCGATCACATCATGAAGGTAAGAGACATTGCAGCCCAACTGAAAGATTACGAGATAGACCTTTCGGAAGTCTACCTTGTGCACCATATTCTCAATACTCTCCCTAAAGAATTTGAGACCTTTAAGGTCACCTTCAATGCGCAAGATAGGAAATGGTCTGCAAATGAACTCCTGACCAGATGCGTACAAGAAGAGGGACGCTTAAAGAGAGAATCTAAAGCTGAGAGTACCAATTTGACTTTCAAGGAGCGTGGATAGTCCAGCAAGTCAACCAAACCTTGGTTAAAAAAGAAGGGTAAGAAGCCAATGAAGAAAGAAGGCAAACCTAAGGAACCCAAGTGTTTCTTCTGCAGGAAGAAGGAACACTATAAGAAAGACTGTGCCAAGTTCAAAGCCTGGCTGAAAAACAAAGGTATGTCATTTGTTTGTTTTGAGTTTAATTAGGTGAATACTCATCACAAAAATTGATGGATTGATTCTAGATCAACAATCCATGTTGCCAATACCTTGTAGGGGTTTCTGCAAACAAGGCCACCAAAGGAAAATGAGAGGAGTATCTACTCAGGAAATCGGGTGCAATCTCAAGTGGAGGCCGTTGGAGTTTACAGACTCATCTTGCAATCTGGAGCTGTGTTGGATTTAAATAATTGTTTTTATATTCCGTCTTTTTCCAAGAACTTGATATCTGTTTCAAGATTAACACCTTTAGGTTTTATGTTTAATTTTGATGGTAATGTATTCAGTTTGTACCGAAACAATATTTTGTTCGATTCTGATTCTTTTGTGGATGGATTATATTTAATACATTTAGATCCTGTATTTGAAAGTAATTCACTTACTTCTTCTGATACTATTGGCAATAAAAGGTTTATTGTGAATGAGAATTCATCTAAACTTTGGCACCAGAGGTTAGGTCATATCTCTATAAATAGACTCAAAAGGTTGGAGAGTGAAGGAGTCCTAGAAACCCTAGACTTCTCAGATTTTGGGACTTGTGTGGACTGCATAAAAGGCAAGTAGACCAACAAGTTTAATAAAGGTGTTCGACGTAGTTTTGAGGCACTTGAAATCATACACACAGATATATGTGGTCCATTTTCTACACCTTGTATGAACGGTCAGAGATACTTTATCTCAGTTATAAATGACCATACCAGATACATGTATCTCTATCTCATAGATCATAAAGATGAAGCACTTAATGTTTTCAAGATCTATAGAGCTGAAGTTGAGAAACATACTAGAAAAGTCATTAAGATTATTCGATTAGATATAGGTAGGGAATATTATGGAAGATATACGGAATCTGGACAGAATCTAGGACCATTTTCCCTATACCTTAAAGAGCAAGGTATAATCCCGCAATATACCATGCCTGGGTCTCCTGACTAAAATGGCGTTGCTGAAAGAAGGAATCGGACACTTATGGAAATGGTCAGAAGTATGATAAGTAATTCTAAACTTCTGTTAAGTTTGTGGAGTGAAGCCCTTAAGACTGCAATGTATATCCTCAACAGGGTACCCTCAAAAGCAGTTCCAAAGACACCTTATGAACTTTGGAGAGGATGGAAACGTAGTTTAAGACATGCATGTGTATGGGGCTATTCAGCTGAGGTCAGGGTATATAACCCGCATGAAAGAAAGTTAGATCCTAGAACAGTCAGTGGATACTTTATTGGTTATCTTGAGAGATCTAAGGGCTATAGGTTCTTTTGTCCCTTACATACAACCTCAATTGTAGAATCTAAGAATGCCAAATTTCTGGAGGATGGCAATAACAGTGGGAGTCAAGACATCCGAAACATTCAGTTTGATGAACAATCAATTCAAGTTCCTAGTCCCACATGAGAATCCAGAGGATATATTCCTCCAATTGTTGTATATAGAAGACCATCATCTACTGAACCGGCACAGAGTGAACAGGTGCCTGTTGAACCGATGCCTCATGACAACGAAGTTGTTGCAGAACCTGTTACTCAATCTTCTCAAGCACAAAGTGAGGTTGATGATCAAATAGTGTTAAGAAGATCCTCGAGAGTCAGAAAACCAGCAATATCTTCTGATTATCAAGTTTACCTCCAAAATAGTGATGGTGGTGATGGGATTAATCAAGATCCAACATCATTTTCACAAGCCACGAACTGTAATGATTCCATTCTATGGCTTAACGCAATGAAGGATGAGATGGATTCTATGTATAAGAACTAAGTTTGGGATCTTGTCGAATTACCTAGTAGAGCATCCCCTGTAGGATGCAAATGGGTTTTTAAAACCAAAAGAGATTCCACCGGTAACATCGAAAGATATAAAGCCCGATTTGTGGCGAAAGGGTTTAATCAAAACGAAGATATTCATTATAAAGAGACCTTTTCACCAGTTTCCAGAAAATAATCCTTTAGGATCATTATGGCTCATGTAGCCTATTTTGACCTCGAGCTACATCAAATGGATGTCAAAACGGCATTCCTAAATGGTGACCTTTCAGAAGAGGTATACGTGAGGCAGACAGAAGGATTCTCAAATGACAATGAAGGGCATTTAGTCTGTAAGCTCAAGAAATCCATATACGGATTGAAACTGGCTTCTAGACAATGGTACCTTAAATTTGATAACACAATTACTTCCTTTGATTTTGTGGAGAATCGTGTCGATCAATGTATCTATCTTAAGAAAGAGGGAAGCCGTTTCATCATCTTGGTACTGTATGTGGATGACATACTCTTGGCTTCTAGTGATCATAGTCTATTGCACTAGACAAAATAGTTCTTGGCGTCTAATTTCGATATGAAGGATATAGGTGAAACCTTTTATGTTTTAGGCATAGAAATTCACTGGGACCGATCTAATAAGATCTTAGGATTGTCCCAGAAAGAATATATCGAGAAAATATTGGAACGCTTCCGCATGAAGAATTGTAAACCTAGTGTAGCACCTGTGATTAAAGGTGACAGACTAAGCTTGGACCAATGTCCTAAGACAGTTCTAGAACAACAAAAAAATACATAGTGTCCCATATGCATCTGCAGTTGGCAGTTTGATGTACGCATAAGTTTGCACAAGGCCAAACATAGCTTTCGCAGTGGGAGTTTTAGGAAGATTCCAGCAAGATCCTAGTGTGTCGCATTAGACCGTGGCAAAGAAGGTATTTAGATACCTTCAGGGTACCAAAGATTATATGTTAACATATTGACATGTTGAAAATTTGGACTTAGTCGGATATTTAGATTCGGACTACGCTGGATGTGGTGATACAAGGAGATCCACTATGGGATACATCTTTATGCTAGCTGGAGGAGCAGTATCCTAGAAAAGTGTGAAACAACCAAAGAATGCATCTTCTACGACGGAGGCAGAAGTAGTGGCATGCTATAAGGCAGTCTCTCATGCGTCATTGTTACGTCATTTTGTTACAGACCTCCAAGTTATTCCTTCTATTTCAAGACCAATATGGATTTACTATGACAACACCTCGGTAGTTAAGTTCTTTAGTTCTCTAACAACACATGCTGTCACACCCCAATTCTGGACTAACCAATGGTGGGACGAACCATCATGAAAATCAACGGTTCAAACTAGGATCTCGTATAAGCTATGACAATCATGTTAAACCAAAACACATTCCACAATAATAATCAGAGTAAATAAATAAATAGCGAAAGTCTTATTAATAATGAATTGAGAGTCAACAGTGACAATTAAATATTTAACAAGTTATCTTCAAGTAACCAAAACATAATTAATACTGATTACAAGTATCACAATACGAAAGTTAACCACTAAGTGTAAACATAGTTGAAACACTAGCTTGACGAGCCATATTCGTCCTCCACAACTTGCACATCCATAGCCGCTGCATGTCCACACGTTAGCGTATTCATATAATCTTCAATAGTAACACTTGCAACATCAGAAACTAAAAAGAATTACACACGCGAGGGTCAGCTCTCCAACTTGAGCTCAGTGAGTAAACAAAACAATGCAACAAACATATGCATGCATTCAATTTATATCTTTGGTTTGGTTTATAAGTTTGCAATGTGCTATAGAAAGGTTTGGTGGCCCCCGTACCTCTATACACGAGTGTGTGAATCCATCTAATGGATCAAACATCATTTTCGTCCCATATGCATCCACCATAGCATAGAGATAGAGCTAAAGTGTTCGGATCAAACAACGCCAACACTTCCCCTGATGCCCTATCCATACCAACATGTAAGCCCCTATTGGCGAGGGCTTGCAAATTAGACTTGTAACTAACCAATCCTAATGCCAAACAGTGTATCCAAGGCTTCACCCCAACATCCCTCAATACGTCCATAGAGATAGAGCTAAGGCCCCCCGGTAGAGTCAGAGACCACACGGTCCGAGACCACCTCCCCTGATGCCCTATGATGTAATAGTTCTTGTCACACCCCAATTCTGGCTGAACCAGAAGTGTGAGTGAACCACCAATGAACCAATGGCTCACACCAGGATCTCAATAAGACCGTGTCCACTCATACAAACCATTGCACATAACCACCATCAGAATATAATAAATACAATGGAAGTCTTTAAATAAAATGAACTGAGCATCTATTGATAGATTTAAATAAATATTCAATTATCCAAATTCTCAAACATAAATAAATATCTTTACATCACTTTAATGTCAACCGAAAATAACTGAAACAAATAAAGAAAAATCCTAGAGATACACGCAGAAAGGGCACTCGCATGAAGCGTCATGCTCGTCCTCTCCTACCTGCACGTCCAGAGCAACTACGCCTCTGTACGCCGGCACGTTCTTGTATTTATCAATCGTGTAACCTGCATCAACATTTAAAAATGGTGTATATATAAGGGTGAGCTCACAACTTAGCTCAGTAAGATAATCAAACAATATAACATTTATATGCAT
The DNA here is from genome assembly GCA_028583415.1 of Protea cynaroides. Classification (NCBI taxonomy): domain Eukaryota; kingdom Viridiplantae; phylum Streptophyta; class Magnoliopsida; order Proteales; family Proteaceae; genus Protea; species Protea cynaroides. The sequence goes on along the minus strand of CM053268.1, from coordinate 64,716,392 downwards.
GAGTAACAATCATATTATACTATGGTCTGGTTTAAGTTTGCAATGTGCTATAGAAAGGATTGGCGGCCACCACACCTCTATACACTAGTGTGTGAAGCCGCCTAGTGGATCACACCACTGCCGTCCCACATGCACCCACCATGGAATAGAGATAGAGCTAAGGCGTCCCGATCAACATCGCCAACACCTCCCCTGATGCTCTACCCATACCAACACATAAGCCCCTTATTGGCGAGGGCTTGCAAACTGGGCTCGCAACTAACCAATCCTATATGTCATTATAGTAGGCCCTATCCCAGCACAACTCCCTACGGCATAGAGATAGAGCTAGAGTCTGGTGGCCAGGCCGGAGACCACAATACCACGTCCTCCCCCTGATGCCCTATCCGCACCAAGCATACTAAGACAGAACGATACGAAAGGTAGACCCTATCCCAACATAACTCCCTATGGCATAGAGATAGAGCTAGAGTCTGGTGGCCAGGCCAGAGACCACAGTGCCACGTCCTCCCCCTGATGCCCTACCTGCACCAAGCTTGCTAAGATAAAATACTACGAAAAAGGTGCTGGTGTGAGGAATGATCCCAGACCCCAGGCCCTTCCTATTCCACACAGCAACGAAAACAATCACATGCCTAATAATCACATCCTAGCATAGCGAGTATGCATGAAAAAAAATAATAACTGAAAGTAAAGGATGACATGCGAGTATGCACAAACATCAATCCACAGAATCATAGTTATTAACAACAGTTTACTATCCATTAGATTATTAGGGTTTAGGTCTGATTTCTTTACTTGACGCTCATTTGATAGTTTGCTCCACGTCGCAAGATCCAAACGTGCTATCACAAGGTCCTATACGATATTAGGGTTTAGTTAGAATAGATTTACATTGGTCGAAAAACCAACAATGGCAAAACACATCTCACAGAGCTAACCGGTCACAGTACCGGTCGCTGCACTGTGGGGAAACCTGCGATCGATATGGTCAACCGGTCCCCACAGACCAGCCCCCAAAAGGTACCGGTCACAGTACCTGTCGCACAGGGTGCAACCAGTATAGTCGACCGGTATGTCTCCGGAAGACCATACGTCCAGTTCTCGACTACCGTCGATCATCCCCTATTGATCCTAGGGTTCCTCCTATACATTCTAGGTCTGAGCACAGAGTTAGAGTTGTTTCCAACTCCATTCAAGTCCTAGCTTTGACGGTCTTCTTCCTAGAACTCGAATCTAAGGTTTACCGACTAGATTAGGGTTTGTCGACAAAAATAGGGTTTATCAGCAAAATAGGGTTTTATATCAATACCTGCTTTGCATGGTATTGATCAAAGCAACCTAACCATCCTAGAGTCATAATCCTAGAGTCATAATGTAAAAGAAGGTTTAAGCACTCACCGTAGACTGGCGGTAAGGTGTTCTTCGTCGAATAGCAATATCGGCTCTTCCTAGCTTCTCCTCCTTCTTCAGCCTCTTTCTCCTTTCTAGGGTTTGTGAGGATCAATGGAAGGGATTCTAGGAGGTTTAGAGGGGTTTATATAGGTTAGGTTTAGGTTTAGGAAGCCTCCTAGGATTAGGAAAGTCCTAGGGTTCAAAATTTGGAAAGTAGGACCCAAAGAGATCCGGTTCCGGATCTTGGTAGTCTGCTGCGCAGACTATACCGGTCGACCGGTACCAATGCCAAGACCGGTACCATCGATCGGTATGAATAAATCATACTTAATTTGGTCTGTTTGGTCCGATTTCATACCTGATTGTCATCCGCTCGTCCCGTCTAGTCCGGTGATGATTGGAAGACCTGTTACGACATGAAATCAAGGTTTAGATCGGGTTCATGGAGTGCAGATCTTACAGTTCTGCTAAGATAATGGCGATACGACGATGTTAGTGGACAAGACTTGAGTAGAGATAGAGCTAGAGTCTGGTGACGAGGTCAAAGACCACCATGCCATGTCATCCCCCTGATGCTCCACTCGCATCCAACACACCAACCACACACATACATTCACATGTCTATTCTTAGCATCATCATCATCATCATCATGTTATAAATAACCGGAATTAAATATACATGAACAATAATAGCAGAAATATTGGATGACATATGAGATGCACATTACAAGCATACAAGCATAGAATCAATCATGGCATTGGATTCAATAAAAATAAACAGTTTGTTATTAACCAATTAGTTTAGGTCTTGTCCCCTCACCTTTGATCGATGTTTGTTCCTCTCCTTGTTCCTCTCCCAAGCTTTGAAAGTCACTTTGAATCTATTAGGAACCTAAACAATTAATGTATGTAAGTTAGGGTTCAAAGTTTACCAAGTTACAGTAGTAAAAAACCTTGTTTGGTCTTAAAATATGCTTGTTGTTTTCTTACGATAGATGCTATAGTCGATCCTATGGTCGCAATATATGCCACCGTAGGATATATGGTCGATACCCTATGGTCGCTTTACATGTGACCGTACCTACAATCGTATGTTTCCTGAATTCTTCCAGAATGACTGTGGTCGACTCTTTTCTCATCCTATGGTCGACCATAGCTGCGACCATACGTAGTCAAGTTAGTTTTTACTTCTCATATGAGTTTCTCCTCATGGATCATCAATGAGATTCATCCTAAAATCATTCTACGGCCTTTGAACACAGTTTATCCTTATCAATTATCCCTAACTTATTCTCTCATGGTTTTGCTTAGAAATTCCATAACCGAAATCGTTACATTAGATTCAACACATCAATTTGATGGAAAAGAACATATCATATCTGATCTATCCTATAGAGTCAAGTCCATACCTTAAGCTTGTTGTAGTGAGATAGAACTCTTCTTTGCAAAACCTTCCTCTCAGCCTTTTTCTTCAAATCTCCTTCTCCTTCTCTTCTTCTCTCTCTTTCTCTCTTAGGTTTAGAGTTTCAATATGGGTTTTAAAAGAGTGAGAGAGGCTAAGAAATGTCCGTTATATAGAGGAAAAACCTCCATAGAGTCCCACTTTAATTAGGAAAGAGTCTTCATCAAATTAGGAAAGTTTCCTAACCACAGAGTCGGTTCTGGGTTCGTACGATCGATCATACGGTCGCATAAACCGTCGACCATACCACCAAAACATGCTACCATAGGTCATACAGTCTTACTATGATCGACTATAGGTGCGACCGTAGCCCTCAAAACTGCCACCATAGGCCCAAAATTTATTGGTTTTTAGTTTTTGACTGGTTGTTTCCACATAAACTTAAACAGTCAACCATACCAACTAAATTAGACTTATTGCTTACCTCATCTTGTGGTTTCTTCATACAATTGGTTTACTTGAGTCAATTATGATGGGAAGACTGGTCACGATATGAGAACATAAGGTTAAACCGGATTCATGGCGTGCGGGTCTTACAACTCCACCATCCTTAATAAATATTTCATCCTCGAAATTTACACGCATGGATCTTACAACTCCCCCACCCTTAAAAGAAATTTCATCCTCAAAATTTGAATATAATTCAGAGTTAAATAGGTGGGATTACTACTTCCGCATTGCATCTTCCTCTTCCCATGTAATCTTCTCCACGTCTTGTCTTCGTCAGGTTATCTTCATATAATAATTATCCCAGCTTTGGAGATGTTGTACCTTCCAACCAGTGAACTAGGATGGTACTACTTCAATAGTTAAATCTTCTATCTAATCCAATGGATCTGTGGTCAATAACTTTGATATGGATCTCCAACGTACTTCTTCAATAGAGACACACGAAATACGTCATGCACACTAGACATGGACAGCGGTAACGTTAATTGATATGCAACTTTTTTACGTCTCTCCAAAATTTTATGAGGTCCAAAACATATATAGGATATAATTTTCCCTTCTTGTTGAATCGTTTCAAACCATACATAAATGATATATTCAAGAACGTTTTGTCACTTACGGCAAACTCGAGGTTTGGTGTCTCTTCTGACAAACTTGAGCTATCTTGGCCCTTTTCTTTGATCTTGCCTACCACTTGACAGGTTTCTTTAATAGACTCAGGTCTTACAATTCCTTATTCTCTGACTTCGTTCCAAAACAAAGGAATTCAACATTTCTACAGTACCATGCTTCATAGGTGACATCTACATGGTCGCTTGGTAGCAAATTCAATCCGCGGTAACTTCTCAACTCAAGCTCCTTGAAATCAATTTCATAAGCTCGAGGTATATCTCTTAGGATCTGTATAGTCCACTCCGACTGTCCGTCGATTTAAGGTAAAATGCGATACTAAACTTCAACTTGTTTCCATTGTTTTCTGTAGATCCTCCCAAAACTTCGAGATAAAGCATGAACCTCTGACCGACACTATGCTCTCAGTCATACCATTCAATTTGGCAATATTATCCATATATAGCTTAGTTTGCCGCTCCAAAGCACACCGAGATCGTATAGAAATGGAATGAGCTATCTTCATAAGGCGACCAACAATCACCCAAACTGCGTCACCCGATCTGGGAGTCAGTGGTAAATCGGTGACATAGTTCATTGTAATACAGTTTCACTTCCAGACTGGCTCCGATAGTGGTTGTAGTAAGCCATGTTGGTCTTTGTCTTTCAGTCTTTACTTGCTGATAATTTAATCACTGAAACATGCATCTAGCTACAACTACTTCCATTCCCTTCCACCAAAATAATCTCTTCATGTTTTGGTATATTTTGTACATCTATGATGTACCTAATACGGAATAGAATGGGCTTTTAGCATTATCTTATATCTATGATCAACGTTTTTTACTTTCAGGTATACATAATCATCCTCTGTATCTCAGGACTTTCTCCGCATCCAAAGTAAGTCAGGGTTAGGTTTTTCTTTCTTTAAATCTTCTTGCACTGTTCTTAGATACGAATCTAACAGAATTGCTACTATTACTTCGTCCATTAAATCAGAGATGATCGTTAATGTTGTGAATGCAAGCGAAGAACTATTGCTCCATAAGTTCTCACTCAACTGGATCATCACGAGTTTTTATCATATGCGGCTCTTCCTTTAAATTTGAATCTATTGCTGCGGAACAGAAGGCGACATTCATAATAGATCCTCCTTCTGGCTTCATTACTCCCCTTTTTACTCAAAGCTTCAGCTACCACATTAGCCTTACACGGGTGACATTGAATATCGCAGTCTTAGTCCTTCAGGAGTTCCAACCATCTCCTTAGCCTCATGTTCAACTCTTTCTGGGTGAGGAGATAAATAAAACTCTTGCAATCCTATTTAATCTGAAATTTTTCTCCGCAAAGATAATGTCTCCAAGTCTTGATTGCATGAATCACAGTTGCTAACTCCAAGTCATGAGTCGGGTAATTCTTTTCATGCTCCTTCAGTTGTCTTAAAGCATAGACAATCACTTGTTCTCCTTGTATCAACACGCATCCTAGACCCAATCCGGAAACATCGGTGTATAGAGTAAAAAGTTTCCCTGGTGCAGGAACGATCAAGATGGGAGTTGATATCAACCTTGCTTTTAGAGTCTGAAATATTCTTCACACTTGTCAATCCAAATAAACTCTCTCCCTTCCTGATTAATTTGGTAAGAGGTATTGCGATTCTCGAGTAGTCCTCCATGAACTGTCGATAATAACCAGCTAATCCCAAGCACTTCTGATCTCTGCAATGTTCTTAAGCGCTTCTCACCTTACGATTGCTTCTATGTTACTAAGGTCCACTTTAATCTCTTTTGATGATGCTACGTGATCCAAGAAGATCACTTTGTTTAATCAAGTCTCATATTTCTTGGACTTGGCATAAAACTTCTCCCTTCTCAACTGTTGTGAAGCTGTTTTAAAATTCGTTATAGGACTTTCTTTGTCTTTGGAATAAACCAATATATAGTCTACAAAAACTATGACTGACGTGTCCTATACATCGTGGAATACCAGGTTCATAAGTTCTATAAAAGATGTAAGGGCATTGGTTAATCCAATAACATAACCAGGGACTCATAATGCTCATTCTCGATATTAAAAACTATCTTCGGAATATCGCTGTCCAAATTCTTCAGCTGATGATATCTTGACTGAAGATCAATCTTAAAAAATACCATTGCTCCCGGCAACTGTTTAAACAAGTCATCGATCTGAGGTAGTGAATATCGATTCTTGATCGTGAGCTTGTTCAATTCTCGATAGTCTATACACAGACGAACACTACCATCCTTCTTTTTTATGGGCCACACTAGTGATTCCCAGGTGGTATACTGGACTGGATTAAACCTTAGTCTAATAACTCTTGTAGTTGAATCTTCAGTTTCTTCAATTCTATAAGAGCTATTCTATAGGGTGCCTTAGACATAGGTGTCGTCCCTAATAACAAGTTAATAACGAACTCGATCGTACGATCAGGTGATAACCCAAGTAAGTCTCCTAGAAACATATAAGAGAATTTATGCATCACATTAATATCTTCCTTTTGTGATGCTTCTTTAGTAACGTCCACCACAAATATCGTATATCCAATTATTTTCTTTTCAAGGCATCTCTTCGCCTTTAATGCAGAGAGGATAATCTTCTACTTCCTAGGCAATTATATGCCGTCTTTGTTCTTAAATGATAACCTCTTCTATGCACAGAATAACTTTATAGAGTGTTGAGACAACGTTGAAGTCTGCCATCTCAAGTAGAACTAGGTTGCATCTCAATTCTGTCCATCCATACGATTTGAACATTGTTCATAACACTTACCTATGCAACATTTAGTCCAAAAGGGTTTGAACTAGCAAAATCTGGTTTAAAGTTCTCAAGAGCTTGTCTAGTTCCTTCATCTCTTATGATTTTTCAAATACTACCGCCAATAATCTCATATCCCAAAGAGCTCATTAGCGTACACCTCTTTTATCATTGTTATTCTACCCTGATCTCTCTATCATATACCTTGAAAAATATCTTGTGATTGTTACTCACTTCATATCCCAAGTTTACCTATAAGCATTAGGGTATATGCTTATAATTTCATTAATTCTGCCAAACTTTCTTGGTCTTTACTTAATCATTTCATTTAACATTGGACATAACTCAGTATTACTTGTGCTAATCCGAATACTATCAATGCCACCATTTTTGATTTCATACTTGCATCCACTCTTAGATATGCCTTTAGAAATCTTCTTCCTTGTCAAACTTTATACCGATATAACCATCTTTAATTCTATTTGAGCGCTATCTACTATTTACTAGCTGTTCTTGGAAGTTTTCACTTCTTGCTCGTATACTTTTTTACAGACCATGACTCCTATCCATCCATCCAGCAATCTCAAAATAGATTCTCTATAACTTCATCTGAGGTTTCTTGGCTATAGAATCTAATCTGAATACAATCGTTTTACCTTCAATAATTTCCTTAACTAAGTATCTTTATCAAAGAAGGTCGAGAAATGTAAGAATCAGAATATTTATCCAAAAGCAATTCACTTCCTTCTTTTGAATTTAGTATGATGATGAACACTTGTTCTATCTAGTGAACTTCGGTTGAAAGGATCAGGAGTAAATTTATGGTAATCAAACCAACAACCAAGGACCGTTAGTTGTAAGGTAGTCTAAATACATGGAAGTAGAGGTTCTACAACTCTTAACCTCATGGTTATAGGTTCTATTGGGTATATAATGCCATTGGTCAAGGCACTACAAGAGTAAATCTAGAGAAAGTTTTAGTACATTAATAAATTAGCTATAAATCAGAAAGATGTACGTTCAAAATGATTAAACCTTTAACTGTTCATTCAATTAATATCTCTATTCATGTTATCGATCATGAGAGTAGCTTAGATTGGTATAATCAGGAATAATACTAAAGAAATAATATTTATAACTCCAATTGACAGGTTGAATCGATAAGGTATCCTGTCAAGGCACGAGAATTTAAAATCAGGTATGTGCATCATCTATAATCATAAGTCAATGATGCACCGCATCGTATATACACCTCTCTAGTTATATGGCCACAATAGATTTGATCCCTTGCCAAAAATGTTCGAGGCTTCATCTTCAGAAAACATTCCTCAATCCTTGTCAGATCATTTTGCTATGAGATAGCTATCTCATACCTTGGTGACTGATAAGGATAATCACCTTGATACACTGCTTGTTGTGCACCAAGCTTCTGCACTGGGGTGTGTATTACTGAGACTTACTGTATGGTAGGCACTGTATTATAGCTAACAGGTGCTGGAGGTACAGTGTTGCTACCAATTGGTACTGTACATGGTTTGGCCTAGAGGTATTGGTGTAGCATTGGCAACCTGGGTAGCACTTCCCATGGTTACTTGCATAGTTAGTATCATTTATTGTTGCTTTTGCATTTTGTCAGACCAAGTTCCTTACAAGCGTGACCAAGGCACTTGGTAGTTCAGGTAGATTGGCTAGAGTGGCCTAGTTGTTCACCCCTTTGACTTGCTCTATTCTGATAATCATCATTTAACATATGCTCAAAGAGTTCTTATTACCCATTCTCGACCCTGATAGTGGTAGGGTCAGATTGCAACCTCATTTAATGCTCAATGATGACGGATCAGCGTATGGTAGATCTTACTCTGAGTCTCAACATCACCCAGGAGTATAGCTTTATCTTCTTTTATAGTTACTCTCATTTTTTGTGTATGACCATTGTTTTTCTATCTCTATTGGATCTGACCCGAGATCTTTCCCTTTACCCCTTCAGGGATTTAGGCATTACTAGCCACTCTCCTTCTTCCTCTGTCATACCTTGAGTTTCACATCTTATGGGTATCCACTCTGTATTCTAATTTTTCTACTTTACAAATGCTCCCGTCTTGCTACTGTACTATACTATTTGTATATTCAGGCAACTGTCCAACTTATAGACCATACCCTATGTTATTCATTTATCAAAATACATTTTGATTTTCTTTTTCTTCTGTCTATATATACATATGGTTTCACTTCTTATATGTACATTATTGTCTTATTTAAGTTTTGTCTCAACCAACACAGGTGCTTATGGTGTGTTTGTATTAAAGCTTTTAATTTATCCTAACTCAGTTCATGGACTTTAGTGAAAGTATTCAAATTTGATGGGCAAGGCATGAGAGCTCTGATACCAAGTTGTCACACCCCAATTCTGGACTAACTAATGGTGTGATGAACCATCATGAAAACCAACGGTTCAAACCAGGATCTCGTATAGGCTATGCCAACCATGTTAAACCAAAACACATTCCATAATAATAATCAGAGTAAATAAATAAATAGTGGAAGTCTTATTAATAATGAACTGAGAGTCTACAGTGATAATTAAATATTAAACAAGTTATCTTCAAGTAACCAAAACATAATTAATACTGATTACAAGTATCACATTACAAAAGTTAACCACTAAGCGTAAACATAGTTGAAACACTAGCTTGACTAGCCATATTCGTCCTCCACAGCTTGCACATCCATAGCCGCTGCATGTCCACACGTTAACGTATTCATATAATCTTCAACTGTAACACCTGCAACATTAAAAACTAAAAAGAATTACACGCGCGAGGATCAGCTCTCCAACTTGAGCTTAGTGAGTGAACAAAACAATGCAACAAATATATACATGCATTCAATTTATATCTTTG